>OX940733.1:15915771-17134700 GCA_954870855.1 Scutellaria minor
TTCTACTTCTATTTTTTCTTCTTCTTCAATTGAATCAATTTTATTTCCATTCTCTTGAAAAAAAAAATTGTCTAAAAGAGGTACTTCTTCTTCCGCCGGTTTATCTCGTGGAAAATGAAAGAGTCTCATGCCACCACAATAATATTTGCGAGATGATTTGGAGGCCACTTTAGGCCCTAATAACGCCGCCGTCTTTGTCAATGAAGAAGAAGAGGAGATGCATAGAAGAGTAACACAAGAGAGCGACAATACGACATGCACCACTAGAGCACCTTCTACTCTTAGAAGTAATGTTTTCTCCATTCATTTTAAGAAGAAGAAAGTATCGAATAACAACGTTGATTATAATGTCACGTTTAACCATTGTGGAAAAAGCTACAAATTCAAGTATGGAAAGGGCTATAGGACGTTCAACAATCATATATTGAAGAAGCATCCCGACAAGATTGACAATGATCGATTTCAAACACAAATTCGGGGATATACCGATTCTTCTCAAGATGGAGGTATAGATTCTCTTACTTTTAAATTTAGTCAATTGAACCATAGGAGAGGCGTAGTCGAATTAATTATCAAAAAACATCTTCCGTTTCAATTTTCTTGTGATGATAGTTTTGAAAAATATACTAGCATTTACTTACAATATAGTAGTAAAAAAATATCTAGAAACACCGTAACACGAGATATAGAAAAAAACAGTAGGAGAGTATAAATATAAATTATTTGAAGAATTTAAAATTTTAAAACAAAAACTTTCTATGTGTAGTGATATTTGGAAGAATCCTTATAAGTTGCATGATTGTATGGGTATTACTTGTCATTGGATAGATGATGCATGAAACATACAAAAATGTTTAATTGCATATATTGATTTTAATGAAAGACATTTGGACACATTGCACAAAAAATTATTCATGTGTTAAATGATTATGGTATAATACGAAAAATATTTTCCATTGGATTTGATAATGCTAGTGGTAATACGGCTAGTTATCTTCACTTATTGAAATTTGTAAATCTCCAATTCAAGGTAAAATTTTTCATATTTGGTGTATGTGTCATTATTTAAATTTATGTGTTCAAGATGACTTAGAATCATTAGACGGTCATATTAAACATATTAAAGAGGCAATTTATGTAATTGCTAGATCTATGGCATATCATAAAAAATGGGCTAAGTTTTGTAAGAAAAACGGAATGGAAGTTAAAAAAATTATAATCAATGTGTAACATCATTGGAATTCTACATGTTACATTATCAAGATTCCTATGATTATAGACACATGTTTTGTCAATTTTATATGGAAAATCCATATGATGACATTATTTTATTTGAAAATTTATGGGATGCATGTCTTAATTTGATTCAACTTTTAAACTTTTTTGAAGAGACAACTAAGGAATTATCCGGTTGTTATTATCCTACTTCTCCATTAGTTTTAGATCATTGTGTAAAAATTGCTCTTATTTTCAATGAGTATTCAACATGTCCTATTTTAGGAGACACAATTATAGTGATGAAATCAAAATGGTTAAAATATTTTCATGAGATACCCAATTTATTTTTATGTGCTAAATTATTAGATCCTAGAATTAGAGAAGATGACTTCGAAAAATTATTAAAAATATATTATGATGCATTGTTCCCAAATTTGATATTGGAAAAATATGATGAAGTTGATTATGTTCCTAATTATATTGAAGTTGTTGGTAAAGCTAAACAATGGTTAATCGAATTGTCTAAAGAATATAAAATATTGTTTGGTGATTCTAGTGATGATGTAGTAGGTAATCAAAATGTAGGAGGTAGTAATCATTCCTCTTCTTCATCTAATTTTGTTTCGGCTCTGACTCTTAGTCAATTTTACAATTGTTATGATATTAGAACACAAAAACAAGCTAGAGGTTCTAACCATTGTCAATAATTAGATTCAAATTTAGGTGCTAGTTTTGAACAAATTTTATTTGAAAATCCTTTAGATCTATTGAAGTGGTGGTAAAAAATGACTGTCATTTATCTTATTTTAACTATTATTGCAAAAGATATATTTGCAAATCTCACCTCAACCGTTGTCGTAGAACATGCATTTAGCAAAAGAGGTCATATATTGAATCCAATAAGATCAAAATTAACGAAAGAATATAACTCTTCTTTAAGATTGGGTGAGAGCAAATAATTGTTAACTACATCTTGATTTTTCCTATTTAGATGACTATGGAGATGACACGTATGGATACGATTCAAACACATCCTCCTTCGCCGGAATCAATGACTATGGAGATGACACGTATGGATACGATTCAAACACATCCTCCTCCGCCGGAATCAATGTTGATGAATGAATGTAAGTTTAGGTAAGAGAACTACGTGAGCTTTGATTCCTTAATTTTGACAAGGATACATAGACAATTTCATTCTAAGTAACTTCTAAACTTAGAATGAAACTCAAGCTCTTTCAATTTTTTTTTTCAAGTTTCAATTTATTTTATACAAAGATGAAAAAATTGTAATTTTTTTAACTTCAAGTCTTCAATATTATTGTACTTGTAATATAATTCATGATTGTAATATATTGAGTTGTAATATTTTTTTAATTCATAATTGTAATTTTCACTCATTTTAATCTAATAGACTCAATTGTATTATGTTTTATTGTAATTTTTTGATTGATTGTATTTTATTAATTTAAAAATTATTTTTACTTAGTTAAGAGCCTTAAGCTTTATTAGAAATCTAAAACTATGAAAAATTAATTTAATAATGCAAAAAAAAAAAAAAAAAAAACACACGGCCGACCGTGCGCGAAACCTTAGCACACGGTCCGTGCTCGAAAAAAAAAAACCCATCTGAACCGCCGGTTCCGATTCAACTGGCGGTTTCCAAACCGGAACTGGAACCGAGAGCCCTACAGTTTAGATCCAGTTCCACCTTGGCCAATTCCCCGAACCACTCGTTTGGAACCGAAACCGGCGGTTCCAACCGGTTGAGCACCACGAGATACGGAGACTTGAATATCAGTCTATATATATATAATTTAATAACTATTCACCATATACCAATATCACTTATAAAAAATATTGCTAGATTATCATTTCACTTAAAAATAATGGACGATAGAGCCAAAATTCAAAGACTATGGGAGAAGGCATTCAATGTGGCCAAATACTTGATGCAGAACAACCAAAGAACAGAAGTTCATAATACATTTTTCAGTGCAGTCAAGGGTTTTTAAAGTGATTGAACCAAACAGATAAAGCAACCATTATTTGCTCCCCCCATCTTGTACAGTATATCTTCATCTTGCTGATGAAGTATCCTAGCTTTTCCCACAAGTGCCCGAGACTTCAGCACTGCATACAGGACAAACCTACAAGTACACAAGATCATTCATCCGTTATTTCTATCTTTGACATTCATGCATCGAAATTAAAGGGTTGAAAAACAACATTCATGCATCAAAGTTAAAGGGTTGAAAAGCAACATTCATGCATCGAAATAAAAGGGTTTTAAAGCAAAAGGTAAATAAGAAAGGGAAGACGAGTAGTTGATCCTTAGACTCCTAGTACAGAAGAAAGGAATTACTTTTAAACTATACAAAGTGAACCAAACAAATTGAATAAAATGCCTTAGTTTCGCTTTTGGTTGCAGTAGACAGTGCAAATATACAGACTGCAACCAGAGAGGGCAAACTACTAGTCCTGCATAACTCAACGACTTTGTCTAAATGGGCACTTATTAACAGTTTGCATACTTAAATTTGAGCTTTAAATGTACAAACTTGTTTTAAAGAGGATATACCTTGTTTATTTGTAACCAATTGTTTATACATTCCGGATGGTATGTATGTTTGCAAGATAGAACGGTCAAGGTGTCATCATCCTCGTAGTCCAACCTACATATAACACAGCTGAGGAACAAGGGAACATGTTATAAGTATATTGGCAAGCTTGACATATCTGGAAGATAAGAGAATAGTTGCATAATGTAATATGGTTTAGCAAACGAAGGCAATCATCACTTACGAATCATTGATTCCTTCCTGAACGTCTTGTGATTTATAGTTCATGGAAGGCAAGGAGGCAATTATATCGGCAGAAAGACCCCTACTCTCTGTTCCAACAACTTCGCCTAGAGCAATCAACTCCTGTAACATGAAGCCAATCATGGTACTGAAGTAAAATGGACAAAAGAAGAAAGACGACAGGGCACAGTATCCTATTTTACCTCATACGTCAGTTCCTCGGGATCAACCTCCTCCCATGTATCCTAAACAATTATTAAAGCAGTCAGGGATACGTAGCATATGTTGACAACTCTCAAGGGAAATTAAATAATCATACACATAAGTAATATATATTGACAACTCTATTGCAAATAACTAAGAAATAGATGCAGAGTACATATACTTGGAAACAAGCAATCATTAGAGAATAAACAAAAACAACAAGAAGCTAAATCAACTGTCTCGGAATAGTCACTGACTCCATATTGGCTAAAACAAAAGCACAACGAGAAGCCAAATATCATAGCTAATTTCAAGCTTATCTTGTTGAGGTAAAGTATTTTGTGCCAAGTGAATAAATTTCAATGTCTTTTGGAATAAGTAGCTTCTCTAGGAATACATTTGGAAGAGGTGAAAATCTGTAGCTTTTGGGATTCTTTTCTTGCACTTCTGCTAAATAGGCATTTAAATGCAATTTCCCGAACAACTAAAAATAATTTAGAAGTCACTTTTTCAAAAGCTCATATTTAGTAGTCACTTTTTCATGGTTATGTAGTGTTATCTGCAGCCCATTCCTAATAAAGTAGCGTACAGCGCAATAGGTACTTGTTGAATGTCATAATTAAATTCAAGGGTTGAAGATGTAGGCGGATTTACCCCCAACTACCAATCTTCAGCCTGCTAGGAGCTTAGCTCAACCCTTCATCCTATTATTATTCTATTTCCCTATGTGATTGCGTAATACTAAGCTATCTTCACAATTTTTCGTTCATTCAGCCTGGGTATTAAGCCGCACCTCCAAGGACTAACACGTATAAATGTACTGTTCATAATTCCTCAAGATGATGTATTCACTCACATAATCTGTTTTTTTCAATCGCACAACATAACTACCAGGAATGACATCCAAAATTGCATAACCTTTAAGTGCATCCTTAATTAGTGCCAATATTTTAATATCTCAAATGTGAAATAAAAAGTGATTAGATGAATCACCACAATCTTGGGAGTAAAAAATGCAGAAAACCAGCTCACAAGCTCAGACAAAAAATTACTAAAACTCATTTTGGCCATACAGTTGTTAGCAGTCAGCACTATCTCAGGATTTTAGGTTCAGAAGTTCAAGAAATTGGATAGAGTGATAGTCCACCAGACAAGCATCAAACTAAAAGTTATCATTTGATGAAGATACGATGACCTTAAAGGTTCAGTAAAGTCTTATTAGTAATCAGCTATATCAGAATAAATACAAAACAAAATGTCCAGCAAGTAGGAAATTCCAGCATCAGTTTATACAACTTGCAACTACACAGCTTCAATATTAGAACCCTTTTGTTTATAAGCATAACGATTAAGGAAAAATATTAGAATGATGACATATGACTGAATAAAAGAAAATAAAAACAAAAACATGCCAAATATACCTGAGAATTAGTGCCAAGCCCCTCTTCATCTTGATCTTCATCTTCGTCTTCATTTTCATCATAATCTTCATCGTCCCCCACAACCACTATAAAATCATTAAAAAAGTTTCAAATTATTGAAAGTTTCCAAAAAATGATAATTAAAAAAGCCAAGAACCACTAATGATTAAACTAAGGTTAATTAGACTCTCACTCTCATTTATCCCAGATAGTGCTAACAGTCTAGCTGCCATTTCACGTTCTTCAGCATCTTGCAAAGCTCTAGCATAGGCCTCATCATCGGGAAATGAAGTGGGATCTAACTCCCTACTTTGATTATCATTTTCTGCTTCTGCATCATGAGCATGCACATCAAACGCATCTTCTGCTTCATTGTCCACCTCTACATCAGAACCATCATCATCTTCTTCACTGGCATCGTCATACTCGTCATCATAAATCTCATCTTCATGTCCATAACTCCCAGCTTCCCAACTTCCATAATGATTGCTGGCACCAGCACCCATTCTCAACATCATATAAGCTCTTTCCTGTTCCCCAAAAAAAAACAAATTTCAATAGATTTCGATAAAATGCAAATTTTCTACTCCCCAGGATAAAAATTTCTTATTGCTCGGATTACAAATGCATTCCAGTTATTTTCATGTCAAGCTAGGAGCAAAATTTACATAATCAGAAACACACAAACTCAATCACAGATTCGCAACTGTATAGAAAACAAACAAAATGGACCAAGCACTTAAAACTGAATTGATTTTGAGGAATTTTACCACTAATTCCTGAAACAGAAATTCAGTAATAGACACATAGAGAAATCATTTCACATTACGAATTCCCCATCAGATAGTAACCAAATGCAGAGAACACGTATATCAGGAATTAAAACCGCAGCTGAATGAAAAACTTCATCTGCAAAAACAAGTACTGCAAATTCAACAGAGTTAAAAGCGCATGATCATAGAGAATTGCACGTTGGCACACATAACACACCAAACATCAAGCAGAATAATAAGAGTATATTTATCTATTTAAACAAAAAAAAAAATCAATAAATTCCCAATTAAATGTAATTGATTCTAATATTGATGAAAAACCTGTTCTTGGAGAGTCCGGGCGAGGGCAAGATCCGCATCGATTTGGCTGAGGTCCGTAAAGGGAGTTCTCCGGCGGCGATTTGCCGCATCGTCTCCTCCAATTGGGGGATTATTGCTAGGGTTTTGTTCAGCGTCGGCGCAAGGGGTCGGCTCGGCGTCGGCTTTGGCATTGGAGGAGTCCATTTTTCCTTTACAGAATTAAAATAAATTCAATTTGGGACAAAAATCTTGAATTGCAGAAGATGCAATCAAAAACAGGGTTGAGAGGGGGGGGGGGAAGGATATTCGAAAACAATTTTGTTGAGAGAGAGACGTAGAAGAAAGCGGTGCCGTTGCTTTTTTTATTTTTAACTTTTTTATGTGTTATTTGAAATTTAAATTCTCTCTCTAATAGGACTACCCACGCTCGTAACCATCTCTCAACCCGACCTAAAATAAAATATTAATTTTCTCTCATCAATCTATTCAACCTACAACTTAAATTAACTTTATCTTTTTTTATCCACGTCCACAACCCAACCCAACCTAAAATAATAATTATTATTTTATTATAAATTAATTACATATATTTTATAATCAATATTTATTATATTTAAAATGTATAAAAAATACATTAAATAATTTAATATTCTAAATCTATAATTATAATACGAAAAATAATTTAAAACACATTTAGAATAAGATACAATAACGAAATTACAATTACAAAAGTTGAAAGATGAAATTGAAAAAGAAATAAATCAAACTACAAATAGATGCATGAAATAAAAAAAAATTACAAATACAGAAGATGCAAATTACATATAAATTTCTAGTTAGTTCCAAAATTTTATCATATATGCTCAATCAAGTCGTTTCTTAGAGTGTTGTGAGTTTCTCTATTGCGAAGTTTTTCCCTATTAATCATATAAGTGGACAAGTTCGCAATGCGTTCAGTAGAGTATTGAAAACGTTGAGCATCATTTGTAGGATCATCCACTAAAAATTCAGTGGGATCAAAATAATTTTGGTAAGTGTCTCATTCATCCTCTACTATCATATTGTGCATGATGACACACGCTATCATAATTTTTCTCATCAATAGTTTATCCCATGGACGTCGAAGAAATGCAAAACGAGCTTGTAACATGTCAAATGCTCGTTCAACATCTTTTTGCACAGCCTCTTGGTGTTGAGCGAACAACTTGTGCTTTTGGAGCTGTGGAGAAGTAATTGACTTGACAAATGCAGCCCATATCAGTGAGATAATATGTTCTATCATTTTCCCGACCATTCACAACGTATCTAACCTTTGGTGCTCGACCTTCCAAAATATCACTAAAAACTGGAGATCGGTGGAGTACATTAATATCATTGCACGAACCTGGAGTTCCAACAAAAGCATGTCATATCCATAAATCATAAGATGCAACAACTTCCAAAATGATTGTTGGTTTTCCACTTCTCCCTGCATATTGTTCAGCCCATGCATTAGGACAATTTTTTCATTCTCAATGCATGCAGTCAATACAACCTATCATGCCTAGGAATCCATGTTGTTCCCTAACACAGAGCAGTCTTGTCAAATCATATTCATTGGGTTTTCTGAGATACTCGTTACCGAAACATGATATGACCCCCTTCTACAAATTTTATGAGAGTTTGCCTTGTCACAGTTGCATTCATTCGTAAGTATTCATCAACGACATCAGAAGATGTCCCATATGCCAACACCCTCATAGCTCCAGTGTATTTCTGAATCAGTGAAAGACTTTATCTACCAATTACATCACGCCTTTGTTGAAAATATACGTCATTGGCTGTTACAGCTTCCACTATACAAAGGAATATTGATTTTTCCATGCGAAATCTACGTCGAAAGACCTCAGGAGTATACGTCGGTCTGTCAATAAAATAGTTGTTCATCAAACGTTTCTCACCAATCTCCCGTTCTCTTTCACAATATCTTTTTCTAGCTTTAGGAGTGTGATCTCCTATGACGAGATTGAGATTGTTTATAATCATATCTTCTATGATACGATCATATTGATGATTTTGTTGAGCAACTCGTTCCTCTCATTCATCAATTTCTGAAAAATTATTTTCAGAACTGGAGCTTGAATCTGAATATGCGGATGAATTTTCATTGAGAGACATTTGTAAAGTGGATTGTGAAGGAGAGTAAGATATAAGGATTTGTATATATAGACAAGTGTTAAGATATATGCATGTGATGAAAGTTAAAAATTGACAAGACAAATGCGTGTGATGAAAGGTGAAAACTGGTACAAAATTGACAAGTGCATGCCAAAAAGTGACAAGACAAATGCATGTCAATAAAGGTGACAAGTGCATGCCAATAAATGTATAGATAGATGCAGTACTAGTAGAAATAAAAAATCGCGGGCTTGCAAAAAGTGCAAAATGTGTAGATAGATGTCAAAAAGTGACAAGACAAGTGCATTAATTACATAAAATAAAATTACATAAATTAAAATTACATTAATCAAAATTACATTAATTAAAATTACATAAATTAAATGACAAAATTAAAATAACATGAAAACAAACTACATTGACTGTTTGGACACAACTTCCATTAGATGACGTTTCATCTCTTCTTCTTTTGGGAATAAGTTATCTTTAGCCAACAATGTTCTCAAAATACCAGAATTTATCTTCATAATCTTCCTTTGCTCCTTTCTTTTCTCAAATTCAAGTTTGTCTCTTCCTAATTGGTTAATCTTTTCAGCTTCACTTTCTCTAGTGAGCCTCATTGCACAAATTTCTGCAGCAATTTCAGTAGAACTTGAATATTGTGAATTCTTACCTTTTCCCTTTCTTTTCGCCATATCTCGGCCTATGGGACGAGGATTAGTTGAGTATCCACTGGTTGAAGTTTCAGTATTGGATTGGGTGGAATAATCCCCACTTTCACTGGTTTTTGCTCTCTTTGAGCTGCCACCACTTTCTTTATTGTCTTCTCTATTTTCATCACCCTCTATATTTTCTTCATGTCTTGAACCATGATCTAGTTTTAAAGCCCATTTTTCATTTTTACTCATAACCTCATTGAATACAAACAAGTTTTGAAACTTGTTACCACCCCTTGGTTCTTTTCCAAATATTGCATGAGCTTTTCCCTCAATATCCATCTGGCTCATTCCGCTTCTTTTCCGAGAATGTGCTTCAGTATAAGCAACAATCCATTTATTTGTACTCTCATTAAGTCGTTTCCAATGACCTTTTAGAGAGTCCACATTTCTTTCACTTATCTCCTCCGCATTTTCATCTCGATGATTTGTGTACATTTTATGTACTCATGCCCATATAGAGATAGACTTTTGATTTTTGCCATGTTTGCTATCTTCACTAACAAAACACCAAGACGACATTAAAGCTACATCTTCTTTCACTGTCCAACCTACACTTTTTACCCCATTTTGATTTGTGTTTCGCTGTTGAATATTTTGGAATAAATTTCGGGAGATATTTTGTGGTGGTTGGACATGCTCAAAGGTAGGATCTTGATTCAGATTCAGAGAAAATTGAGAGTTTTGATAATAGCTTGGATAATCTTTTGAGAGAGGAAAAGATTGAGAATTAAAAATTGATTGAAAGCTTGGATAATTTTGAGAATTTGGACAATTTTGGGAGTTTGGAAAATAATTAGGATTGTTTGGATTCATGATAGAAATTGAGAGATGATGATAAAAAATAGATGAAAAAATAGAGAATTTTAGATGGTGTTTCAAAAATATGTCGATATTGGTGTCTATTTATAAAGAATTAAAAAATATGAATTTTGATATATATACATATGTATATTTTAAATACATATTATCCACAATATTTACAATATACATTTTATCCATATAAAATCTAATTGAACCAATAAAAAAAATGACATGTGTCAAATTTTTATTGGATGATCCAAATTGAGAAGGTTGGTGATTTAGGTTGAGATAACAACCTTGGTTACAATCATTTGCCATGTGGAATTTATTTTCAATTTTTTTTTTAATTTTATTTTGTCTTTTTCTTAAAGTGGGTCACCAACCTATTTGCGATGTGGGTAATCTTAGAATTTTATCAATTAAGATCTTGGGATGTTTGGAGAGAGATTGATATGGTAGAATTTTGAAGTTCAAAATCTTAAACCATGTTTGTTTTGTATTTAAATTTGAATTATAAAATCTGAACACGATTATTATATTTAATCATTAAGTTATTATCAAATATAATTTTTTACAATAAAACATTAAATCAATCCACCTTTTTACAATATTATATCAAATCATAACATAATTATATTCTATAAAATTCTAAAATAAATATATATTTTTCTTTTTCACTTTTACTTCAAAATACAGGATTTCAATAGCGGGATTTCTCCAATCCCATTCCAAACATTAAAATATACACAAAAACTAATATAAGATGGTCTATATTTACCATGAGACGAAACACCATTACCCATCAAACATTAAAATATACACAAAAACTAATATAAGACGGTCTATATTTACCGTGAGACGAAACACCATTACCCATCAATAACATATAAATTATAAGGTATGAATTGTGAGTTGACTCGTCTCATCAAATTAGATTTATGAGACGATTTCATAAGAGTGTTGCTCTAAAAGATAAGTCAATTATTAATCTTGGGTATGAAATGTAAAAAATTTTAAGTTAGAATTTGAAATATCTAAAACTATCAAATTAAATTTTGAGGAAATACCCCCAAATACCCAAAAGCATAAAGGACTTGTACAAATATACCCACACAACTTTAATATTATCCCCAAATACCCAAAAGCACATTTGTTCAGAAATGGTGCAGAGATTCTGTTATATGTCGGGTACAGTTTGCAGGAAATTAAAAAATCAATATATTGAAATTATCGTTAAACCCTATCAATTAAGAGTTTAACGAATAAACCCTACTTTTCGTTGAACCGTTTATTTTTAGGGTTTAACGAAAATTATTGTTTATTTTCGTTAAACCCTTAATTTTTTTGGTTTAACGACAATTAATTAATTTATTTATATTATTAAATAATTTTTGTTAAATTGGAAAAAAATGTCGTTATATTAATATCTAATTATCGTAATTATCAAATTATCTAATATGATTCATAATTAAATAATTGTCGTTAAATTATGAATGGAGTTTCGTTAAATGATTTCCTTAAAGGGTTTAACGAAAATAAACCTAATTTTCGTTGAACCCTTTATGTTTAGGGTTTAACGAAAATTGTTGTTTATTTTCGTTAAACCCTTAATTTTTATGGTTTAACGACAATTAATTAATTTTATTTATATTATTAAATAATTTTCGTTAAATTGGAAAAATATGTCGTTATATTAATAACTAATTTTCGTAATTATCAAATTATCTAATATGATTCATAATTAAATACTTGTCGTGAAATTATGAATGGAGTTTCGTTAAATGATTTCCTTAAAGGGTTTAACGAAAATAAACCTAATTTTCGTTGAACCCTTTATGTTTAGGGTTTAACGAAAATTGTTGTTTATTTTCGTTAAACCCTTAATTTTTATGGTTTAACGACAATTAATTAATTTTATTTATATTATTAAATAATTTTCGTTAAATTGGAAAAATATGTCGTTATATTAATAACTAATTTTCGTAATTATCAAATTATCTAATATGAACATTTATTAATTAATTTTCGTTAAATTATTATATTAATAACTAATTTTGTAATTATCAAACCATAATTTTGGCTACATTTTTAGGGTTTAGCTTTTGGTTTATTTTCGTTAACCCTGTTTAACGACAATTAATTAATTTTCGTTATATTACTAAATAAATTTCATGAAATTGTGAAATCAATTTTCGTGTTTTTCGTCTACAACTACATAAACTTTTTATGTAAAAATTTATTTCAACGAAAATAATTTTCGTAATGTACGCCTACTTTTTTGTTTTACAATTCCATTCATTACACCAATTTTCGTTAAACCCGTATAATACGAAATTTAGGTTTTGCTCATTTTTTTTTTTTTACATTCACGAAGCAATAAATTTACAATTCCATTCATTCGATACGGTTGACAATTCAACAAGAATGTATAAAATATTTGAAGTCTGTGAGGAGTCATCCAAAATTTAGAGGATTCGTCAAGTGACAAACTTTTAGGACACTGAAATTATATATAAGATTATTTCATACAAGTTCAAAGTACTCTACTACAAAAAAAAATCAGGAGGTACGGTGTCACCATCAGTGGAGTTTGTGTAAACAACTAAGGCCATCCACTTCCTAACGCCGTTGATCCCCTTCTTGGTCTGAAGTGTGGTCCTTGGCCACTCCTTTATCATCCAACTCTCGATCGCGAGTAATGACCAAATCCCACATGAGTGGTGGTCCAGCTGCCTGTAGCATAGGTTTTCTTGTAATGTCATGACTGCGAACTCAGGGATACCCTTTGGAATTCTGCGGCCCTGCGCCAATACCTTCTCATAGAAGCCACAGTGCTCCAACACTCGTGGCAAAACTCGACGGAGTGGGAGGGTCTGTCTGATACGGAGTTGGATTAACTCAGGTTCGTTAGAATACCGATGCCTAAAGCTATCAGCCAAACAGATCCGCTGCTGCTCGAGATCTATAGCGCATGCAACCCAATGACCGTCCAGGTTCATTATCGTCTGGACCTAAAATTTTGGCATTAACAATTAGATACCTAACCGATTATCTGAAAAATATAAAAAGAATACTAACTCGTTCGTATTAAGTACTTATCACTTGTATGTCATCCCACCATGGCTTAATAAAATTCCACTTCGGCCTCGACCCTCGTACATAGGGCGCAACACGCTCCAGTTGTTCTGTTGTGAACATCTCCATGGCCTCCGGCAAGTATTTGGATGCGTCATCCTCGCCGGCATGCTTTGTTTTCCAAATTTCCTCGCATGTTTCCTACGTTTACGACAAAAGCTTATCAGTGGTTATAGAACAAAAATCGAGTAATTACCATAACATTTTGATTAGAACTTACGAACAGATGGGTATCCACCAACTGGATTTTCCCGGGAAACTTGGAATGTATTTTGGCTGTTTCTGGGCAACTCTGTAGTACGCTAAGGTACGCATCAATGGCCTGTATTAGATAGGAATGACGTATAAATTATAAATTTTTACAAATCAACTCTGGTAAATCACAAAACAGGATAAGTATTACCTCGAAATCCAGATCCAACGACGGATCAACGAAATTTCGGAAGAAACTTGGCCCGACTATCACACCAATACCAACGTTCCGCCTGTAACGATAAAAACACGAAAACTTAATCAAGAATAATGTGAAACAGATACTATTAAATCCAAAAGAGTAATGTGGAGGAACATGGATGCCTATCCCAACACTTTGCTGTTGTCACTCATGTAGTAGGCCTTGAACTCGGAGAGCTTGGCCCCCATCTTTCTAGAAGGCTCGTCCGGCAAGAAGGGACTGCGCACAAATTGACTAGGAACTCTCCGTCGCGCTTCAGGTCCAAAAGAACCAATCTCTTGGACCTGAGGAAGTCGGGCTGACTCTTGAACGCCACTGTACCCAAAAGGTATCGTCGAGGGTGTGTCGGAGCCATCTGGGAAGACCCTATCAGCTGGGGCTGGGGCTGGTGTCATGAACGGCTGCGCTCCTGCAAATGACGACTGTGGAGGTGGCTCCTGAAAGGTCGACGTGAAGTACGCCTTCACATAATTGTGAATCATACCAGGCATGAGTTCTGTCACGCGCTGCCCCACATCCTGAGTGATGTTCTCTCGAAGAGTGGAAATATCCTTGTCGAACCGAGCATCCATCCATCCCGTCAATTTGGTGAACAAGTCGTCACTCGACCCCGAGCTTTGTCCGTGACCAATCGGGACTTCGTCGAATGACGGGCATTGTGGTCCTGTTTCATTAGTCTCTTCTTCAATGGTATTTGCAGAGGCCCGTCGTCCACCTGATCGGACAGTACGGCTTCCTGAAGGTCCACCTGTTCGTCCATCTGATCGGACAGTACGGCCTCCCGATGGTCCACCAGCATCGGGATCAGTGTTGGTTGCTGCATGCGCCCTACGAGCCAATGAAGTAGCTCGACGGCCACGTCGTTGCTTGACGAACTGGACCCCCTCCATGATATCGTCATCAATATCCTGCCAGTATGTCTGAAGCAGCTCATCTGGTGTGGGGAGAAGCGTCAGGTAACACTCGACCTGTGGGGACATCATATAAATACCAGAATTAATTCAATGTACGACTTGTAATAGTCATTTAAGATCAACTTATAGTAGTAAGTAAATAAAGAAATAGAAAATACCGGGCCCTCCAGTATAGGTGTAACGTCCAACTCGGACCTCTTCAAACTCCACTTCATACATCGGGGTATATTTATTCCCCCTCCCAATCTGGCCCCGGTATATGACGAGGTAATAGGGATCGCCTCAAAAGCCCATATCTGAACAAGAAATATTTGTAAACTTGGTAAGCAAACAACATTGTGTTAGTGTCACTTTTAAATGACACTACAAATAAAATTGAAGGGACATACCAGCAAGGCTATGGAGAATCCATAAAAATGAAAGTGTGATGTGTAGGACCGAGCGGGAAGAGTGGTCGGTAGCCTGTCCATGTAACTCAGAAGGGTGATGAAGCTGACTTTCCCCCATGGAAAGCTCTCCCACAAGTCTTCTTGCTCCACCAATGTCCAAATCCATTCATCGACAACTGATTTGCCGGCGTCCACCCCAAGCAGTATTAGGTGGAGGATCAATATCTTAGCAATCTTCACTGTGTCCTCTGCACTATCTTTGAACTCGCCCGATGCGAATCGAGCATGGAGCTCAGACACGGTCACTCGATCTGTCTCGGCATGCACCCTCCAGTACACTGCCCTTTCCGGTGGAGTGTGATCCCCAACAGGGTTAAAAGCCGAGTCACCGAACTTCAGGCCGGTGACAAGGGCAAACTCTTTCTTTCCGAACCGACAAATTTGTCTGTCCTGACCCACAGCAAACCACCTCTCGTCTGCAGGGACCGCCTGTCCACGCACCTCATATGACATGAGGACGTGTAACATGGCCTTGCATGAGTCTCTTCCAGTCTTCCACATCAAAAAATGGCCGAAACTGGTTTTCCAAAAGCTTCGATAATACTTTCGGCCGACAACTTGAAGTTGTGCCTTAATCTCATCGAGTACTGCCAATCGAACATACCCATTGATGTAGGCCACACGACCCTGCAAGTCCTCACGAACGAACTCCAAAGCCAACTACACATTAACAAACAGTATCATAAGTCAACTATTTGAAAAATTGAACATCGACGGAAAAAATATTCGTAATATGCGAAGCCAGTTAATTCAATTCTAACATTCACGAAGAGGTCATGCAACATAACGATTTAATGTTCGTGAAACCCTTAAAAAAATAGGGTTTAACGAACAAAAAAAGGCTATTGTTCGTTAAACCCTATTTTTTAAGGGTTTCACGAACATTAAATCGTTATGTTCGTTAAACTTAATCAAACGCCGTTTAACGAAAAATTACGTAATTTGAAGGTTAGATGATAGGGTTTAACGAAAATTACTGTGATTGTTCGTTAAACCCCATTTTTATAGGGTTTAACGAACAATCACAAAATTTCCGTTAAAGGCTTAATAGGGTTTAACGAAAATTACTGTGATTGTTCGTTAAACCCTATTTTTATAGGGTTTAACGAACAATCACAGTAATTTTCGTTAAAGGCTTAAAAAACTTCATGTTTCACGAACTAAATCCATAACAGTTTGATTGTTCGTTAAACCCTATAAAATAGGGTTTAACGAAATTTAGAGAAATTTCGCCCAGGGCTAAAAAACATGGATTCACGAAGTATTTTGTGATTGTTCGTTAAACCCTATAAAAATAGGGTTTAACGAAGTTTACAAGATTTAGGGTTAAATCCTAACAAAACACCAATTCACGAACTAAATTGTGCCTAGTGTGATTGTTCGTTAAGCCAACAAAGTCATTTTTTGTTGAAGGCTTAACTCGGAGGTTTCCCTTCCCAAAATAATAACTGTATGGAAAATTAAATCAAATGACATCAACAAAAAAATTGCAACGTGTAATTCTCAAAAAATTGCAACATTTAATCCTAGAAGATGCTAACATGTAATTGCAGCAAAAAATTGTTAACGAAATTCTCCATTACAATGTGCATAAAAATAAATCGGTTATGATTCTAACCTCTTCCATTTTGTTTAACGAACTTCACGGATCTAACGAACTTCACGTATTTAACGAACTTTGGAGATTGAGATAGGATATTTTCGTGAAGGAGAAGAAGTTTGGGAAGAGGATGGAGAAGGAGAAGTGGTTTGTCGATTTGATAGAGGAGGAAGTGGGTCTAGTATTTGATTTCCCAAATAACTTAATGCTTGAAAACAAAATTTGAGTCAACATGTGAAGCCCGATAACAACATGTGATTTCAAGTACATGTAAGTGTACTCAATAGGTGGTTGTGGGGGTGGGTAGGCCATAAATAATGTTTCATGAAGATTTATAATTATTATTAAGTTATATACTTCCTATTTTTAATATTATATTTATATACATATATATTATAAATATTTATATATACATAATATTCTTTAAGTTGGTTTTATAAAGATGAGAATTAAATTTCATAATAAATAATTCAAAATATGTAATAGAAATAACCTTAAAAAAAATCATTGACATAATATACCCTATTTAAAAATCAAATGCTTTCTGTTAAATATGATTATTAGAAAACAATTAATAAATGCTTCAAAATTCAAAATTCGTTTGGAGAACTAATGTATTATTATTATTTTTTTCTTTTATTATTTTTATTATTATTATTTTTATTATATATATATATATCGTCCATATATATAATGATTTGATTGTATACCATATATATTCATTATACAAAATCAATATTTTGGAAAATTACCATAAATTCAATCAATATAACATTTTAATCAGGAGGTACATACTAATGATATGAGTGTTTCCATGCAAAATACAAAAAACACTCCACTAAATTTTAAAGAACTATTTGAAAACAATGTTGTACACAATCGGGCTAAGCTGTTCTATTTCTCGGGCACGTTCGTCTGTTGTGTTCTTCTGACCCACATACAGAACATTGCTTCTTTCTTCTAGACTGATGTAAGCCTTGATCCGGATTTACACTGAATAGACCATCTACAGGGGGAATGTATAGTGTGCATGTAGTGCAGTTGTGGCCAGGTTGACCACAACGTGAACATTTTAGTTGGCGCACTCCTCTACATTCACCAGTAGAAGGTATTCGTCTGCTTCTTGGTCGACCGGCCTGTTTTGGTTGATCCGGGGCAAAACATGACTTCTCTCGCGTCGCATCATCTACAACCCACTCCGTCGGATCTGGCACAGGCATAACTTCACAAGCCCACATCCCCCTCAAACAGTGAGTTGTATAATAAGGGGCAACGTACGAGGCAATTTGCTCATTAGCAGCACTTCAGTCAACACGGATTCAGTTAAATATCAAGAACACCCTAAACTTATTTAAAATTAAGCAGTGGAACAGTATCAAGGAGTACCTGATCGCTGCACAGGCGTGTGCACATGGCATCAACTCAATTTGAAAATACATACAATTGCAAACACCGTCGCTAAGGCCAACCAAAAATATTTTTCGCCCATGCGTGACCTTGAATTTCTGCCTGCCCATTCTCTCGACCTCCATATTTCGACTTTGCCGCATAAATTCTAATAATTTGTCGTGCACTGACTTCGTGAAAGTTGAGCCTCTTTCATCAGCAGCCGATCTTCTTTCGACAAACCATTTTTCAATCACCCTTCGAGCAGCCTCCAAGAACGAACAAACTGGTAACTTTCTAGCCCAGATTAGCCGAGCATTCCAAACCTCAGCAGCATTAGAGGTCATGAAGTTGAATCTTCGAACAGGGCACTTCACACGTGCCCACTTACTCTCATCAGCTCGAATCAAACTGTCAATCGTGCCCTGGATACCACTATCGTTGATAGAAGACATGCACCTGGAAAAAAAGAACACAATCACCAATGCAATACATCAATGTCTTAGGTAACTTAATGCATATTTAAGACATGAAGTTCGACATACCTATTGAATGTATCTTCATCGTAACAGTACGCAGCCGTGTGAAATAGCCCAACCAAATGGAGCCCATATTTGGCTAGATTTTGACGAAGATGGAAACAACAAAGAGCATGAGATGCTTCGGGATATGCAGATTCAATTGCATTACCGATACTAACATGTTGGTCAGACACGATAACCAATCCATCGGGACAACCAACGGCTTCTCGGAGTTGTTTGAGAAACCATGTCCAGGATTCATCGTTCTCAACACTTCCTATCCCAATTGCGATAGGAAATATCTGATCATTTCCGTCTTTAGTCACAGCAACGAAACCAATACCCCTGTACTGCCCCTTCAAATGGCAACCGTCGACCACTATAACAGGTCTGGAATATTGACGAAAGCCAACAATGGATGCACCCAACGCAAAAAAAGCATACATAAATTTCCCATCCTTCTTTGTGTCAATCGCAGTGTATGTACCCGGATTCCGTTCTTTCAAGACATCTAAGTAGGCTGGAAGCATGTGGAATGACGTCTGAGGATCACCGTATGCCTTATAAAGTGCATGACGTCTTACCAACCGAGCATGCTTGTAACTCAAATTCAATCCATATCGCTCATTCATCTCTCGCATGATCTCCCTAGGAGCGAGATCAGACTTATCTTTCCGGAGCCTTTGGGTAAAATAATCTCCAATCAAAGAGGACGGAAGCCTACGAGAAGTACTAGCACTGAGAAGATACGAACATGTATGGGGCAAGACGACTTTGGCGATTTTCCAAACACCGAGTTTCTGTCTTGCCGTGAGTAAGAAAGGACAATCATTTTGATTGCACTCCACGGCCCATCGGTGCTTGTCGGAGTGGTCCACCCTAAATTGGACTTGATTCTCCATATGATAATACCCAACTACACGCTGCAATTCTTCTTTACTGCCGAACAAGGCTCCTTTTTGCAATCCAATTGGATGCTCATCTGGCCTTGCAGTAGGTTCCTCGAATTCAGGTATATCTGGAATGTGCCACTCAGCTCGCATGATGCCATCACAGAATTGCTCGTAGGCTGCTCGTTGTTCCTCATCCAAGACTGTCTCTACCTCTTCGTCCAATACGAAGTCATCTGCTTCAACATTTCGATCTAGCAAAAAAAAAAATATGAACAACTTCCTTAATCGTATACACAAATTCACATATGATAAGTACAGTAGTAGTTGATTACCTGATCGATGATCATGGTCTTCAGGTTCTGGTTCCTCAATTTCTTCGGGAGGGGCCAAATTAAGGTCTTGAAAGTTTGAGGAGGTTCCAACCAAGCCGTCGTCTGTAACCCACCTTACATTTGAAGACATTCCAAACAAGCCATCGTTTAGACCCCATCTTGAATACAACTCTTGGTTGTCCAGCTGCCCTAACGGAACACTCGAGCAATTCAAATTTCGAACTTCCTCAATGAATGGATTTATACTTTCACCACCTTGTTGTGTCCCCCCGGATTGATAAGAAGATCCACCCAATACTCCGTCGTCCATCCTTTTCAACGTAACGAAAATAACCAAGTATTCATATTGCTCTGTAAAACAATCTTGCAAATCAGAATCAGTCTTGATTTTTTTCTTCCTCAAGACTCCATCCGTTTCCAATAGAGAATGGATCACATAAAACCAATAATTCATATCCTCATGCACTGTCGCATGAACTGATTTCAATAAATCTTCATATGTCAATCTTTCAAGATTTATCACTTCATGAATACCATTTACATATTGCAAACCTTGCCAGTAACCTCCATGCCACAATGCCACTGACAAACTCATCAGTCCAATTGAACTGGAAAAAAAAAACAAATAAAGGATGTGATGAAAACAAACAATTTGTTAAAACAGACCAAGTTAAACGATAATTACAAAATTAAAATTCCATTAGGGATTAGTCCAAGTTAACTTCCATAACAGATTAAAAAATACAATTATATAATATACAATAGTCCACATTACACTACAGATTAAAAACTAGATTTTCGTAGGGTTTAACGAAATTAGGTGGTTTAATTTTCAATTTTCGTTAAACAACAACATCCACTTCGTGAAACACCAACAATTTTCGTTAAACAACAACATAAATTCCGTTAAACCCCATTTTTTGTAGGTTTAACGAAAATTAAACAACATTTTTCAACAAAATATTTAAGGATTAACGAAAATTACACAATTTCGTTAAACCCTTCTTTTGTAGGTTTAACGATAATTAAACAAGTAATCTTCGTTAATCTATTTTTTTTTGCTACTTTTAACGAAATATAAACAAGTAATTTTTCGTTAAATTAAAAAACAATTTTCAATAAAATCCTCTTAGAGTTCAACGAAAATTATTCACGGACAATAATTAACCTAGTGTGTTTGTGAACAGATTATTCCAAAATTATCATACCTATTTTTGTTAATCCATCATTTTTCCGGGAAAACACTAATTTTGTACTACATCACACCCTAATTGTTTCGTGAAATATTTCAAGAAATATATATCAATTTGTTTCAAGAAAAATTGATCATCCAACATTAACCAAAATTTTCTCTATAATGACTAAACAAATTAAAGTTTAAATAAACTCAACTATTCTCTAAATTAAATAAACTTTAAATAAACTAAACTGCACTTACTTGATTTCAAGCTGAATTAATCCTCTAAGATTGGTGGTGATAAGCTCAATTAATCCTCTAAAATTGGTGGAGGGATCAATACTCTCAAACTTCAAAATTTTAAATATGAATGGTGAATGTTAGTGAATGAATGGAGTTGTAAATTTCATGATATTTACCGTGAATGAAAGATCAAATCACTGAAAAGTAAAAGAAAAAGTTTAAAGAAAAAGTGAAAAAATTTGTACACGTGAATGAATAGTATAACAAAAAGACAAAAAAATTGTTACACAAGTTACAAAATTAACTTCATATACGTGTTCAAATCAAAAGATCAAAATGATATCAAATCATGAAAATAAATTGGAATGATATCAAATGACAAATACTTAACGAAAATTATTTAACGAAAATAATTTAATAATATAACGTAAATTATTTGATAATTTAGCGA
This sequence comes from Scutellaria minor, assembly GCA_954870855.1. Lineage (NCBI taxonomy): Eukaryota > Viridiplantae > Streptophyta > Magnoliopsida > Lamiales > Lamiaceae > Scutellaria > Scutellaria minor. The sequence continues at coordinate 15,937,724 of OX940733.1, forward strand.
AAATTGTTTAACGAAAATAATTTAATAATATAACGTAAGTTATTTGATAATTTAGCGAAAATTGTTTGATAATTGCAAGAAAAAATTAATAATATAACCAAAATTCATTGATAATTGAACAAAAATATTGTCATAATTTAACGAAAACTATTTGATACTTTAAACAAAATAATTTGATAGTTTAACGAATATTTTGTAATAATGTAACGAAAATTATTTAATAGTATAACGAAAAATAAATAATTGTCGTTCAACACATAAAAACAAAGGTCTAACGAAACAAACCATATTTTTCGTTAAACCCTAAAAATTAAGGGTTTAACGAAAATTAAGGTTTATTTTCGTTAAACCCTTAATGTCTAGAGTTTAACGAAAATATAGTATTATTTTACTTCATAAATATTTAATTAATTTAATAATATAACGGGATTAAACATTAATATTCGTTAAACCCAAAAAAAAAGGGTTTAACGAAAATATACCATAATTTTCGTTAAACCCTAAAAAATTAGGGTTTAACGAAAATTAAGGTTTATTTTCGTTAAACCCTTAATGTTTAGAGTTTAACGAAAATATGTTATTATTATACTTGATAAATATTTAATTAATTTAATAATATAACGGGATTAAATTAATTTTCGTTAAACCCTAATTTGTTTAGGGTTTAACGAAAATTAAGGTTTGTTTTCGTTGAACCTTTTATTTTTGGAGTTTAACGAAAATATAGTATTATTATATTTGATAAATATTTAATTATTTTAATAATATAACGGGATTAGATTAATATTCGTTAAACCCAAAAAAAATAGGGTTTAACGAAAATAAACCATAATTTTTTAAACCCTAAAATTAGGGTTTACCGAAAATTATGGTTTATTTTCGTTAAACCCTTAATTTTCAGGATTTAACGAAATTTTCGATATATTGCATGTATGCAAGCCTGCTCATCCGTACCGACACTTAACAGTTTTATGCCCCACACCCTGCAAAATTTTACTTTTGGGTATTTGGGGATAATATTAAAGTTGAGTGGGTATATTTGTATAAATCCTTTATGCTTTTGGGTATATTGGGCATGGAACTCTTAAATTTTTATCAATCCATGATTTAATGTGGTTTTAGATTGGGATGTGCCCATCAATATTTGGGATAGGTGAAATTTCAATTATGTTTGTTATGAAATTTGTAAAATAATATAACTTACTTTACTTTTTCTACTTTATTTTTTTTAAAAAATAAACTAATACAATATTATTCATCTATTTTTTCTACAATTTCTAATGTGCTGCGACATCTTTAAAATTGACCTTTTTTCAAGATCTACCTAAATCCTAAATTCAAATTTACAAAATCCATCTCCACCCCAATCCATACATACCCTGAAAAATTTGAAATTATTCTCTCCCACATGAAATGAGGATGTCAAATATTATGTAATATTTAATGGTAACGTCTTCCAAAGAATTCTAACAACATTAATTTTAGAAAAAATAATAAGCTTTAAATTCTTAAATTTTATCTTTTGATACATTGATAGTTAATCTATGTTTCATAACTTTATCGATAAAATCTTATTATTTTAATACCCTTCCCTTCTCATTAACAATCTTATTGAAACATTATAGATGAAATAGTTTCTATTATTTGATAAAACATAATTTTAAAGATCGAACCAACATAACTTTATTTTTATGGATTTTGACAGTATAGAGGTAGAGGGTGTTTTTGTTCAGAGATGTTCGGGAATTGGGGTTTGGGAATTGGGTTGAGACTTTTTTTTTTTTTTTTTTGCTTAATGCAAGGCCATGATATTAGGGGTATATTTGAGTAAAATTTAATATAAGAAATATAATCACGATGGATAAAAGAGCACTTATTGATAAGAAAATAGAGTATCGTCAACTTTAAATCTAGTCAATACGCTCCTTACAAAAAAATAAAATAATATTACTCATCAATTTAGACCAGGAAGAAGTAACAGTGACAGAACCAGTATTTCGACTCGGGGGCCAGGTCAATTAATAAAAAGATATAATAATTTTAGAAAAAGAACATATATATATATATATATATATCGCAATCTCAATAAAATCAATGTATTACAACATTTCTCTTATATCTTTCATATTCTGAAATCGTTGCATAATAGCTTCATTACTATCTTGACTCGATGATAGTTGAGGTTGAACAAGATGTGCATTGGTAGAAGATGATGATGTCTTCATAGTAGGTTGTATTTTTTCGAAGTATCTTTCCATTATCTATAAAAATAGGATAAATATTAGAAATACATTAAAAGTTCAAGAACTTGGTAAAACGTACGAGGAAAAGAAAATTCAAGGGATAAGTAAAATAAAATGAGATTTGAGTACAAAAATATAAATTGCAAGAGTTAAGTAAACAAAATAAATTTTTTGATTTTTTTCTTTCTCAAAAGAAATTAAATTCTATAGTAATTTAACCAATACAATAATTTAGGCATTCAACAAAATAAGTTTTTCCATCTCCTACCACAACATAATTTTTTTCATAATTCAAATCTTAAATATAGATAAACAATTCGTAAACAAAATGTCAAATTATTTATCAATATTTTCCAACTTAACACTACTACATCACATATATAACTTAAGACATAATAAATCAACAATAATAATGAAAAAGAAAAAAGAAAGCAAACAAATAATATAAAGAGAACACTTTACCTTGAAATTTTATGGAGAAACAACTGAGAGAAATGAAATTAGGGTTTGTGTGTGTGAGAGAAAGAGGGAAAAATTAAGGGTGAAGATGAAGGAAAAAAGAAATTTCGGGCCACTGTAAGTTTTGAGGAAGAAGAGCTGCTTGTTTAATAAATTTTCAATATTTTTTCTTTTTTTTTTAAATATTTTTTCAATACCCCTAGGTTTTCCTTAAAATTTCAGGGGCCCAGTGCCCCCTTGGCCTTGGCCTGCTTTGCGTACGTCACTGGTGAAGGAACATCTTATTTGACGTAGTTTTGGTATTCTTCTAATTTGGATTCATAACGTGTGATAAAAATGAAACAATTTAATTATGATGAAACGAGATGACATGATACATTGACTTGAATTTTGATGATAATGATTGATGAAAATGAAATAATATAATTTTTTTTGATACAAACATATAAAATTGTTAAAATTTTACTTTGAAAATAAAGATTATGTTGGGGCAAGAAATAAAATTACTGAAAATATATCTGTATAGATTTTTTGGTCTAGGAATATTTTTTTTTTTGGATCGAAAATTGGAAGAAGGTATCGTTTGACTATTCCTTGTGTTCTTCATTTCATTGTACTTGTCATTCCAACAAATTCTCATTGAATGTAAATTCTTCTCTTCACTGCACTCCACTCCTTATGGTCCAATGCTTCAAAACCCTTCTCGATAAATGCAGTAAATGGTCGCAGCTGAAGCAAATCCACGCCCTGCTAACAACCTCTGGCCTCTCCAAAACCGACCCCTTTGCCTGGAAAATCCTCTCTTTTGCTGCAACTTCTGCGTCATCCGACATCAACTACGCTCATCGATATTTTCGTCAGCTCCCCAACCCCACACTCTTTCATTACAATGCGATCATAAGAGGCTTTGCAAAAAGCAAGAAAACCCCGACCAAATGCTTCTTCTTATTCGCAAAAATGTTGCTGAATGGTGTTGTTCCCGATTATCTGACATACCCTTTTCTTGCGAAGGCTTCGGCTCGGCTTTCGGACCCAAAGCTTGGAGGGTGTATTCATGGGCATGTCTTGAGAAGAGGGTTTGCGTCTGACGTTTTTATTTGTAATTCTTTGATACATATGTATGGGTCTTCTGGTGAAATGGAGAGTGCGAGGAAGGTGTTCGATGAAATGCCGATGAGGAATTTGGTTTCTTGGAACTCAATGTTGGATGGGTATGCCAAATGTGGGGATATGAGCTTGATGAGAGAAGTGTTCGACGTAATGCCTGAGAGAGACGTCATTTCGTGGAGTGCTTTGGTTGATGGATATGTCAAGGATGGCAATTACACAGAAGCATTGAAAATTTTCGGTAAAATGAGAGGGGAGGGGCCTAAGGCGAATGAGGTAACTATGGTTAGCGTTTTATGTGCTTGTGCTCACTTGGGTGTACTTGAGCAAGGAAAAGCGATGCACCAATACATAGTAGAAAAGGGACTCCCTTTAACTCTTATTCTACGAACGTCCCTTGTGGACATGTATGCAAAATGTGGAGCAATCAACGAGGCGTTGATCTTGTTTCGTGAGGTTTCAGCAAGAAACACAGATGTTCTTATATGGAATGCTATGATTGGAGGGCTTGCTACTCATGGCTTTACTACAGAGGCATTAGATTTATATGTTGAGATGCAGAATTCGGGTATCAAACCAGACGAGATCACTTACTTATGTTTGCTGAGTGCTTGTGCTCATCGAGGGCTTGTTAAGGAGGCGTGGAAATATTGGGACTCTATCACAAAGCAGGGCATGTTGCTAAAGAGCGAACATTATGCTTGCATGGTCGATGTTCTGGCTCGTGGAGGTCACTTAGAGGAAGCATATCAGTTTGTAGCTCGAATGCCAATGGAACCCACAGCTTCCATGTTGGGTGCATTGTTCAACGGCTGTATAAATCATAGAAAGCTCAATCTTGCAGAAATAGTGGGGAAGAGGCTTATAGAGATGGACCCTGCTCATGACGGTAGGTACATTGGACTGTCGAACGTTTATGCAGTTATAAGGCGATGGGATAAAGCAAGAAGCACAAGAGAAGCAATGGAGTTGAGAGGAGTTAGGAAGTTCCCTGGATATAGCTATGTTGAGGTTTATGGAGCTCTTCATAGATTTATTGCTCATGACAAGGTACATCCTGAATCACAAGAAATATATTCGATGTTGAGTATAATTGGAGAACAGATGAGATTGAAAACAGATCCTGAAAGACAAGAAACTATTGGTTATCTTGTTGAGGATGATCATTTGAGATATAGTTCATACTTCTGAAAAGTTTTCAATGTATGTTTTAAGCAAATTTGAGGTTGAAAGCCAATTTTGCATCGCTGTCACCATATTACAAATATGATGTTTCATTTATAAATGCATGTCACATTTGCAGTGATGATGTCTTTGCTGCGTGCATGCAACATATATATAGCTGAAAGTCTGTACAATGTTATCTCATATAGCAATGTTGTATAACTGCATATAAAGAAATACACATACAAAACTATGCCAAATAAGCTTCTTCTCACCTATGGATGGATATACAAGATAAACATGTAACAGTGTTTAATTTAACAATGAGGTTCTGAATCACAATAATGTTACAAAATACAATTTTTCTCAGCATCCAAATGTAATCTCATTTGGGTTATATGGACATGCCGTCATGGATAGCAGCGAAGCTCTGAAGACTAGACGATAGATACTGACTCTAGAAATTCATCTACATACTTTTTAAGTTTATCTTTCGATATTGCACCCTCCCTCCTGCTCTGTGGAACTTCCTTCCCATTTTGGAAGATGACCAACATTGGCAATCCGTATACCTTGTATTCCTCAATTAATCGAGGGTTTGTATCATGATCAACTTTCACAACTGTCAATTTATCTTGATATTCCTGAGAGTTGTACAAGAGAAAAAAGAATTCAAATAAAGTTACAGGGGATTGATTTATAGCACACATACAGAAGACGAGGAAATAGAGAAAAAAAAAACTATAATTTTGAAGTAGTCGGTAAGAAACTACATGCAGTGGTTCAGTTAAGGGGGTTCCTGGCAGTATTGCAAACTAAAACACGTCCAAACTCTTGAAATAAGAAGATATGCTTCAATTGTTTCTTAAGAGTGTTCAAATGGGGAGAAAGGTCATTCATCGAGAACTGCTCTGTTCCCAAAATTCAACAAATACTTTCCAAACCTTATGTTAGAATCAAGGGAAATGTTCAAGATGTCGTGGAATGAAAAGACAAATAAACTACACCTTGTGAGCTAAGTTCTGAGAGAGAGAGAGAGAGAGAGAGAGAGAGAGAGAGAAGAGAGAGAGCTTACTGCCCCTCAAGTCTCAACTCTTTACTTTGGTTTCGTTGTAGTTTATCATTCCCACTGTGGCAATTTGATAATTATCTGTAAGCTACCAACTGAATGTTTAATGAAGAGCATAGCTAAAACTCTTTTTTCTTTCATTTTCTTAAGGCCAGTTTTATATCATTACTTATGCGAATTCTTGCAAAGATGAATGACCCCGAGTTCTTAAGCCAATCCAAGCTCTTTATCCCAACCAAATCATTGACAGTTCTGGATGACTATGCACACTAATGAGGAGGAGAAAAACGATGTAGACGGTTCAAACCAGAAGAGCATCCAAGAAAAATTGGAGTCGCGGAAATGGGGAGTTAATCTTGGAGAAGCATTAAATAGTATTTTTCAGCAGAAGACTTGCAACAAAATGACTCAGATAGCCAGGAAGGTAGACTTAACCTAACTTCAAAATGAGTTTGTTTAAAGAACACAAACAACATAAAACCTTCAAATATTGCAGTTTAGTCCCTTTTTCCCCCTCAAATATTACAGAAATTGCAGCGAGCCCATCACAGAAGTGCACACACAATCAACTGAAGAACTCAATTCAGAGAATAAAGGCAACAATTCCAGCTTACCTGAGCTAGTAATTGAATCGCGGGAGCGATCAAACGGCAGGGCCCGCACCAGTTGGCGACGAACTCAACAAGGACCGGACGCTCTGACTTCAAAACGACGTCGGAGAACCGCGTTTGGTCAACTTCCAACACCACGCCACCGCTACCGGCGCTGCACTTTATGAGGGTCCCAAACGACGGCGACTTTATCCGGTTCCGCAACCAAAGCTTGTTGCGGTTACTGAATGGCGAATAAGAGAGAGAAGAAGAGGGGAAGAAGACATTGGGCGGGGCAGTCAGCGCACGAACCGGAGGAAAGGATTTACAGGTGGGGGCGAATGCGATAGGCATGGTGGAGAAGAGAGAGAGAGAGGAGTGGCTCGATCTTGATCATGTACCTTGTTATCATTGTGCATTGAGTGGTACTCTTTTTCTTATACATCCTTCTCTTTCAATAACCACAACCTACTTGACCTTTTTTTCTTTTTAAATAATAAATTTGTTAGGGCATCGCCGGTGGTATGGGTACAATTTGGTGTCACATCAAAAGTTAATAACTCACTACAATTTTATTTATTTCTCCCCAATCATCCAAAGTACAAATTTTATTCAAACCATTTTTTGGGCCACACTCTCTTTTGCAACAAAGTTGGATACAATTAAATGTACCCCAACTTTCTCTCTCCAAATTGTACCCAATTCCACAATAGCATTTGTACCAATTGGATGAGTATAAATATGTAATTGTACCCCTCATTGGAGGTGCCCTTACAAAAAACAACTTATAAAGGGAAATCATCCTCCCTTTTAAACGTTTTTAAAATAAATAATATCTCATTATTATTATTTTTAATTTATTAAAGGGTGTTTTCATAAAATATCTAGAAAAATCCCAATTACAATGAAATGAAATTCCTTCGCCACAATATTAGCTAAAATGTTCAATTGGTATCTTCAAAAGCCTGGTTGTGTGGCTTCAATTTTGTCCTTCAATTATTTTGGATCTTCCCATTTATTTGATGTTTCTTCTTATATGTTATTATTTTTTATATCTATCGCTGTATAATTAGTGACATCATTTATATATGTAACATAAAATTATTATTTTAAAATATGGAATAAAACACATATTAAAATAAAGGGATTTTATTGATACAATCCAAAAAATTGGTTAAGTATGAATATGGTATAAATCTTATCGATTCTATTCAAATCTAGATTTCTCGTTATCTCATTCTCGTTCTCACTTGTAAACAAGGATGAAAATATCGCGAAATATCGCGGATATATCGTGGATACGGATATTGCGATATGGATATTGGGTGCTAATGTATTTCTTCCTGGGTATCGCGGATATATCGCAAGTTATCGCTATCGGTATCGATATCGGTTCAGTGTAGTACAAAATTGGATGGAAATCGGGAAATATCGCGGATATATCGCAAATTATCGCATATATAACAAATTTCGCGATTTTGATTCAAAAAAATTAAAACATGTGATTTTTTTACTTTGTCATCTATATTTTGTTTGATATAAGAGATAATATATTTTCTGATGATAAAAATTTATATATATATATATATGTCTTGTCTTGGTATCTTTGAATTTAGGAAATATAAGAAAGTTGACAATACACGTCGTTGGGTAATTGAAAATCTGAAAAAAAAATTGTTTGATAATTGAAAACATGACTTTTATATATCAGGGCATAAAATATAGAATTAAAATATAATTCAAAACATGCATCTTAGCATATATAAATTTAACCAACATCTTATAAAATTGAAAATATATTTGGTACTACACAAATATAACATTAGCTAGAGACTACAATTTGGGGCTTACTAATTTTAATTAAATTTTATAAATTGTGGCTTAATTACTTCCAATTAAGTCTTACATTGAAGCTACAATTGAAAACATGACTTTTATATAATAAGACTTAAAACATTGAATTAAAATATAATAGGAAACATTTTTGAAATATACAGTATTTGGGTAATTTGCAACCACTCATAGACACTGCACAAATATAAAACTAGTTAGGGACTATAATTTGGGCTTACTTTGAATTAAATTTTATAAATTGTGATGAGTTGGTATCAATACTGTCTGGACAAAGATGACATTTCATCTACTATATTTGAACCTCATAGGTCATCTTTTTGGTTCTAGTGTATTGTATCATGTAATTTTAGTAATTTTGTATTGTATTATGTAATATATTGTCAATTTTTTACTATTCAGTACAGTATTTATAAAGTTCATTATCTATATGTTAGTTTTAAATATATTATTTTATTGTTATTTTGGGTGGAATATATGTGTAATGATGTGTTAAAATAATCCCTAAAATTTCATATTAAATTTCCAAAAATTTAATAAGATATCCGTCACTTTTTCAAAAATTTTGCGATATCGATATGCGATATCGATATATCCATCGATATATCCGTAAAATTAAGGTTGCGATATCACTTGCGATATCGATATTTTCATCCTTGCTTGTAAATGAAGTTGATTTGTCAAGTGAAAAATTAAAACTAAAAATTATATATCGACATTATCCTACGAATTATCCATACATATCACACTATACTACAAAATATGATATTGATTGGAGACTATCGATATATATGACATAATATCACGGGATATCTATATTTGTTTGATTTCAATATAAAATTGATCAAAACTCATGAAATCTCATAGATATTCTATACAATATCGTAAATAAACCTCCACAAATTAATTTAGACAATTAACATATATATTTTTACATATTGTATTGAAAAGTCCAATTTCACCAACGATCGTTGTTAGAGTTAATAATATTGGTCATCCCTATCGAAAGGGTTAAAACCTAGAGAGAGAGACAGTTGGTATTTTGCTTTTAAATTTGGGACGGATCAAAGGCAACCCACCTTTTTCTAAGTCCACCCCAACTTATATATTTTTTAATTAATTTTTTTTTAAAATAAATAATATCAATTTTATTCTTATGTTTTATTCTACTAGTTTCGTTCGGCTATAAGGACTGAATGTATTTTTTCATGTTCAGTCAAGGTGGTCGAACGTATTTCTACATATTCGGTAAAGGTGGTCGAACATTCTTCTATATGTTCGGTCAACCATGGCCGAACGAAACTGTTCGGGTTCTATCTTGTTTTTACGTTTTTTCTACGATTTTCACACATTTAACAAATTCGTAGAATATTTGTCATTATGCTAGCATTACATTCTTCAAAAAATTAAAAGATTTAACATAAAAAAAAACGTAAAAAAATCGATCAAATCCGACCATCCTCGTTCGGCCCTGGTTGGCTGAACACGCAGGAGAGTGTTTGGCCACCATGGCCGAACACGTTATAGTATGTTCGACCATGGTTGCCGAATACTCTCCTGCGTGTTCAGCCAACCAGGGCCGAATAGGGATGGTCGGGTTTGATCGATTTTTTTACTTTTTTCGTTTAATTTTCATACGATTTTTATACATTTGACTGATTCGTGAGATACTCATCATCACTTTTGCATTTAATTCCTCAAAAAAAAAAATTAAAAAAACAACACCAAAGATGAAAATAAAAGAGAGAAAAAAAAGTTGCAAAAAAAAGGATAGAGTTTCAAAAAAAGAGAGGGTAAAATGAATATTTTTTAATATTTTATTTTTTTAATTGAAAATAAATTAAATTGAGTGTGCTTAGAAGTTGGTGGGCAGTCTTTAGTCCCTCCCACTAAAGTTATTTATAGGTATGCACGTTTAATTAATATATTAGGGGGATTAAAGGCACCCCACTATTTTCTAAGTCAACCTCAATTTTAATACCTTTTCAATATAAAAAATAAATAATTCCAATTTTACCCTTAGGTCTTGTTCTATTAGTTCCATTCGGTTATTATGACCGAACGTACTTCTCCGTGTTAGGACAAGATGGCAGAACATGCTTCTACATATTCAGTTAAGGTGGGCCGAAGACTCTTCTATATATTCGGTCAACGAGGGTCGAATGGAACTGCTCGGGTTCGATCGTTTTTTGACGTTTTTTTTTTACGATTTTCACACATTTAACAAATCCGTGGAATGTTCGTCATTATGTTGGCATTACTTTTTAAAAAAATTAAAAAATTTAACATAAAAAATAAGAAAGAACACAAAAAAATCAATCAAACCCGACCATCTCCGTTCGGCCCTGGTTGGCCGAACACACAGGAGAGCTTCGACCACCATGGCCGAATGGAGATGGTCGGGTTTAATCGATTTTTTTATATTTTTTCGTTCAATTTTCATACATTTGACTAATTCGTGAGATGCCAATCATCAATTTTACATTCAATTCCTCAAAAAAATTAAAAAAACAACACCAAAGAATCAAAAAAGAGAAAAAAAAAAGTTGCAAAAGTGAGAATAGAGTTTCAAAAAAATAAAGAATAAAATGGATATTCTTGAATATTTTAATTTTTTTTAGTTGATAAATATTTAAATTGGGGTGGGCTTAGAAGTTGGTTTTTTTTTTAGGTGGGACTATCCACATCCCACCCTTTTCTAACCACACCCCATTTTCTAATTCCACCCCAATTGAAATATCATCTACTTAAAATATTTCTAAACACACCCAAAAAATAGACTATTATACCCTTTGACTAAAAAAAACAAAACTCAAAATTAAAAAAAAAAAAAACAAATTGTGTTCATTGTTCGAACAAGAAAGAATAAAAAGAAATCAAAACTTCCAATAAATTGTGTTCGAACAAATCGAACAAATTGTGCTCATTCGACTTCAGAAATCGAACAATTGGCATGGACGCTCCAAGAGAATCTGATTCACGTCATCCAGGTTCGTATTTTACTCAAACCCTAAGTTAATTGGAACAATTTGGATCTTGAATAGTTGATATGTAAATTAGATTGAGTGATGGATAAAAATCGAACCATTTAGTATGTGTTATGGTTTGCACATATAATTGTAGTGTATTGTGGTGAAATTTTCAGTTTAGGATGTTGAAAAATGTGGAAAATTCGTGTTTCTTCTCGAACTTTGTTCGATTCTGGTTATTCGATTGCTATGCAGAGTGTTCGACTAAGGCTAGTCGAAGGAACTGGAGAATTTCGAATGGGATAGTTCGAACATATGACAAAGTGTTCGAACTTTGGAAGTCGAACATACCCAAGATGTTCGAACATTGTGGTTCGAACATATCCCTTGGTGTTCAATTTTTGTTGTTCGAACATAGCTTATGTGTTCAACTCGATAAGTTCGAACATAGCTTATGTGGTCAACTCGACGAGTTCGAACATTTTGTAGTGCGTTCAACTATGTATGTTCGAGCATAGCTTAAGTCGTTCGACTCAAATAGTCGAACATACCATATTGTGTTCGAATTGGATGTTCCAAATTTACAACGTATGACTTTCTTATTTTTTGTTATTGACACGTTTTGTCCACTACTTACAGGTGACATACTCTACGTGAGGAGGAAGAAACGACCAACGACTTATGAAAGAAAGTGTAGAAATGAAAAGCTTGTTGCCACTACTAAACACGTGTATGCTCCTTTGGTGGATGAAGAAGTTGCAGTAGACGAAACTGAGGCGTTCATGAACGAGCTCCCCGAGATAGCTTCAGATATGAATTTGCTTGAGAATGAGGCTATGAATTAACGGAAGTGTATTTGTGATTTTGAGGTTGGATATTTATTAACATGTGATATTCAGTAACTTATGTTTGATATAGCGTGAAGTAATATTGTTCGCTTTGAGGTCGAATATTCGTTTGTAGCTCATGTATGAAAATCGAATTGTAAATGGACAATGAAACTCGGCCTGTTCGACTTAAGAATTTGAACACTTTGTAGCCCATTCGATTCTCAAAATCGAACACATCAAAGCCTGTTCGACTTAAGAATTCGAACACTTTGTAGCCCATTCGAATTCTCAGTATCGAACACATCAAAGCCTGTTCGAGTTACATAAGTCGAACACTCTTTAGTAATTTCGAAAATGTAAGTCGAACGTTTTTCATAGTGTTCGAATTTCATAGTTTGAACATTCTCAATTGTGTTCGAATTCGAAAATCGAACATTTCTCATAGTGTTCGACTTTCATAGTTCGAACGTCTGGTGTATTTTTCAACTTCTTAATTCGAATAGTAGAACAAAAGTGCACAGTAATGCAATAACCCTAACAAATAGATCCAAAACCAATGGACATTTTAACATCCAATTAAACCAAACAACATAATACACCATAATACATCATAATACATCTTAGTACAATTTACCAACAATTACCAAAAATCGAATTAAACTCAATACAACAATCGAATCACAGTCATCAACACAATCTAACCACTGTCAGAAATATCCACACTCGCAACACCAATGGATTCACTCCTCTTACCTATTCCACCAAAGAAATGCGACTATCAAAAAGGTTTGTCGTGGAAAACTTAATTGTGTAATCTATTCCCTCATACATTGGATCACTCTCATGATCATCCATCTTACTTTCATCGATGGGATTCACCACACTTAGTTTCGTGGATTTTGAGCCATTTTCCTAATAAACAATTATAATAAAAGATAATAAATATATTGTTCAACGATAAATACCAAAAACACTTCAATAAACCTACTATTCAACTTCAAAAATTGAACGTTACTAAGACTGTTCAAACTTTAGAAATCGAACACTACTAAGAATGTTCAACTTCAGAAAATCGAACACATCTTAGGTTGTTCAACAATCAAAAATCGAACACACCTAATAGTGTTCAAACACTCATAAGATTGTTCGAACATTGATGTTCGAACACATTTCAACAAGTTCAACTTTTAAAGTCGAACACCATTCAAGTTGTTCGAAGTCTATGTGTCGAATACTCTTCATCCCGTTCGACTATTTCAGGTCGAACAAGATTGTTCCAGCGGGATTTTTGACCTTTCAAACTAAAACTTGATTTTTTGTAATACACTACTAAAAACTGTTAAAAATGTAATAGAAATCTTACATTGCTCATTTCAAATGTATCTTCCCATTTCATAGACATTTCAACCGAGAATTTTTGTTGGATGATATTTTTAGGGTTTAGAAAGGAGAAGAAATGTTTGATAATGGTGGAGAAGAAGAGATTTTCTAATATGAAGGAGAAGAAGAGAACTATAGGATGTGTATAGAAATTATGGGGTGTGGTTAGTAGTTTAAATTATATGTGGGGTGTGGTCAATGAATATTATAGACATTTAATATATAATTATTTTTGAATTAATTAATTATGAGGTGCTGTTAGAAAATGGTGAGGCGTTGATAGTTTCAATTTTTTTTTATTTTTTTTGGGTGCCTTTAGGCCCTTGTATATTGCAGCTATAGCCTATAAAAAAGTTAGGAAATTTTAGAGTTAATGAGAAGGGGATTTTTGATAACATGAGTATGAGAGAAAGGTGATGAAATAGCACAATTCAATTTGCTGTGTCTTTTGGAAAGCTTTGACAGTGTGCAAACATGTCTTCCAGCGCTGTTACTGTGGTCGACGGCGGTCCACAGATGTACTTCTGCCACCAATGCGAACGCACCGTCACCATCTCCCCCTCCCCCGCCGGCGACATCATCTGCCCCTCCTGCAACTCTGGCTTTGTTGAAGAATTCCAAAACCCTAACCCTAATCCCACCATACCCGACTCCTTCTTCCCCGACCCACTCTCGCTCCTCCTCTCCCAATTCCTCCTCCCCTCTGCAAACCCTAACCCTGTCTCGCGCTCTGGCCGGTTCGGCGAGTCGTCAATCGGCCCTGACTCGTTCGACCCGGCTACTTACTTGTTGGATTTGCTCTCCAGTCGCCGCTCCAGTGGAATTGATTATCAGTTTGTGATTGAGGACCATCCATCGGCTTCCGGGTTTTCTCTTCCGGCTAATATCGGGGACTATTTCGTGGGGCCTGGGTTCGAGCAGTTGATTCAGCAATTGGCTGAGAATGATCCGAATCGGTACGGTACTCCGCCGGCCTCCAAGTCCGCAGTCGAGGCTCTGCCAAATATTGATGTAGATGAGGCTTTGCTAAAATCCGAATTGGCGCAGTGTGCTGTGTGTAAGGATGATTTTGAGATGGGAACTGTTGTGAAGCAGATGCCTTGCAAGCATGTTTATCATCATGATTGCATTCTGCCTTGGCTGGAGTTGCATAATTCTTGCCCTGTATGCCGCTATGAGCTTCCAACTGATGATCCGGATTATGAGAGCAGGAGTAATTCGAATGGGATTGGAGTTTCTCGGGGAAATGATGGTCGCAATGGTGATGAGGACCAGGCTGGGGGTTCGGGTGGACAAAGAACCGGGGAGAGGAGGTATACCATATCAATTCCTTGGCTGTTTGGAGGGTTCGGTTCTGGATCAGGGTCAGATTCGAGTGAGGGGACAGACAGGCATAGCCGAGAACAGAGTTAAATGTGTTTAGGTTAGTATTGTTGATTGAAGTGATGTGTTTTGGTTTGATGACATACTTCAATATCTGTCGATCCTTTCATTTTTTGGGTTTCTGGTTCATGAGATTAATACTCGTTCCAAGTATTGAAGTATGCTAGAATTTTTTTGTTATATCAATGAATGCGTGACTCAATGTGCTATGTTCATAATTATGTTCCTTTTATTGGTGAGTGGTTGAATGAAACTCTTTTCACTTACTCCTCTATGATGGATGCCTCCTCTTTTTATTTTTATTTTTCCTGTTTCTTTTTTTATCTTGCCCAGCTGAGGCCTCAAGTTGAATTTTGCCAAGAGGTTTTATCCTAATCTTATACATGGTTTGATCCGGTATCTGTGGAACCGGACCGGATGGAACTTGTTGATTCAACCGGGAATCTGGTCCGGATAGGAGCATGAAACCAGATATATAGTTCAATTGAAAGAAACTGACCAAAACTAGGGTTGTAAACGAATTGAATCGATTCGAATATCATGATATTCGATTCGTATTCGTTTAATTATTCGAATATTCGTATTCGTATTCAATTCGAATGAAATATTCGAATATATTCGAGAATATTCGAATATTCGTATTCGAAAATTTTGAATTTGAAATTTCAATTTTTTTTCAAAAATATATTTATTTCCAAATTAATAATATCATATTTCAAAATAAAGAAATTTAAGATGTGGTTTAGAATTTCTGTTGGATATATATATATATAATTAAAATAAAGAAATTATATATATATATATAATTATTCGAATATATTCGTGAATACTCAAATCGAATTTCGCTATATTCTTATTTGTATTCGGATAATATACGAATATAAAAGAGAATTCTTATTCGGATTCTTATTTGTATTTTTCGAATTCGAATCACTATATTCGAATTCGAATATCAAATCGAATCAAAAAGATTCGATTCTTTTACAACCCTAGCCAAAACTGCCTAAGACCAAATGAATAGGACATTGCCGAAACTGGAATAATACATGGTTAGGAAACCAAATAATAATAATAATAAAGAAACACACTTTAGAGACAAAAAGTTACTTTCCCTTTATCTGCTAGGTTTTCTTCCCATTTTGATTTTAATCCTCTTCAGTCTTCACTCTTCCCAAGCATCAACTTCATCATCACTTCTCTCTTAAGCAGTTGAAAAACAGATAATATCAGAAAAAAGTACAGGACACCTTTTCTTTTCTTATTTTCTTTTTTCTTTTTAAGATCTGTGTATAACATATATTTGTGGATAATAGGATTTTAGCTTTGATGTTTATGTGAAATATGAGAATGAGGATTTAGCTTCCATGAAATCTGTGGGTAGTCTGATCATAGAGCCATGTGGCTGTGTTGGGGGGAGGGTGAATTTGTGGAAGAAAGATGCACCTCCTAATTATTTTTTGGAGTCCAGCATGTGGATGTAGTGTGGTGGGGTGGGGGTAGGGTGAATCTATGTATGCCAGTCTGGACAGGACAGATTTAGATGCATAGTGCATTTCTTCTGGTTTATCACTGGTAGTCTGTTTAGACTTTAGGGGTCTCATAAGCATTAGATGAGAATAATATATATATATATATATATAGAGAGAGAGAGAGAGAGTATATATAAGAGTATATAATATATTATAACAAGAAAATATAATTAGTTCTTGTTTTACTAATTGAACTGGTCGGACCAGGTGAACCTCTTACCGGTAGTGAGACTGGTTCGATCACCAGTCCGGTTTCATAAACACTAGTTTGATCTTTTGGTCATGTGTCCACAGTAGCTGGCATGGTGTATAACCATAGCATACCTCAGAAATTTGAGTCTGACTTGGTATTAGCAGCTTTTGATGTGAGATGTCGTCATTGTTACCAGACAATAATAGAAACAAAAGCTAGCATCTTATAGTTGTTGATACTCTGTCTCTCCAGGCTCCAGCTATTACTATAACAATTATCACAAGTCTTTATGTGACTAGTACATTTGGGAAATACTGGAGCTTGCACATTCAATGACTTTGGTTCACTTGAGATCCTTGCTTATTAATCTTGGAATATGATAGAACTTGTGATTTTTTCCAACATTGAGGAAAAAGCTCTTATGCCTGCAAATAGAGTGGTCTTTACAAAGGAAAAATTTGGAAATGTTGTACGAATGTCTACATTATACAGAGTATATGACCTCAAATTTCAACAGACACTCCAAGCATGTTGAAAGTTGTGCTCACATGATTTAATGAAATATCACGATATTCATTTATGTTGAATAGGTTAGACAATAGAAGAGTTATTGTCGTTTGTGGATTAGTTGGATAAAGTCTAATATGAGATTCTTGGATTTATTGGAAAAAACTTATTTCATAGTAGCTGAACGAATAAGATGAGCTCCCATTTGTGGTAACGGCAGGTATTGGAGCATTTTGCCTATTATTTTATACATTCTAACATGAGGAAAAAGAAAATTTCATGTTGTCATAAAAGGTCCTTCCTTGCTTTGGAGAAGCAATAAATGTGTATAACACCGGTTGGATTATTGGATTACTGGCACTGCCTCTAAGCAATATAACATCAGCCCAAACCTTTTCTCTGTTAGTGCTTTATTCCTTTACTTGGGTTTTTTCAGTCATAACCATCTTAAAGAAAATCTTTTTGGAGCATTATTGTATGTTCTATGATCTCCTCGATAATTTTAACAGCCATATGAAAACAAATTGAACAGGAAACTAATGACTGTATATGCTTTTACACCTTAACGTGTTCTTCCTCTTGTAAATTATAAGAGCCCAAAAACTTCAGCTGTTTGGAGCAGAGGTAGCACTCAGAGCAGAAATATATACTTCTTAGAGGGTGCTACAGTGTTATCTTAGGTAAAATGTATAGAGCCACCAGATCATTGTTGTTAGATGTTAAAATCTTCTCACTTACCATTCTTCTTTTTGGTTGTCTTTTGACCTTTCCATTTTTTTTTTCCTTCCTCGTTTATTATTGGATATAGCGGTGTGATTAAAGTGTAGATGGAAGTTCTGGAGAAAAGAGATCAAACAATTTAATATCTTTCATTTAAGTAAGAGATGACACATTAATTTTTGACTACTTGCACACTCATAGATGTACTTGAGTGTACATTAGGCTGGTTCACCTATCTCATTATTTATTGGATTCTGTTTTTCTTTTGTTGAGATTTTACTGAAGCTTTGCTTGAAGGTCGTATCAAATGGCATGTTATGAAATCTATTTGTGTATGGATATAGTTTTGTTAAAGAACAAACATCTTTCTATTGGCAAAATCAATTTTTTTTGGCCCCTGCAAGTTTCATTTCACCAATCCTTTATTATTATGTTTTATCAAACCCTGAACTTGGGGTTTAGAACAAAATCTGAAAGTTATCGAGGACTTAGTTATAAGGTTTCAATCCAACAAAATTTGAAATTTCAGGAGCTTAGTAAAACACAATAAATTCAAAAGGGCTTTAGTAAAACAAAGCTTGAAAGTTGAGGGGCTTAATAACCATGTTTATGTGCTAATGTGTTCTTACCATGACTATTTTTCCTTGGTTTGTAGCTTTTACCTCGTGGCTAAAGTTGAAGAGAAATGTTGAAGCATGATGAGAAGACTTCATTTCTGCAGGGACAGATACTGGAATTGCTTGCATGATAAACGATAACCATTAATTTTTAAGGTTTTGAACGAAGATCAGTTATTGCTCCATTCAGTGATAAAAAAGTTTCCTTACAATTTTCCTTACAATGTATATTCATTCTCTATAATCATGTTCAAAAGTAGTGATTTTGAATGCAAGCCAGTGTCCTAAAACCAGTACCAATCTTGACTAACAATTGTGGCAAATGGATCTTCAGCTCATCCCAATCGAGCTATAAACTTTGGTTCCATTGAGTTGTCGAATGATCCAGGTATGAGGATCCATATGGGTTCAGGTCGGGTCGACTCGTCTCGTAGGTTGTGTAATTTTCTGCATGGAAGTATTTGATCGGAATACATCGGTAGGACGTTTTTCACTAGTATAGGAATTTTAGATTTTATGATTTTAAATGACTAATTTTCACATTCATCCAAATTCGAGTTTGATTTGCAAAACATGAAGATAATAAAGTTGGTGTTGTGTTTGGAATTTGAGGCATGACAAATGAATCACGTGGAATATTCTATTGATATTTGGCTTGGTGAATATTCACATACGTTTCTGTTTATTATTCAAACTTCAGATTTGATTCGAAATTAATGTTAAAATCATTTGAATTTATTTTCTAAAATTTACAATCAATAATACTAATGGAATAGATCATTGGTTTACACGCTCACTCACAGATATAGATGTGATAAATATACATATAAATAAAGTACATAAATAAATACATAGTATTCAAATTAATGATAAAATTCGTATTTGAGATTTATTATGATCTGATTTCTTTTGCCACTTGTATTCATATTCAAATCTCTCACATTTGAATCGAATCTTGTATCCAATCAAACAGATTCAATTCTTTTGCAACTCTCAGCTATGCTGGTTGAAAAAGAGAACGGATAGCGGTTTCCAAGGATACAATGAAGATTTTAGACAAATTTTCTTATTATATTTAAAGACATGGTGACTGTAAAGAATATTTAGGCCAAGAACACAACACCAAAAAAACAGTTCAAAATGAGAGTGATGCAATAAGTAAACAACCATAAAGAGATTCACCATAAAGTTTCGAATAGACTCCTGCATTTGACAAGATTGGCTGCCAAAGGGGAAAAATGTCCCAAATTGTACAACACAGGAAAAATGAACAGAGATGAACAACATATCTACAAAAGAACATTCATCTATCTCCACCAGATGTTACAACTAATAGACAAGGACAAGGTTATTACTGTGAGGGACCTATTTGCTTCAATTTTGCTTGCAAAACTGCCCCAGCCTCGTCCGCTATACTCTTCTTTTTAGTAGCAACCTGCATTTACATTTATGTTAGTCCAACAAACAGATTGGATGATGAAACTGAAACTTCAGCCTTACAAGAATCTTCTCTTCGCACAAACATTTAATAAGTCAAGTTAGCAAATAATTCCCAGATTTTGATTGCTGCCTGGTAGTCCAAATGTACAATCGAAACATGTCTACTCTCCCCCGACAAACTAGAAATTTCAGTTTGATGGTACGACTTCAAGAACATATCGTTATTACTCCATCTCATTCATTCATTTTCTTGTTGTTCTTTGAAAGCAGACCAACTTCTATATTAGCTCAGTGGGTGACAATGGACCTAAAGTTGTTGGCGTTAGCGCAACTTTATTAAGTTTTTAGTCGACATATTACATTATTTCTCTCTATTACGGGTCCTGTTTAGTGAAATAAGTAAACTAAAAAGGATGCATGAAATGTCACAGCTATTGATGGTGAATTTAAACTATCAGAAAAGGGTTGGCATGTGGTACAGGAAAAAAAGGCACACGATATACAAAGAGCACTCAATTTATGAAGTCTTGTTTCGAGTTCTAAGGCAAAGGTGTCATCATGAAACACAAAAACTTTAGATTGCAAAATTGCTGACATTCAAAAAGGTGAACGAGATCATAGGAGAACATACCTCAAGAAGTTGATCATAATTGGACTTCAGCAAAGATATTTTACGATCGCAGTAATCCTTACCTTCCACCATCGTTTTCTGGCAACATCAAAGAGGAGTTGCATTAGGCCTTGAGATTGATTTGTTCGCATAAACAAAAAAGAACTGATAATGGAATAAGATCCTAAGCTTACTACCAGTCCTTATAAGCATTGTCTATCAGTGTACCAGTTAAACTATACCACATAATATCCCCAAAAAAACCTACAAACTTTAACAAAATGATCTATAAGAGTGCCAGATAAACTATACCACAAAGAAAAGAGCATCTCCATTGATATTTCTGGAAATATTTTAAAGAGAAGACACTGTTTTATTCACCCTCGAAAGCTCATGAATTCCCCATCAATGGCAGACAGTATTAAAACCACAACAACAAAATTGAAGAATATTTCTACCATCAATCAAGAGTGCAACAAAATTAATAACAAACCAACCAACCTCAATGAAATAGCCAGTGCCAACGTCGACCAAGACCTTCTCCGCATCGTCCAGCAATCCAGGCACGTAAAGCGACGCCGTTAAGGGCACCAGCATTTTCTTCCCTGATTCAAAACGAAACATATAAGAGGACCTACTTTGATTGCTATTTTATGTTCAGTTCTGAAATTAAAAGGAAGAAGAAGAAGTTAGGGTAGCTAATCGACCTTGGGGGCTGAGGGAGAGGTCGTGGAGGGCGGCGGCGGCGAGGTCAAGGCGGTTGGTGGCGGAGCGGATGTTGTTGAGGCTGTCTTGAAACAAATTGACTTCCAAATCAACTTGCTCTTTCAGGCCTCTCAGCTGCTCCACACTCATCTTCTCGATCTCCATTCGAGGTGACGGTGACGGTGACGCCGCCATTTCTGCTCCTGCAAATTTCTTTCCATCAATTTCCCTCTGCTTAAATTTGTTTCGATTAATGTCTGTTCTAATTTCTTAGTTTATATATATGATACTGAAAGTATCATGTTAAATAGCCCCTATAGCTCAGTGGTAGAGCGTCAGTCTTGTAAACTGAAGGTCTGTAGTTCGATCCTGCATGGGGGCATGATTTTGCCTTTTTTTTTTTTTGCGCTTTTTTTATTTACTTATCTATTTTGGGTTGGAGAGAATATACATGATTTTCCCTTCTTTTTTTTTTTTTTGCTTTTTTTATTTATCCATTTTGGGATGGAGAAAATATATTTTTTGGGTTAGAGAGAATATACATGATTTTCCCTTTTTTTTTTTTTGCTTTTTTTATTTATCCATTTTGGGATGGAGAGTATATTTTAATTAGTTCAAAAAAAAAGAATATATTTTAATTTTCAAAAGCAATTTTTGTTTGATTTATTTATTTAGGGATGGGAGAATATATATATATATATATATATATTAATCTTCAAAAGCAATTTTACAGCCCGTTGACGGTAATAATATTTTGATGTCAAAAACAACAAACAATGTATTTTTACATAAGAAAATAACATAATAATATTATGGTAAAATGCTGTGAAATATCACTAAATATTTTAAAGTAAACCTTTTTACTTAATACACTTTTTTTTCACAAATGTTTCTGTAAACTAGGTGCATGGATTCTAGATCCATGCAATTAGGTCGACCCGATCCGAGGGTGCATTTCACGCGGCCCACGCACGCCTTATGCGCCCAAACCCTAGTTTCGCAGTTATATTGACCTAATTTTTTAGTTTAGCGAATTTAACCTTTTAGTTTAGCGAACCTAACTTTTTAATTCTGTTAGCATAACCTTTTGTGTTATTTATACTGAAAAAAATATAAGTAATATTACTTAAAAGTTATGAAATCTGTCATAAAAGTTATATTAATATAACATAAATGTTATACTCATATAACAAAAGGTTACATAACTTTTATATTATTTATACTTTAAAAAGTCCAATTAATTTTACTTAAATGTTATGATATATGTACATAAAGGTTACATAACTTTTAATTATGTTATTTATACTGAAAAAAGTCTAAGTAATTTTACTTAAATGTTATGATATATATATATATATATATATAAAAGTTATACTAATATAACATAAAGGTTTCAACTATATTACATGAATTTTTATGCTGAAAAGTCTAAGTTATTCACTTAAATGTTATGTTATCTTTACATAAAAGTTATATTTGATTAATATAAATGTTATATTCGATAAATATAAAGATTATGACATAAATTAAAAAAAAAAAAACTTGGGCGCGGATTCGGACCTGACCCGATCCGCGCGCCCCAGTTGCATGGATCATAACCCATGCACTTGTGCACACAAACTCGGCTCTTTTTATTTTTTATCATCGACTAAAATCCCATTTGACTATCATTTGAAGTACTTTTTTATATTTGCTATCATTGAATCTTAAAGAAATTATGAATATATTATTTATCATAATTAGCATCTTTCTTTGCCATTTTACTTAATAAATGTCTTATCTTATATAGAAAAGTATGAGCATTAAGAACGCATGGTACAATCAACTGACCAAGAATGAATTTTTAATTTTTAAAACATGCATAAAATAAACAAATAAACAATAACTATAATAATGATAATTGATTGAGTACAACCATGAATCATATATGTATAATAATGACTATTGAATAATAAAAGACTTTGTTATATATAAACTAAAATAAAATAGTAACTCGTGGTGTTGCACAAGTCTTACACTAGAAATGGAATTAAGAAGTTACACTTTATACTCCAGAATATACATGGAAAAGTGTTATTAATTTGATGTTTCCACCTTTTTCAAGATTAATTTATCTTTTAGTCTACTGACATTGTCACATTTAAATAAGGAGAAGTTTCACTAAAAATATTTGCCGTGTACAATGTATAAAATTAACCATAACAAAAAAAAAAAAATTAGAAAAAAAGAAATCAAAACCTATTGGATGTTCATACTGTGGCTATGTTAAATTTCAATATGATCAATTCTTCCTTTTTTTCGCATTTTAATGTAAAAAATCCCATTCGATATTCTTTCACTAAATCATTGCATTTTATTTTCTTAAGTAAACTAAATTAGTTTTATGTGTATAGTTTTATGACCTACAATTCTATAAAAGCCACCACGTAGAGGTAGTTGTTAAAGGGTGAATGTAAGTGTATAAAAGTAATAAGAAAAATAGTTTATGCTTTATAGAGGAGAAAAGGAGAGAGAATTGAGAGACAGACATGAATCAAAAGAAAGCCCCAATAATATTGATATTTATACATTTGATCCTAATATTTACTGGGAATAATGCATCAGCAGCCTCTTTTCCATTGTGCTATGGCAAATGTATATTTTTGTGCTTCATTTTTGGATCCAAACTTCCATGTGCTATTCAATGCTTGGTCAAGTGTTACGTTAATCAAAATAATGTGCCTCAACAACTTTACTATCACAACCTTGGTTGTGCTATTCACAATTGTGCACTATTTGGCAATGGTACTCTCTCTCTCCTAGGTTCATTTTTGGATCACAAATTTAAAGTAAATTTTTTTCAATTTTAGTCGGATTTTGATTAGAAATTTCAATTTTATTTATGGAAATTCATGACATGAACAATGACAATATTATTATGGCGCTCTAAATTGGAGATTTTTATTATATATGAGGGGAAATTGGTTTATATGACACTAAATGATCAGAAACTTTCCAATTTGGTGCCATATAAAAGTTTAGAAGATGATGAAATAAACATTTTCAATTTAGAGCCCCACATTAAAGTTTTCATCTCAAATATGAAAACGAAGGTCATGAAAGAAACACATAAAGTTACAGTTTACAAAATAAATATAATCCAAATTATATAACTAAAATTGAGAATTTCTCTATATTATATATATATATATATATATATATATATATAAAAGAGATAGGAAACCTTATTTGAAAAAGCTGTTGAAAGAAATTATTTTAATTTTGCAGATACAGAAAATGTGAACAACTGCATAACAACTTGTGAGAAGAGGGCGTAGAAGATCAAAACTTATGAAAATGATTATCTTTTTTCATATATGTATGATTTACATTTTACGTAATTTACAAAAATATCAGACAAAAGACAATTATGATGTATTTCTTCGCGTTTGATCTTTAGAAGCTTAAAGCAGTTTTCAAATTTATATAAGCTAAAAAAAATTGTATTATAATTAATAAATTTTGGATTTGTGATATATCGATCACCAATCACAATTAACAATGCCACCAATCTAACTAAAATAATTATTTTCTTTGTCAAAAAAATCGAATCCTATTAAACTAATTTTCAAAAAGAAAAAATAAAAAAAAGAGTTTTGTTTTTTAAGTTAAAGTCTATAAAAATAAATCAACTTTCTCAAACAAAGTTATGTCATTTTTTTTATTAAAATGTGACCACTCTTTATAAAAAACCTTTTTTTGTTATAGAAATTCTACATAAAGTTTATATTGAATTTTGAAATAAGACTTTAAGAAAATATAAAAAAAAATTAGAGACGCATGAAGTAGTATATTCATCCTATGTTTTCCACTTCTTCTGATTCACAATAATCTAAATGCAAGATTCAATGAAAATGAATACCCTAAAAATATATGTTTTAACCAAAAACCTAATTTTGAGTACGTAATTATACATATGAGATCATCTATTCGAAAGTAATAGAGGATTAGGTTGAAAATAACATGATAGTGACCTGAAGAAGATTAGAGATAGTGATAATATTAAAATAAAATCTAATTCTTGTTCAAAATGACAGTTAATATGTGTTCCACCCTAATCCCTACCATAGGATTAATGGAAGATTAAGGTTCTCAATTTCTCATCAATAAAGACAATAAACCGATAAAAAAATAATACTGGTATGGTCGGCCACATTCAAAATCATTTATGGACAACTCGTGAAAACGACCTCTCACCGGCAGAATAATGACTGAATAGAGAAACAAATCGATCAAAAAACTTTACTCTTCTGCAACATGTTAGTGACAATCATTTCTTACGTACTTCCACCAACCACCTTGCCTAAGCATGGAGCAATCAAGTTTGGATTGCAATCATATTTAATGCTAGAATGATTACCTCCTCAAATCAAGGAATTATAACCCTAAAATCTATCCAAACATATGCAACTATAAATAGGGGTGCATTTATTGTGAAAAGAGAGAATTAACACAAAAAGTTCTTAACTAGCTCATGCTTATCAAAACGAACCGACCTCTCTCGGCTCTTCTAATTTTCCTCTACCTATATTTCGTTCTATAAAAAAGAAGTGATAAAAGACAGGAAGGGGACCCAATCACGCAGATTCATATTTCTATTCACATTAACATCATTTTAACCTCCTTAAACCTACTTATTGATTATTTGGCGTAATTACCATCAACGGTTTTTATTGTAACAATATGTAACAAGATTAACTTTTTAAATGACAATTAATATAAATTAGAAGTGAGTAGGTATTATGTGAGTCCGTCTCATAGATCTTGTTACGTAAGACGGGTTAACCCATAACCACACTTAATAATTCATACTTAATAATTCATATATGAATTTGTGGAAATGGGTTGGGTAATAAGAATCCGTCTCATAAAAACTATCCATGAAACTGTTTCACATGCGTTTTTGTGAAATTAGAAAGAGTATGTTATATATATATATATATACACACACACGTATATATATCATCATCAATGCATTTTTAAACCAATGTTGGTTGTTATTATGATTGATTAAGACATAGTTTGATGCTAAAATTATTTAATTTTGTTTAATACTTTTCCTAATAAATACGCTTTCATACTCCCAGAAGGAATTAATTTTGGTTACTGTGATAAAGATCCGATATTTTAGCTTCAAAATGATAACCTTGATTTGGACTGAACAAATTGGAAAGGTACTTTCAAATATACCTTGGAAAAATTACTAATCTCATTTTTTAGGAGAGGTCTAGTTTTTATAAGCCCTAAAACCACTCATTATAAAAGCAACCTATTTTAAAATCAAATAATAGGTTAAGAAAGTTTGACTAATTTTATTCAATTTTTAGCCTTTTCCTTTTCTATTATTTTTTTTCATGTAAAATTTTAAACATTATCGTAAATGATTCCCAAAATTCTTTTTCAATATGTTGAAAATGTAAGTCAAAGTTTTACAAGTAAATTCCTTTATTTTCAGAACACGTGTTTGAGAAAATTATTCAATTTTTATTAACTAGGAAGTTTTTAAAAATGGACTCATCATTTTGAATACTTCCCCACTTTATTTTAGTGTTTAATTTTAAATATTTTTGGTTTGTAAATTTATAACTAAAAAAATCTGAAATAAATATATAACTTTGAGTATACAGTGTTTGTACCATTTGTCCTACCAGACATATTTTAGAGATATTTTATATATAAAACACAAGTTTTTCTCATCATTTAATTTTCATTACTTTTTTCAAAGTAAAATAAAATCAATCACAAACACCTCTGAGTTGAGCCACTGTGTTAGGGGAGCATTTCACCCTTTTATTTTCAATTTTCCTAATTGTACTTGTTTTCTTCTACAACTGTTATTTTGTGGTAAAAAAGAAAAAGAAAAAATAAATAAGGTAATTTTGGAAATAAAACAAAGCGAAAATAGTTTTTTATTATTTTTTATTTTTTTATAGATAAATGAATAGATAAAGTTATAAGATTAAAATAAATAAATGATAAAAAAAATTAGGAAGAAGAGAAAGAAGAGATAAACCAAACAGTCCCTTCTCCCCCACAGCGTTCCAGCGATCTAAGAAAATGGAACCCTCTCACGACGACGACCACCACCACCACCACCACCACCACCATGGAGATCAGTCGTCACAATTCCCACCTCCGCCGTCAGTCTGCGCCAAGTGCGGCGGACCCACCGCTTTCCCCGCCCCGCCACCCCCCTCCGACACCCCTGTTTACATCCCCATTCGCTTACCCGCCGTCAACCTCCCACCATCCCCCACCAACACCAAAGAGGCCATCATGCGCACCCCCGTCCCCCACTCTGAGAAGGTCGAACTCCTCTCTCTCCCCCACCAATTCACCATCCCTTGCAAGAGAATCACCTCCCAAAACGACATCGCACTCTTCCATTCCTCCCCTTCCTGCCGCAATTACCTTGGCTTCATCGTCTCCCTGTCCGAGTCCATGAAATCGCGCAAGCTCTCCGATCCCGTCCACGTGTCCCCCACCGTCGAAGCCCTAGTCTCTATCATCCTGAAATTAGTTGACTATGTGGACGAAATTCCTCCGGTGCAGCAGTCCGCGCGCTATGGCAACATCTCCTATCGCACGTGGCACGAGCGGATGAGCGGTGAGGCTGAGGCGTTTATGCTCGCGTTTCTGCCCCCCCAACTTCGCGATGCAGCTGTAGAACTTGTGCCCTATTTTACCGATAGCTTTGGCAATGCCTCTCGCATTGATTATGGTACTCAATCAGTCATTAATATCTCAAATTTTCTTCATAATTTTTCGTTGTTGTTGTAAATTGATACTTTACATGATCTACCACAATGCAGAGCTAAAGTTGTTGAATCATTAACGTTTTTATACATAGTTATAGACTCCATATTCACTTTATCTAAATAACTGTTGCAAAGGTGTGAAAATGAGCTATAGTTTTCTCATTCTGCTCATCTTATCAAATAGGAACTGGCCATGAGACGAATTTTGCAGCATGGTTTTACTGCCTAGCAAGATTGGATATAGTGAGAGAGGAGGATTATCAAGCGTTGGTGTCAAGAGTGTTTATCAAGTACATGGAGTTGATGAGAAAATTACAGCTCACTTATTCCTTAGAGCCTGCAGGATCTCATGGTGTGTGGGGGCTTGATGACTATCATTTCTTGCCATTTATATTTGGATCGTCCCAGTTGATTGATCACAAGTATATGAAGCCAAAGTCAATTCATAACGATGATATTTTGGAGAATTTCTCAAATGAGTATTTGTACCTCTCGTGTATTGTTTTTATCAAGAAGGTGAAGAAGGGATTGTTCGCTGAGCATTCACCTATGTTGGATGATATTAGTGGTGTTCCTAATTGGAATAAGGTTAATAGTGGGCTGCTAAAGATGTATAAAATTGAAGTTATGGAGAAGGTTCCTATTATGCAGCATTTTCTCTTTGGCTCGATTATTAAATGGTATGCACCCTTCTTACCTTTTCTATACTTTAATAAGTTCATAAATTCATTCAGTACTCTGCTTTATAATAACTTCTTTTGCTGTGTCCTTGATCTTGATTACTCATTTCTTATTTGAAAATTATCTGTGAAAGATAAACATTGGAATTCTGTACAATTTTCTTACATGACATGGCT
Source organism: Scutellaria minor (assembly GCA_954870855.1). NCBI lineage: Eukaryota > Viridiplantae > Streptophyta > Magnoliopsida > Lamiales > Lamiaceae > Scutellaria > Scutellaria minor. Next base: position 15,966,744 of record OX940733.1, read on the forward strand.
ATAGAGATGTGACTATCTTCAACTGGATCTTACCAAGGTCCAATTTGAATGCTTGATTTTCAGAATAAACCCCTTTTTCTTGCGTAGTACTTCCGATCTTTGTGTATCCCTAGGTACATCTGAGGATCATATCACATCCTTGAAGTAAGTTCAGTTCATGGACATCAATGTATTTCTGGTGTAGAATTTTTCTTCTTATTCCTCATATTTTTCTGAATCATGCCATCCGACTTATGATGAAGCAATCTTTTCCTAGTTATCTTGTATATTTCCAATCTTTCAAATAGTCTGTGGTTTTCATGGAATTTAATTAAGGATAAATTTCCGGATACTGAAAGAAAAAAGGCCATCTATTAGTTTCGTGTCCAAAGAACCTCATGATGAAGTTTATTTGCTCTAGGATCTCTTTTTCTGAAATTGTAGATTAGGCTTAGAGATTGATTTTATTCTCTTAATCAGGAATACTTCAGCAGATAGTTATGATTGGTTATGTGCGTCAACTGGGACTTGGAGTCTTGGACTACTAAATTTGGATATTAGATATATGCATTACTGTGCTCCTTCCCTTAAGGAAAAGATTGGGAATTGAAATGTTAAAAATAGGTAGGTCACGTTTCATATGAACTTGTTTGAAGTCTCTTTGCTATACCAATTACTTGTGTTGCAGTTGAGCTTGAATCTCTAATTTTCTGTCATCATCTGAATGTTGGTAAATTTTTCTAATGACCTTTTGAAGACCATGGCAATTTGTAGAGCTTGTTTTGTGTCGTTCCAATCTGGTATTTTCATTTTACAATTTATCAAGGCTAATAATTTATTTGATGTATTCCTTTTATTTTGTTGGATAATGTGTTGCGGTTAATTGTGTATAACTGCTGATTTTATAGGACAGGATATGAAAGTGCAATTTGTTGATGTGCTCCTTCCTAGAAAAGAAATGGAAATTCTGCAACTGTACTTAGTATTGATGTTTCCACAAGCATACGCTACAAATGGATATCAAATTATTATGTGAGACTTATAAATTATGAGTCCTGTTGTTTTTCTCTCCCAACAACTTGGAAAGATATTAATATTCAACTTTTTGTGGGCCCGATATTAGTATTCAGCTTATAGAGTCCTATTACACACTGAATTAGGAAAACCAAACATAAGTTTGAGAGGATCATTTCCAGTTTCTAGCTTCAAGTTAGAGCCTTGAGAATGAAGTTAAGTGGTGTTTCTGTTGAAAATGTGTGACCAATCATGTTTCTGGGGTTCCTTTTCGTGGAAACAAAAGAATGCCCTTTGGAAATGAAAACTAATAAGGAAAAACTATATCTTCACCAGTGTCATCTGCAATCTCAAATTTCACTCAGCCTTCATTTAACCTCACCTTGCAAGTTGCAAGTGGCAATGGCTACATCATTGTTTTGTTGGGAGTGAGCTATGGGTGGATAGGAAGAGATGAGGAATACATGATATAAACCTTTTTGGCTTGGGAACATGAGGATGAAGAAGAAAGAGAGTGGATCAGATTTGTGGTGCTTTGAAGCCCTCCGTTTAATTACACCTTTATATTTTTTGTTTCCGAATGTTTTGCTTCGCTTAACTTTGCCTTTGGGTTATCCCCAGTATCTTGCAAAATCTTATTTTGTGGAAGGGAATAAGTCTTGTTTACATGATCTTAATAACTAGCTTAAGATTAACGGTTGGCTCAGATTATCTCTTTATTTTTAGACAACTAACATTTACCAACTTTTTAGCTAAAGTTTTGCTCTTTTTTACTTTTGCAGGCCAGAATGAGAGATGGAAGGCAGATCGTTTCTGGATTAAGTTCTACAAGGACCGCCACCATATCTGATGCATACAAAGTTCAATTATTCTTCTCTCACCTGCTATTGCATTTTTGTGAAAATCTAACACTGTAAAGTGAGCAATTTCATAATGCTCTGGAAATCACTTTTGTTGGTACAATATTATATCTACAATTTTGTATCTAGATTGGGAAACGAAGTTTATTCTCTAAACGTTGAGTCTGCTCGGATGCTATGCTACCTGGAAATAAGATTGTAGACGTAATCATATATATCACCGTATTTATCTAGATCTTGAAGTGTATGCGTTTGAATTGCCACTCCATGTTGGGGGTTTTACAATTAAATTACAATCCTTGTTAGTTGCTCCTGTGATGATGATAGCTATATATAAAACAGGGTGTTTATCGTTTATAGTTGATTATGATTGTTCAACACTATTTGATTGTTAGTTGATGCCTTGAAGAGTGAAAAAAGTTAATCAAAAACCAAGTTGATATATATCCAAGAAGTTCTTGAAAGACACAGCAGAACACTGTTTATTAACCCCTTTAATTATTATGTGATATAAGCAAGCTGGAAAATTGTTTGCTTCCTCAATACAATTCCCAAAGGAAATAAGAAATCTACAAACATGAGAATCAATAAAGAGAAGAGAAAAAATACAAAGACTTGCAGAGTCTCCTCATTTCCAGTTGTTGGCAACTATATCAGCAAGATCAACCACCCTCTGTGAGTAACCCCACTCATTGTCATACCAAGCAATCACCTTCACCATATCATCTCCCATCACCATGGTGAGAGAAGAATCAACGGTCGACGACACATCACTGCAACGGAAATCAACGGACACGAGTGGTTCATCGCAGACAGACAAGATCCCCTTGAGCTCATTATCCGAAGCCTCCCTGAAAGCAGCATTCACCTCCTCAGCAAAGGTCTTCTTCTCGACCTGAACCACCAGGTCCACCACCGACACATTGGGCGTGGGCACACGCAGAGCAATCCCGTTGAGCTTCCCCTTCAGCTGGGGCAGCACAAGGGCCACTGCCTTGGCTGCACCAGTCGATGTTGGCACAATGTTGAGCGCTGCAGCCCTCGCACGCCTCAAGTCACGGTGGCTTGCATCGAGCAGCCTCTGGTCTCCGGTGTACGAGTGTGTGGTGGTCATAGTCCCCTTTATGATCCCTACATTCAATCACACAGATTGTAAAGCTAAGCTAAGCTATGCAATGCAATACTGTACTCATGTTTAGTGTCTGATTCATACCGAATTTCTGATCAAGAACTTTGACAAAGGGAGCAAGGCAGTTGGTGGTGCAAGAAGCATTGCTAATGATGGTGTCATCATGGCTGTAATCATCAGCATTGACACCAACAACATAAGTTGGAATGTCACCCTTTCCAGGGGCTGTAATGAGAACCTTCTTGGCACCGGCTTGAATGTGCTTGCCTGCGCCTTCTCTGTCGACAAAAACACCAGTGCCCTCGATCACAAGATCGATGCCCAAGTCCCTGCAAGCCACAGACAAAGCTATTATGCAACTGCATAGCAAAGGTGATGACTATTAATGATTGGGTGATTGATGAATGGAAGTGTGTACTTCCAGGGGAGGTTGACAGGGTTCCTGTCGGAGACGACTTTGATGATCTTGCCATCGACAGAGATGGCATCAGTGCCAACCGGCTTGACAATGGCATCGAAGATGCCAAGAGTCGAGTCGTATTTGAGAAGGTGGGAAGCTTGCTTCACACCACCGGAGTCGTTGATGGCGATGACATCAAGAGGAGAGTCCTTTCTGCCATGCCAACACCTCAAGAAGTTCCTTCCAATCCTTCCAAAGCCATTGATGGCCACTTTCAGCTTCGCCTCCACTACTCCCCTCTTGTTCTTGCTTCCACCAACCTTTTCCAAACACACACACCACAAACATTAAATTTGGATATTGGGACCTTTCATCTGGCCTGATTAGTTACTATAGTGCATCAACCTACAAAGTATGAAGCCCAAATCTAAACATGGAAAGAGAGCACTCACCACAGAGGTTTGAAAGGCGATAAACGAGACAAAATCATCGTTGTTTCTCTTAGCGAAGGGAAGAGCAGAGGAGGAGCTGCGAAGGCCAGCAAAGTCAGAGAAACCCTTGCTGCAGCCCATCTACATACACACATAAAGATGAAGTTGTATAGATATAGATATAGATATAGAGAGATAGAGAGATGGAAGAAGTGAAAGAGTGGGGGACCTGAAGAGATGAAAGAGCAGCAGAAGCCATGTTGGAGAATTGATGTAACAATGCAACACAGCAGAAGAAGCTAAGATGTGTTAAGTTAGCATGCAGAAGCTGCTTCTGGCTTCTGCTTCTGCTTTTCTTGTTGTGATCTTAGGCTTTAGGAATGAGAAATGAGATATGGAGATATTGGTAAGTTTATGGCCTCACACCATTTTGGGTGTGGATCAGATTTGTGATGATGTGTTAGCCTCTCATCTCATTGTATGGCTCTGCTTCTCCAACTCTCACTCTATCTGTCTCACTCCACTTAATCTTCTTCTTTTTTGTTTTTCTATTTTTTCTCTCTCATGATTAGGGATTTTAATTAGGTTTAATTAGTCGGGTTTAAAATAAATGTTTGGATCTTATTTAGTTACGATTATTATGAATTTAGTACTGATTGGAGCTGAGTATGAGTTCAACTCAAGTACTTTGACATTTTAAGTTATCGAGTGTGAACATAAATGTTATGAGATGTATGTATGTGAGTTGCTTGTTATGATAAAGAGCAAAATTTAAAGTGATTTAATAATATGTGATTTATTGAGAAGTTTTATAATTTGAATTTGAGCTCTAATTATGACACTTGATATTCTCATAACAATTTACCATGAGCGTCAAATAAGAACCTTTCAATTGTTATGTAGCACATCTAAAATATTTAGCTAATATTATAAAATTTTCTTTTTCAATAGGACAGAAAAATGTTTGAAAATCTGTTGGCTATATTTAGATTATCTATCTACCACAAGATCCTAAAAAAATGTATGTCCTCATAAAATTGGGCAATATATTTCACAAATTACAAGTGGGCTTTTTGACTCGCAAACTTGGATTAAAACCAACAAATAAAAAAATGAGATCCAAGAATTTGTGGCTTCAATACCTCTTTGATTGTGAGGTGGGCTGAGGTATGGATTCACAAATAAATACATACAAAATGTTTTTGACACCTCAAAATTATAGTTGGACATTTATTAAAAAAAAAAAAAAAACCTATATTTTTGCGTTTGTTATTTACACAATAAATAAATGAGATTGCTCATGTAGTTTTGCTAAAGCCTCCTTTAATTTCACAATTTTCATTACCAGCATCTTATTAATCCAAACAATTTAACAATTTTATTTATAAAATATGATGAAGCATCTTATAAAATCAGATATGCTTACCAAATACCCTTAAGTCATATTTGTACTATTCTTGCTTATGAATAAACTAGGTTTCCTTTCCAATTTTACTAACACACATTTTTTCCGACTCCTTAAAAGAGGTCATTCCTATGAGTAATTTCTTGTGCCAAAACTAAAGAATAAAATAAAATAAATTTTATAAGAATAAATCAATTACAACAATAATAATGGCATGATTGGTATGATGGAATGAGGTGAGAATTGAATCATCATTCTTACCTTCATTCATATTCCTTTGATTGGTATGTTTTATAGGTGGGAATGACGATTCCCGCATGAATTGGTGGTACCATGGATGAGGGAATAACCATTTCTTCCTACTCCCATGGTATTACGTATTCCTATCGTGAAGAAAATGAACATTTTTTTATTAATTTTAACAATTATCATATTTACTTTATGTTTTCACAAATTAACTTCCTAAAATCGAATTATTATATAAAATTTTGTAAATAATATTAAATTATTTATAAAAAATTATAAAATAATAACTAATAATTTAAAATAAATATAAAAAATAGTAAAAAAAAATTAAATACATAAATAGTATAAAAATAATTAATAAATATAAAATCTTAAAAACATATAAAATAATATGAATATAATTTTAATAATACAAATAATTTTAGTTTTGATATTGATTTATCTATATATATATATATATATTTGTAAGATAAATGAATATTAGTACAGATAATAAATTATTTAAAAAAATATAAATAAATTGTAGCTAAAATATTTTTTTAGAAATATAAAATAAGATAGTAAGATTTTAATAATATAAAATCATATAGAATAATTAATAAAAAAATATAAAAAATATATTATTATTTAACTACTTTGAGAATATGTAAATAATACAAAAATAGTAAACTAATAATAAGGTTGAAAAATATAATATATCTTAATATTAGTATAATGATTAATTTTCTGTAAAAAGAATTATTTTTACATTTAAATACGCCAAATATTTTAAATTTGAGTGATATATTGAATATGAATATTAAATAAAATTATAGTGGAAGGTAATTTGATCAAATAAAGATTCATTTAATATTATACATTTTATTTATAGTTATCAATCATAAAATATAATTATAATAATTATTTCATTCATTTCCTATTCTTTTGTGATACCAATCACATGAATCAACATTCCATTCTCACCTAATTTCATTCCATCATACCAATCATACCGTAAATGTTTTAACTAACTATTTCAAGAATCCAGTAACAAATTGAAAGAACTATGCAATTCTCATAGTAAAAGTAAAGAAACATTCAGAAAATAACTCAGAAATACGTTAGGATTAAAAAAACTTTTAACAAAACATAATCAATAAATGCTATAAAATCCAACTAATCTGTCCCACATCGAATACTCCAAGCCACTGCTAAGAGCCTTGTCTGAAAATTATAAAAAGAGAAATGCAAGACAGAAATAAGCATACCTTTCTCGGCCTTTTGGCTAAGATCAAGTGTAGTATCTGTTCTTATCAGTTTAATATCTGATATATGGGCCATCGGCCCATACGATATTAAATTTATTTCTTGAGGGGTAAGGCCCATTAAGGTAGCTTGCTATCTGGGCCTTTGCGCGTCGCCCATGCGTTGCACTACTGCACAGGCCTGGCGCACCCCACCCAATTCATAGTTCAATATTATTATATTGGAGAATCTGTGTTAACTATTGTATGTAATGAAACAAATCAGAGAGAAACATATGATGAGTATCTTGTTGCATCTCTTTGAGTTACTAAAAAATTATGACAAAGGCATCATAATAACCACTACGATATTAATGTGATTTTGTGGAGTAGAATCTTTTTATTTTCCATCATCTACATTGTTTGTGCATTTGCTGGAAACAAGGCAATGTAACTACATTGTTTCATACTTCAGATATCTAACTACGGTTTGGCAGAATTCGATTGCTCATATAGTGCGAAAATGTTCAAAGGACAGATGGGAAAGCCTAATAGGCTAGTCCATTTCTCCATTGTAGTTTGTTCTGTCTTTCTGTTATATACTGCAACACTAATACCAAAAAGGTAGCAAGTATAAACAAGGAAAGAAGACAAGTAAATAGTTGTCTAGACTTTATTACATATGCTCCAGTATATAAGCTTAGATATTTGATTGCACCATTGATGTGCTGTTTTACCTTTGGCAAAAACTTGATAATATAAATGTTCGTCCCACATCGTAAACAAAATGAATGAAACAAGGGAATATCATATAAAAAGGGTGCTAGGGCTCCTAATTACATACTTACCTGGACAGGGTCAATGGGCGAACAAGAAGACCCATGGCCTAGGTTGGTGACCTCCATTGGTGACCTCCATTGCACTCAGGAGGGGTGCCCGCCTAAGGTCGGCCCAAGTGGTCGAGCCTATGTCATAATTTGTGTTAGAGGGGGCCTGCGTTCGCGCGGCCCCTACCCAATTCTAGTTAAATTCTTCTCCAACAAATAATCAAGTGTAAGTGAAAAGGCTGTGTTAGTTGCTCTTTATTCAGATAGGCCCTCATTAGTCATTATCATATTATGCATCAAAATTTTGGGTGGGTAAGAGATCATAATAGGAGAGTACCAGAATCTGCTCAATCTGATGATCTCTCTGCTTTACTAAATTTACATATATTTCCTCACATCAAACAACTTTCTACAATTTATGAGGTTTGTTTTCTTTTATCAGCTCATCATTCCCATATAAGAGATCTCCAGTGTCTGTACCCATTTTCAATTTTGAAATTCTAATGAAAACCACTCAATGATGATTGATTCAAGATATGGATACATATCTTCACTACATCAATTCTTGATAGAGAGAAACCAATGTTGCTGGGATATGAAGGCAATATCATCCGTTTCCAGAGTTGTGACATCACAACTAATGAATGCAATATTTACTACATATTTGGCAGAATTTGCGTGGTAATGGAAAGCAAAAACATCAAAGTAGTTTTCCAACTTGTTTGGACTGATGGGAATGCCTAATACAAACCTTTCTCAGATCCATCATCACAGCCTTCAACACCGCAACCAAGCAATGCGAAAAATAATCACTCCACTAAGATGAAAGCTCTTGTGAAAAAGCCTCCATTCCTTATCCATAACTGTCCCACATCGAAGGCTCTATCAACAGCAAATGAACAGATGAGAATAAAAGCAGAAGTGCAAGAATGAGAAAAGCATACCTTTCTCGGCCTTTTGGCTAAGATCAAGTGTAGTATCTGTTCTTATCAGTTTAATATCTGATATGTGGGCCATTGGCCCACACGATATTAAATTTATTTCTTGAGGGGAAGGGCCCACCAAGGTAGCTTGCTATCTGGGCCTTTGCGCGTCGCCCATGTGATGCACTACTGCACGGGCCTGGCGCACCCCACCCAATTCTTAGTATAATGTTATGTGTACTCTTTATCTTTAGCTGTGAGAGCAACTCTTGGTTGCAAAAGAAGTAGCATTAGATAGATGTAGAACTTGGTTCATTTGGTTTGGTTGCAAAAAAGTCTTGTTTGAAAATAGCTTGCAAAATTAGTTCTATGTTAGTTGCAAAAGTAGTCCGATAAGAGAAAAAAAAAAATTGCAAAAAATAGTCCTACATTTTTCTAGACCTGTGGGACCAAATTTACAGTTTTAATCTGTAATAAGTTGTGGACAGAAATTGGTGTTAACTTGTAGTATTGTATCTTTGATCTTGTTTATTTTGGAAAGAAGGATTTTATGCCATTTTGTTAATGGAATGCTTTATTCATTTATGCTCCAACTAGGGCTGTCGGGTCACCTTGATGTTTTGGCATGCACCCTACCAATTCATAATTGAAACTTGAAAGAATTGGATTTGATAATACATTGAATCAATCCTTATCATAAAGAATGAAATGGTAATGCTGTCGCTCTCTCATATCCGTGTGAGTTTATTGTACTTGATTTCGTGGTTCAATATTTTAAGATCGGTGTGAAATTTTTTTGGGTCATTTGTGTTAGGATTTTAAGTACAATTATAGAGAATTGAATATGAATAAAAGTAACAAATCAAAGATTTATTAATCCAATTCGTCAAGAATGACTACGTCTAGGGGTACTATCAAGTTCGGAGATATACTAATTTCTTGTATCAACAAATACAATGAATCGAGAGTTATTTATACCCAAAACTGGGTTGTAGCCTCAAAAGCCCAAAAAAGGCCCAAAAATTTTCCCAATGAACCATGTGTTTTTTATACCCAAAACTGGGATGTAGTCCAAAAAATTCTAAAAAGGCCCAAAAAAATTTCCCAATGAATGCGCTGCCCCCGAACCCCCGCCAACTTAACGACGAGTTGGATCGTCGTTTTCGTGGACGTGAAACAGTCGATCAGGTTCCATAAGGACCATAACCCAATAATTTATGTTTGTATTTAAAAATAAAAAATAATTATAGAATCAATGTTGCGAAGATAATTTCTATTATATTTCAATTTTGATGACAATAATATTACATTTTGTATCGTGAATGTCAAATCGATAGTTAAAATTTCTAGACTGAAGAGAAAACAATTAGGAATAAAATCGAAATAATTTTTTTTTTGAATGAGAGATAGTTTTGGCAAGAATGGCACACGAGAAAAGTGAAAATTGTATAAACAAAAGAATTGTTGGTAATTATCCACCCACATGATACACAAAATTCTTCATAAGAAATGTTGGTTATCCACCCATTTGATAGACTTTGATAATATTCAAATCATTATCATGTGAAGGAGAGTCCAAAATATTTTGATTGAGATTATTAAAAAAAAAAAAAAAAAACAGAATTTCAATATTTCCATGAAGATTTTAATATTGCATTTTTAATAGATTTATATTGTTGATATATAAGTTATGAAAGAACTTAAAACTATATTTTAGTAAATAATCTAAAAAAAATATTGAACTGTATATATTTGAATTGATTTAGTTTCTTTATAAGAAATGAAAAATAGTAAAATATTTACAATATAAGTAGAAAGTATAAATGGACGAAAAAAAATACTAGGGTTATTAAAATTTTGAGATGTCTTTTGTAGTAATATATATATATATATATATATATATATATATATATATATATATAGAGGTTATTTATTTATCACTTCTCTAATATGGTGTTATGGAAGGTTATATTTCCTAATCGTAAATACCAACAACAACAAAAAAAAAAGTAGGTTTTGCCTAATATTCGAACATCGACAAAAGGTGGAAAATTCTGAAGGAATATGGATATAAGAATATTCTGGATTTGTACTTGGATATTCGAATTCCATATATATAATATATATATTGTTTGAATATTGGATATTCGAATTCGTAGTAGGAGGGATGGATGAATTTTGGAAGTGGTGCTGTCTTATCTGACCATAACACCTTTGTATTTATTACATTTGCTTTTTTTGGTACTTCACCACCGCAACAAATTATTTTATATCATTTAATAATATTTTATATACTTCATTAAATTATAAATTATTCAGCACACAAATTAAAGGACTTTTACGATTTTATCAAAACTTGGACAAAAACATTCCACGTATTCATCAAAAAGATGAAGAATTTCGTTTTATGTATGCATAGGATAGCATCATCAGTATGCGTTATGATATACACACATTTTAATAGAATATTACTCCACTTTTAGGATAAAATAGAATATTATTTGTAATATAAGAATTTAACAATTAAAGTTACAAAATAAGAAAATAAACGGTCAAGATTAAGATAAGTTGCAGAGAAAGCACGCCACAGTTGAGTTATGAATACCTATTTAAAAAGAAAAGCAAGGTCCTCTCCTCCTCTATGGCTCCACCATTGTTTTATTAATTGAACCTGGCTATTTATAACATCATAATATTTTATGAGATTATAATGAATATTTCTAAAATTTTATATAAAATAGAAAATGTTATATTTGAAGACGTTCGATCAAATATAAAATGTTCTATAACTATTTGTTGAATAAGTTATAATTGCACTATCAGTAATTTAACTGACATTACCTATCTGCATCGTTCCACCATCACCAACCGAATGTATATAAACCGTCGTTTGATGACAATCTATCGAACATATTATATTTCACGGACACTGATTAGCAATAGAAAATTAATATCTCATTAATATGTGTATTTTTAAACATGCATACCTTTTTATAAGTAAAAGTATGATCATTAGTAAATATTACACAACAACAATAATTTTTAAAAGTACTAGTATAAGTCTTGTGCGATGCATGGACCTATAAATTTCACTATTTATATATTTTAATATGAAAATGTTGAACATGAAAAATAATAAATTTTTTTGGGAGAATTTCAGTCTGATTTGTTGCTTCTGTGACTCACGACCATAAAATCTAAATATTTCGAGTTTAATGTGAAAATTTTAATTTACAAAAAATATATATATATAAGTTCTCATAATATTTCAATTTTATTTGGTATACCCGTGTCCGTGTGATGTATGGACAAATAAATTTGAAGTGTTGGTAATTTTTTAATATAAAAATGTTGTTCATGAAAAATAATATAATTCTTCAAAGTGTTTTCAATTTAATCTACTACCCATATAATTTACAAATTTAAATATTTTTTATTTTTATTATACGTTGTCATCACTATTGGCATGAAACAAACTTATGCAAATTTATGTTCAATAATTTATTCATAATGAGTATAAAATGGTGATATTATTGAGCATTATAATCAAGTCTTGATAATATTTCAACCTCATTTGGTATTCGTGTGATGTAGTGAATAAATTTCATGTGTTAGTAATTTTTTGATATAAAAATGATGATCATGAAAAATCATATAGTTTTTCAAAGTTGTTTCAATTTAATCTACTACTCATGTAATTCATCTAAATATTTATTATTTTCATCATATGTTGTTTAACTATTTTAGTACTTGTTTTTGTCACAATTGGCCTATAAAATATTTGTACAAATATATGTTCAACAACTTATTCATAATGAGCTTAAAATATTGATATTATTGTATATTACCCCAAAATAAATTTCTAAATTTAACATACCATCAACAAATCTATATAATTATTTTTTTCAGATATCTTAAAATCAAAATTTATCTATTAGAAAAATCATATTGGATGGTAAACATTTCAAAATTTGATAAATCTAAAACCATGAAATTATATTACAACATAAACTAAATATATTTTATCATTGTTCTGTGAACTTCATGCTACCATGATAGTGAAATTTCAGATTTTTATTTACTTTTTAATCAATGAGGAAACAATATTTATTCTTACAACAACAAAAAATGATAAATTAGCTAATTTTTTCTTGAATATATAAAATGATTTAGATTAAGGTACAAATTTTTATTTACAACTTTTCATGACATGATATTATTACCATATATACACAAATCATACTAACTTTATAACATATCAAATACGATCGTATTTTTTTCCTCAATTTTCATATATATACAAAATGATTTTCATACCATGAATATACATAAATTATGAAAAACTGAATATTTACAATTTACAAATTTATAAAATAATAAATATTTGTATTTCTACTTTAAAAAGTAGAAATGAGGTTAGTTGGTTTTTATATAGATAACAATGAAATTTCATAATAAAAAATTCAAAGTATTTAAAATATATATGTAAAATTTCTTCATCTACGTATTATCACTCTTATAAATAACATCGACTATCTATTCTTCATGATTAATAATGAAGATATATTTATATAATTTAGCATTATGAAATAGAACATATTTTTTATTATTTTTTATAAGTATAAGTATAAATGATATGTGTTTTTTTAAATCATTTTTTATACTTAATTTGTAGTTTTTAATAGAAAGTATATGAATTCATAAATTTTATACTTCCTAAATGTTATTGTGTGCAACAATATATCATATGTATATTTTTTTATTATATTCAAGATATATTACAAATCTTTATGATTTTTAATAAGAATTAATATAGTGTAATAAAATAAAATTATATGAACACTATGTTATATTATTAACATTGTTACATAGAAGATATATAAAAATTGGAGTATTGTATACGACATATTTGTCAAATAAAATTGTGTGATGTTTATAATAATTTTACAACACATATTTCGAATATAGTAAATAAAAATAGTTAATTTACGTTATTTTATATATGTTGGTTGACTTGATTAATAACTCACTTCTTGGTCTTCGACCCCTTCAGTCACTACGAACGCCCCCGATCAATGCAATGATATATTTATTGAGGTGATATATGTATATGTGGGGTACACCATTAGAGATAAAAAAAATACTTTGGTGATCTATAGTTTTTGAAATCCGATCATTATGTTATTTTAATTTATTCAACAAACATATATTTAATCTTTGATTATATCAACAATTAAAAAAGTTATTAGATGAGATCATATTAACATTCATATACCATATATAGATAATAATTTCCTAGATTTTGTCAATATTATAAATTATATTATTACCATATATATAAATCATGTTTAATACAATAAAATTAATAATTTATAAATTATGAAATAATATGTATTTCTATTTTTGGGAGGTGGAAATGAGCGGGAAAATTTTAGCATTTCTATTTTGAGGGGGTAATTGTTATTTTATATATATAGATATAGATATAGATATAGATGTACATACGTTAAAATTATTTTATTTTAAGAATTTAAAGGAAAAGGAAAAAAGGAAAATCACATTTGCAGATTAAGTATGATTTAGCTCAAACTTTCTAAACTTATTATTTGTTAGAAAACAACAAAGATGATTTATTCATTTTACGTGTTTAATTTTTTTAAATGCATAAGTAAATATAAAAAAGAAACTATTGTCAATAAAATTATCAATTAAAAAAACATTGATTCTGAATGACATATAAATTTTACATTTACAAAAATCAATACTTCTTTCATCCTAAAATTTAATTCTAAATTATACGCGTGCACACACACACACATATATATATAGAAACATGTCAAATTTAAAAATGAATACCATAATTGATTACGCTTGATTAAAAAAAAAAGGGTACGACTATCCGTACCCCACATATTACTTAACACACCTCAATCATAGTGTTATGTGATGTGAACAGTAACATTGTGATTGAGGTGTGTTTAGTATTTCTTGGGGTGTAGATAGCCGCACAAAAAAAAAATCCTTCATATTTACGGATGTTATATTAATTTGTACATTTAAAAAAAAAAGCATTTCTTTATTGTAAAAAAAAAAAAAACGCAGCATTTCTAAGACCGAATGCTAACCGTAAGATAGAACACGCGTCATCCACGTGTCAGTAGTGGATGAGAAAATACACCACACGACCACATCACATCACATCATAAACACTGCTTAATAGTATCTCCAAATTGTTCGGTCTAACCAAATTTCACCATTACATCACTACCAACTAATTTCACTTTCACCAACTTTTTGTCTATTTTATTTTTTTAATTTGAATCTTTTGTCTATTTTTTTCTCTTTAAATTTTCCATAGCCACAATTTCTTCAATGCTACCTATTGTAGTGAATGCGTATAATCAACTATAAAACAAAAATATTTATGTATATTCATAAATTTAACTAATTTCACATAATAAAAATAATATAAATTATGAATTGACATAATCAATAAATAATAATAATAATAATAATATTAGAAAGGAACACTATTCATATTCCTATTGGAAATTGGATTGGTTCAAACTGTATTCCCATTACTTATGTTAAATTTATTAAATTTCCGATGTGGCGTGACACGCCACATCTCTCTTTGACGTTAATTTAACAACCTTAAAAATAAAAATTAATTAATTAAATTTAATCATCTTATAAGTTTCGATATAAACGTGCATAATCTGATTTAAATGCTTCATCCAACGCGTTGAAGAACATCGCAAAAAACTTTGACTCTTCGTAAAGAACTCCGGTCGGTTGCGTTTCTGGGCTGTCAACATTCAAATTGGCAGCCCATTCTGAATTCCTCGCCTCCTTTATATACCACCCACCAAGAAATTCAGGTAATTTCCTCTTCAGATTTCTCCATAAATTTATTGTTTTCTGAATCTCTATCGAATTTTGAGCGCCATTGTTATCGTCGATTTCACGCAGGTGGTTCCCCTCTGTTTCTTGGAGTTTTGGGTGTTCGTAATCGTCCTAATTGATTTTTTTTATTTTTTTAGGGTTGTTTATGTGGTAGAATTTTTTGATTAATTGTACAAAATAATGGGTTCATTGTCTGGGTTTCTGCAAAGGCCGGTTCTCGCGGCTTCTGCTTTAGCGATAGCCTCTGTTTCCGCTGATTTTTACGATAAATTACGGCCTTGTAAATCACCAGAGGCTTGTTCATCCTTGGAACAATCGAACCCTTCTTGTTCTAATACTTGTAATTCATTAGAAGAATTGAATTCATCATGGGTTTCTCGAATATCGGATTCTAAGTTAGCCCAATTGTCCTTTGTTGCCGGAATTCGCGTTCCTTTGCCTAATGTACACATTCCAATTCCCAATTCTAACCCTAATTATTCTTTGGTTGCCTCTTCCCCTGTTCTATTCAACCTATACCGATCAGCTGATTTGGGAAAATCCGCCAAACCGGCTGCTTATCAGTACAGTGTTCCTTCATTGCCATCTGATGTTTTATATAGATGGCATTTGCCGGATCCTAACGCCATTGATGTGTCGGGGGGTTCTGATTGTTCGTCTGCTAAGTCTAGGACAGTAGTGGTGTTGCTAGGATGGTTAGGTGCTAAGCAAAAGCATCTGAAAAGATATGCAGATTGGTATACCTCGAGAGGGTTTCATGTTATTACGTTTACCTTTCCAATGTCCGAGGTTCTTAGCTATCAAGTTGGGGGGAAAGCCGAGCAGGATGTGGAGTCGCTGGTGAACCATCTTGCTGAATGGTTGGATGAGGAGCATGGAAAGAATTTGGTCTTTCACACATTTAGTAATACTGGATGGCTTACGTAAGTTTCTTCTCTTCATACTGATTTTGTAAATTCAAATGGAGTGAAAAATGACATCATAGGAATGAATATGGTGTGAAGCTATATGCTGATTTGTCTCTTGTTTGTCTCGTAGATATGGAGTCATTTTGGAGAAGTTTCAGAAGAGGGATGCTGCGGTAATTGGGAGGATTAGAGGTTGCATTGTGGATTCTGCTCCCGTTGCAACCCCCGACCCTCAGGTAATTTTGCTTGTAGAATTGAAGGGACAAAATGTTGGTTATGCATGATTCTTGTTCTATCTTCATTTATCTGAGGAGAATGTGCAAGAATGTATTGGAGAAAGTTTGCTTTGCTTGTTGCTCGCATTCTTTTATAATTATTTGTTTTCTTCTCATAAATAGTCAATTTGACTTGCCTCATATATCTTTTTTAGGTTTTTGCTTCGGGCTTTTCAGCTGCATTTTTGAAGAAAAATAGTGTTGCAACAAAAGGTTCTATTATCGAACTAGATTCTGAGAAAACGGCTGGTACCAGAACCTCCATTGAAGTCAAACCAGGTTTAGCTGAAGCAACTCTGCTCCTCCTTCTAGAGAAGGTTTTTGGAGTGGTTCTGAACCGTCCTTCCATAAACAGGTAGTTAGCTTTATAATGATCATCAAGTTCTATAGTCACTCACTGTTGGTTCCATCAGTTAAATGCACACAATGTAATTTGATGTAACTTGATCATGTGAACAAACTTATTACCATGTAAACATGTCACTACATTTAAGCATTTACTTGTTTCACTTCATCCTTTTTTGTTTTATGTATTGATTCTTCTTTCGAGCAATATTAATTTGTACTTGTCTCAATTACAGGAGGCTTTCTAATGTGTTAAGCGTATTAACATCGGAACAACCAAGCTGTCCACAGCTATACATCTATAGCTCAGCTGACAAAGTGATTCCAGCAGGAAGTGTTGAGTCCTTCATTGAGAAGCAACGAAAGAGTGGACGTGAGGTTAGAGCATGTAACTTCATTTCAACACCCCATGTTGATCATTTCCGAAATGACCCAAAACTCTACTCTTCTCAGCTCACTCAATTTTTAGAGGATTGTGTGCTGACATGCTGTAAATGTTCTTCTTGATTAGGCTAACTAATAAATCTTTCATTCTTTATTTTATTATTATTTTTTAAAATTCTTTCGAAGGCCATACATGATATCTGCACATACATTCTTCCCCTCTTCCCTCCACTTGTACTTATACTTTCCGTTGCTAGCAAGGCAACATTTTAATGGATGCTTAAATAGTTAAATTCATTACTATCAAGTGCCAAATATGTGAAAATCGTAAGTATTTACTTTGGTGTTTCATCTCTTATTTATTTGTATTTACTCTACACAAATGAAATAATTTTCTGTCTCGTGAAAGAAATCAGTCTATGTGTTTCTCACATATCAGTGATGTTGTTTTCTACGCATGGCCTATTTAGAATAGAGGATTAGGTAAAATTAGAGTTTTTTCTGCGTACCTTTTAGTTCATAGTGAGCTTTGTGTCCCCAGAAAACTAAAGGTGATTGGTATTTGTGCTTTCTGATCCTTATTTAGATCTAGATGTAACCTACACTTCAAATGAACCAGCTAAAGAAAGAAAAAGATTTAGATTTGCCTTTTAATATACTTTGATTTCGATACAAAAGTGGGATCCCAAATGCAAGTGTGGGTAAAGAAAGTAATAGTGCAGGTGGTATATTATGCATCTTTCCTAATACTTGTGGGATATATATTTGTTTTTCATCTTGAATAGTCTATACAGATTTCTGAGAGCATGTCTTTGTGGCTTCCACTCATTAACATCTACACATCTGAAGATCGCACATTTCCTGGATTTTTTCCGCAAAAAGCAACTCTCTTCCATTTGATAGATTTGTTACACCTGTCATGTTGGATTGGGTCAATGGGTGGTCCATGTATGCTGATCCTATCCAGTTATATTAATATATTATGGGAGATAAAATAATAAAAGTGGTGGAAGTTAATTGATATTAACTTCCCACTTAAATTATAACTTTCTCTTCTTGCCCAATGTAGATTGCAGAACCTTAGAAAATATAAGCAGTTTAGATTTACTTGATAGCCCAACACTTGTTTTCCTTATATAAGCAGTTTGGAATCCTTATAGATAATTATAAAGGAAGAAGTTCATAGTCCATTGTGATCACAAGAAACCTAATGGTGATCTCATCTTAGTATTCGTCCGACTAAGGCGACACACAAATGTAGAATGTAGAATCAGTTACTGCTGAACCATATTAAACATAGTACTTATTTCCTACACTTATCAAATCACTTGGATTGTGAATGGTTATGAGTTTCCGTATTTGATTTCCAACCCCATGTATGAGTAAAAATCAACTTCGAAATAAGCTATGATTTCGACCGTATAAGATCCGATAACTGTTGTCTTTCCACTGTGAAGATAATTCTTTACTGTTCCTTCATCTGGGATACTTAGTTAAAGGAGATGACATGATTTTGCATTGAACAACAGCATCTAGTAATATTGGTTTTTGAGATGTCTTAGTTGTGAGGTGATTGAAATTCCAACAATCTCTTGCTTGTACACACTTTTTGCTGCCAATAATTCTTGATTTGTTGTATGGTAGTTCCATTCTACTTCTCTGGTTTTATCTCATGTAATGAGATTAAATAATTTCAATTAATTATTATTTTTTCTAGTGAAAGAGAGAGGTTGTTTGGCTTCACTTGTTTAATTGCATGATTCAGCTTTGTCTCATTAGAAATTATAACTGAAGATAAGATATATGATTTTATGAACATTTGTTTTGAATTTATTGCTTTCTTTTTTCTGTGATGTAAAATGACAAGAGACAGGAACATTATCCTTTGAATTCTTAAGGTCTCTTCACATGATGACTAATGTTATATGGACAAAAGCCTTGGGATCACAGCCCTTAGTATTTTTTTTTTTTTGTCTATTATCTTATTTATTTATTATTATAATTATATGCGCAGCCTATAATTTGAGTGTTAATTATTTTGATAAAGTAAGGTCAAAGCTCTTTAACCATTCAATAGTTCTCTAACACACGTACACACAAATTCATTTATTGCAATTTGTTTTGATATGCATATGTGGTATGAGTATTTCCTGAGCTGGAATATCTGCTTTGAGATGAGATCAAATGTTAAACAATCATTATTATTTCTACAAAGTCTTCTATATTATTGTACGGTTTCAAAATAAATTTATACATTAAGGTTGTTTTATAATCATATTGAATTATCAAATTTAATAGAATTACACTTTTCAAAATTTTAACAATATCCAACCTTGAATATCATATATGAACTTCGGTAAATTTAGTATAAACATATTTATGTTGATCCCAAATTTTTCCAAACTTACCTTCAATTGGAAAGATCAAGATATCGCCAAATTGTTGAACCTGAGGATAATAAATAGGGAACTCTTTTTATTTATTTAAAACTCATATACAATAGCCAAATTTCCTTTATGGATTAAGAATTTAAGATTCTTCTTTTCGGAAATATAATATGACGTGATTCTTTAATAAGTAGACTCTTGTAGAATTGGCGAATCAATTTATAATCTATGCGTTGAGTAATATAGGTGAATGAATGGCCTCTTTCCCATATAAATAACCAAATCACTCAATTCAATTAGATATTTTTCAATCTAGAGCAATTTAACCAGTAAGGTCTAAAATCGAACCAAACAAAAAATAATTTTTTTTTATATTTTTATTAATTCAACCGAACTAACAACTATAAAAATTGAACCAAACCCGAACTACTCAATTCAATTCGTGTTGGAAAATAGCATCCGACAATGGACAATGAGAATATCAAATAGAAAACAGAAACCAACAAAACAGAAAGTCGAGTCGAGGAAGACCCTATTTCCTTAAGACGAGATACGCCCAGGGTAGTGCTCACTGGACCGTGCGTATCGTCTCCCAAAAATAAAACGACTTCATTTCTAGAGTAGTAGCACCACAAACTCGAGAACTCCGACGAACTTCTAGTGCTTGAGAATTGAGCTGATGCAAAGATGGAAAATAATACAAGAGAATTTAATTTTTCGTGTCCCAAAATGATGTATGATGACCCCTATATATATGTCTCCAACATGGGGGCTTACACTTGAAATTGATAAGAATTTACTGCAAAAAAACAGGTTTTTTAATGGAAGTTAACGCCCCGTTCAAAAATAAGAAACAATCAAAAAACGCTCACGGCGCTGCATTCTATAATACGACGTTTGCAGTATTGGCGTTTGCAGTATTCTGGACACGTTACTGCTGGACATATTACTGCACCCGCTACATTCAGCAAATACTGCACGCTGCATCAGCAAAACTCAGCATGCTGCATTAGCAAATACTGCTCCTGCTGCATTCGAGCGCGGGCGCGCAGTAACCCGACGCCGCAACTTTTGCCCAAACGCTACATCAACAAATACTCAGCACTCTATATCAGCAAATGTTGCACGCTGCATCAGCAAATACTGCTCCCGCTGCATTCGAGCGCCGGTGCGCAGTAACCTGGCGCCGCAACTTTTGCCCAAACGCTGCATTAGCAAATACTCAGCACGCTGCATTAGCAAATACTGCTCCCACTACATTCGAGCGTAGACGTGCAGTAACCCGGTGCTGCAACTTTTGTCCAAAAAGATAAACTTGGGTCGGGTAAAACTCGAGCCCGATCCGCTCAAGTTCAGCCCAACGTCCAAGGACCAAGGCCCAAGGCCCACGGCCGAGGTCGGGTTGCGCGCATGTATTGCACAAGCGTACTACTCCAATAGTATACTAATTACTAAATCTCTTCTCATGACTTATCTTATATTTACATTTTCAAGGTCTATTTTCTTATGTGGAATAGTTAAGCACTCCTCTCACATTCGAGACCTTTCATTCTCATTTCAAGTGGCTAACTTTGATGTTTAATTTCTCACTCACCGAAAATTGGTTTTGAGCGATTCAAAATGTCTCGATTATCTACTCCAAACGTAGATTAATCTTTTGGCATCTAATTCTTAAAATGATTCACCCTTAGCCTCTTAACTATTGGTTAAAGTGGTGTCACCCACCACTTTCAACAACCAATTTTCCAACAATTCGGTATTCTCACCTCTATTAGTAAATAAGCCAAATAAATACCATTTTATTTATTAAAAACAAGTTTATATATATGAAAAGAAATTGTACATTTTTGTGATTTTTTTTTTAAGAGATTTTTGTGATTTTTATTGTCCAAGGAAAAATACACGTATTTTTTTGTTTTGTGATTTTTTTTTTCAAAAGGTCAATTAGAGATCTCAAACCAAATCACTCAATTAGATATTTTTCAATCTAAAGCAATTTAACTAGTAAGGTCTAAAACCGAACCGAACAAAAAAAAACAAAAAAACTTTATTTTTTAATTAATTCAGCCGAACTAACAACTGTAAAAATTGAATCGAACCGAACTACTCAATTCAATTTGATTTTCTCACCTCTATTAGTAATAAGCTAAATAAATACCATTTTGTTTATTAAAAAAAAACAAGTTTATATGTATGAGAAGAAATTGCACATTTTTGTAAATTTTAGTCCAAGGAAAAATACACGTATTTTTTGTCCTGTGAATTTTTATTTTTTTTCAAAAGGTCAATTAGAGATCCAAAATCTTTCAAGCAAAAATCCAAACCTTTTTCCGCCCCGAATTCTTTGCTCTCTTCTTACTTAAAATCCCAAATCCGCTGTCACCACCAAAGCCGTCGTCGACCCCAAAGCTGCCGGATTCTTCTGATTCTCCAACTTCAAGTAGGCGCTTTCTTGTCTTCAATCTCCAAACCATCGATAGCGCAGCGATTTCGTACGGTGGTGACGACGAAGCAGTGAACAGTGGCTCCTTGTCTCAGCAATCGAATTGAGCCGGTGAGATTTATTGGTTTGAGGTGTTGTTTATGATTTCTTGCTCAATCTAAGATATAGCTATTTAATTGTGTATATAACGTGTTTTATGCATTCGAGACTCGAGTTGCCTCTGTTTAGCATTAATCGTTTCTCATCTTGAGCAAGTTTAACTCATTCGTGGTTTGTTTTGTGTTTGATGCTCATATTTTTCCTTTTGTATTACTTCTCCTTGCTGTTGTTATATTTTGCTTTCTTTAGTAGGTTTTGCTTGCCTATTATGCAGTCAATTTCGAGGTTTATTGTTCATAATTCTGTGGATTGTCTAATGATGCTGAAATTCCAGAAACTTGCTTAATCTGTTGTAATGCGATTGTTAGTTTATATGTGCGTTGGTGTTTATTATTTAGCATATTTTATTCTTCTAGGGGTAGCGTAGTGGGAGAAATATAAATACGAGGCCGCATCAAATCCAAAGCATAGATGCAAAGAACAGCTAGTTGGTGTGGTCCAGAAGCTGAGTAGCCATAACCCTATTGGGGGATTGAGTGGATTGGGATCGATGATGAAGAAGTGGGAAGAAGATGAAGAAGAATTATTCTGGAGGGTCAATGGAAACATGGATCGATATGGGCATGGATGGTGGACATGGACTCTCCCTGTCATACTCCTCATCTTCACTTGCCATTTCCTCAGCTATCGCCACCGCCGCCGCCGACCATATTTTCTCTCCACCTCCGCTGCAGTTTCTAAAAAACATGCTCTTCCCTCTTTCCGGTAACTCTATCATCTTCTCTTTTGCTACCTACAACAGTAAATAGAAAATAAAAAGGGATTGAAACTTTATTTCCATATATGTTTTCTCAGAACTTCAGAAATTATCTCTGATCTGGATTTGAAGAATCTGATGGAGGTGATGGAGGATAACTCCTCCATCTGGGAAGACGTCATCCATAAAACTTGTAATTCTATTTCTTACAAGGCCAAGTGCTGCAAACCAAAGGTAGGTAGGTTTGAGGTGTTGCTTGATCTTCAGATTTATTTCATTTTATTTTTAGTCTCTTCCTGATTCTTTCCTTGTTTTATTAATTATTGGATTATGCAGGATGGACCCTTGAAGTATCTGAGCGTCACCACATTTGAGGATTGCTCTGTTGATATGTTGGTTAATTTCTACATGGACAATCATTATAGAATGCAGTGGGATAAGACTGTGGTTCACCATCAACAGTTGCAGGTGGATCATGCCTCTGCCACTGAAATCGGTCGTACCATTAAAAAATTCCCTTTCTTGACTCCCAGGGAGTATGTTTTGGCTTGGAGACTTTGGCAGGGAAAGGATGGGTCTTTCTACTGCTTTAGTAAGGTGCACTTTCTCCCTCCCTTGTTTTTTCAGCAATCATGGCCCATACCAAAGTTTAGTGCTTGATTTTATGATTTTGCATTTTGATGCAATGACACTGTCCTTGTGCATTTAGAGTTTGATTTTCACCTTGCTTTCACAATTACTGCCAACAGACTTTTAAAAGCTACGTCTTTTTCAGGACTTATTACAACTATTATTTGGTGCTTGTAATTTTTGTTTTTATATGTGTATGTAATGTATGTGTGTTTAGTTGATATAGTCAGAGCTTATTCTATCTTTTTGACTTCCAATTTTGTGACTGATGGTACAACTGGAGCCACTTGGTTGTTTTACTAAGTTATCATGCATGAGTTAGTTTCCTTTTTAATCTAGATTATATAACTGTAATTCTTCCTGTTTAAATTTGCTTCTGATCTTCTGGTACCCTTTTATGACCACAATTAGGAATGTGAGCATCCGTTGGTTCCAAAAGACAAAAGATACATTAGAGTTGCACTTTTCAGATCCGGCTGGAGAATCAGGAAAGGTAGGTTACTGACTTACCTTACCTTTAAGTTCTCTTCATGAGTATTAGCTCATCCTTGAGTGTCAAAAGGAAAATTGATTGTTGAATTTTGAAACTGTACCTCTCATGTTATAGTAAGTACCTTCCCTTTTCCTCTAACAGAGGGCGTTCGGTAAGGTTTTGTCAAAAGTTCTTATAACATGATGTCAAACCTTGTTTTAAAAATAAGCTGTTCGATTGTCCGGATAAACTAATATCATTGATCTTTTAAATGTTAGTATTCACAATCTTTGTAAATAAAGGAGTTAGTCAAAATAGGATATTTTAGAATAAAGAGTTAGGATCTGCTTACTTTTCTAAAAACAGTTAGCTTACAAGTTCTACCAAACACTCCCAGGTCATTGAGCCCTTACCAACTGTTTGTCCCCTTCAGTTGATCGTGTAACATGTTCTGGAGTCTGATTGACTCTGTTAATGATCTTAGTGTTCAATATAACAATGTATAAAAGAGAATGTGCTGAGCATTAAGTGCCAGCATCCTAGATGAGATAAAGGATGTCAATTTTAGAAAGTGTTTTACTCAATTCTTAAAATGGCTTTGGTTTTTTCTGCATAGTCCTTGGGTATACATCATCATCATCATCAGATCCCATTCCTGCTACATAGATTTTTACTCTCGAAGTTACACGATCTTTCCATATGGCATATACCATTACTCAATCCAAGATTTAGAATGTCTTCCTTATTAGCCTTTGTTCATCTTTTCATCGGGCTACCACTAACCTGCTTATCTAAGATTTTTTGAATCAAAGTCACGTCTTCCCGGAACATTACCAAATCATGTTGGGTGTCTCTCTGTAATCTCATCCTCTGTCTCATAATCTTTTCGTTCCTAATTCTGTCATTGTGAATTTTCGAGACATTTATGCATCTCTGCTACCACCATTTAATGCATATGCTGCCCTATTGAAAAGTTTGTTGCACAAGATTTTTTCATGTGGGCTGCAACTTTGTAGATAATATGTACTGTTGAAAAAGTGATGATGGACTTGGGTCCTTGGGATACCGACCCTTAGGCTCCTAATGAGGCTATCCAATTCAAAGATGTTAATCCATTTTTTAATTCCATTTACTGTTCTTAAAGTGCAATTGTTAGACAAGCTTAAACTATTTTAAGTTGTGAAGACTTGGTAAAGTTCCTCTCTTCTCAGAAGGTTAGACATCAGGCCTTATACATTGCCTTTTGCAGTTCCTGGTAGAAATGCCTGTGAGATTAGAATGGTGCACCAAGAAGATGCTGGCTTGAATGTGGAAATGGCAAAACTGGCCTTCACAAAGAGGATATGGAGTTACATATGCAAGATGGATGATGCACTTCGCAAATACTCTGATAGAAAGTCGCATCAGATAAGTTCAAAAGCTGGTGCCATACTGCCTATTCAAAAGGTAAGGACTTACTTTCCTTAGAGTTGGCATTGATGAAGCATTGGAATCTTTCAAGCTGTGACAGTTTAATGTATTGGTTTCTCTTGCATACAAGATCTTTGGGCATAGTTTCTTGCAACCAATAATTTCAACTGAAACCCTTTACTTTGTGGTCCACAAAGTTTTACTTCAACTCGGCCCTCTCGTCCATGCACATTCCCAATAATTCAGAAAAGCTCATCTACCTCGACCATTGACTTCACCATTACTGGATAAGTAATATTAAGTACAAATGTTTTCTTCACTCCTCAGAGGCCAAGCATTCTGTACTTTTTATGAGAAACAAAATCTATATTTTTCTTTAGAGACTGCTTATCAACGTGTTCCTAAATATTGATTGAAAAGTAGAGTCCACTAGCCTCTTGAATTGTGAGATTCCTACATCTAGCCATTTCTGTTTGCTTCCCCTCGTGTTGATTGTTATCAATTCAGACCTTAAATCTTTCTTTTTCACTAATCCCATTATTTCACATGTATAGGTTCCACCTGAATTTGAAGTCAAAGTGGATATCATCAGCACAGTACGACAAGAGGACTCGGTGTTAAACACCAATCACTGTCTAGAGACTTGCAGGTCCAACATGACAAAACTCAGAAAGCTGCCTTCAAATAAAGTGATTGTAAATGGTTTAGTTATCCTCGGTGGTGTCATCTGCCTCTCCAGAGGCCATTCAAGCTTGGGCACCAAGGTTGCTATGGCATATTTGTTGAGCAAACTTACAAAAAGAGGTTTTTCTCCGAAAATGGAAGGGAAACATCCAACAAGAGAAGATCTCGATATGTGATGGACATGTCAATGCACGACGTGAAAAGTTCAATTTGGCTGTAAATATATATATAGCTCATCCTCACAAGTGCACGATCTCTTCATTGATGTTTGATGGGAATGGCACATCGGGGGAATGATCATCCGCCTGTTATGTCCGATGTTCGACTAGCTCATACCACTCCCTCCATTTCAGCCTTCCAAAATTCATCGTGCACTCACTTATTGATTATATAATCTCTTGTACATTTCTGGAAAATGATGATGTAGGATAATACATTAGATTTTTATTAAACGAGGATAAGAAAGTATGTATACACAGATGATCTTCCCTGTATATAAACACTTCAAATATAGTTGGACTATTACTTTTTTTTTTTCTTCGATTAATTGATTAAAGTTTTGATGATGCAAATGTTATGAAGCTATCATGTAGTAATGTTTCCCTGTAAAAGTTTTTTTATTTTATTTTTATACTGGTAACATCATCACTAGTACCATGTTAACTGCAAATGAGGATACCGAAATAAGCACTCTATAATAGATAATTTTCTTGGCAGCTCTTTTATTATTTTATCTACCATATTAGCTAAAAGTAAAATATAAATCTAAAGTATATTAAATTCAAGATAGTACATTTCTTATTTACATATAAATTAAGAAATAGACTTAATGTATTTTGAAATTCCTATTATGTCATCATTTTTTTTTTTTTTTTTTGCTTACCTCTCCATACTACATTCATTCTCACACACATAGCACATTTCTTATCTCCACTTGAATTAAGAAATACATTTAATATAATATGAAACTTACCACCCTTATTTAATGTTGTTTGTGTTAAATAAAAATTGTTGATTTCAAAAAATATGAGTAATTGCATATTAGGGAAATATACATTCAATATAACTCTAAAAAAGAAAGTGAACCATCATTCTGAAGCATATGAAAAAGGGAATGTGGACTAGTTTGTGGGACATAGGTCATATTCAGTTTTGTTTTGCTAAATTTTTTATATGTTTGGTTTTGTTATGAATGTCTATCTTTGTGCCCACCCTCCATCGTTCTTTCCTAACAGATATAGTTTTCAATTTTTGTATGTTGAAACTTTGATGTTATTGGATTGAGGATGTTCACCTTAAGGATTTTAATTAGTTTAGAAGTTGGGTGTGCAGTTTCACAATGCACTTGGTTTTGATCCAAAAAAAAGATGAGAAAAACATAAAAAAGAGTTGTTCTTTTTGGCAGAATGCGAACTTGTATCATTACATGAAACAAGCTTGATCAACTTGTACATATTCACACAGATTTGTGATCAGAGTATACATCTCCAAGTTCTACTCATTAATATCTATACATTATAATATGATATGATCACTTTATCCCAAAATCTCATCTGGTTTGATGGATTGCCTGCTGCAAATAGTTCAATGTTCTTTGATGATTAAGAAATCCCATAAACCAGAAATCGAAATTGTCCTCTGTCACTATCTGCACATATTTCTGTCTTGGCCTTTTCACGTTCTCACTTTCAATAGCTCTCTTTATTTTCCTCACTGGGATCATCACCTGCATGTACACATTATTTTCAGTTCACTGATCATCAAAAAGGATTGAGTATGTGATTAAACGAGCACGTACCTTGTAATGTACTTTGACAAGCTTTCCAGTTTGTGAAGAGAGTTTGATGGATCTCTCACTGCAGAAAGCAACTCTGTTGCTGGAAACGAAGAGTAATCCAGCTATTGGCCCAGCTGTTGTCGATAAATAGCATTGAGAAGCAGTTATCAGTTTTTCATCGTCTATTATGTTGAATTTGTTCTTGAACACTTTCTCGACTCCACCAACTTGAAGGATTCTTGCTCCTAGGCTCAGTTTTCCCTTCACTGTTTCACTCAACTTTGGTGCTAATCTTACTGCAGGGTTCATATATATTGCCAAATCAGAACATGGCCTAATAAGATCTGAGAGTTTTCGTGTTTTCTTGAAGTTTTTATGAGTAGTTAGTTAATTACCATGTTCTCGGATTCCTTGAGCGAATATGTCCATGCTTTCTCCCAGTTTGATCATCTTAGTGATCACTGAATTCACTCTGCCTGCATTCGCACCAAAAGCCACATTATAGTGAGAGAAAACTTCAAACATGCAATTACGAACGTGCCAATTGAAGTTTAATTACCGTGTCTGATTTTGGAGTAATGTGTTGAAGGAGACGACATGATTTGGTATTGAGCGGTGGCATCTGGTAAGAGTGTATTTTGCGAGCTTAATCTGTATTGTTGTGAGGCGATTGAGATTCCAACGACGTGATTTTTGTTGCCAATAATTCTTGATTTGGTGTATTTTAGTTCCATTCTACTTGGTTGCATGCAATGTGATGAAATGCTTTGGATTAATTTGTTGAATTGTGATGAGAAGTTGTTAGGGTGAATGAAGGTATTTATAGTGAAAGAGAAACGGTTGTTGAGCTCAACTTTATTTAGTTGTGTGAGTCAGATTTGTGTCATCAAGAACTTAAAGTGAAGATAAGATATGATTTTCTAGTTCCAAAATGCATCACAAAGTTGGTGGTTAATGTGCCCTTGTTAATTCCTTTGATTATACTTTTTAATGTTCTTTTCTCATGTTTCTAACATTAAAGGGGTCACACCCTTTTCCCCTCTCTTGAAATTAATGCAATTAGTGTTAATAATGAAATAAAGTTGGGTCAAAGGTGGTTTAATCATTTTATAGTAATAGCCATCACACACCAAACTGTTTGCAATTTTATTATTATATTATGCTGATGTGGTATTGGTCCTTTCTTGAGTTGGCATATGTGCTTTATGATGTAACCACCACCTTGCAATTGAAAAAGATTAGAATGCCAAATTCCTCACTTTAATTTAGCAATAGGGTTGGCATGTATATCATCACTAGACTTGGCTTCCTTTTTTTGTTAAAACAAAGAGAGGTCATAGGCTTGGCTTATTCAATACTTGTGGCTTCTAATCTCTCTCAACTTTCTTGGTTAGGATTAAATCAGTTAAACTTTTGAAACAATATGAGTCTTAATGAACCAAAATCAAGATTAATGTTCTGAATTGTGGGGTTGAATTTTCACTTTGTCAACTTTTTAGACCAAAACAATTTCCTTATTGAATTTTTAAAACACTATATGAAAAATTGATATTTCACCCCCTTAAAATATAGATTCCTTTATTGTTAAATAGGGTGATGTTTATAGTAATAACATATTCACTATACACATGGTGCATGCTAGTGATGCTTGTACAATAAAGCTCAAAATATACTATCATTATGCAACAAAAGATTTAAAGTGCTTAAAAGATGGATCTTTTGAAATTATGCATGTTGCTTCTATAAAAGAAAATAAAAATGAAATTAAGGTGATAGAGATAATGTATTGCTTAGCTAGATAGGCAAACAGAAATGCAAAGTCTTCTCTTCACATGCAGGCCACAACTTTGAAACCACCCACTATTTTAAATTTTTAAGGCTTAGCTTTTTGTTCTTCGATTTTTTTTTTTTTTTTTTTGTTTTTGCTTAGCTTCGACCATGTATGTGTTTATATAAACACAAAAATTCATATAAAGTGGTGTCGCATATATAAATCCATCAAACAAAGCCTCATTACTCATAAATCAAACTCATTTTCATAAACTTATATATGAATTATGAGTTGTAGGATGATCTGTTTCACGAAATTTGATTTGTAAAACGGTCTCATAAAAATACTACTCTTATATAAATAAATACGTATGCACAAACATGTATATAAGCAAGTTCGTCATATTAAAAGAAATATGCTTTATTCTATACAATTAATAAACAAACTCTTCATGAGCGAAAGAAGAATTCGAAAGATAGAATTCCATACAAATTCTTCTTTCATTTGAAAAACTCATCTATATTTTTTAAAATTGATTTTGCTATAATTAAATAATGTTTGGATTAAATGAGAATGATTTTTTTAGTAGAAATTGAAAGTGACAATTTTTTAAAAAGGTCATACGAGTTTGATAAGAAATGGAAAATCTGATCTCCCATAAATTTCATTGTCAAAAATCAACAATGATGATGAAGTGTAAAGAGTTTTTGAATGAGGAAATCCATGAGCATTTGGTAGAGTGCAAATTTCCAGAGATTTAAGGTTCAATCTAATGATGACACGATATCCATCTATGTAGGACATTGAGATATTCCTATGGCCGACACTTTCATGTTATTTTACTTTAATTCTATGTTGCTTTTCTTTCTTTCTTTTTTTTTTTTTTTTGAGCAATTCTGAGGTGTTTCTAAAGTATCCATCACTTGAGGATTTTATCTTTTTTTGCAAGTAACCACTAACCAATTGATAAGAAGACTTTCCTTTTATGTCGACTTATTTTGTGGGCATAGTTATGATGGGTTTATTGTTTTGATCAGTTTCCATTTTAAGATTACTTATTATTATTTTATGACAAAAAATTTTGTGCATTTGGTGCAAGCATCTTAGATCCGTGCATCTGGTGCACGAACATTCGGATCGACCCGGCCCATCGAGTGCAGGTTAAGATTACTTATTATTATTTTATGACAAAAAATCTTGTGCATCTGGTGCACGCATCTTAGATCCGTGCATCTGGTGCACGAGCATTCGGGTCGACCCGGCCCATCACGCGCCTGCACTCGCCATTAGGTCGCGGACAAAATCCGCCTAAACATATTTTCAGGTGTCAGACCTTTATGTTATGTTAACTATACATTTTAATAATGTTAGTCATATCTTTTAGTTTACATTTTGTAAGGCTAGCTGTACCTTAGCATTTTTTTTAGACATATTAATCTTTCATTCATTTTATCTATAACAGTCATACATTTTAGTTATATTAGATATACATTTAGTTATGTTAGTTGTACCTTTATATATTACATAAATGTATGAATATGTTGATATAAAAGTATATATAATATCACATAAATATATGAGTATTATCACATAAAGGTAAACATGTACAAATGATGGTGAAATTAGAGTTTTTTTAAAGTTAAAAATATTAAATAAATGTATAATATCTGGACATAAGGGTATGACCAATATAACATAAAAATATGTTTAATATAATATAAACATATGATTAACATAATATAGAGGTTGGGGCAAAAAAAAAAAAAAGTAAAAGTGCGTGGATTCGGGTTAACCCACACCCGGACCCGACTCGAGTGCATGTGTCCATCAAGTGCACATGAGTGTTACTCTTATTCTATTCGTTTAAAATAAGTGTCGTTCTGAAGATTAAATTTTGTTCCAAATTAAGTGTTGTTATAAATTTTTATACAATTTTATCCACAAATTATCCCTATTAATATTTTTCTCCTAAACTTTAGGGATTTAATATGATATTCTTTATACAATTAATTTGATTCTATCTTCAATTTTAAATTTTAAATTTCTTAATTAATTAAGAATATATTTATCCAATTTTGATGTCCTTTAATGTATGACAAAACTTCAAAACCACGCTGATTTCGAAATAAAGAAAATATTTTATAGACAACCATGTGCTAAAAATAATGTGGTTGAGAATGAAGCCTAAAAAACTAAAATCGTTAAGAGCAGCAAAAGGGTAAAGGAGGTTAGTCTGTCAGACAGCTGCTTGGCCATCCCAGCCAGCCAAGGCGAACCGAGAACGATCATCTACTGCAACCAAGGCTCTATAAACCTAACCGAGCCAGGGGCGCTGTTAATCACGCTCTGGTCAAGCAGACCTGGTTCATCCACCAGACTTAGTTTCTCGTCTCCTTAGAAATCAAGGATACAGAGGTACGATCCTATAGAACAGATCCTGTTCAAGTAAGGTCGTGCTCTACCTTCCTTGCCTTCCTCATTATATGCTCAACTTTTATTTTCTATGTTTTCAATGTGGGATAGTTGTGGGCCCTAACCCAACTACTATTTACTGAATTATTTCCTTTTTTGGCATGTTTACTAGTGAAAGAGCTTAATAAAGTCCAAGGTCTATCATTTGATAAACTCACATCACTTGGAAGTTGGATATTTATTTTTAAACATGGAAAGGAAGTTAAGCTCTTCAACTTAGCTGGAGGCTTTTCGCAAGAGCTTTCAATTAGTGGACTCTAAAATTAAATTAAATTAAATATTTTACTTTATCATAGTATTTTTCTTCTATGTATTTGTAGAACTCCATCATCTTCTGCTTGTAGATTGTTGAGGGTATATTCATGTTTTGATCATGTGAGTAGCTCTTACAGTGGCCATGGTGATGCAGAACTTCTGTTCAAGAAGGCTAACTTGCGCCACCTTTCTATGGGTAGGTTACGTGAATATCATAAGCTTCCTAACTCATGGAATCTACAAACACTTGAGTTTGTCACTTATCAGCAAGAACCTGCCACTGCACCATCTCAAATGTGTAAAATGCCTCACCTTAGGCATGTCATGGTGCCTAATCTTAAACTCCCAGATCTTCTATATAGGAAAGACGACATAGTCTTGGAAAACTTGCAAACACTCTCACGTATAGATAATTTCAAGTGTAGTGAGAATCCCGAATATCAAGAAGCTGAAACTATTTTATCATGGAGTTTTAGCTCAGAAACAAGGGTTGCATGGTTTCTGTCTCAACACTCTTTGTCGTTTAAACAATCTCACTTCTCTTGGTTCATATCCTTTTCAATGGGACCCAGAAACCATGCAGAACCTGAGCTTGCCAGATTCCCTCAAGAAGTTGTATTTGGAAAACACTAAGCTCCTTTGGAAGGACATGGCCACAAAGATAGGTTCGTTGCCCCTTCTAGAAGTTTTGGTACTGCAAGAAGCTTCATGTGTAGGATCTGAGTGGGAAACAGTTGAAGGGCAATTCTGTAGCCTGAAATTCTTGCGAATTGGAAGGTCTGAATATCTGAGATGTTGGACTGTTGACGAGACCCATTTTCCATGCCTTGAACACCTTGTTCTTGAATATTTACCAAGTGGAAGTAAATTCCTCTCAGTATAGGAGATATACCAACATTGCAGTCAAATAAGTTGAAATGTTGTCGCAAATCTGTCAACGATTCTGCTGAAAAAATAAAAGAGGAGCAAGTGAGTAATAGGAATGAAGATCTTCAAGTTGTAATTGATAAGAATTTAACACCATTTGTAATTTTTCTTTTCTGCATCATCTTTGCATTTTTTTTAGGAGATTAAATTTAGTAAAATATGTACATGTTGAAAAATAGTAAAATTTTGTTTCTAAAAATCTGGCTATATTTTTAAATCAATGCATGGAATTATTATGAATACAAATGCTTCTTACAATCTTCAAACAAGTTGCCAACATAACACAATCTTCAATGTGTTTGAATGTTTAAGTTATGAGGCGGATCCACAGAAATCACTTCCAAGGTCCTAAGTTATCAGTTAAATCTCTAACCGAAATATATTTAAACCGTGGACTTGATTTATAGAATGTTCCTTTTTTATGGATAAATAAATCATTGAGAATCCAAATGAATTGTCTTGATAGAATAATGATTTCAATCTCAAGTGATATTTCTTTTGTTTTTTCAGGTGAACCATGGGAAAAGATATTTTGTAATGCTTGTATTTGGAGCAAATGATGTTTCATTTGCTGTTGGATCCAAAACAGTTTGCCCTGGCTTTGCTAATTATTTACTATTTGCCTGTTCTGTAAATAGATAAGAGAACAAAACTAAAGAAGTCTGTTTTATTGTCAGAAGGATTTAACTAGAATTGGGTAGGGGCCGCGCGAACGCAGGCCCCCTCTAACACAAATTATGACATAGGCTCGACCACTTGGGCCGACCTTAGGCGGGCACCCCTCCTGAGTGCAATGGAGGTCACCAACCTAGGCCATGGGCCTTCTTGTTCACCCATTGACCCTGTCCAGGTAAGTATGTTACTAGGTGTCATTCCACCCTATTTTATATGACTGTCCCCCTTATTTCATTCTCTTGTCTTTTCGATGTGGGAACAACCTCTATAATATCCACTTATTGCCAAAGGCAAAATGAGTATTATCATTGCCAAAGGCAAAATGAGTAGAACAATGTATATAAGATTTGATTTATATCCCCACCCAAGATAATACACCACATCTATCATGCTAAATACTATGAGAGAATTTCTCTTCAATTATTGAATTGTTCCGATTGAAAATTCTCCTTCTTTTGCACCGTAAAAGTACGAAAAAAATCCAAGATTTCACTGGCAAGTTCGATATTTATCATTCATGTTTGGTCGGCATGGAAATTAAGGTCTTCAACTTAGGTGGACTCATAATTACAAGAGATTTCATTTTTATGATGGTGGAAACAATCATGCCTTTGGTGGTATTGATTTCATCTTTTGTATTAGGCATTCCCATTGTCTAACCAAGTTGTAGTGAAACTTGGACTCTTTCTATCATCTGCCAAACCATAACAGATGCTATGCTACTCCACAATCAGACTAATATCATGTTTGTCTAGATCCAAGCAACAAGTTTCCATTTTTCTTTTGGCAAGGTGAGAAGAATATTATATCCCAAAATGCCACCACGCAATACCAACAAACAGGCACTATCAGAACATCGAACAACTCAAAAAGGGAACATGTACTTACAGTGACGGACCCAGAATTTCAAGTGAGGAAGGTCCGAGTCGATTAATAAAAAAATATAATAATTCTAAAACTAAGAATGTAAATGTGTTACAACTTCAATATAAATTATAACCTTAATTACATCTAAACTTGACAATATCAAATGTAAAAAATTGATAACTTGGTAGAACTTTTAGGCACATATAAATAAGTAATCAAAAATTTTAGGCAATATTTCAAGCACTAATTATAAAAAAACAACAAAATACAAAATCATTCATCATTATTTTTCAAATAATCACTAAATTACATATACAATTTCAACCATAATAAATCAACAATAATAAAAAAAAAATTATATAAAGATAACATTTTACCTTGAAATTAAATAGAAAAGAAATTGAGAGATGAAAAAAGAGTGAAATTTTTTAAAATTTTTATTGATTGAAAACAAAATAGAAAAGGTAAAAAATTTGGAGAGTAAGAGATTGTTGTGAGTCTAAATGGGATTGAACTCTTATTAAATTTTCTTATTTTTTAATCTAAATTATGAAATTTCAGAAATACCCTTAGTAATTTTATAAAATTTCAGGGGATCCAGTGCCCCCTTGGCCCATGCTCAAACATTGAACTAGGAATTGGGTGAGGTGCACCAGGCAGGGGCGGATCCTTCTTAGGAGAGGGGGCTACTAACTTTTTTTTAAAATTTAAATATTATATATATTTATTAATTAAAATAAATTTTATATCAATTAAGCCCCCAAAAAAATAATTCATTTATCATAATGTGGCAACCACAAGTTAGATTTATTATTATATTATATATAAGTGGTCTCAATCTATCCACATTATTATTGTTATTTGTTATTTTTAATCAATTTCTCTCTCCTCTTTCAAAGAATTTTGTGCGAGAGAGTCAGAGACTTACAGTCGATTAACTTCCAAATTTTTAGTTTCATCTTCTCTGCAAGTCTGCAATTCCCAACTTCCAAAATGCAAAACAAACCCCTTTTAAATGACAATTTCCTTTTTGTTTTGTTTAATATGTCATATTCCATTGGTCCCCACTTCCACTAAAACTCAAACTTTTGAGTTCCCCACTTCACCTTATTCAACATTGATGATAAATTAAGTATTACTTTTTTAACCTTATTTTTTCAATTGATGTTTATAGTTATATAATTTATTTCTTTGAAATTTGAAAACTTAAATTGAAGAACAATATATTGGATGTTTTATTTTATAAGTGATTATTGATTACAAATTAGTGATTTGAGTTACTTAGTAGTTAGTATATTTGATAAATTACTTTACTTCTTGCATTTTTGTATTAGCTAGTTGTAATTTTTATAAATATTTGATTGTGGTTTTACTTTTAGGATTTTTGTATTAGATAATTGTTATATAGGTATATTTTGACAATTTCTCAAATTACAATCATGTAAATAAGAAATTATTTTAGTTGTGGATCTTTGGTTTTGTTTTGTGTAATATTTTTTTATTTTTAATTATTTAAATGTCTATATTATTGAATTTGATATTTAATTAGATTTTTCTTAATTTAAGTAAAATTGTGGATCTTTATTTTTTAGTTATACACATGGGAAAATCAAGGACCATTGATGCATTCTTCAAAAGAAAAGATGATTCTACACCTATGAAACCACCCCCAACAAATCCAACACCACACCATCCAACAATTGAGCCATCAATTATTGATTCAACATGTGCCGAATCGGGTAGCTCCATGCATCGACGGTTGAGTGCTACACAAATGGATGCTTGTCATTTGGAAAGAGATCCTGGATTACGACCATTAATATGAGAATTTCCTATGAATCGACGAGATGAAATTCGTTGAGCTTATCTCAAGGTCGAACTATATCAACCAAGACTCCCACAAGAAGCCTATCCATTTTCTATTGGTAAATATCAACGTCCTCAATTTCAGCTTTCTTGGTATGATCTATATCACTCTTGGTTGGAATATTCTAAGGCACAAGATGCTATATATTGTCTTCAATGCTACCTTTTCAGTAAGCAATCTTCAGGTCATCGGGGATCAAATGCTTTTATTAAACATGGTTTTAAAAATTGGAAGAAAGTAAATAGTGGATCTGATTGTTCACTTCTAAATCACGTTGACAAAGGTCTCAATTCACCACATTATAATGCCATGAAATATTGTGATGACTTAATGAAGCAATCACAACATATTGATATGCATATCAGAAAGCAAGCGTCCAAAGAAGTTGAAAACAACCGACTTAGACTCAAAGTTTCAATTGATTGTATTAAATGGTTGTCATTTCAAGATTGTGCATTTAGAGGTCATGATGAAAGTAAAAACTCAAAGAATCGAGGAAACTTCATTGAAATGTAGAAGCTTTTAGGTTCTTATAATGACAATGTTCAAAAACAAGTTTTGGAGAATGCTTCAAGGGTAGCCAAGTATACATCTAGAAATATTCAACAAGATATTCTCCATATTCTTGCAAGGAATGTAAGAAATGCAATTAGAGATAAAATTGGAGATGCCAAATTTTGTGTTCTTATTGATGAGGCTCGGGATGAATCTAAAAATGAGCAAATGGCTATTGTCTTGTGATTTGTTAGTAGGGATGATTTTATTCAAGAAAGATTTTTTGATATTGAGCATGTCACTAACACTTGTGCATTAACTTTGAAGAAAGGATTGGAATCAGTACTTTCTTGACATGATCTCTTTCTTGAAAATATTCGAGGTCAAGGATATGATGGTGCAAACAATATGCGTGGGGAATGGAATGGATTGCAAGCTTTGCTTTTTAAAGATTGTCTGTATGCATATTATGTTCATTGTTTCGCTCATAGGTTGCAGTTAGCTTTGGTTGCTGCTTCAAGAGAGGTTATCCATATTTATGATTTTTTTACACAATTGACTTCTATTGTAAATATTGTCAGTGCTTCTTCCAAACAACATGATCAATTACAAGAAACTCAAGCAAATAACATTGCTTACAAAACTGCAGTTTGTACGGTTGTTGAGAATATTATGGAAGAATGGACTACTTATGCACAAAGAGGTGATGCTTATGCAGTAAATAAAGTATTATTATCATTTGAGTTTGTTTTCACTTTGCATTTGATACATGAAATCATGGGAATCACTAATGATCTTTGTCAAGCATTACAACATCACTCACAAGATATCTTGAATGCTATGAATCTTGTTTGCACAACAAAAGCACTTCTTCAACGATTTAGAGAAGATGGATGGACAATTTTACTTGAGAATGTGAAACTTTTTTGTGGAAAATATGAGATTGAGATTCCTGATATGGATTCACTATACACTATAGGAAGGGATCGATCTCAAAAACCAAATGTAAGTAAGGATCATCATTTTCGAGTGGAGATATTCTTGGCGGCAATAGACTCAGTTGCAAGAGTTGAATAGTAGACTTAATGAGCAAACTGTGGAACTCCTAACTTTGAGCTCTGCTTTCCTTATGACAATTATAGGTCATTCAACAATGAGAAAATATTCAAGCTAGTATTGAAGTTTTATCCTAGAGATTTCACGGAACAAGAAAGAAGTCATCTAGAGTTTCAGCTACGTCACTATAAACTTGATATATCAAATCACCCAAATTTTCAAGGAATTCTTACACTTTCATAATTATGCAAAAAATTGACAGAAACAGGAAAATGCAAAACTTATTACTTGGTTGATCAAAACTTATTACTTGGTTGATCGGTTAATTCGCCTTGTATTGACTTGATATATCAAATCACCCAAATTTTCAAGGAATTCTTACACTTTCATAATTATGCAAAAAATTGACAGAAACAGGAAAATGCAAAACTTATTACTTGGTTGATCAAAACTTATTACTTGGTTGATCGGTTAATTCGCCTTGTATTGACTCTTCTGGTATCTACTGCAACTACAAAAAGAGCTTTTTCAGCAATGAAAAGAATCAAAACAACACTTCGAAGCAAAATGGATGATGAGTTTCTTGTTGATAATTTAATTATTTACATTGAGAAGGAAATTGCCACTACTTTTAGCAAAGATTCTATTATAGCTGATTTTGAATCAATGAAGAAGTGTTATGTCAATTTTCTTAGATTTAGAATATAAATGTAAGTAAATTCTCTATAATTTCTTTTGGTTTGTGAATTATGAATTATTATTGCATTTTTTAATATTAAGTATATATATCCATATCATTTTGTTTTTCTCTTTAGCCCCCAAGAATATCAATCTAGCTCCGCTCCTAGCACCAAGCCCATGTAGTAGTGTAACGCATGGGCAACGCATAAAAGTGTGCAGTAGTTAAGCGTGTAGTGTAACGCATGGGCGACGCATAAAAGCCCAGATAGCAAGCTACCTTAACAATCCTTACCCCTCAAGAAATAAATTTAATATCGTGTGGGCCAATGGCCCACATATCAGATATTAAACTAATAAGAACAGATACTACACTTGATCGTAGCCAAAAGGACGAGAGAGGCATGCTTTTCTCAGTCTTGCATTTCTCGTTTTATTGTCATCTGTTGATTGGCTGTTGATTAGAGGCTTCGATGTGGGAGAGTTATGGACAACTATTGCGCTTGTGAATAAAGAACAATGAGACTTTGTGTTGAGATATATTGGAGAATTTATCTGACTATATTAATACAGCTCATTTTTTTCCTTTATGCACCAGCACTGACGATATTGCATAAACTAGGGGTGAGCATGGATCTCGGAGATAACCGAACTGTGGAGAAACCCGAACCGAAACAATCAGAACCGATAAAGAACCGTTTACTATTTGACTTTATCCGAACTGAACCGCTCCGATTAATTTTTGTGTCAAACCCGAATTGTACCGAATTGAAGAACCGATTCAGAACCGAATAGAACCGATTTTAAAGAAGCAACTATATACAAATTTGTATGTATCATTGAAT
The DNA here is from genome assembly GCA_954870855.1 of Scutellaria minor. Classification (NCBI taxonomy): domain Eukaryota; kingdom Viridiplantae; phylum Streptophyta; class Magnoliopsida; order Lamiales; family Lamiaceae; genus Scutellaria; species Scutellaria minor. The sequence goes on from OX940733.1 coordinate 16,006,566, forward strand.
TCATATTTTTGTATTATTATATTGGATTAGTTACATATCAAAGTTTATTATTATTATTATTATTATTATTATTATTATTATTATTATTATTTAATACTATTATAATTTTAAGACTTCTTAGAATAAAATAACAATTAAATAATAAAATAAAATAATTTTAATGAATAATTTTGGGAGCACTTAAAATCTATTAGTTGCAATAGGTATTAATCAAATAATTGGTTTATAACCTATATAAAGTAATGCATAAGATATTTTGAAAGATGAACTTTCTAATTACTACTTATGAGATGTAGAAAGATTTCGGAGAATAAAATTTAAAGAAAATTTTGAATGTAATATTTATTTTCCAGAAGAGACCTACTTCAGTAATTTATCAAATCTAATTTATTAGATTATGACTTGTTTTAAGATATAAATTAAATAACGTTGTACGATATATTTATTTATTTATTTATTACATTTTGTTTCAATGAATATTTATTTTAAATTATAAAAATCTAAATCTCCGAAACTCGAATTGATCCGCTCCATTTTTCCCGAATCCCCGAAGGAATCGAACCGAAGTGACAGAGCAATTCTGGAGATTTTTTTTTCAAATTCTCCGAAAATCTCCGAACTTTGGAGCAATTCCGGAGATTTCCTTATCCCCGAATTGCTCCGGACCGTGCTCACCCCTAGCATAAACACTTGTGCTATATGTACTTTTCACAACACAAACTTGAAGAGGGTAGTTTAAACTTCATATCTTCTGTAGTTTATCTATAATACAAAAACATGTGATGAATGTAGTTGAAAAATGAAGCCAAAAAGGTTTGTTGCTTTGTCTGTCAAACAACTGCTTGACCATCCCAGCCAGCCAAGGCCAATCGAGAACAATCATCTACTACATCAAACAACTGCTTGACCATCCCAGCCAGCCAAGGCCAATCGAGAACAATCATCTACTACATCAAACAACTGCTTGACCATCCCAGCCAGCCAAGGCCAATCGAGAACGATCATCTACTACACCCAAGGCTCGATAAACCAAACCAGGGGAGTTGTTAATCACGAGTCATGTTTCATCCACTAGACACGGTTTCCCATCTGTGCTTAGAAATCAAGGGTACAGAGGTACGATCCTATAGAACAGATCCTGTTCAAGTAAGGTCATGCTCTACATTCCTTCTCTTCCCTAATATATACTCCACTTTTCTTTTCTGCCTTTTCAATGTGGGATGACTGTGGGCTCTAACCCAACCACCGTTTACTCTCTTCTTTACTTTTTTTTGGTATTGGTGGTGCATCTTTGTTAGTGAAAGAAGCTTCGAACCAGAAATAATTAATTGATCTACCTCTATTAACTATATTTTCCAGACCTAATCTTAAAGATTTTGTCTTTTTCAGAGACTTTACAGATTAATCATCAATAAAGCTATGCAAACTCAGTCTGGTAATGATGGTGGCAAAATATGCAAACAGCCATTTTTCATCTACCTGCATAAGTTTTGATCACATTTGACATTTTCCATCTATCATTAATTCTATACCACAAATACACAAGACAAAACAACAACAAAACAAGAGAAACAATACAACTAACCATTGTTGTTTAGAGAAGGAGTTGAGTTGTGCAGTGCAGGACTTTCCTTAAAGCAAGGAGAAAGGGACCAGTATCCTTCATTGGACCAATTCAAATGAAGATTATAAAAAGATATGCAGGTGTTGCATATTATGGCCCCACATTTCATTATCCTCTGCTATCAACTTTGTCATTATCAACGCCGCTCTATTCCTAATACTGATTTTCAAGTAGGAAAACTAATTGTCTTAAACTTCTTCGCAACTGCAGATTTTATGAACGCTTTCTAGTATTGAGTTTCGTCCTAAGCTGAATCGTGGGAATAAAGCTTTATGAAGCCACAACAAAAAAAGTGTAATTTACAGGCAGTGACGGACCCAGGATTTCGATCCAGGGGGCCCACATCAACTTATAAAAAAAAATACTATAATTTTAAATTAAGCGCATAAATTTATCATGATTTCGATAAAGTTAATATATTACATTATAAAATAATAAAATCCAAAATTAGTAACTTAATTATATCTAACACTTGAATTACAAAATTTTATCTCACTTTCTTCGTTTACTCAATACTTGATAAATTTTATTTATAACTTCACTTAAACTTAAATATTGTTTATCACTATTAAAATACAAAAACTACAAATTTTAAAGAATATTTTGACAATTACCTACCATAATTTTTTTTTCCCATAACTATAAGTATGGATAAAGAATTTGTAAATAAAATACAAAATCATTCATCAATCTTTTGCATCTAATCATTATATCACATATATAATTTAAGATATAATAAATCTACAATATTAAAGAAAAAATAAACCATAAAAATTATATAAAAATAATATTTTATGTTAAAATTAGATAGAAAGACATTGAGAGAAAGAAAAAAAAATCTAAAAATAAAGTTGAGGCCTGAGGGATTTATGTTGGGGGGAAGACAAGGAAGAAAATCTGCAAAACAAATTCTGCTCTGCTTGTTATCCTATTTCTTTTCTTTTTTTAATTAAAATGGTGAAATTACTAAAATACCCCTGCCTATTTTTCAAAATTTATTTTTTATACAAAGTTCCAAGATGGCTCCCAAAATTGATAAAAGGTAAGTTGCTCAAATCATTATTGTAAAAGCATATAATACTAATAATTGAAGCTAGAATTAGGTAGGGGCCATGCGAACGCAGGCCCCCTCTAACACGACATAGGCTCGACCACTTGGGCCGACCTTAGGCGGGCACCCCCCTCCTTTGTGCAATGGAGGCCACCAACCTAGGCCATGGGCCTTCTTGTTCACCCATTGACCCTGTCCAGGTAAGTATGTTACTAGGTGCCATTCCACCCTATTTTATATGACTGTCCCCATATTTCATTCTCTTGTCTTTCCGATGTGTGAACAAATTTTATATTATCAACTTATTGCCAAAGGCAAAATGTGTGTTTAACTCAGCTTCTTGTGCATCAATTAAGTAAAATAATTCCTAGAATAGAACTTGGACGAAATTTAGGTGGTAAGATAGAGTATTTCCTGGTGTTGATGACATGTATGTAAGATTGAGTTATAACCTTAGCCAAGACAATACACCACATATATCATGCTAGATACTATGAGAGAATTTCTTAAGTTATTAAATTGTTCTGATTGAAAATTCTCCTTTTGCACCGTAAAAGTAAGAAAAAAACCCAAGATTTCACTGGCAAGTTCGATATTTATCATTCATGTTTGGTCGGCATGGAAATTAAGGTCTTCAACTTAGGTGGACTCATAATTACAAGAGATTTCATCTTTATGATAGTGGAAACAATCATGCCTTTGGTGGTATTGATTTCATCTTTTGTATTAGGCATTCCACAATCAGATTAAAATCATGTTTGTCTAGATCCAAGCAACAAGTTTCTATTTTACTATCATGTTTGTCTAGAATATTATATCCCAAAAATGCCACCACGCAACGCCAACAAACAGGCACTATCAGAACACCAAACAACTGAAAATGGGAACCATGTAATTAGATGCTCAAACATTGAACTAGGAATTGGGTGGGGTGTGCCAGGCCCGTGCAGTAGTGTAATGCATGGGCGACACGTAAAAACCCAGATAGCAAGCTACCTTAATGGGCCTTTCCCCTCAAGAAATAAATTTAATATCGTGTGGGCCGATGGCCCACATATCAGATATTAAACTGATAAGAACAGATACTACACTTGATCTTAGCCAAAAGGCCGAGAAAGGTATGCTTTTTCCTCTCTTGCATTTCTCCTTTTATTCTCATATGTGCATTGGCTGTTGATTAGAGCCTTCGGTGTGGGATAGTTATCGACAACAAATGCAGTTATAGTGAAAGTGAATACTAGTGTTAAGATGCTTGTCGATTCTTCAGTGGCATATACATGTGTATTAAGTTCGTTTGCAAAAGATAAGATAAGGGATAACCACCAAAAAGATAGTCTGTCAGACAGTTGCTTGACCATCCCAACCAGCCAAGGCTAACCAAGAACGATCATCTACTGCACCCAAGGCCCAATTAAACCGGACCAAGGACACTGTTAATCACGCTCTGGTCGAGCAACCATGGTTCATCCACCAGACATGGTTTCCCGTCTCCTTAGAAATCAAGGACACAGAGGTACAATCCTATAGAACAGATCCTGTTCAAGTAAGGTCGTACTCTACCTTCCTTGTTTTCCTTATTATATACTCCATTTTTCTTTTCTATCTTTCCAATGTGGGATAACTGTGGGGCACTAATCCAACCACCATTTACTCTCTTCTTTCCTTTTTTGGTATTTTTAAACCAAAATAAGTCCATGCCTTTATTTTGTCCAGAAAAATCATTATTTCATCAAACAGTAAGGTAATCTTCGTCTCTTTCATTAAGATTAAAAATCCCTGTCTCATCAACTTCTCATATGATTCAATAGCAGTTCATATAAAATATGTTATAAACTTTTCATCAATCACAGCATGGAGAAACCTAGAGTTATTATACCTAATCAAATACTCAATCAATCTTTCACAAATCTTTTTTGCCAAAATTAGCAAATTACATCTTCAACTTTACAGATCAACCCTTTTTTTTCCTGCAAGAACTAAGATTAATTTACGCAACTTCCTGTCTTTCCTAACGACGTTTCTTCACCTTATTCAACAGTTGCGATAGTAAACCCCCCTTCTTTTGCACCTGAAAAAAAGCAAGACAAAACTCAACTCCACTTTCAAGTTGTATAATTTTACCAAAATGAACTTGCCATGCAAACTAACACCTCTTTTACCTGGATACTTTTCACAAGAGCTTTCATCTTAGTCCCCATTGACACACTTTTCTTGCTATTATTTTTCCCCTTCCCTTTCATGGTGTTGGATTTGAAAAACCCCGGTATAATTAGGCATTTCCATGCATCCAAACGACTCTGATGTTTTCGCCTTCTATCAGCACTCGAAATCTGCCAAACCATATATTACTATTGCCTTCATTCTCTTCTCCACCAAATTACAGAGTTAAGGAAATGGTACTCATATTCGACTAAGGAAAACGAACCTCAAGTGTAGAAACTTGTTTATGTGAAGGATGTGAAGCAGATGCGCGAAGATGGCTTGTATATTCTAGAAGCTCAGCTCGCCTATTCTTCCCTCGTACCCTCTCATCATTTTTACGAGCATTGTGATGATGGCGATGGTGCCTCCTACGTGGCCTCTCTGCATAAACCGCAACTAAAACAACCTTTTCACTACTGCAGCATCTACTTGCCTACAATATTTTCACATTCATCATTAATTTTCTGTAAGAAATTGTTTAAATAACTTGAATTCCATTAATTCTCATACCATGTTTGTTGCATAGGAGATGGAAGCACAGGGAGTTGAGTTGTGCACTGCAGGCCTAATTTCCTTTAATCAAGGAAAAAAAGACAAGGGTCCTTCATTGGACTTATCGAAACGTTGTTAAAATTTGGATTAAAAAATGTTTCAAGTCAAGAAAGTTTGAATTTTGTATATAATTTAAGAATAAGATTTCAAAAAAGGCATGCAGGCGGCAGGCTGTTGCTAATCTTTAATTTTCTTCATCAAATTAAAATCCATGTTTAGAATTGAAGTATGATCTTTGTCACCATCAACCTACTTATTAGTTATTGGTCACTTGCCATTTAGGAAATTTAACTTTTGTGATGTAATTTAGTTTTGAAATTCTTCAATCATGTTTTTTTTTTTTGGGAAACCTTGTAATTTGTACATCACACGTGATTGGCATAGATTTATTTATTTTATTGCACAATATCTAGTATTTATAATCCTCTAAAAAAACAAAACAAATTTACTTATTGAACGTACATAGAACATTGAACTATGAATTGGGTGGGGTGCGCCAGGCCCGTGCAATAGTGTAACGCATGGGCGACGCTTAAAGGCCCAGATAGCAAGCTACCTTGTTGGGCCCTTTCCCTCAAGAAATAAATTTAATATCGTGTGGGCCGATGGCCCACATATCAGATATTAAACTGATAAGAACAGATACTACACTTGATCTTAGCCAAAAGGCCGAGAAAGGTATGCTTTTCTGAGTCTTTCACTTCTGCTTTTATTTTCATCTGTGCATTGGCTGTTGATAGAGCCTTCGATGTGGGACAGTTATGGATAAGGAATGGAAAGTTGTGAATATGAAGCCAACAGAATAAGAGAGCCAAAAAGGTAGGTTTAGTCTGTCAAACACAACTGCTTGACCATTTGACCATCCAGGGACCGAGATCAATCCCTCTACTGCACCCAAGGCTCGATGAACCGAGCAGGGCGCTGTTAAATCACTCTCTGGTCTGGTCGAGCAAGCCATGGTTCATCCACCATTTCCTGTCTCCTTAGAAATCAAGGAAACGGAGTTACGATGCTATAGATCAGACCCTATCAAGTAAGGTCGTGCTTAACAGCCCTTCTCTTTCTCATTATATGCTCAACTTTTCTTTACTATCTTATCGATGTGGGATAACTGAGGGCTCTAATCCAGCCACCATTTACTGTCTATTTTTCCTTGTAATACTTGCAACCTTTTTGATATTGGTGAAATACCAGTATGCCGAGTCATACTTTTTATTAAAATGAAAGGAATTCTTTTAGAATACATAAAGATATATCAGATTTAGAGAATAGCTGCAAAACTTTAAAACACTATAGATAAGATGTAATTATATATGATTTGGTTGATCAGATCTCCCTTGGGGCTTTTGAGCATTTTTCAGATAAAAACAAAATCTTAGCATATTAAGGTACATAATGATTCGATGCTAGAATTACAAAACAGAACATTCTGATTGCTTATAGCATGATTAGAGATATCATATTTTAGCCAATGCGTAATTTGTTGATATTTCAGATTATTGCAATGACTTCGTATTATTAAAAGCGAATCCCACATATTTTATTACATGTTTTATAAGTAGCTCACTTCACATGACTTGAGTATATGTTCTCAACATACTAAACATAGAAATAAACTCTAATAATGGTGCCCTTTATACATTCCCTTTATTTTATGTTAGCAATTTTCTTAGTAATATCACAAAGCAAACAAGACAAGCCATATTTCACCTCACTTGAATCACTATGTCACAACACTTTTTACTCAAAAACTTGTTATGATAGCATTTCTCCTCTAATTGACACCAAAAGAACCTACAATTCTCGGTTTCTTTACAACATATCTCTCCAACTCTGATAAACGAGGTTTCAAGAGTCGTCAAGAATTTTTCTAAGAACGGAGCGTTGGCTCGAATGTTACAAGATGCTAAAGAAGAAATCTTGCTATCGGCATTGGAAAGTTGTCGCGATTTTCTTTCCTTGGCACTCTACAATCTCCGCTTGTCATTACCTATTGATGAAAACACCGTAACAAAACATGAAACTCGAACCAACTTTAGGACATGGCTAAGCGCTGCAGGGGCCGACCTGCAAACGTGCATACACGACTTGGAATACGCGCCAGAAGAAATGAAAAGGACAATAGCTGCAAATTTGGACAAATCTACTAAGCTTATTACCACTAGCCTCGCCATCATAAGCAAGATCGATGATCACATGAGCTTACACGAAGAAACTTCGATAAAACTTACTAGCAATTGGGGGCCCACTTGGATGTCTTTGAAGGAAAGAAAGATGCTACAAAATCCAAAGCAAACGACGAAGCCCGATGCTGTCGTGGCAGCAGATGGCTCAGGCAATTACAAGACGATAACTGAAGCTATCAAGGCTGTGCCTGCAAATAGTAGTAAGAGATTTGTTATCTATGTCAAGAAAGGAGTCTACAATGAAAATGTCAATATTGGAGTGGAAAAATGGAATGTTATGATGTATGGTGATGGTATGGACAAAACTGTAATTTCCAGCAGTCGAAGCAACTCCACAGGATCATCAACCTCAATGACTGCAACCTTTGGTATACCAAGAAAACAAATTATCATATTGCATTTCGATTTTCAATTCCTCTTTCTTAGTATCCTAATGCAGACATATGAACATATACAGCTGTATTTGGTACGGGATTCATAGCCCGGGACATGGGATTCAAGAACAATGCCGGGCCAGAATCAGGCCAGGCTGTGGCCGTGTTGTCGGGCTCTGATCAATCAGTATTCTATCGCTGCCTCGTTGATTCATATCAAGACACTCTGTTTACGCAATCCAAATGACAGTTTTATAGAGAATGCAATATATCTGGAACAATAGACTTCATTTTTGGGGATTCGTCCGTTGTCATCCAGAATTGCTACATACTAGTGAATAAACAGTTAAGTTTTCATGCTATCATAACTGCCCAAGGAAGAAGAAACCCATATGCCAACAAGGGTATATCAATACAAAACTGTTCGATTTTACCTGCTGAGAATAGTGCTATTGTTGAAGCGTTCTTAGGTCGCCCATGGGGGGATTACTCGACCACGATTGTTATGGAAAGCCGGCTGGGAAGCCTCGTTGATCCCAAGGGATGGCAACCTTGGAATAGGACCACCCCTGTTCCTCGTACTATATCATACATCGAATACAATAATGTTGGACCAGGTGCTGTGACTGCAAAACGAGTTCAATGGGTGAAAGTTAACAATACTCGAGATGCTGCAAATAACTTCACTGTTACCTCATTCATTGATGGGCTTCAATGGCTTCCAGCAACTGGTGTTCCATTCCAGCCAGCCTTGTCATGATATTATGTTGCTATATGAAATATATACGATAAATAAGTTCTAAAGACCTGCATAATGCAGGTGAGAAAGATGTGACAAGAAACTCGGTGATTTGTTGGAATGTAGAAATTATTTCATAATTCTTGAACTCGCAATCAGAATTGAAGTCAAATAGTATCTCTTTTACTTTATCAAGAAACTAGCATATGCAATTGCATAATGGATATTCATATACTTGCAATAACAATATCATCAACATACATGTCACATATAATAGATAGATTTTTACCACGAGATAACCATTTCATAGAGGTGATCTGTCACCAAATCAAAAATATTTTTCAAATTCCTTTAATCACAGAGACTATTTTCTCCATTTTCATTCCACGACTACCCTTCACCAAAACGACGTCATCACAATCCAAGTATTCTAAGATCTTGGGTGCAAGGCTTTCAGAATCATAAGCACGCACCAAGTTTACCTCCTGAGCAACCTTTAAGTTATTAGCTGCCATCATAAACCTCTTGCCAACTAATACGATCAGATCAATACGACTATCAAGACAATGCAGTAACATGGATTCATGTAACTTGATTTCGGTAGGGCCCAGTTCAAGCATGTCCCCAAGAATAGCAACTCTCTTACCAGAGCAATCAATGGCCTTTAGTGAATCAATAGCAGATTTTGTGCTAACGGGGCTTGCATTGTAAACATCATTTATTATTTTGATACCGTTTGTAGCAAGTTCAAGCTCAGACCTTCCTTGGACAGGAACATATTGTGACAAGCGTTTTCCCACAAGAGCAAGAGGAACCCCCAAAGAAGTTGCAACAGCAGCAGCTGCACATGCATTCATAGCCAAATGCATGCCTGGGCTTGGAATTACGAATTTGACCCTGAAATTGTTATACAAGACCACTATCATCAAGAAAGAATAATGCAAGAGAATAATCCACTCGAATGCTGCCATCTAACTAATGCCTCAAATCAAACAACAAAATCCCCCATACATTTGAGCATGCCATTTGGTAAATTTTGTTAAAGCTCAGAAAGTTGTAATTTATGATAACTTCTTTTAAACAGTTGGCATCTTTGCTTATTTTCTGAAAGCAAGGACCTCGGATAATTTGAGACTCTAGGACAAGTTTCCACAGATTTAAAATTTATTCAACTGTAACGGTCATATGGTTGAATAAATCAGTTGTTTATGGACATGCACAACATATCAACATCTCTAAAAACATTAATAAGTAAAGTTTGGAAAGGAATGATGCTTTTCAGAACAGGATCAAAGAATGATGAAAAGTTGCCATGGCAGAGAAACAGCTTAAGATTCATTCTAGATAAAATATATATACGCACACACATTTTTTTATTTTTTTATTCATTCAGAGCTTGAAACTGGAGTACACAAATTTGCAATCAAACTCGAACATACATTAGAAACTAAATTCAAGTTTCACAGTTTACCATTTTCAGATGAAGTTCCTTTGAAAGTGCCTATCCATCTCATAATAAAAGTGGATATCAGGTGCTGAAATTTACAGGAAAATTGTACTTACATTTCTTCATCGTTTTCCAAAACAACCTCTACTTTAAGACCACCTTCGATACTTCTTACTGACACTAGTCGAACTCGAACATCAGAGCCTTGTCTCCGACCAAACAGCACCTGGAAGAAAGTACAAAGAACAATTGATCAAGTCAAATGCAAGATGATCAGACAACTACCAAGACTTACATAATTATACACACAAAGCATATCTTCATTTAAATATGATTCACATTCAAATTTACAAATACCTTCTACTTGCCATACTGGCAATTGAAATCTAATATATGAGTGGAACTGATTTAACATGACACTTTTTTCGAACAGAGGGAGTAAATCATATATTTAACAATTTCAAGAAAAGCAAGATTTGATTGACCTGGTTGACACCAACAGGAAGAGGAAGGCTCATAACAAGAGGATCATCAGCATTCAAAACACAAACATCTCCAGGCATTGCATCTCTCAAAATCTCTCCCTTAGCAATCGACACCTCAACTAAACTCGCGAAATTCTCCAAATGAGCAACACCCACATTCAAAATCACCCTCACATTAGGCCTACAAAGCTCAGCAAGCTCCAAGATTTCCCCTTTCTCGCTCATCCCCATCTCCACCACTCCAAACTCCACATTTCTTGGCATCCCAACAAGCGACAATGCAACCCCAATTTCATTATTCCAGTTTCCTGGGCTCTGATAAACAGACCCACTGCTACCCAAAGCCAAAGCTATCATACCTTTTGTGGTGGTTTTTCCCACACTACCAGTCAGCCCAATCATACAGCCATTGAACTTTTTTCTTGCATAAATTGCCAACCTTTTTAGCGTGTTTGATGTGTTGCCATCTACTTGAACGAAACCCATGTCCCAGTTTTCGCAGACGCGGTTGCCGATGATTCCGGCAGGCCCTTTAGAGTACAGGTGAGGAGTTATGAAGGTGTGGGCGTCGAAGTTCTGGCCGATTAGGGGAAGAAACCATTGACCCGGATGAAGGGTCCGAGTGTCGGTGGAGATTGAACCGGGTCTGCCCCATCTGATGATTTTGCCGTCAGTAGCCTCTGCTATTTCAGCTGCCGACCAAAGCGGTGAGTTTGGTGGGCTCGAGACTATCATTGTTTGTTATCTGCTTGTTTGATTTCTTCTAGGCAAAATTCGACTTCTTTTCTAGGCAAAATTCGACTTCTTTTCGTGAGTTTTCGTTCTTGTAGTTGCAAAATGCTGAAGCAGATGGCGACATTTACATTTCAAAGCTATTTCTATTAAAGAAACTACTTTATTAGGAAGTGTACCTCCAATTAAAGAAGGGATGACTGGTATAAGAAAAATAATCAAGTTATTATAACCCAAAGCCAATACAGTGGAATTATACTTTTGAGACTCAAATCTTGATCTAAGAATTGGGTGGGGTGCGCCAGGACTCAAATCTTGGATCTAAGAATTGGGTGGGGTGCGCCAGGCCCGTGCAGTAGTGTAACACATGGGCGACGCGCAAAGGCCCAGATAGCAAGCTACCTTAATGGGCCTTTCCCCTCAAGAAATAAATTTAATATCGTGTGGGCCGATGGCCCACATATCAGATATTCAACTGATAAGAACAGATAATACACTTGATCTTAGCCAAAAGGCCGAGAAAGGTATGCTTTTCCCGGTCTTGCATTTCTCCTTTTGTTCTCATCTGGTTATTGGCTGTTGATAAGAGCCTTCGATGTGGGACAGTGTTATCAACAACGAATGCACCTGTGAGTAAACAATGAAACATGCTGAATTCTGCTGTTAAGATCATTGTAGATTCCTTCTGTACTCGGAACGAGAAGAAAAACATTTCTCAATAACAGAAGAGACCCAAAGAGTGAGACTAGAATTGGGCAGGGGCCGCGCGAACACAGGCCCCCTCTAGCACAAATTATGACGTAGGCTCGGCCACTTGGGCCGACCTTAGGCGGGCACCCCTCCTGTGTGCAATGGAGGTCACCAACCTAGGCCATGGGCCTTCTTGTTCACCCATTGACCCTGTCCAGGTAAGTACGTAATTAGGAGCCCTAGCACCCTTTTTATATGACTTTCTCCCTTATTCATTCTCTTGTCTTTTCGATGTGGGAACAAATTTGTACCAGATCCAGCCAAACCTTTAATTTCCTTTATCTACCTTAATTAATAATCACATTTTCTTTTCTATTTGTGCAGTTTCTGGTGTTGATTTGACATGTATATAAGATGAGCTATGGGAGTTGGATGCTCAGCAAAGACAATACAACACATGTATCATACTATGACACAATTTCTGGTCACCTTTGTTTATGCAAACTTGCACTATAACTATGTTTCTTCAGTTACTGAATAGTTCCAGGTGGTTGAGCCTTTAAAATGGTATAGAATCTCTTGCTTGTAAATAATCTCAATTCTACCAAAATGGCTCAACTCAAACTTTGCACTTGAAAATAATATTCAGAATCTAGCTTTGATTATTTCATCACCTGATAATAAATCTGCTATTTCTAAGCAACAATACACTTACTTTACAATTTGCACCATCACAACTCTTCTTGAGACTTGATGATCACACTAAATATCCCTATAAAACTCATTACCACAACCAAAATATCTTCCAAATTACATTCATATGATTCTTGCTTTCAATATTTGAAGCATGATGCATTCCAACTTCACCTATGTGCAGATGTGCGTTGCACAGGGTAAGTTATAGGGGCCATGTTCAACGGGGCGCCAGGAACAACGGACCCCGGAACTGGAGCTCCGATGCCATAAGCCAAGTGTGGTGGTGGAATATTTACCGGTGTGCCAACTGCTGAAACGAGGGGCCCGCCTATTGGTTGTCCGATAGATGGGGACCCGTATATGCTAACTCCCGGGGCAGCAACAGGGGTTTGAGGAAGCGGTTTGTTTGACTTTCCGGTCGAGCCCACCATAGCAGATCCATTAGTTTGACCGGTGATCGGAACTTGAGGCACCGAAACATCAGCGTTGTTGACACTAGTGATGTCGTGGATGCTAGATCGCCTCCTATCCTTGTTCATGGAGTTCAAACGGATGAAATACTTCTGAGCGTGACTGGCCACTTGGGTAGGAGTCCTCGTCACCACGAAATTCCGAGAAATACTTCTCCAATCACCTTTTCCATATTTGTCCAGACCAAGAAGAAATAACCTGTTTTTATGAACCCACTAGTAATATGTAAACAGCAGTCCAATAGAGAGAGGAGAAACAGCAGAGGCAATCAAATATTAATAAGCTGGATATCCACATCTGTAACGTAATAACATCTTTTTTTCAGAAATAAACTAAAATTCCAATAGTAGTAACCTCAATTCTCATAAATTTCATAATTTCGAATAGTGCATGCATGCATTGCATTTGCACCATGCTGTTCAGGGAGATGATAAACAGAATCAAGATTCAAGTACATAAAATTTAAAAAAAAAAAAAATACCAAGCTTGATACAATGGAGATGTGGAAAGTCCAGTCATGATATTGATAAACTTACGACAAATTATCCGACATATCTGCAGATCACTAATTTATTGCACATTTGCTTTCCAGAGGCATTGTTTTCCAAAATTATGATGCAAGACAATATAGGGGGATGAACAGCTTTGAAGGTAATTATGGCAGATATTACATGTGCAATCATCAGAAACGAGGACATGCATCAACGAATAGAAGAAGAGGAAAAGTACAAAAGTAGAAATCAAACCTAGAGTAGTAGGTGCAAACAACAAAATTCTATTTTTCTTTGAGTGGGGTAATCAGCCCTTTGAGTCTTGGTTTTCTTCTATTTTTTCGTATTTCCAATCTACACAATAGACCTATTCCGGCCTTTGTAGTGTCTGATACAGAACTTCAATTAGTGAGTCCATTTTTTCTCTTAAATGCAGATCATAAATATACACATAAACAATTAATATGATTTAGTGCCAAACCAAAAAAAACCTTACACTAGGTATAAGCTAATTTGTTGTTTCAAATCAGTGTTGTCAGAATGAGGAATATGTCCAAGGAAAAGCTTCATTCTTGGACAAGAAATAGAGATCACACGGCTGCTCTTGAGAATATTATATGCATCTAAAACATCATAGACTAGGTTTTACCACTTCATTTACCCTTTCTTATTATGACCTCTGTAGCAAATCAATTTACCCATTGAACATAATCTACTTTTAGTTCCTGGTTAAAAAAATACTTCTATTTCTTAGATCATCCTTTTAAAAAAAATATAAATTCAGTAATCCCTCATTTACTCATAAATGCTGCCAAATCTTATGGTGTCTATCCACCAAAATGAGACCTCCAAGACAACATAATTGAAAGATTAAAAGTAAATTCATGAAGACTAGTTATTTGGTTTATGATTTTATTGCTACTGGGCTTTTCCAAAAGTTTACAGTACCCAACTACTGTAAATAGTCTTAACCTCCTATGCCTGATAAAGTAAGAAACATTTGTGGGAGAAACTATATCAACAATGGAAGAATCCTCAATAATATTTGTCAAGTCAAGTGGATTATCTGGAATTGGGAAAAATATTCAATATATTCCAACAACTTTGTCGATAATACCAGGTTCCTTCTAATTTGAAATTAATTTTCCCGTTCACAATTCCAGACCAATCATTACAGATAAACACTGAAACAGCATGAAAAAGTTCTGGATCCAACTTGAAGGCTATTGAGCATATTTTGTGCAGACACCAATTAAGACCAATACCTTGATTTAATCTTTACTAAAGTTGCAAAACATAAAGACTCCATGGCTTGAGAAGTATAAGAAAAAGTGTAGGGCAAATGGGTCAGCCCATGGATGTTTCAGTATATGTTATATTTCAGTCAATCGCAATCTCAAGACACGATTTTAGGAGTTTTATGTCGAACAGGAAGTTTATTCCAGAACAATATAAAACGAACTCCAAGAAAATCAATTGAAAGAGCTAGCATTGCTAAAGCAAACAAGCTGCAAACAGAGAAATAATTCAAGATTTCAGGTGTAAGAGCTGAAACTGGTATGTTTATATTTGTTAACACAGATCAGCATGTCCAAAATAAGTTGAGATCAATTCCTAATTGAGATTATAATATAGCAATAAAGTACATAAAGATGATTTACCTGTGTTCATCCTCTGTCCAAGCAATTCCCTTACGGCGCTCCTGATCTGACCTCGAAGACTTAGACTCTCTGTTGGAGTGTCCAGAATTGCCACCCTTCTTAACAGTTGCTTCTTCACCAGCAAGACTGCTTGAGCCATCTGAAGATGAATTGTAACATGGCACCTCTACAACACCGGATTCTATTCGGCTAACATCATCGACTAAAAGTTCATAGTGGTGTTTTACCTCTTCCACTGATTTTCCAGTAACATTTGCTGCAATTTTCTCCCATCTATCTTTACAATCATCAGGATATGTAACTATTGCTTTCTCAAATTGCTTATCCTGCTCCCTACTCCACACAGAGCCACTCGATTCCTCGGCCGGCATCTAGTCTAGATAAATTCAGTACCAAGTATACAGACCTCAAGAAAATCTGAAAGATAAATCCCACTCAGCATCTAAAAGACATTGTTCTGAATCTGAACATTTGGGATCTGATATTTTTTTCAGAAGAGCTCCAACAACAGCCAACACTGGTGATTTGCCTCACAGTTCAAGAATCAAGAATGAGCCCTTTGTGAAATGCTGACCATTGATGTAGAAGCTTCACTAGACCATGACAAAAAACAGGTATAAAAATCATAAACCCTCAGTGTCTAAACAAAAACAAAGTTTTCAAGAAATGGACACTGTGAGTGGAAAAGGATGGGGAAATGTAATTAATTGGTGATGGGAAATCAGTATGATATTAGTTAGGGCAAAGTGAGAATGTGAAATGTGAAATGTGAAAAAGACCATGGAATCAAACAAAGAAGAAAGCCCCAGAAGTCTAGAATGGATAATAACAGTATTCAAGTTGACATATCTCAATCATCCCTACAAATTTTCACCAATAGACAAAGGCACGTATTTCCATAGTGCCAGTCTTGACAGCACAGGCCCACAACAATATGAATTATACCAATCATTTATTTTTACAGTCACTTCCTTGCCATTTTAGTTCTCTTCTATCCTATCATCACACTGTCAAAATTTCAAAACATCATTTAGTACACAGATTCTTCCCCAATAACATCTTTAGATACACAATCACAAAATTTCACTAAAAACCCATATCTATTTCACATTAGGCAATGTTTCTTGAGATAGAAATCCCAAATCATGAATTCTTAATTCCATATTCCCACCAACAACCCTTTAAACCACCAAGAAAATGACCTCAGAAAGCATACAAAACTGTAACACTAACTATAAAGGAAATAATTACAAAGCTCCCACCTACTCTTTTCTTACTTTATTTAACTTTTCACAGTTTTAATCACAGCCCAAAAAGTTTACCCAAAAGAAAACACAGAGAGAGATATGTGTTGCGGGTGAATCAATAATAAGTGACTGCATTTATGCATAGCAGTGAGCAGAAAGCAAACCTTTGACAGCCTGCCCAGAATTTCTTCACCTCTCTCTCTCTCTCTCACTAAAACAGGACTTTCCGTTAAAGGAAATAACAGAAATCACAGTTCAAATTGTTTATTATGAGGGCTTTTTATATATATATATTGAAGAACATCTATTATTAACCCTTTATAATATTTTCTTTTTATTAATAATTAAAGAATTACATTCGTTTGGCTACAAATCACATTATGTAATGTAATTCAACGAGAAATTACCATAGAGTATAGAAAAAATATGACTCAAAATCTTTTTAAATTCAGAAAATTTATTTGAGGTGTTTTATAAATATGATTTTGTGAAACCAAACTTATCTTGTAAGGTTGAATTGATTTTTACAAATTAATTTCTATTTTATAAGTTATATATATTATGGATTGATCTGTCTCATGAAATTTAATCAGTTAAATGATTTTACTGTAATTTATTTTGCTGAAAATGTTTTGACATGTAGTCTTGCAAAGCTGTGATCAAGTCAAAGTTTTCATTTTTGTTACGATCTTTTAACTAATTGAAATAATAGAGGTTGAGATTATTCAAGTCAAATTTTCCAAATGCATGATATTTTCACTAATTAAGTTTTGCGTTGGAAAATACTTTTCTCGTCAAAAAAAAAAGGAAGTTGTAAATAATTTATAAAACTTAAATTAGCAATAGATGTTGTGTAGATGAATATAGAATTATTCAAAGGGTGCGGTTATCCGCACCCCACATGTTACTAAACACACCCCAAGTGTAGTGTTACTGTTCACATCATATGTGAACAGTAACACTACACTTGGGGTGTGTTTAGTAGTTTTTGGGGTGCGGATAGCCGCACCCATATTCAAATATATGATTTGTCTTAAAGGTAGTAATATATGCAATATAAGAAATTTAAGGGTGCAAAATAATAATAAAAGAATGTAGGCGGGTTGGTGTTGCAAGAAATGAGTAGAATGATGTTGATGTGTTATCTGAAAAACACTAAAGTGACATCCACTGCACGCTGCACACACTAAAGTGAATATGGCCTTTGGATAAACCATGAAATGTATAATGCATGGTTGACAACTAGTCACTTCACATAATTAAAAATTAACCATAAACCAAGTGTAATATATCATGGGTGGGACTATCCACACCCCAAGAATTTCCAAACACACCCAATTTTTTGCTTATTTAATTACAAAAATTAAAAAATAATTATATTTCAATTTTACCTTTAAAATTTGAAAAAAAAAAAGGACTATCCACACCCCAATGTCTTCTCAACACACCCCAATTTTTTTAATTTTCCTTCCCTCTCTCTCCCATTTTTTTTCTTTCATTTTTCTCACATAGATTTTTTAAGTAATAACACAACAATTAATAAAAATCATATCATGAGTTAACTAAATATGTAAAAATACTCTTAAAATCATGTAAAAATCGTGTAAAAAACGTAAAAAAATGTACAGAATCTGATGGCTCCGTTCGACCATGGTTGGTCGAAACCACCAAAGTTGAAGGGAACCATCAGAACTTATACATTTGTGTTCGATCATCCAAAGTTGAAGGGAACCATCAGAACTTATACATTTGTGTTCGATCATCAGGTGTCGAACACGCTATAGCGCATTCAACTTTGGTGGTCGAACACGTTATAGAGCGTTCAACGTCTGGTGGTCGAACACACCTCTGTGTGTTCGACCACCCAGAGTCGAACGGAGCCATCAGATTTTGTACATTTTTTAAAGTTTTTTACACGATTTTTACATGATTTTAAGAGTATTTTTATATATTTAGTTAACCCATGATATGATTTTTATTAATTGTTGTGTTATTACTTAGAATCTAAGTGAGAAAAATGAAAGGAAAAAAAAAAAGACGGTAGAGAGGAAGGAAAGAATGAGAGAGTTTTCAATTTTTTTTTTAATTCATAAGGGTAAAATTGGATTTTTATTATTTTTTAATTTATTTAACTGAAAAATAAAAAAATTGGGATGTGCTTAAAAAAGCTTGGGATGTGAATAGTCTCACCCTATATTATAGTATGAGGTTTTTTTTTCCCGCAAATAACCATTATTTTCACTTTTTTCTTCAAAGAAGTTTTATTAAGAGTTGATTATAATAACTTTTTTTTTATTATTTTATATGACTATTTCCGATGTTTAATTTCACCCTTTAAGAATAAGAGGACATGTCTCTCTGTATCACAGAAGTTTTATATTTTATTTTTAATACTACTAAGTATAAATTTCTTTCAATTTTACCACAAAATATAAGGATTTATCCCTAAATGCTACAATTTTTGTACTTTAAAGTCAGAAAAGTCACATGTCACTAGATGTGAAGTGACGGCTGCATGGATTTTGTCAGTCAAAATTGACGGCTAACTCATTAACAAACACATTTTTCATGTAAGCTTATGTTTCATTAGGTTACATAAAAATTGATCAGTTTTCGTGTGAAAAAAGAAAAGAAAAAATTGGGGGTTACACAAAATTAAGTTAATTTTCGTGTAACCCTATGAAACATAAGCTTACACGAAAATTGTGTATATCAATGAGTATACCATTATTTTTGACTTAACATGGAGGTACCTTGATTTTAATTATAAATTGTGGTATTTTGGACACTTTTTTTATATTGAATGGTAGAAAATGATCACTATAAATTAAATGTGGTAGTTTCGACGCCGAACCCTAAGAATAACTCATCATAGGCCGATCATTCGTCCCAACTCCCAACCAACCACTTTGATGGGATGAATTTGACCAACAAACCTCATCTTTACTATCCTAAACGTTAATTACCATATTATTCAAGAAATATAAAAACTTATATAAAAGATTTCACAGATAATTACTATAAGACATATCTTGATTACCCACAAATATCACAAATTTATATATGAATTGTAAATTATGGGTTGCATTGATTCATTTTACATTGATGAAACGATTTCAAATAAAACTCACTTTAAAAAAATTAAAAGATCAATAAGAGGACCCCTACACCATACAACCTCCACACCCACCATGGGGAGCATTAATATCCGACAAGCAACTCACGTGAAAAAAAAACTTATCTTTGGAACAAATAAGTATTTAAGTTTCCTCTTTTTAGTCAATTTTTTTTTTATTACACAAACAAAACTTTTTTGTTCTGTTCAAAATTATACAAGCAAGTCATTCTCTAAATCCTCATTGTTAGTGTTAATAGACATTATTTTTATGAGATGTGGATAAATGAGATCCAAATAATCATCCTTTATTGTTCATTAAAAACATTAAATTATTTTTTATTGAAATACAATATTATAAACATATCCACGATATTTATAAGAAACATAAAATTCGTTTTTAACAGCATCAAAATTCTTTAAATTTTTTTAGTAATTATATAGTTAAAAACATGATAAAATTTAAGACAAGACAATACGAGATTTTCATGGTCATGTGGTGGAAATTTTTTAAAAGAAAATTTGTACAATTTTAGATTTGGACCATTCTTCAGTTTAGAAATTTTAGAAAGAAAGAGATTTACTTACTGTTTTGCAATTGTAATAAGACTAGTCACACCAAATAGAAGAGAACTATTTATCCTATATTCCTTTCATATATGAGATAACTCAGGGGAGTAAGATAAATTAATACTTATTTGATATTGAAAAGATAACGAATTTTGCTTGTTTAATTTATACTTAAAAAAAAAAAAAAAGGTATAGTTAGAGAGAGGGTACTAACTTGATCTTCAGGCAATATTTCAAGGGCCTAGATGAAATATTGTCCATATATAAACGCAAATGATTAATCTAGCATTTAATGAATTTTATCGTATAGCTATAAGATTCACTATTTCACTTGCATACACAGAATCATTCTAGATTGCATGATATATTTATTTTTAATCATTGATCGCTTTGTCCCTACACATGCATTACTTTGAATTGAATAATATGTTATAAAGACATAACTTAAAAAAGGACATTAGTCTTGGAATGCTTGGTTTTAGTTGTGTTCCAGTTTTAGGATAGAAGAGCAGATAATATAATCTAATATTGATGTATCATATCCACAACATTGGATTTGGACAAAGTGATTATTTTAATTTAATTAGACGTGATAGTCAACAATCACAACGCGTATTATAAATATTGCATTATCCTTCAAACTTTTCCACAATTATAATATATTATATTTCACTTCTTTTTCATGTCCATGCATGATGCATCAACAACTCCAGCTCACATAAGAAATTATACCAACTCCAGCTCAGAGAGAGAGAGAGAGAGAGAGATTGCAAATCTAAGAACTGATAATGATTTTATACCAAGAAAGTTTGAGACACAAGTGTTGAATTTGCAAATCTAAGAACTGACAATGATTTTATACCAAGAAAGTTTGAGACACAAGTGTTGAATTCACATCACTCACATGTTAAAGCTCATTTGACAAGTATAGAAAAACAAAAAAGGAAAGAAAAAGAACTAATGAGTTCACATAGTTGAATGCATGATATCAAAAAATGTGCACATCTATCTAAGAAGCAACATCTTGTTGGAGACTGATATATCCAGTTTGAAAACTCAGATAATCTTTGCCTTCAGTGACCATGTCACTAGCCTACCTCAAGCAGAAGTATTAACCAGTTCTTTCTGAGCTGTTATGGGCTGCAATCATTAACACATGAAATCAACAAGTGCCTAGAAAACTTACACTTGATATAGGGATGAGGATGACAGTTTTATATGATATCGTATGTATGTAAGGTGGAAATGGAAATTTGAGAAGAATGATGCCATTTCATAGTCAATCGATTTTATTACCTCAGCAAGCTCATGTTCGTGTTTTGGGATGAAAGCCGTATCCACCTTTCCATTTTTGAAGTCCTATGGCACAATGAAGGCAGAGGTCAAGTTTGAAGTTCATGAAGGCCACTCATTAAACACTTCTCACAAATGAGTACCAATTTAAATAAGTTGTGAAATCTACCTCAACTTCCAGGATAAGTTTATGGTATTCAATTGTTGTTGGAACTCCTGGACACATTAAAGATATTTTAGCACGGATAGAACCATCAAAGAAATTATATCAAATTATACCATGTGTAGATCTAATGGCAAACGAACATGAAGATTAAGGATGTTTAGGTAAAAGATAGTGGGAAACCCCATAGTAAAAACTGTCATGAGACAAAAAAACGTGGACAAATAGAGCGTATTGGACAATTTGATCATGAGGGTGTCACATTTAAGAGTTAGGTTTCAAGTAATTATCCCTTCGCTTAGACATAGCAACTGAAGAGGAGATGAATGAATGAATAGAAATTCGACAGATTATAACAAATTGTTTGAGCAGACAAAGGATATCTTCACAAAGTTGAATTAATAATGCAAAGCACAAAGAGAGAAACTATGAGAGCATGTGAAGATCAACCTTGTTTTCAAAAACGAAAGTCTCAAGTTTTTTACCTGTAATGATGGTATCATTAAGAGCCCTCTTCATGCGTTGGATTGCCCTTTCTCTTGTTGGAGCCCAAACAATAAGCTAAATTGCAAATTTTCAATATATATTAGGACTTCTAGAAGCTAATTTTTTCAATTGATTAAAGACAACGAGGCTATACAAGAATACTCAAACATAGTATTAAGCTAATGCATAAGTTACAACACTGAAATTGTACAATTAATCTAGTATTTCATGATGATTAGTCGTCTATAAAGAATATTAACAAGAGTATGTGAATCAAATCATGCACACATTGATTCTCTAAGACGAAGTTGCTTCATACAGTTCAGCAGTTTAAATTTAGGCTCCATTTGGATAGAGTGATTTGAAATTCCGGATTTCAAATCCACCAAAATGACTCCAAAATTAGTTCAAAATAAAAGTGATGGATTTCGAATCCACATCTATCCAAATACCACAGATGGATTTGCCACCATGGATTTCAAATCTCTCCTCAAATCCAACTATCCAAATGGACCCTTAATGAACGAATGATCTGATGAATAAATGCACAAACATGATTCCCCCCCCCCCCACAAAAAAAAAAAAAGGAAACTTAGGAAGTACTATCATCTGTATATTATTTTATAATCTATATATTTTTCACATCAGTAGCAAATTTCAATATGTTTAGCTTTAATTGGTTATACTTAAATGCATCATGTGGAGCCAGGAATTAAATGATGTGTTCTGTTGTATTTCTTTAAGAATGAGTGTTGAAAATTTGAAATATAAATCATGTATAGAAGAGTAAATATCAATCAAAATATTGTTATATAATTATTTTCACCATATTTCCTTGAAAAACAAACAAGTAAAAGGGTTTATTTGCACTTTCTTCACCAAACTCCCATGTCTAAATATTTAATGGGAACACTGGAGTGTTGTCAAACTGAGAGGCAAAAAAAATTGGTTAACCTTTCCAAGCAAGGAGTCATAGCTAGGTGGAACTACATAGTCTGGATAAACATGGCTATCCATTCGCACAAATGGACCTCCAGATGGCAGGTATGCTGTAATTCTTCCTGTTCAACACAAAAGGCAAATGAGTGTAAGACATAACCACCATATAATTAATGTAACCTAGCTCAGAAGATGAATTTATGAATAGGTTTTTAAATGGGTTGATACATTTTCTCGTCTGAACTATACGTGTTTTGACACTTTTTGTATAACCTTTGAATCGTTTCACTTTTATGCCTGAATTTAAATTTGATGCACTTTACCATATCCAACAAATCCTAGACATTGATTTCTGACACGTGTACGACTAGGATTTTCCGATATGGTAAAATGCATCAAATAGAAAGTTCATACAGTAAAGTTGAACGATTTAAAATTTATATAAAAATATGTCAAATCACATATAGTTCGGATGGAAAAAAAAAATTTACCCTTCATTTTTTTTTATGATTTTCTATCATCTTTTGTTGCAAAATATACCATTTTGGGAATTTTAAATAAGAAATTTAAAACAAATTGATTCAATCATGCTGTGGAAACTAAGAAAAAAAGCTTTCCAGAAAAGAAATCTACAATCATGGCAGTATGCATACTAATCAAACATACCTGGCCCAGGTCTGAAGTTTTTGAAAGCATCTTCTGCATTAATACGGCATTCAATTGAATGCCCTCTGAGCACAATATCATCCTATACAAAAGACATTATTCATATCAATTAGAAATTGCAGTTTGGTTTTAGAGTTTTTGAAGACCATGATCAGCATACCTGTGTGTAACGAAGTTTCTCTCCTCTAGCCACACGAATCTGTTCCTCAATTAGGTCGACCGAGGATATCATTTCTGTAACGGGATGCTCCACCTATCAAACAGCCCAATAAAGTAAAGTTACATATCAAGGAAGAATACTGTGGTAAGTAATTTGCTATAATAGATTGTCTGAGATTTTCACCTGGATCCTAGTGTTCATCTCCATAAAGTAAAAGGACCCTCTTTCATCCAAAAGGAACTCAACTGTACCAACACCTATATATCCTATTGATGCTGCTGCTGCTACAGCTGCATCACCCATGGCTTTCCGCAACTCAGCTGTTAATGCAGGAGACGGAGCTTCTTCTAGCAACTTCTGGTTTCTTCTCTGCAACATGTTTCATTGAATCAGTATCTATCACTAAAGATTCTACCAAGAAACAAAGTATCCCAAATGGGAACTGATTGCAACTGTATTTGTGATGTCTACCTGGATACTGCAGTCACGCTCCCCAAAGTGCACGACATTACCGAATTTGTCAGCTAAAACCTGTTAAAAGGCATTTCGTGCAGGTGTCTGAGTCAACAAATTGAGAACTAATATAGCTCATAATATAAGTAAACCACAGTTATGTCAACAATTTAAGTTTTTAAAAATATTCATGAAAAGTCAAAATTAGGACGAAAGTTAGCAACATGAAGATTCACTAATATCAATAACGACCGGTTGGGGTCGTTGTTTAAGATGAGAATAAATAAATTACGACCCAACCAAGAAGAAACAAAATAGAGACAATGGTGACACTTCAACAATCAACAAAACAAATTATAAAGGATAGACCAACAAAAGTAAGTTCGAATCTAATTCAAACAAGAAATCCCTCTACCATTTGCAGAAAAAGTTACTACCTGAAATTCAATATGCCTTGGATTCTGGATATACTTCTCCAGGTAAACACCATCATTACCAAATGCAGCTGCAGCTTCACTCTTAGCTTGCTATATCCCATTAGAAAGAATAAAACTTATTACTAATCAATACACATAGTAAGAATAAAATTCTTGAAAGAATTAACAATATACATATATATTTATATATAGATATATTAATATTATTTTATATATATTTACAGTATATTCTTGATAGAATTAACAATACAATATATATATATATATATATATATATATATATATAAGCTGTTAAGCAAATAATATAAGGTATGATCAACACCATAAAATCACTGAATGTTACACACACACACATATGACTTTCAGGCACATGTAGATGTTGAACTTTATGATTGGAGAAATAGTAGAGCAACCAAGCACAATACTAATGGAAGAAATATTTTCTTCAATGACCAAGCGACTCTAAATAGCAAACAGATGAAAGGAAAAAAAAATGTTTCAATTAGAATCATATGCCAAATAAATTCACTTCAAACATATCAGAACACCAAGTACGACTGGTATGAGGAAGAGATCTCATAAGAGAACTCATGTTGAACGGATATTCATGGACCCATGGCATCCTCAGATATTAAAGAATGTTAATCTTAAGCAAGAGGATCTCTATATAATCTTTATTCAATTACAACTCTTAAGAGAGGATTAGAAGAACATCATCTCCCAAGATTATAATATAAATTACTTTAAGGAACCAGGGAAAAGTGAAATACCTGTAAGAACTTCACAAACTCATCAGGTTCTTTAGCAAGGCGCATTCCACGTCCTCCTCCACCAGCTGTTGCCTGCAAAAGGATGAAGCAGATATTATCAAATGCAACTATGAAGTTCCCAATAGCAAAATCAATGTAGTATGGATAACTTGTTTGTATGTAATTGCATTTAGGAAATTACTAAGCATAATAAACTTTGAAACATTTTTTTAGAGTTTAAATGGTATTTGTAAATCAATCGGCAATGAGATAGGAAGGGATACCTGAGGACTTGTATAAAAGAATTTATTAAGTGGTTATACAGGATATCAAATCTCACCACTCACTTAACGTGATTATGATATGGCATTTGTCTGCTTACTTTTCCCAGAAAACATATACCCAACTAACTAAGCAAAGCTTGCGAAAAGATTTATCACACAGATACACATAAAATGATGGTTGGTAGTAGAGAGGTAGATAGCAGAGTTGGAAGACGGAAGGGATAGGATTTAGAGTATTGTAAAAATTTAGGCAAAAACAACACCATTTGGGGCCAAAACCAGATGTTAAAAATAAATGTAAAAAAATAAAATGGTTTGTGCAGCGGGCACTCAGAATCCCCTAGCTTCAATTTTAGGCGCACAGGAGCTAAAACGATTTTTTTTTTTTTTTTGCAAGGAAAAATGAATAAAAGAAATTGAAATTTGGAATACAAAATACAAGGAATTTTCACTCCGGCCTAGGGGCAGCTAGCACCTAGGTGTTGGCCTAGACCAACTTTTACAACATTGCTGAAACCATGAAATCAATGTTGCTAAGTAAACAAACATTTCAACCAGTGAATGCGACAGACAGTATGTCATCCTTAACTCACACAACACAAGCCACAATGCTTTCAAAATAAGAAATGCCTAAAGCTCTTTCTTCCATTCTACCACATTAAAAGCATTTTTACAAAGATATATATTGTAATCTCAGTGATCACATGGAATAATTAAAGATACAATATATGAGCTAAACTTGCCTTGATCATGACAGGAAAACCAATCTTATCTGCAAGTCTCACTGCCTCTTCAGTACTCTGCAATGACAAAAATATTTTAGAGAGAGAAGGAGAGAGAGGGAGAGAGAGAGAGAGAGAGAGAGAGAGAGAGAGAGAGAGAGCTATTCACAAAAGGAAATATTGATACTGGATATACCAGGAAAATTTTTGAAGTGGTAATATTCTTATAGAAGGCAATACCTGTAACAATCCATCACTTCCAGGGACAGTTGGAACTCCAGCATTCTTCATTGTTTCCCTAGCAGTTGACTTGTCACCCATGACCCTAATGCTATCAGGCTGCAAATTACAAAATTTCAAAGTCATCTCCATTTATGCTCAAGTAATGATGAAACAACATTGAGAGATCCAAAATATATTAACAGCCATTTTCATTTGGATGGAAACAATAAAGTGAGCAAAAATAATGCTACAATGTTTCAGTTGGGAGTGGTGGTTTGACCCGGAAACTTTTAGGAGGCACTGGAGAGTGCATGCATCCATCTAAAACATTATACCCTTCCCACGGTCTCAAGGAGCTTGGCTCCCTGTAAGAACCAAAAAATAGATGGAGGCAGTCAAGACCTCCTAAACGAATGATCCAAACATCAGCTACTTCACTACCCACATCCTCATGCCAGATTAAAGAGTCAAATCCAAAACAACTTACCAGCATCTCCAATTTGCCAGAGTGAGCTCCCATATCCTCTGACTAGCCTCCCCCACCCAAAATAAAATAAAATACTAAATTGTATATATATGAACCTAATCACATAAGGCGTCAGACGGCTTCATTGATGCCAAGATGGCCCAGGTAAAAGATGTTTAAATTTAACACATTACTACATCATCTGAAGCCTTTAAAGAAAAAAAAAAGCTAAAAGAAATTCAGCGAATGCAGGATCTTTTCCAGTGCAACGTAATAACATTAAACATGGTGGGCAGTGGTCAGAAGGCCAGACCTCAAATTGGAACCCATATAGTAAATAGTACCATCTCATTCATTTACTAATGTTCCCACCATAAAGAGTCACTTATTTGTTTGACATATTTAGACGTCCTAGCTTCATTTTGTTACAGCAATACTCAACCCAACCAGACCACTCCCATCAAAACTACAATTGTTTGAACCCCAAAAATACCATCTAACATAGCTTACAGAATAATAAAGAAGTTCAAGAGCCCAACTTCAGCAAAGTTGGTCTGTGTCTAGAATCTCTATTAAATATGTGCTCAAACACCAAAGCTGGCAGAGCAAATGTTCTAAACTTAAGGACAAAGTGCATAAACTTGAGTTGTTATAAGTACTTCAATTTAGATAACCTACATTTGGTCCAATAAAGTTTATTCCGTGCTCTCTGCACATCTCGACAAAAACAGCATTCTCAGAAAGGAAACCATATCCAGGATGCAGCATAGTACATCCTCGGCTGATGGCAGCAGATAAGACATTCGGAATCACCAAGTAACTGTAAGAAAACTCAAAAAAAATGAGAGATATGTCCCCAATGAGATTGTAAACAAGAAGAAATATGACATGACTCTAATTGTTATCTTTTATATCAAATGGTAGTAAATCAGGCATAACGATTCATGTTGTAATCAGCACAGCAACACAATATAATTCTATGCCCACTCCATTTATTCTGCTCACTATTACAATTTGATGTGCCTTAGACTACATAAAGGATACATGGGTACAGAGAATAGAGTGTATTGTGAGAGGGAAGAAGAGCAGCAGAAACACACATTTGCATTTCCCTTGTTCTACTCAAGATAATTTCAGTGTTTCACTTTAGCAAGGCCTTGCTTCTCATAGACGAGGTGGCACTTGATTGTTATCAAGATGAGGAGCACATTAAATGATGTTCAAAGGTGCATGCAAATAATATAAGAAGAAGATAAGAAATCAATCGGAACTATAAGATAGTCACATATTACCACCATAGACACCAGAACAAAAACTCAAAATCTTACTGAACATGCCCTTCTAACTGAATTTCCTAACAAAGCTCCCTAAATTTCTCATAAATTCACAAAGTTAGAGAGTCCGGTGCTTATAAAAATGTTTTGATTGGAATTGAAAACAAAAGATAATGAATCCAAAAGATATATAAGAAATTCTCAGATTGATTCAACATAATTCAGTCTTTTGAGTGGCTCTTCAAGTTCTTCAAGTTAAGATAATAGCTAGGCTTACTAATAATTTTAATCAATAAAATTATTTGTTTCTAATCCAAAATAATAATAGCTAAGTTGAGCGCATTATCGAGCCAATATGAAATAATGATTTTACTAATTGAGGGAAAAGCATGAAAGATTTAATGATATAAGAAAAATTCATGCTAGCTTACGATTGACTGCTTGGTGCTTCTCCGATGCAAACAGATTCATCAGCCAGTTTGACATGAAGAGCATCTTTATCTATTGTTGAGTAAACAGCAACACAAGGTATCCCCATCTCATGGGCAGTCCGAATAACACGAACAGCAATCTCTCCTCTGTTAGCTATCAGAATTTTGTCATCGCGGCATGTAACAGTAAGAGCTGCCCCACGTTTTCCAGGTTTATGACCAACTCGTGAAGCCTGAACCTTTTGTTGAGGGAAATTAAGACTAATTCCTGCCATAAAGCTGCACTGTGAGCTCCTCATTCCTGTTGTCCTCCTCCCCATGAATAACCCCTTCCACAGAAAATAAACAAAAGTTGAGTTCCAAGGCCAAGGTTATTTGAGGGAACATACAAACATGAAAATAATAAGGCTGCCATGCACGAATTTGATTGAAGGACAACATTCTCCTATATCATAACTGTGGCATACTAAACAAAGGGAAAGAGAGAATTCCCAAAATGCACATTAACAAAGACCACAAGCATAATTTTAAAAGAACAAGCATGAAGGCATGGTGGGTCTCAGATTACAGTCACATATATCAACTGAAGTTCAATCTACGTTACCTAGTCAGATCGAGTTCTAGCAAAGACCTACTATAAGTCTATAGGGAATGTTTTCGAGTAGCTTGGCGGCAAATTTATGTGGTAGAGTTAATGAATAAATTTTAGCTAGTCATATAAGAACCACAGTTCCCACAAGTGTGTTAAAAAAAAAAAAAAAAAAAGAAATAGAAGCACCAAGGGCAGAAAGTGCACTGCTCTCCTTGTGTGTAGCACTACAGCAACTACATAGACAAAGGTCCTAAAACTCTGGGTGAAGTATTCATGATGCGATAACTGCAGTTACATATTAATCCAATTACGAAGTTTAAGAGGTTTAAACACTTAAGAAAACCTGATAACTGGTAAGAAGATGATTAAAAGCACCTTCAAATAATCCTAGAAAAAGCCCCTAGAAAATAGAATCGACAACGGATGCATTCCTTCATATGTGCATGATAGACCCAAACGCATAATTTGCAGTGAAATTAAACAACGAAATCTTTCGGAAACAAAAAGGATTCAACTCTATTCGATATAAGAAAAGGGGGAATACAGAGAAACGAATGGATTTACTCACGGGAGGTGAGCGAATGGAGTTGCTGCAAAAGGTGATGGTGGCAGAGTCCATTTTCAGATCAATTCTACCGGCCTGAAAAAACAAAGCAGAAGTAAAAATACGTTGCCATTGTCAGGAACTCATCACAGAAACGAGAACGACAACAATGCGGCGATGAATCAAGAGCCGCGTAACAATTTTCTGGTAATCACACACACACGCGCGCGCGCATTAGATCTGCTAACAGAAGAAATACCTAAGAAATGTGTGTGGAATTGCAACCTCGATCAGAGCTGGGCGTTGTTGTATGTGAGAATAGAGGGAGTGTGTATGGAGGATTAGAAGAAAGGGGGTGTCGATGAAAACAAGGAGAGTTGTGAGTAGAATTGTGAGTAAGAGGAGATTGAAAGCTCCGCCAAAAAAGGGTGTGTGTTTTGGTATTGGTTAAATCTGATGTGGATTTTGGAAAGTATTGTATTGTTCGTTACAACTTACAACTAGTGTGCGCCCCCACATATTTTAACAATAATAACGGATAATACCAAAATACATGTTTGTATTAGTGTCCAAACCAAAAAATTTAAAAAATACAAATTGGTTGATGCTCATACTTTATGAATTTCAAGCTTGAATTGAACGAAAATTAATTAGAGTTTTGAACGATTTTGTTCGATTCGTGCTCGAATAGAATAAAATGAGAATTTTGAAATTGATTTAAGATTATAATATGGCTTAAAAAAAGGGACAATTCAGCGTATAACTCATGCATTATAGCTGATATTTAGAGGTTGATTGTATTTTTTTAGTTTTCCAGGAAATGTGCCAAAAGTCGAGGTCAGGTGGCAATTTGAAAAATTTGTGAAATATGGATAGCAATCGAAAATTTTCTCTTATTTAGGCACCACGTGGAAAATTTTTTTTTGCTAAAATATATGTTGGATTTTGATATTAACTTCATTGATAAAATCTATATTAAATTAAATAATCTTCTTGTTTTCTAAACTTTATGACCAGATCATTAATGCAGTACTCAATGACCAATGTTCCTGTGAATCAAAATATCATTTGCATTGCTCTTTAATATGTATCGCGATATTTTTCAATTTATAAGCATCACCTTATAACAATATATATCATTGTGTTTGGGAAAGTCATCAGTTCATCATCATTTAAAGACGTGTATTTAATTGTATCCAAATGATTTATCCATGAATGACAAACAATATTGCCCCATGCTGGCGTGGATGATTAACACGGCGATTGATGATGAAAAGTAAATTGTTAGACCTTCTACATTCAAGTTTGTGAAGTCGACACAAACATGAATTTGTCCTTTTTTGTTCCTCACAAAAACAATGATGTATAACAATTCTATAAAGTCACGATCAGAATTTTTATGGCATGATTAGTATGATGGAATGAGGTAGGAATGAAATCATCATTCTTACCTTTATTCTTATTTCTTTGATTGGTATGTTTTATAGGTGGGAATGATGACGCATGAATTGATATTACCATGAATGAGGGAATGACCATTTTTTCCTACCCTCATGGTATTACGTATTCCTATCATGAAGAAAATGAACATTTTTTTATTAATTTTGATAATTATCATATTTATTTTATGTTTTCACAAATTAACTTCCTAAAATCGAATTATTATATAAAATTTCGTAAATAATATTAAATTATTTATAAAAAATTATAAAATAATAACTAATAATTTAAAATAAATATAAAATAAAAATATAAAAAATAGCAAAAAAAATTTAAATACATAAATAGTATAAAAATAATTAATAAATATAAAATCTTAAAAACATAATAAAATAATATGAATATAATTTTAATAATACAAATAATTTTAGTTCTGATATTGATTTATCTATATATATATATATTTGTAAGATAAATAAATATTAGTATAGATAATAAATTATTTAAAAAAATATAAATAAATTGTAACTAAAATATTTTTTTAGAAATATAAAATAAGATATTAAGATTTTAATAATATAAAATCATATAGAATAATTAATAAAAAAATATGAAAAATATATTATTATTTAACTACTTTAAGAATATGTAAATAATACAAAAATAGTAAACTAATAATAAGATTAAAAAATAAAATATATAAATATAATATATCTTAATATTAGTACAATGATTAATTTTCAGTAAAAAGAATTATTTTTAAATTTAAATATGCCAAATATTTTAAATTTAAGTGATATATTGAATATGAATATTAAATAAAATTATAGTGGAAGGTAATTTGATCAAATAAAGATTGATTTAATATTATACATTTTATTTATAGTTATCAATT
This sequence comes from Scutellaria minor, assembly GCA_954870855.1. Lineage (NCBI taxonomy): Eukaryota > Viridiplantae > Streptophyta > Magnoliopsida > Lamiales > Lamiaceae > Scutellaria > Scutellaria minor. The sequence goes on from OX940733.1 coordinate 16,039,115, forward strand.
ATAAAATATAATTATAATAATTATTTCATTCATTTCCTATTCCTCTGCGATATCAATCAAAAGAATCAGTATTTTTATACCATTCTTTTCCATCACCATTTCATTCTTGAGTTCATTTCATTCCCATCTAATTCCATTCCATCATACCAATCATGTCGTTTGATGTAGCTCCGATCCAACACTCTCCTTCTTGAGACGAAAGCTCAAAACTCCTGATCCTAATACCTGCAAAATAAATACCAGGGGTGTTCCCGGCGATGGGACTCCGACGTTCAAGTCAGTAAAACTGTTAAACAAAACTCTTTTGTGAAAGTGTATGATGTATATTTTAGCAATATAATTGTGCATAAAAAAATGAAAGAAATGAGTATTATGAGTTTATATACTCCATGTGATACGTGGCAGTTGAAATCATCCGATAAGTATGGGAAGTGGGCGGTTGATCCACGAAAATGACGGTTATTTAAATTCAAACTTATTCGCCCTGCTACATCAGTTCGTCAATTTTGTTCGCCCCGCTTTATCATTAATCAGTTCGTCATCATATCTTCGAAACCTAATTAGTTCGTCAATAACATCGTAGAAAAGCTCGTTCTTCATGAGTAACCTTTGTTCGCTTCTTTAAGTTGTTCACACATGTTGACTTTGATTTTGAATCGGTTTAAAGGAAAAAATCTGGTAAACATCAGTTCGGCCATATCAAGTACTCCCCTCTTCAAAGTGTGTGTTTACATGCACTAATGCAGTTCACCAGTTACGTTGGCCGAATAGTTGACGCTTCTTTTCGAGGCGAAACGTCTTCTCAACCGACTCTATCCCATGTAAGCGACACGTGGCAAAGTGCGTTTTCCGCTAGGTGTCTCTTCATCTCTCACCGTCTGATTTCATCGCATTCGATGGTCGAAAAAATACGATTTTTCAACTTTTCCCCCCAAAATCAAGCGTCGTCTTCCTCATATATATCACCTTCTTCCTCTATAAAACCCTTCTGTAAAAAATTTACTGAAAACCCCTAACAGCAAGGCATTTTCTTCTCCAAACTCTAAGATTCTCCCAACTCAGGTACCATCTTCTTCCCTCTTTTCATTATCTTTCAATGGCATCTTCCGATTCTCTGGTTCATCTTAGGAATGAAAGTGAGTCTGAAGAGGGTTTCGATCAATTTCCCCTCCATTGCGGCTCTAGACCCGAAAATCCCAAGCCTTCTTCTTCAAGCCATCTGGAACCTTCTAAATTTTCCAAAAAATCTAGACGAAAGACAGTAGATAATGTGTTTTCCTCCACCAAAGCTACTCAAACCCATACTATACTCTTAAGCTCGATCATGGTGGAGGGCTACTCTGTGGTAATTCCAAGTCCCGAAGATCGACCACATCGAGCCCCATCCGGTCACCAAACATGGTTTCTAAAACACGTAACCCTAGGATTAGTTCCACTCATTCATCCATTTTTCTTGGAAATTGGTTCAGCTTTTGGGATATGCCCAAATCAACTCCACCCGAACTTCATTAGTTATATAGTTCCTTTTTACATAGTATGTAAATGGATGGGAGTCGAGCCCACATCTGAGCGATTCCGATCTTGCTTTGTTCTAAAAAATACAAACCCCTTTCGTTTTTGTCTGAGTCCTCGTGGGGGTGAGAGACGAGCTACTTTTCTATCTTTCGGGGACGATAAAGTTAGTTTTTGGGAGAAATATTATTTTTTTATTCGTGAACCAGCAAACCGACATTCCTATTCCCTTCCTTGGGCTCAAACTTCTGCTCGAACAGATCCTCTCCCCAAAACAGATTACCAGATTCGTCTTCTGAACCAAATATTTCGTAAGAGATGGTTTGATATAGTGAGGTTGAGCTCTTATGAGTTACTGCTATCATTCTGGGGGTTTTATCCGAACAGCCAAGTTCCCTCCAGATTCAACTTAGGTTATTCTTTAATTTTTGCAACTTTTCCGTGTTAGTTTGAACTATTTAGGCACACTGTGACTTACTCAGGTTATCTCTTTTTACAGACAGAACAATGAACCAGTTTTTCAACTTCATGGAGGAAGTCTCTGATAAAGAGAGAACTCCTTACTCAACCTCCCAGCATGGAGTAGACACTGAACTGGTTGCAATCTTCAAACAGGCAGAAGAAAGGTGTCTCGTCGAGCTGGCTACCAAGACACCCAACTCGACTGAAAACATAATCCAAGAAGAGGAGCGCGCTCTTCCTGAGAGTTCGGAACCTGCCTTATCCACTCCCCCATCATCACTACACTATCATCCACTGAAGGCCAACATAATTCGTCTCTGCCTACCACTGATATATCTGAACCTATCCATCTGATTGAGGAAACTGGAGGGAAAACAGTGGAAGCTACTACCTCCCTTCATAAGAGGAACAGAGGGTCTTCCAGCTCGCAGAGAACCGCGGGCAAAAGACAAAAAATTGCTGAAGAGCCCAGGGTTAGTTCAGATGCTCCAGGAGAGGTGGTGGTCCAGGATGAAAAAACCGTAGAGGGGGAAGAGGATACGGAGGAGAAGGAACTGAGGATGAACCTTACTCGTTTGGCGAATGCGAGGAAATTCTTTGAAGGTTTTGCTAGGAAGGCCCTCCACCGGCGGGCTCAAATGCAGAAACATCAGCAACGGGTGCAGGAAATGGAGGATGAAAAGAAAACCTTAGAGAGTGATCTGACTATTCAGGCCAGTAAGGTTGATAAGTTATCTGCTCAACTAGAACAGTATGAGATAGAGCTTGCTATAGCTCGATCAGAAGTGTCTAAGAGGGAGAAACTATTGTTGGCAAATGAGAAGTTTGCCATGGAAAAACAGGAAGCTTTTCTTGGAATGGAGGTAGAGAACCGGAGGTTGCGGGAGGAACTAGAGTAGGAAATGAAGTTGAGGGCTCAATTCGGCGAAGACATGAAGATGGAGGGTTATCGAGTTGGAATGAACGAAGGCTATCATCAATTTGCTCGGAGCTCGGAGATGGAACTGATAGCGGAAGAGTATCGGGCAAGGTTGTTTCATCACCTTTGGAATTATGTTCTATTTCTTTCCAAGGTAGCTCCCATGGCTGAGGCCTACTTCCGAGAGAGAGTTCGATTATGTCAGGAGCAAGTGACGGAAACCCTACAGCAATATCAGAAAGAAACTAGCCAAGTGTTGCCAGAATCTCAGTTTCAGTTCCGTCTTTCCTCTCTAGGCAAAAAATTAAGGCAATTCTTCCCTACTCCTCCTGACTGACAGGGAGATCCAACCGAAGCGGTTGACGCTGAATGGTGGGCAGGATACTTGGATCAAGCTATTTTGGAAATTCTTCCCCAGCAGCGAAGTATCAGCCCGAATCCTCCCCAGTTCGCTAAGGAAGATCCGAGTTTGGTTGTGGATCTACCAGATGAAATGTTAGTTCACATGCCTCCAACTTCATCCCTTGATCTGTCCTCTCATCCAGCTCCCTCCGAAGGGCCATCTGACTGTTCTTAGTGTAATCTTCTTGTATCTTCTGTTCACAAACACTTTACATATTTTCCTACCTATAATTACTTTTCTAGAATTTTGAATATTATCACTCTTCAGTTTGACAATCGTTATAAGTAATTCATAATCGATCTGTTTTCAACATAAAAATTCATTTTCATAACCCGCAAATCTTAATCAGGAATGTAAGTTTCAATCATCACAGGTAATTAATTCATATAAGTATATCTAGAAAGAAAGTGAACAACCTGTATTCGATCAAAGTTTCTTGAGAAAGCAAATTCAACTGTAGTTTACTTAATCCAAACACTCTGAGGGAATGTTTCAGGACATTCCAATGGAATGTTTCAGTTCGTTTAATCAGGACATTCCGAGAGAATGTTTCAGTTCGTTTAATCATCAAACATAATAGCAATCATATGAAATCAAACAGAAAAGAAAAGACACAACAATTTAACGTGGTTCGGCTAAATTAGCCTACATCCACGAAGAGTAAATACTTCTCATTTTATTAAGGTAAGGGAAATTGAAAAAAGTAGTAAGCAACATACAAAAATGTAGCACTTCAAGTATAGAATTTCTTCGGATGACTCATATGCCATGGTCTTAGCAATATCTTTCCATCTTTATCTATCAGCTCGTAAGATCCTCCTGGAAGAATTTTTGAAATGACATACGGTCCCTCCTAGGTAGCATCCAACTTCCTAATTTCAACCAAGACATCTGATTGTCGTAACACCATATCTCCCACTTGGAATTCCCTCTTCCGAACTTTCTTGTGGAACGCTGCTTGAATGCGCCTCTTGTAGAGTTCATGACGAACTCTAGCCTCATCCCTCAGTTCATCTAAAAACATCAAGTCAGTTTTGACCAATTCCTCATTCTCTTGAGGTTCGAAACTGGTAATCCTTAAAGCTTTTCCTTGGATTTCTGCTGGAACTACTGCTTCCATTCTGAATGCTAGACTAAAAGGGCTCTCTCATGTTGTCGATCTGAATGTTGTTCGATAAGCCCATAACACTGATGGTAGTTCGTCTACCCAATTCGATTTTTCAGACTCAAGCCGCTTTTTAAGTCCATTCAATATAATCCGATTCACCACTTCGACCTGCCCATTTGCTTGGGGATGAGCAACAGCTGTGAATACTTGCAAGATCTTCATCTCCTTGTACCATTCAGTAATTTTCTTCCCTCGGAACTGAGCTCCATTATCCGACACCAAGATCCTCGGCAAACCAAACCTGCAACAAATATTTTTCCAAACAAAATTGATCATATCAGCCTCAGTAATTTTGACTAGAGGTTCAGCTTCAACCCATTTAGTGAAATAGTCCACTGCTACTACCAAGAATTGTTTACTCCCTCTAGTTTTAACAAATGGACCAACAATGTCAATCCCCCATCTGGAAAAAGGATAAGACGAATAGACAGTTGGCATATCAGTAGTTGGTGTATGAATCCGCCACCCATTTTTTGGCAAGACTCATATTTTCTAACTATTTCCTCAGCATCCTTCTTCATCGTGGGCCAATAGAAACCCGCTCGCACTATCTTTCGGGCTAAAGCTCTTGCCCCTGCATGTTCGGCACATCCTCCTTCATGAGTTTCTCTTAGAACCTTAATCCCTTCTTCTTGAGATAGACACCTTACATCTGCTGGCAAAAAAAATTTTCTATACAAAAATCCATCGATAATATAATAGAACCGAACTTGCTTTTCCAACCTTCTCAATTCTTGTATTGTCCATTCTCTTTTCCCTTCTATAAAATGTAATAAAGAAGTTCTCCAGTCGGACTCTGCCTTGTCTATGTTCATCACCTCATTTTCTCTTCCCACACCCATGACAGTTATACTTCGTTGAGAACAGTCTTTCAACGAACTGCCAATTTTTGATAAAAAATCTGTCTTCTGATTTACACTTTTGGGAATTTGTTCGATCTGAAGCTTTTCAAACCTGTTTTCCATATCTTTGATCTTTTCCACATAAGAGATCATGCGATCTTCTTTGACCTCACACTGGTTTTGAAGTTGTTGGGTTACCAACTGCAAGTCCGACTTGACTGTTAAACGGTGAGCTCCTACTTGTTCGGCTATCTTTAAACCCTGCAAAAAAACTTCATACTCTGCTTCATTATTAGATGTTTTAAACAAGAATTTTATAGCAAACTGTAGCTCATCTTTCTCCAGGCTGATTAACAATATCCCATCTCCAGATCCTTGACGAGATGAAGATCCATCTACAAATAATTCCCACTATTTCTCTTCTTGCACTCTGGTCGTCTCTTGAATAAAGTCTGTCAAGGCTTGACCTTTAACAGCTGTTTGTAGCTCATACTTGATGTCGAATTGACCTAGCTCGACAACCCATTTAACTAGTCTTCCTGATATGTCGGGCTTTTCCAGAACAACACTCGGGGGTGGTCGGTTCGTACTATAATTGCATACCCCAAAAAATATGGCCGTAATCTCCTAGCCGCAGTGACTAATGCATAAGCCACATTTTCAATCTCAGTATAGCGTGTTTCAGCTCCTTACAGAACTTTACTAACAAAATACACAGGAAACTGATTCCTACCTTCTTCCTGAACAAGAACCGAACGGACTGATTTTTTACCAGTTGCTAAGTATATTATTAGCGTGCCTCCTTGAATCGGTCGCTTCAATAAAGGAAGTGAAGAGAGGAAAGCTTTCAAGTCCTCAAATGTCTTTTGACATTGTTCATTCCAGCCGAACTGGCCATTTTTTCGTAGAATTTTGAAGAACGGCAAGCCTCTATCTGCTAACCTTGATATGAACCTGCTCAGAGCAACAATACGACCAGTTAGAATTTGTACCTCTTTTATAGTTCGAAGATGAGACATCTCTTATATAGCTCAAACTTTGATGGGGTTTACTTCTATTCCTCTTTCTATAACCATATACCCCAAGAACTTTCCTGCTTTCACTCCAAACGAACACTTAGCTGGATTTAAACGCATTCCATACATTCGAATTGTTGTCATGGTTTCCATCAAATCAGCTGCATGAGTGTTTGCTTGGATACTCTTTACGAGCATATCATCCACATAGGCCTCCATGTTCCGACCTAATTGGTTTTTAAACATCTTGTCCATCATTCTCTGATAAGTAGCTCCTATATTTTTTAGCCCAAACGGCATCACCGTGTAACAATATGTTCCCAAAAAAGTGATGAAAACGATATTGGATTTCTCTTTCGGATTTAACAAAATCTGATGATATCCTTATGCAGCGTCCATCATACTGAGAAGTTCACACCCAACAGTTGAATCCACCAACTTGTCAATTCAGGGGAGTGGATAATGATCCTTAGGGTAGGCTTTGTTCAGATCCCGAAAATCGATACACATTCGCCACTTATTCCCCGGTTTAGGTACCAAAACCACATTAGCCAACCAGCTCGGGTATTGAATCTTCTCGATGTGCCCTATCTCCAACAACTTTTCAACCTCCTTCTTTATGATCTCATTCTGCTGATCTCCAAAATGCCTTAACTTCTGCTTAATCGGTCGAGCTTCGGGCTTGATATTCAATCTGTGAATTGCTACATCTGGATTTATACCCTTCATATCTTCTGGTTTCTATGCGAACAGATCTATGTTTTCCTTCAAAACTTGTACTATCTCACTTCGGGTTGACTCGGGTAAATGACCACCGAGATAAACCAGATGTCCAGGCTGTTCTGGAATCAACTCAATGCTCATCAGTTCCCCCTCTTCAAACTCAGCTATGTTCGTCTCCCTCCCCTACTTCCGACTCTGGTCCCTTTCTCGATCAACGTCATCTCTTTGTTCAGTATGACACTTTCGGAACTCTGAATGGCGAACTGTAGCCACATAACAACATCGAGCTGTCTGTTGGTCACCATGAACTACTCTCATTCCTACTATCCGTCCTTCCTCATTCTCTACAGGAAACTTCATCATCAAATGTGCAGGTGAGATGACCATCACATAGGTGCTCAAGGACGGGCGACCTAAGATCACATTGTATTGTGAAGGTGCATCCACCAGCAAGAAAGTCATCATTTTATTCCACCTCCATTCTCCTTCTCCTAAAACCATGGGCAATTGTACTTTGCCGAACACCGTCACAGCTTCTCTTGCAAAACCATAAAGAGAAGTTTCCACAGATTTTACCTCGACTGACGATCTCATCTTTCTGAAATAGTCCATGAACATGATATCAACCGAACTGCCTATATCAACAAATACCCACTCAACATTGAAGCCTCCAATCTCGGCCGTAATTACTATAGCATCGAATTGTGGACTCTGGATCGCTACTCTGTCACGAGCTCCAAACTCTACCACCACTTCATCAAAAATTGTCTGGACCTCATCTCTTTTTTGTCGAACTGAGTTCAATCTTGTTTTGCAAGCTCTGTTCAAATCTTCGTCTGTTGGCCCCTCTATAATCATGTGTATGGTGGGTCTTTCTTCCCTTTCAGGCCTGTTTTGCGGTGGGAGTGGCGGAGGTGGAGATAATTCAGGCCGTTCTTGTCTCCTTTCTCTTCCTGGTTCCTCCCGAACATTTCGTTGTTCTCTATTATCCTATCAGTTTCGACGAATATACCGAGCTAGTCTATTCTCCCTAATCAGTCTCTCCAGTTTGTCCCTCAGATGTAGGCATTCATCAATACCATGCCCATATTAATTATGAAAATGACAGAGTTTTCAATTCCTAAAGATGGATGGTTTCTTGGAATTTGAGCTCCAAGTCGCTGGCCATCTCAGTTGGGGCAAGTTCTAGATTTCCATCAGCACTTGTCCGGGAGGAATAGTCAATGGTGTGTACTGGTCGTATCTCCGACCCACCCGGGTATCTCGCAACGATAGAGGTGCGAACTTCGCTCGAGATTCTCCTGTCTCTTTCTTTCTTGTGAGATCTTGCTCCTGTGACCTGTTCGCTCGGATTGAGCTCTCACCTTTCTTAATCTGAATTGCTTCTTCCAGATTGATATATTTGGTAGCTCTCTGTAATAAATCGTTAAAATTCCTAGGTGTCTTCTTAACCAAGGAGGTATGAAGATCGTTCTCTCTCAAGCCTTGTATAAAGACGTTGACTACCAAATCATCTGAAGCCTCAGGAGCTTCCAGAGTTGCCGCTGTAAACTTTTTGACATATTCTCTCAATGTCTCCTCCACCTTTTGTTTAATCCCGAACAAGGTCTGGGTAGATCGTCGTTGTCTTTTAGCACTGGCGAACTGATGTAAGAACAAATCTGATAACTGTTCAAAGTCATGAATTGCTCTATCACTTAACTGGCTGAACCATGTTTGAGCAGCCTTAGTGAGGGCAGTAACGAATACCCTACACTTGATACCATCCGAATATCGATGCAAAAGGACTGTATTTTCAAATCGGCACAAATGGTCCCACGGATCAGTAGTGCCATCATAATCAAAATTCACCGGCCTAAAAGAAGCCGGTAGTTCATCCTCCATTATCTTATCAGAAAAGGGATTTCCTCTTGAACTCCTCGGAACTCATCGAATATTCCGTTGAACTTCCCACAGTTCTCTCTTCAGATCGTCAACCTTCTCTAACAGTTCATCATGTTCTCGCTTCTGACCCCGAGGGTGATCAAACTGACTCTCCCTCTCATCTGTCTCTGACTTATCATCATTTTGTTCCTTTTCAACATTAACTTCAACATTATCTTGTTATGACTCAACTCTTTGCTTACCCAGAGCCTTTTCAACAGTGGCTGCTATCAAATCTGAAAGTTCTTTTGGAGTTAAAGTGATGGTACGGGGGGATCCACCGGAACAGAACTCCGACTATCTCCTTTATCCCCGCATCCTCCTAACAGTCCACCTATCTCTGTCCTTCTCCTTGATCCTCTGGTATTTACCATGATTAATATCTCAATATCTTAAAAACTTAGATTTTCCCATAGGCGGCGCCAATTGATGTAGCTCTGATCCAACACTCTTCTTCTCGAGATAAAAGCTCAAAACTCCTGATCCTAATACCTGCAAAACAAATACCAGAGGATGTTCCCGACGATGGGACTCCGACGCTCAAGTCAGTAAAACTGTTAAATAAAACTCTTTTGTGAAAGTGTATGATGTATATTTTAGCAATATAATTGTGCATAAAAAAATGAAAGAAATGAGTATTATGAGTTTATATACTCTTTGTGATACGTGGCAGTTGAAATCATCCGATAAATATGAGAAGTGGGCGGTTGATCCACTAAAATGACGGTTATTTAAATTCAAACTTATTCGCCCTGCTACATCAGTTCGTCAATCTTATTCACCCCGCTTAATCATTAATCAGTTCGTCATCATATCTTCGAAACCTAATTAGTTTGTCAATAACATCGTAGAAAAACTCGCTCTTCATGAGTAACCTTTGTTCGCTTCTTTAAGTTGTTCACGCAAGTTGACTTTGACTTTGATTCGGTTTAAAGGAAAAATTCCGGTTCATATCAGTTCGACCATATCACCGTTAGTGTTTGGAGATAGAGAAAGAACACATATATGAAAAGATTAAATATATTGAAACTGCAATTATAATATATATATATATATATGATTATATATCTTATTTTAAAAATATATTTATGACTATTATATGATACAATATGTATACATACATATATATACATGTACTAATTTTAGATCACGTGTGTTGCATGTGAAGATCAATTCAAATTAAGGAAAAAAATAATACAAATATCTTATATATATCATTTTTCTATTAGAGTTCTAATTATAATAGGATTCTGTAGGACTTTAAATTAGAATTATAATATAAAATTATTTAAATATTAAAATTCTAAATTGCTATTATAATTTTAAATAATAATATTTGATAAGTATATATATATATGGCAATCCATATTTTGTAATAAACATCCACACTTTTATATAAGTAATACATAAGAAAATAAATAAGGTGAAAATATAAATTCTGAATTGAACTTTCGATGGGTGACGATATTTAATTATTTTAGAACAAACTACAGAAAAAAATCTCAAGATCTAAGGGGACAATATCCCCCTATTACACTTTATCTGGGCCCAATTCAAGATTCTTAACTTCTCGAATGAATCCAACTTTAATGAGCTTGTCTACTTCAACTTCAATTAATATAATATTATAAGAATGGAAAAAGAAATTAAAATTTTAGGACTGATCTTGATTGATAAAAATATTACATTTTTTAATTTTACAAATATGTATTTTTTTGTAGATAAAAACTTTTATACACTTGGTACATGGATCTGTGATCCATGCAGATCCATGCACCTAACTCGACCCGACCCATCATGCACTCGTACGCACCCGCACAAGCCTCTAGGCCGCAGACAAAATCCGCCCAAACAAGCTCCCAGGTATCAGACCTTTACCAGACATTTATGTTATGTTAACTATACCTTTTAGTAGTGTTAGACATATTTTTTAGTTATGTTAGTCATACCTTTTATGTTATGTTAACTATATCTTTTAGTAGTGTTAGACATACATTTTAGTTATGTTAGTCAAATATTTTATGTTATGTTAACTATACATTTTAGTAGTGTTAGACATACCTTTTAGTTATGCTAGTCATACCTTTTGTAAGGCTAGCTACTTTAACATTTTTTTTTAGATTTAGTTAAATATATTTTTATGTGTTCATAAAATGACCATTACATATTTTTAAGTAGAGTTCTCATCCCCATTTACCCAATTTCATATAACATATATACTTTTCTACCCACACATAAAACATATTATCCTAAAATACTCACTTTCCTTATAACATATCCCTATCTATCCAAATTCCATCATTAGACATATATTAACTTTTAATTAAATTCCAAAGATGTTTTTAAGCATGAATTTCCAATTCAGTTTATACTTCCACTCCAAATAGTAATTATATCCGGATAAATCGTAAACTGATCAAAATCAGGCCCAACATGCTTCCATAAAATTAATTAATCCCTTAAAATTCATACCTTTCTTTGACCGTATCAGCACCGGGTGAGATGGTTTGCAAAGCCACCAGCTGGAAAATCACTGCTCCCTGATCGTTTTACGAACAACTTCTCACTGTTCAACTTCAACCCTCAGAAAAGATGATCTGTAAGTTATCCAGCTCCTTCAGCAACTGCACAGCATAACCTTGGTTCATTTTCTACACCAGGTGTATAAAGTACTCCTTCTAAGGAATAAACTAACAACACTAAGAACACATGTTGAAGTAAAAGTCTTTTTTTTATTAAGAACTGAAACGAAATATTTATTACATCAGTAATCTCCTGTTGGGAGGAGAATACTTGTCTAGCCTCTCATAAGTGATGAGGCCTGCACTCGTACATACATAAACTAAGAACACTCAAAATATTACAAAGTTTTTATTGTAAGAAAACTAAGGAGAATGGTCGATGTCTTTAGCTTCCTTCAACTCTCGATATATATAGACATGAATCCGGACTTGAAAGGCGGATTCCAAATCTTGTTTGAACACTAGCTAGCATACTCCATTAGTGCTCCTATATGACAGTAGTTGGGGAGTCCCTTTCAGCTTGGTTGGTGTTTTTTCCTCTTAATGCCCCGTGACTTAGCCCATGTTAGGTCTATCGGGGAATCATTTACTTTTGACTCAGCCCACCATGTGATGTTGGTTGGAGAGTCACCTTCTCGTGACCTATCCCATTTTATTTTGTCGGGGGAATCTCTAAAAGTTTGGTTGTCGTGGTCCTCGGGGATAGCGTTTCTTCTGTGCTGGGTCCTTATCCTTGTTAGACCCATGTAACTGTCGGTCGGGTTTGGGTCGAAAACATTTCCCAAACTCGGGCTCCTTCTAATCCGAGCATGCTTGACAGATCCGATCAATCCATCTTCCCACATGCGCCATGTTACAGAACTTTCGGTAAGTTTCTTTGCTTGCCGGAATCTTGCTTTCCCAGAGGGTCCTTCTTTTGGTTTCGATTGATCCAGTCATTGAATTCAGTAGGAAAGATCCATTTGCTGAATTCTGGAAAAACTTAAAAGGGTATTTGACTTTGTCCATTTATGTTAGACAAACCCAAAGTCCCCATGCTCGTCTTATAGAAGCTTCATTTTCTGAAAATGCTCCTACCAGTATTGGGATTTCTTCCGGTGAAACTGTCTTTATGTTTTGAAAGGCATTTCCATCCGGCCTCCTCAACTTGATGAAATGAAAAACTTCATTGAAGCCTTTCTTGGCTGGTTCTGGAGCTGCACTAATAAAGTAGAACTCCAAAATATCGTCTCTGGACAAATGTGGATTATTTGCCCATGTCTCGTGAATGGCTTCTCCTATCCATCTCGGTAACTTTGAAATTTCTAGGAAACCAGGTGACGTGGTATGAATTGAAGCTAAAGCTCTAAAATTATACCACTCTTAGACTTCGTTTGGATTACTTCCGTTTTTCATCCAAACTCTCGGGTACTTTCCAGAGATATCAACCACCATTCTTTTTGGGTTGATTCATTTTCTAATTACCAACTTCTCCCATTGTCGTTGATAAACCTGCATAGGAGAAATTTTAATCTCGTCAGTTTGAACCTTATTTTGGTCGGTCTGTGGCCTAAGATTCAACTCTCCATCTTTTATCCCAGAGGTGCCGGGTTGACTTGAAGACTCGGGTTGTGACACCGGAGTTTCAACATTCGTTGTAGGTTGTACATTCTCAATTAATGCATTACTTGTAACACTAATAGACATGGTATTTGAATCCATAGTCTTCGGATTAGAGTTCCGATCTCTAATTGCTCATTTTTGCACCGTAGGAGATGCAGCCTGGAGGATAGGCTTATGCAACACTTGGAATAATTATCCCTGAGCGTATTGACATGCTCGTATTAGACCAAAAACGGATCTCTGATCATCTCATTGAAGTCATCCAGCGACTTCAGCATTGAAACATAATGTCCTAAATTCTCGTTCAAGACTCTCCAGGTTTTTTCTGAGATGTCTTACTCGTTTAAGAACCTCGTCAACAACGTGTCCTTCCATCTCGTGTTAAGAAATTTGCAATAACATTTTCATGAGATTTCATAATGACAATATCATAATCATAATATTGGCATTCAGCTTGCCATCTAAGTAATCTAGTCTTTTTTGGTTTAGATTCAATTTTATTTTTCAGAAAAGCCTTGACACTTGAATTATCAATTTTTAAGATAAACTTTTTAGCCAGTAAAAAGAGAGGCCATTTTTTAAAAGCCTTTCTGACTGCAAAGAATTCCTTCTCGTTGATATGTCATCGAATCGCTTCTCCGTCTGTAAATAGACCACTGCAGTATTTACATGGCACCTCCTCGTCTGGTGTGGCCTTCATAAGAACTGCTGCCCACCAATAGTCACTGGCATCTGTGTATAGAACCAGTTCATCCTCGTCCTGAGGTATAGCAAGTTTCGAAAGCTTGCTACAGACTTCCTTAAGCTGCTTAATTCCTTCTCGATGTTCATCTTCCCATTTGAAAGCAACATCTTTCTTGAGTAATGGGTTGAACACCTTCCTGTGAAATGCTAGATTGTTGATGAACATTCCAACAAAATTAACAACTCCGAGAAAGCTTTGAAGTTATTTCTTGTCTGTGAGATCATCTGGAAATCCTTGTATCTTTTCTACAATATGACTTTGTAGAATGATTCCAGACTTGTTGATTTCAATTCCGAGAAATTCAATTTGTCTTGTAGCAATTACTGTCTTATTTTCAGAAAGCACTAATCCTTCTTTATGGCAAACATCTGAGAAAATCTTCAAATGTTTGAGATGCTCCTTCATATTCTTTGATGCGATGAGAATGTCATCAATGTATACGAACATGAAGCTGAAATAATCCTTGAATAGATTATCCATCTTTCTCTGATATATCTGGGGTGCATTTGTCAATCCCATAGGAATTACGTTCCAGACATAGTGTCCTTGTGGTGTGGAGAAAGCTATGAAGTTCTTATTTTCTTCCTCCATCTTGATCTAGTAGAATCCAGACTTGCAATCGAACTTCGAGAATATCTTGGCATCTTTGATACAGTTAACCAAGTGTTCTCTACTTGGGATATAATATTCATCAAACTCCAGAATGTTATTAATCCCTTTGTAATTAATAACAAGTCTAGGTTTACCTCTTTTGATTTCTCCATGATTCCTTACAAGGAATCCCGGGCTGCTATATGGAGAAACTCCTGGTGAGATCAACTTAAGGTTCAGATGTTCCTTAAGTATCTTCTGCATATCCTCACGATCATTTTGATTCATAAGGATTGGTTTGAGTCTCACGAACTCATGTTCTTTTCCAGGTTTAACCTTTAAGAATGCTCTGAGCTCGCTCCTGTCCCACCATGCTAAAGGATCTTCATTGTAATTCTTTTGGATCCTTTTCTTGAAATCCTCGAGTGATATATGTTCTTCAATGGTAACATCACTCTGTAGATTCTCCAATATGGCTTTTCACAATTTTGCAATAGTCTCTGGAGGAACTCGTTCTTCTCCTTGTATTCTAAATGAATACAAATTATTATCCCATCTCTTAGTATCTTTTTGTTTCGATCCATATTGACGAAAGAATAATAAGGCATCACAAAATCTTCTTTTATCTACCATTTTTGGATGTCGAAGTTTAGCATCATCACCACGCTTGTTGCGAAAAAGAAAAGACATTTTTCTGAAAAATGCTTCCCGCAGTCTCTAGACAATAATCTTATGATCACATAATGTTGTGAAAATAAGTTTTCTTATCTCATTTTCCTGTGTAAAGCGCTTAAATGTTTGTAGGAAATTGTTTCCTAACAAAACATTTGCTCCTGTGTCATGAAAATAAATTGGTGGTAATTTTACTTTATACCATGGGGTACCGTCTGTGCCTCCGATCATAATTTCCACTTGTTTGATTCCTCGATTAAGGATAAAAATCCTTTTAGAGAAATCTCATCCTGCAATGGCTAGTAGATCTTCTCTCATTCCTTTAGGAAAAACCTCCTGCTTTGCAGTGCAAATCCCTGCTCCTGAATCAATATAGGCTGCGAAATATTTAGCCTTGTATTCAGCATATAACATTCCAATAGAAATGTATATGGAGAATGGACTAGTGGTCATCTGATTTTGTATCTTTTATCAGCCACTGTAAACTCCATTCCATCTTATAATCTTTCCCAAGGTTTATGATCCTCAAGAAAGTTGATACCCAGTATTAGTTTTTCTGGGATCTCTCCTGCAATTCCCATAATAGTCAGAACTATTTCACCCATCTTTAGGCTTCCTTGATATCTCCCGACTATTAGCTGTTGTAGATAATATAGAACATCACAAGGAAAAATATTTTCCGCTTGGGTGATGTCGAATATCACTTCAACTTCTCTCCAGCCTTCTGGACATTTCAGTTTTTCTTATGTTTTAAACACACCTGGGATCCGCTGAACTGTACTAGGTCTTTTTTCTTCCCAATGATTACTGCTGATCATTCTGTCCTGTTGGAAAGACACTATCTTTGTCTCCATTCTGAGGATTTGGCTCCTGTTGAAGACAGGTTGATCTTGTATTTTCATATCGATCTCCTTTATAGTTGGAGATTCAATGAGCTCTGGCAAAACCACCCTGGCGAAATCTTCAAAGATTATTGGGACTTCGATAAATTCCTTTCTCAAGAATACATCTAAATGATGTGTATTCGAAAGAGCATAGGAAATCTTGTATGTGATCGAGTAGGGTCTGTTCCCTTCTTTCATCAAGTCGTCTCTTTTGAAATCTTGATGAAAGGTTAAGACTTTGTTGAAATCTCGATCTCCCAGATTGTATGCAATACGAGGATAGACATTGAATGTCAATTTCCCTACACACAAGTTTCCTGTGATCGCTCCAAGGCATGAATCCTTGAGATTTGAGATTCGCTTGTCAAATATGGCAAGATTGAGAGGCGAATCAATTCCTTTTTTGAAGGTTGCTTTAATAATAACTCTTATGGCTCCGATATGAATCCATGAGAGTGTATTTGCAACTTCTCTCTTAACTTTGCTTCTGATCTCCTGAACCTCTCGGTAAGGGATCAACTGCATCTCGATCAGGTTACTTATGAATTCCATTGGGATGACAAATTCTCCAGTAGTAACTCTATGGATAATTTGGTGTTTTCTGTTACGAAACCCAAACTTATCCAACACTTTTTCCATAGCTCCGATGGTAAAACCATTATAAATTTGAAGCTTTGGATCTTCTTTCATAATCCTCATTAGAGTTTTATGAGAGACTGTTGTGTGAGAGAGGAATCCTGACATATCCTCTCTTATCGTTTGAAGAATGTCTTCTTCACTGCGATTCTGATGTGGATTCACTTCCATCATCCGAATAGATCTTTTCTTCATAGATGCTTTCATCTGAGGGTAAATCCTCAAATTGATACACATGTATAAGATCTTGAAAATAGACAGCTTCTTTGAATTCTGGTGTTGCTTCGAACTGTCTAAGACCTCTTTTTTGGTTTTCTGGGCAATTTGTTGAGATATGCCCTCTTGCTCCGCACGTCCAACAATTACAATCTTTAAAACTTTCATTGGCTTGAGTATGAGCTCGTCTGAAAGTTTGTCTTCCCATAGTTTTGCTGGCGTCTCCTTGGTTTGAACCTGATGAAGAGGCTCTACTCCTGCTCGGTGCTGGTCTTTGTCCTGATTTGTAACTTCGAGTCTTTTGTTTTGACCACATCCTTCTAGGTCTCCATGAAGACCTATGACTCCTTCTGTTGTTGTTGCTTCTACGGCTATAAGGATGTATTCTCTGTTTCCTCTTTTTTTACCTTCGTGGTTGACCTCCCACAACTGTTGGGATGTCATTATCTTGGCAACATAGGGGAACCATTTTATTGATTCCTCAGAGTCTCTTGTAGTTCTTGTAGAGTGCTGTCTGATGACACCATTCAGCTAGCTTGGCCTTTAAGAAAGACATTCTTCTTGTCACAATATCTAAATCGTCTGCACTCTTGTATTCCCTTATGAACATTTCTCTCCAGGGACTCGATATCTTCGCAAAGAAAAGTTACGAAGCTTCTTTGTCGTCCACCTTGGACTTCCATCGGTACTCGATAAATAACTTGATGTATTCATCAATATGACAAATATCATGCAACTCGAGACAGTAGAGGGCTTGTTTATATCTTTTTCTTTTTTCTTCTTCCAATCCCTCAAAATAGTCTATGCCGATAAAATGGATTTTGAATAATTTTGTCATATTATCGACAATTCCTTTCAATGACTCACCAGTCGTAACATTGTTTCTCATATTTGATGTTGTCATATCCCACGCGATCTTTGCAGATCCTTCAAGACTCATTTCAAGAAGTAAAATGAATCATTCCTTTGTGAGATCAAGGGTTCCTGCTGCAATCCTCATTGCCGATGCCCAATCATCTATAAGGACTTCTCAATTTTTAAAATCTAGAATATCTAGATTTAGCATCAATCCATACAGATGTATCGGATCTAGCTGTGACTTTCCATAAGGCGTATTCATAAGATTTGACCTTCTGGAACGTTGTCGAGTTCCCGAAACAATATGATCTCCTCTTGTAGTAAAATCTACAGCGTGTGGCATTGGTTCATCCACATGATGTGAACCTGAACTTTCTGCAACATTGGGATCTATTGGTGGTTTTGGAGGTGGTCTTTGGTGTTGGTCACGTGGAACTAAAGCTGAACCATCTCCTGTTTGCATCTTTAGATCCACAATACCTGATCCTGCAAAGGACTTGGCAAGTTCTTGTAGATCTTCAAGATTCATTCTTTCCATATCCATTACCTTAATTAATAATGGATTTTCCTTTGATGATAGCAATGAGTTTTTCATCTCGGGTCATTGGTCATATGACTTTAGTTGGTTTCCCATTTTGATGTAAATAGAGAACTGTTCCGAAATCTATATGTTTCATTCCTCCAGAATGACTTGGCCTGTCCTCCAGATTCTTGACTCTTCTTTGAATATCATGAAGGATTTCAAGAGTTTCCTTCTGATATGTCACTATCGTCTCCATCTGGTTTTGGATTAGATGGACTTGAGTTGGTAGATGATTATAGCGGTTGTCATAATTTTGTACCATCTTCTAGATTTCTCTAAGATCTAGAGAAAACTTAGATGTATCCGGAAGTATCTCGTTCCAATCTGGTTCTCCTTCAGGGCTCATGGTTTTGATGAGCATATTCCTGTTGGTTTATCAGATAAGCATATAGTATCTGGTTAACCGAAAGAAAACCCTGATAATATGATGCTTGTCTTTTGCAATGCCTTAAGGTTTCTCTGTCGGCTCTTGCGTTCTCTTTTTCAACATATTGGTTATTCCAATATGTTAATCTCTTTTGGTGTTCTTCTTTGTGCATCGCCAAAATTTGACGATACCTCCTGTATGGTAAACATCTTGGACAATTGTCCAGATCCATATTTCGCGAGAAATTCTCCTCACCAAAAGTTAATTACAAGATAATAATAAATATGACTTCAATTTCTTAATAAACCTAGGCTCTGATACCATTTTCAGGATCCGTATATGTTTACGTTAAAACCTTTTTAGATTCTTTTTCCGAAGGAATTCGTACGTGACATTGTTATACATTCCAGACCACTGTTTCTTAGACAGTATCGGCATGAGGAAAGTATTCCAGCCTATATACTTATTTCGAAAGAAAATCGATCTTTTAAAGGTGTTCCGAGATCCAATTATTATTTGGAGTAGGAATTATTCTTTAAATTGGAAATTTTTATATAGATTGGAATTAGTAAAAGTATTTTAGAAGTAGTAAAATCAATGATTTGAAAAGTAGATTAAAGAAGTGATTAAGAATTTGGGTATTTGGGGATATTTTCTTTTATATGTGGGTATAAAAGTATATAGGTTATATCAATTTGGGTATTTGGGGTTATTAACTCTTTTAAGTATACCTTTATAAGTCAATCATTCAAGACACATTATGTATAAATTTCAAGACCTTTGTGTTAAGTTACTTATATCTTCTATCTCAATAACATGACCTTTATGTATTATTAAGATGACCTTTAGATTCAGAAATTGTATCAATTACATCGGTAAATTCATCTTCTCCACTAGATAACTCAACAATTTGAAGGTTAGGTATAGTTTCACCTATGATAGAATATTACGAACACATCAGTTAACCTTTTCGCATTGATAATTGAAGACAATATCTGAATTTCTAAGAAGTTATCAATGTTGTCCGTGTTTTCGTTTGTAATTTGAAGATTGAAATCACAGACGCCTATGGAGATCATTAATTGAAGATGTGAATTTTTGGAGGAAGTGAAGACGCGATGGTGAACTGAGGATTGTGCCTCTTAATTAGGGCATCTATTATGGAAAAAATATATATACATATGTGTCTTCCTGGGTTGGGTCGGACCAGCACAACTCTTTTTTGTATAGTAATTAATTACAATTCATTTCATAAATATTGTATATATAAATTACAAATCTAATATTATTTATTTACTACCAAAAATTAACAATACCAATTAAAATATTTACCTATACATATAGACGTTGCTATAAATAAAATACAAACGAATTGATAAAGTGTTAAAAAAAAAAAAAAAGAGTTGGGATGAGTAAGCGTATAGGGAAAAATTCCAGTGTGGCTTCCAACCACAGCAGATCTACCCCACCTCCACGCCACCGGCTACTCTCTCTCTCTCCACCTTCTCTCTCTATAGATACACGCATTTATATACATACTCACAATCACTCCTTGTTATCGATTCGCGGGATTCATGCATTTCTGAAGCCTATTCAATTGCTTGACGAGGAGATGAGCAAAGTTTCGCTGATCATCTACATCACTGTAGCTGTGATCGTCCTACTCCTCATTTCCCGCTCCTCCAACAACAAACCCCACCACAACCGCCACCGCCGCCTCAGACTCCGCTCCAACTTCACCTTCACTCGCGCCGCCGACCGCGCCGCTGCCTTCGATCCTTTGGTCGCCGAAATCGAGCGCAAGCGCGAGGACAAGCAATGGGAGCACCACTACTTACAGACCCACCACCCCGAGTTCGAGTCCGAGTCGACTCAGACTGTGTCGCACGATTCTCGCGAGCCCGAGTGGGAGGATTTCATGAACGCCGAGGATTATTTGAACGACGAGGAGAAGTTCAATGTGACTAACAGGCTGGTGCTTCTGTTTCCTAAGATTGATGTGGCCCCGCCTGATGGGTATGCGAGTGAGAGCGAGTTGACCGAGTGGAACTGGCAGCAGAGCCAGAAGGAGGTGCTGCATAGGACTTTGAGGGAGATGGAAGTTCATGATAAAAATAAGGATGGGTTTGTGTCTTTTGAAGAGTATGAGCCACCGAGCTGGGTCAAGAATTCAGGTGCATTTTCATTGTTTTGATTCTTGATTGAACGGATATGGTTACGGATTTCACACCCTATGTTTGGTTGTCAACTGATCTTTGAATTATTTTAGCGCTTTTGGATCCGTCATTTTCATTTTGCTAGAATGTTGATACTAAAGTAACTTGGATTTCAAATGCAGAAGATACTCCTCTGATTGACACAAGCAGAAGTTATTTGTTTGATTAATTTTTTGTTCTTATGTTTTGCTTGTTTGTTGATTGTTAGTAGTTTGAATCTTATTCATCTTTCAAAAAGTTATTGAAGTTGATCTAGAACTTAAAAGGTAAAGCTTTCTTATAGTTGGAAATGAAGTGTCTAAATTGTCTTAAAAGGCCTTAGACAAGTCAGATCATGTGCACTAAGTGTTTGAGCATTTATGTTATATGCTTATTGCATCAAATCGTGGTGGTGATGTTCATGAAAAAGGATGTTCTATTATGGTATGATAATTAGTAAAAAAGCCAGCAGCAGGCAAGTTATTCAGTGCATGTTAGGTTTTGGTGGAATTAGATCTTGGCAAGAACTGATCTGAACACCGTCATTTTAGAAACATAAGAGTTGCATAGTAATGTGTTAGATGATCCTTTTTTCTCCAGATAATGACTCATTGGGATATGATATGGGCTGGTGGAAAGAGGAGCATTTTAATGCCTCCGACATGGATGGAGATGGCCTTTTGAATATCACAGAGTTTAATGAGTAAGTTTCTTATCAGCTAGGGAGCCTAACTTTCAGAAGGAGTTCAATATTTTTCAGGGCTTGGTTTCTACCCATTTAGTGTTCTTCATCAGCTAGTCAATGTAACACATTTTCTTTTCTAATACAGTTTTCTGCACCCAGCTGATACCAAAAACCCCAAATTGCTCCGATGGTTGTGCAAGGAAGAAATAAGGTTAACTATAATTTATTTATCTGTATGGAAATAGTCGTAATCTCTCTCTCTCTTTCTCCCCCCCCCCCCCCTCTCTGGTAGTCCATGGGTTCTTTATTTTGTTATAGTGAAGGCAGTGTACAGAATCTGATTTTTAGGTACCAGTCAGGAGTCATATGCTTATCCCCAGGATGTTGATTAAGACACTTGATCGAAGTTGAGACACTTGCTTTCGATAGCTAACCTTGAAAATGTTGACTACTGTTTCAATTCCAATATTGACAATGTTGCGATCATGATCAAACTATATGATGAAATCCTCTATACCATCTCAAAGACTCCCACTATCCCCTTTCTTTCAAAATTTAAATAGTAGAAGGAAAACATAAAATTGAAATATCATACTCATGCCTACCCTGTGGTATATTGGATTTTGGAACTAACTGTTCTGAATCATTGACCCTTTTATGTCTAATATTTATAGTAAACCTTATTATATATGGATTCTGCTAAATTTTCCTGGGGCGACACTGTTCTCTTGTTCATGATGATTTCCATGTATCTAAAATCTAAACATATGATCCTACTTATTTGTGGATGTTGCTGCAAAAAATCTTTTAGTCTACGTCTTAAAAAGTTCTTTCCATGACATGCATTGTGTATATTTTACTATGTGCTCAACATTATAGCTGTACTTTTATATCTCTTAACCTCTCTCAATAGAAGTTATGTAGGTACTCATCTAAAGTTAAATCATTTTATGATTATTTGGAGGGACCATGATATATGTATTTTGATTTATACAATGACATTTCCCGACTAAATTGAAGTCATCAGTGGTAGTTGAAACATGAAGTTCAAGTAGTTAATACACATGGTATTCCTCATACAATGGGCTTAAATTGTAGTTTGAAAGATACACATTGTCTTCAATTCTGATTTTGCATAATGAGTTGGTAAAAGAGAATCAGAATGATTAGGATTAGCTGTTTATGGAAAATTAGTATATTTAAATTTTAACCGGCATCCTCAATATGTAATGATTTTTTTTTTCAGCACAGATTTTCCATTATTTGACAGTCATATATGGGTTTTCTTTGTGAGCCAATACTTAAAATTATGATGATTTGCTCTTCACAAAGTCTTGGAGACGACCATGACACCTATGCTTTATTGCTTTCTAAATGCTAATTTTGTGAGCACTCTGGAGGTTACATAATCACTGATAATATGTTCTATAATGTTTGACTGGATTCTGCTTATTGTAAGAATCTTCTTCTTCTTCTTTTTTTTTTTTTTTTTTATAAATCTTGATAAAGAATTTGTGATACTAATGTCTGTACTGTTGATGCCAGATGTACAATCTTCAACGAATAATACTGCAGTATAACTTCGGAAAAACTGAAATCTTACATATAATAATTTGGCTGACATAAAGAACTAGTGCTTTGTTATCCTCTATAGGGACTGGTCCGTGAAACTTAACTTTAGGTTGCACTTCAAGATGTTTTTCCTGTGTCTGGGTGTCTGACCTTGGGATTGTCTGTGCATGTATGAGAGACAGAGTATAAATCACAGATCTATCACTATTAAATATGGGTATTAGTTGCTATGGAATGAGATTGGAGGGACACGTGAGCATTTGTCCATAATGTCTATTTTCCTTTTATATTGGAAGTTTCATTTATTTTTTATGTTCATAGTGAGAATAATAGAGTTTCAGTTGTGGAAGTAGAAGTGCAAGTGATATCCCTGTATATCTCTAGAAATCAGCATCAATTTATGAGCTTTTAATTCTTTCCATTTACATTGCAATGCGGTAAATTTGGAAAAACTTTTTCCTCTTATTATAATAAAATAGATTTTCAGTTTTATGGTGAAGCATCAGTTTGATATTTTCCATATGTGTATGTTCTTGTTGGTATAGTCATTTAAGTAATTCCGCCTCCTTTTCAATTGTGTTCTTTAACTGTCATTTTTCCACTGCAGTGAAAGAGATACTGACAAAGATGGGAAGGTTAGCTTCAAAGAGTTTTTCCATGGGCTCTTTGACTTGCTAAGAAATTATGATGAAGGAGGTCACAATTCTTCACATGAGCCTGATGAGGCATCCGCAAAACCATTGTTTAAACAGCTTGACAAAGATGGAGATGGGTAATCTACTAGATGTTTGTTCTTGAATTAGTCTGTGGAGTTATTGATTGAGGGAGAAAAAATGTTCTCATATCTAGGGTAACAACCTACATGTTTATTTATGTTGCAGTTACTTATCAGAACCAGAATTGCTTCCAGTTATTGGAAAGATACATCCATCAGAGAGTTATTATGCTAAACAGCAGACAGAGTACATCTTGCAGCAGGTAATTATACCCTGACGTCGAATGGTTTTCTGGAGTTATATTCTAATTACACGCTGATAATGATTATGACTTACCTTACTCAACACTTTGATGATTGAGAAAAGGGTAATAGAGAGATATACATATCTTGAAGTTGAATGTTGATATATGATTTTGCAATGATGGGTGGCAATAGAGAGATAAGACATTTCAGATGCTATTTTGACTACTGATTGTGTGTGTTTTGGTGGTTTAATGGTAAACAAAGTCTAGAACTTGTGGTTTGATAGAATCGATGGGTTCTTGAACTATGCTACTTCAAAGTGGCATAGTTCAACACCAATGTTCTCAACTTCATGGTGGCCCCTTCCATATTTTAAGTAAAGTTTTCTAGGTTAGCCCTTTTTTTATTATATAGAATATTAAAATTACAAGGAAGCATCTGTAAAGTATTCCATCCTAGCAATGGGGATTTTTCTGTAGGTTCTCTTTGACGTTGATGTAGTAAGGAGGAAAGAGTGGATACCAGATTTACTGTAAGCATAATTTCCTGATAGAAAAACAAGTTTTTATAAATCTTAGTAATTTATTATAACTGAAGTTATTGAAACAAAAGTGCAATTTAAACCATCAACTTCTTTGAAGTCTATGGTTATGTTAGAATTGCTTCCACAAAGATGGAAAGCCCGCCATTAAAAAGTTTGGATATGTTTAAGCAGACTCCTTGTGGTCTTGCTATCTAAAACCTGCTTACCGACGTGCTTTCCAGATGGTTTTTTTTCCCCTTTATATGGGGTTGTTGGTGGAAACTATTGAAATAGTTAGGATTTGCTTTCCAAATGTTAAGCACCATAACAGAGAATCAAGATGAAGTTATTGTTGCTTCTGTGAAACCTATATTGGTTCTTTGTTTAGACCTAATCTATTACTGGAGACTGGAGTACCAAATACCCTTAACCTTTTTACTGAAATTGACAACAGAGATCATGTCCAACCCCTTCAACCAATCAGTGTCAACCCCCAGTATCAACTACCAACACAGTCCCTCCTCTCCAATATCACCATTCCCTAAGTCACTGGTTATCCCTGCCTGATCAGACATGCGAAAATTAGTCCATGTATACTAAAACAATTTAGATCTATTAAGCTATTTCTTGACAGATAATAGATTCTTGGCGATGCCAACAATTATAGACTCAATGGACACTTTGGAATTCATTGTGGCTTAAAAGTAGAACTTTGAGGATAATTACAACCCAAAATAGTCATTAATCCAGCCATTTGGAAGTCTCCTTTTATGGTTTGCTCAGTGTTTAACTTATTATCTGCAGTTGTTTGATCATCTGATGCTTATGCGAAAATCAGTTGTTGGATCAAGTTATTTGTTATTTTTTGTTTAATGCCGTTGTTCATTACATGTTGAAGTCTTTTATAGCTCTTTAATACTTTTGATTAGTCCCTTACTTCTAATACTCTCATCTGTCTACTTCTTTTTTTTTTTTTTAACATGTTTAAAATATTAATACCTTTTGTCGGGTACTGAACCTTGCAAGGATTCTTTACTCCTTGGTTCTTTTCCCTCATCATTTATTCTTCTGTTTTTCTTCCAATTCATCTTTATCCCAAGAAGATAAGCAGTTTAAAAACCCCTTTTTTGCTTTGAAGTTATTCTCTGCTAACGTCCACAGCTGAATAATAAATCTGAATTTTGTTGCATATATCTTTCATACAACAAACTCAAGTCCCGCCCTTTCTGATTGACATTTTTACCTGCAAAGGTTCTCCTTTTATGAAGATTTTAATAAACCAATACATATCTATTGGATCATACTGTGTGAATTGATTCCATACTATTAAGTATTGGTTGGGATAAGATTGAAGTTTGAATTACCAATTCTGCAGGCTGATACAGATAAAGATGGGCGTCTGACCTTGACAGAGATGATCGAGAACCCATATGTTTTCTATAGTGCAGTATTTGACGAGGATGAAGAGGAAGATTATGCATACCATGACGAATTTCGTTAGATCCAACTACAATGAGCATGTGAGGAAGCTTGTGATTCACTCAGAAATCGACGTAGTTACTCTTTTATCATTATGAACCAGAAGAAATGATGCAGGTTTGCTGGATAGTAACACAGTATCTGAAATTTTGTTCATGCTTGTATTATATACGAAATTAGTCAGTGTAGAGGAGATGTAAGCAATGAGATGTGGTTCATGGAAAAAACTCATCTGTTGTGTCCCTAACTATCTTTTCTTGAATATTTTATCTTCTCTTTTATTGCTTGATGTTGTACAAACTGATTCTAATCTGAACTTTGGAGAAATTGATCAAAGCTAATTGAAATCAGAGATTTTTATCTATGGGACTGTTATTTTCGTGGAAATGGCTCGATTTTTTGCACCTGTTTTTATTTTATTTTATTTTAAAGGACGTGTATTTGGGTCACAATATTTTTATTATTGTTACTTTTTATTTATTTATTTATTCTTGAATTGTTTGTCTATACTTTCATTTGTGAACATTAGGTCCTTATATTTTTAGTTTTGTTTGAATTGGAATTTTTAGCTTCATTTGAAAATATTGAGTTTTATGTTTTGTTTTGTTTTTGAAGTTCTTATATTTTCATTTGCTTACAAATTTGGTCATGTAGACGACGGCTTACATAAGAACCAAATCTCAATGAGAACATAAATCCTAGAAATTTAACTTGTACAAATGAAAGTATATAAGGATCTAATCCAATGACATCGAGATGGAAATAAAATCAAATATACGTTATTTTTATTAGGGCAAAATTGAATATACCAAGGTTTTGACTTTATTTTTTGAGGGAATTTAAAATAGTTTCAGTAAAGTATTGTATTGTATGAAATATCCCAAGTCTCTAAATTGTCTCCTTGAGATATTTCTCTTTCCCTCTCAAAACAAAAGAGCAGATGATATCACTAAACCCCTCTACCTCAAACCTCTTCAATTTCCATCCATTTCACCACCCTCTAACTAACCACAAGCACCATCTTCCCCTTCTAACTCGCCGTGTAGATGCGGTGGTGCACAGCGCCGGCGCCGGCGCAGTTGGTTCAGGCTTTTTGTCAGCAATTGGGCGGGCAATAGATGAAGAAGAGTACAGAAAAGCGAGGGCTGAGGTCCAGCGAAAAGGGGTCGAGTTAGATGGCTACTCCGTTGAAGGTTTATCGATTGGCGGCCATGAAACTTGTGTTATTGTGCCTGAATTGAAGTCTGCTTTCGATATTGGGAGGTGTCCCTCAAAGGCTGTGCAGCAGAATTTTCTCTTCATTACTCATGCTCATCTTGATCACATTGTATGCCTTCTCTCTCTCTCTCTCTCTCTCTCTCTCTCTCTCTCCGTTTTTGGAAGGTTTTTGTTGTTTGTATTAGTGCCTGGAACTGAAAGTACAACAAGTACGTCCTGGTGTACACCTCTAGGCATCTTCCCATGCTGTGCAAGTAGAGAGTGAGTAATAAGATCTAGTGTTTCTTTGGTTGGGGGAACGCTTGAAACAAGACTTTGTTGCTTTAATTTATGATTCAATAGGATATTGCAAGGTTTATGCTGCATAAAGTCCCAAAATGGATAATATTTGTACATTGCTATATTGAAGAAGATTATGAGATGGAATTTTACTGGGCAACTAAAACAATTATAAAGTTTGCACTACTATTTCCTCTCCCAGGAATGAAATGATGCTTTACTTTGACTTGGGTTAAAAACTTAAAATCGATGATGAATTAAATATGTAATTCTTTTAATTTCCTATTAGATGAATTGGTTCTAAGGGAAAATGTAGCTTTGAAGTATATCTCTATGTTACATTTGGACTGCTTTATGTTACTACTACAAACTTCAGTTTACTTGTGTCTGATATAAAATCGTCATATACGTCATCTTTAGTGGAGGTTCACAAAATAAATTCCATTGAACGTACACAAAAGCATGTATATTTCTTATGTCATTCATGTAATGAAATCATTATGTAGTGTAATTCAAGATTAGGTTAACCTTGTTACTTTTCCAGCTTTTATTTCTTTTTCTGCTCCCATACAAGGGATATATTTCATGTGACATTGCTTGTTGATACCTGACAATGGAAGGTCCAGTGAATTTTTGCTATCTGTTGATTCAGGGTGGACTTCCAATGTATATAGCTACTCGTGGTCTTTACAGCTTGAAACCTCCTACTATCTTTGTGCCTCCATGCATAAAAGAGGATGTTGAGCAATTAATTAATATTCATAGGTCCATGGGTCAGGTGGAACTGAACTTTGAATTGATACCGTTGGATATAGGTAAATTCAGTTATTCTGCTTCCATTGGTCAGTTTATAGCTTGCGTTCTTTAAGATTAATCAGAAATTTCTTCAGGGGACACATATGAAATGCGGAATGATCTTGTTGTACGATCATTCAAAACGCACCATGTTATACCCAGCCAGGTGTGCTTTCAAATAATTTAATGATCACGCTCTGTCATTTATATGGTGCAGAACTCTACACCGTTTGCTATTTTAACTATACTCGACTCGACCTCCCTCATTCTTGCAGTGTGTTATGACTGTGTTTATATTTACACAGTAACATATTGCATATACCATTTCTGGTATTGTATTCAAATTAGATTGAGTTAATTGAATTCTGAGCTTAGAACTCTAAATAGCCAAACCTTCTTGCATAGCAAATTTAATCTATGCTCCCAATACCCATTGATGCAACATAGAGTAAACTGATCTCAGCAATCAATATTATGAATCCTCATTCAAGATTACATTTGAAGCATATGGATATGCTTTGATTAGGATCAACTCCAGCCTTTTGTGATCCTCATGTCAGAAAATAGTATTTTTAGTTTCCATCTATCATCAATTTTATTCATGTTCCCTGTCTTTCATACAAAATATTCCAAGGTTCTTGCATCAATAGTAACATGTTGCTTTTTTGGGTCAAAAATTAAGATATGCCTCTCAGTTCTGTCTCTGTTTTCCCAGAAAGCATGCAACTTGTACTCAGAGAAATTATTCCTTTGATAAATTTCTGCTATCTTTAATTAATTGTTGTCAAGTGTACTATTGATTGTTTTAGATTTTAACTGCATCTACTGCATACTCTTAATAAAATAGGAATGCATGATAAAAGTTTTTTTTTGTTTCTTTGCAGGGTTATGTAATTTACTCTGTCAGAAAGAAACTAAGAAAGCAGTACATGCATTTAAAAGGAAAACAAATTGAGAAACTTAAGAAGTCTGGAGTTGAGGTTTGTTGTTCTGAAAAACCATATACCTCTTATTTATAAGTTTGCATCTGTGTCTGAAATCAGAATCTTACTCGTTTGCTACTCATTCATTTGTCAGATCACGGACACTATCTTATCCCCTGAGGTGGCTTTCACTGGAGATACAATGTCGGACTTTTTCCTTGATCCACACAGTGCTGATGCCCTTCGGGCCAAAATTCTCATAACTGAAGTAATTATCTTACTCTTAACACTCATGTTAGTTGCTGTCTGAATTTTCCCTTGCTTCCCCCGAAAGTAAATTGTGGATGAGTTTTTCTCACTCTCTTAGCTTCGGTGTTTTGCAAGACTGTCTCTCTGTTCTTAGAAATTGAAATGACCTTGAACGGTAAATAGAGTATATTTCAGGATTAGAAGATCCACTAGAGTATAACAAATAGTGTGTGGAAAGTGCACTGAGCACTTCCGCTTACACTTTTATTTATTCACACTTAGAATATGTAAATGACATCATCAGGTACTTTTCTTGATCATTTCATCAATTTTTCTCTTTGACCTTACCATGTAATGCCTTCCTCCACATGTTATATGCCTTAAAATTTAGTGACCTTTTGATTGATTTTGGGAAATCGCAAGGTGGAAAAGTATCATGACTTCTTGCGTATCAGTTATTTCATGGTGTGTTTGTGAATGAATTTGAATGTACAAATTTCCCAACCTATCTTGAAAATCAGGGTTTGGGTACTAACAGGTAAACATTATCCTTTTGACAGGCAACATTTTTAGATGAAAATATCAGTGTTGAGCATGCCCGAGAACATGGTCATACCCATCTATCTGAGGTATTTGATTTATTTAATTCGCCTAAACAATTTCCATTGTCTCTTTGAGCTCCAATACTCTGAGTGATCTAGACCCTTTTCTTTGGAAAGAGTGGCTAATCTTCAAACCTTTAAAGCTGCATTGTTTAAATCATCTTGATTTCAAGATTTTTGTTTTTGAACTGCAGATCATGGAACACGCCGAATGGATTCGGAACAAAACCGTAGTCTTGTCTCATTTCTCTTCTCGCTACCATCTTGAGGTAATCCCCAAGCTTCTTGTGTTAATGCTTGCTCTGGCATCTTAAGATATCAAATAAAAGCTTCATAGGCAATACACAGGGAGAAGTATAATTTTCCGGAATGGATGTCTTCCCCTTTTGCTGATACTCTCTTGGTTCTTGTAGGACATTCGACAAGCAGTATCGAAATTGCAGTCGAAGGTATCGGCTAAAGTGATTGGCCTAACAGAAGGATTCAAATCTATGTACTCTTAAGACCATTACACATTGCTGCTAAGCTTATGCTTAGTGATTTACCTTTAGTAGTCAATCAGTTTTCATAGAATACACTGTCAGATCCTTGCATGGACTTTTGCTACATACAACACTGCTTTGTTCATAATTAGATGGCTCCTTATTAGAAAGTATAAATGGTATAAACAAGTGATATAAACAATATAAATGTTTGAACCTTTTACAAGTGTTGGAAACCACAATCTTGAGTAGCATAAATGCATAATGGGTGCAAATATCACAAGTCGGAATCCTTATAAAATCTCAAAATAATGAAGTGAAACAAGATATACAATCAGAAGATGGATCAAATCATGATTGGGCTGGGCTATGTTTGATCATCTTCTTTTGCCCTTTTTTTCTATGTCATCTCTAAGATCAACATCATCTTCATCATCATCATCAGATGAAGGAGAAGGATCGAGCCTTGCAGCATCAATTGCCCACTTAATGATCTTATCAACTTCATCATCCTCATCCACTTCTTCTTCCACCTTCTGGTCAACCGATTCATCATTTGGAGTATGGCTTTTAATGTGAGACGGATGTGGATTCTTCAGTTTCGCGAATCTGGCAAGCAGATCGTCGTCCGCCGCCGCGCCGTCGCCGTTATTATGACCTGTGTCCGATTTCGTTTTCGTCTTCGTGGAATCGTCGATTTTTGTTGGCTTTTTTAGGGCTTGGAATCGGCGGTCGAGATCTGGGGGGATGGCGGCGGAGGTGGAGGCACGCGCCATGTGAGAGTTGAGGCTGAGCTTCAGTAGCATGTCGTCCTCCGCCGCGCGCAGCAGCTGCTCCACCTCATCCTCGGCGGTGGGTTTCATCCCTGAATTGCTCATCAATTTTCAAACTTAACCTTTCTGTCGTTACATATTTGCAATTAATAATAGGGGTGGGGGGCATTTTTGTCCATTAATGCAAAGTTGAAAATGAAAAATACCTCACGACTTAAGAAAACATGTTTTTTACCCAAATTGAGGGCAAAATTATCCAAATGCCCTTATTAAACTTGGTAAATTGAATTGCGGAAAGTCACTGAAATTATAGATTACGAGGAGATTATAGATCACGAGGAAAAGAATGCTAAATCACGAGAGTAAATTACTTTGTGACTAAAGAGTCTAGGGTTTACGTATTTGTTTATATAACACGAGGGATATATAGATCACTAGGGGTAGATTGCTTTTGTCTCGAGGACAGATCACGAGGCTATATCATGAGGAACTTTTGTCTCGTGATCTATACTTCGTTTCGTTTCGTGAAGTGCTATATGTAGATCCCTCATGAACTTTTGTCTTGTGGTGCTTGTCTCGTGATCTTGTGGTCCTTGTCTCGTGATCTATACTTCTATCACGAGGCTATATGTTTATTTCCGTGATCTGTTCTTGTGGTCCTTGAAGATGAAGAAGCTCGTTGAAGATCACGAGGGTTGAACACATAGATCACGAGGCTAAACACCTTCGTGATCTACTTATCACGCGATAAGTAGATCACGAAGGTGTTTAGCCTCGTGATCTATGTGTTCAACCCTCGTGATCTTCAACGAGCACACTTTCTTGATCTTCAAGAAGCGCAGTTTAAATGTTTTTCGTCATTTTTTGGATTTTTTAAACTCCGATTTACATTGCAGATTCAAAAATTAAAATTATATTATACTACAGTTTATTCAAAAATAATATTTATCTTACCTATTTTCAACAACAATGTGTAGATGAAATTTCAGAAGTAATGAATACTTTGACTTGCAAGAGAGGATTTGAAATTGATGAAAGAGAGGTGTAATGAATACTTGGATTTGCATATGAGGGAAGTGATAAATGTGGTGGTTGGAATTATTAAAGGGGTGGGTAAGGGCATTTATAACTTTTTATCCTTATTTTGGGTAAAAAAACATATTTTCTCATGTTGTGGGTATTTTTCATTTTTTTGTGTGTATATTGGATACAAAGGCATATTTCCACATTAATAATAATAATACTTAAGATTGTTTCTCATAAATTACAAAAATTATTTACAATAGTTATGCACAAAATATTTATGTTATCCAATAGTTTTTAATAAATATAATTAATATATAACATTAAATAAAAGTTTAAGGTAAAAAGAAAAGGGATAAAGTTGGAATAAATATATTCTTTTCTTTTTATGCAACAAAAAAGTGGTCAAATTGAAGTAAGTTCAAGTAATGGTTATATATATATATATTATATCTATATATCTATATATATATATAATAATAATAATTACCCCTACAAATGCGAAAATTTTCCCTCTCATTTTCACTTACTAAATATGTAATATATTAATAATTAATAATTGATAATTATTAAATATAGAAAATATATTTTGTGTGATCTTCTACATATAGAAATTACACCTATCATTAATTATCTCATATTAACCAATCACACATTTTCCTTATTTAGTGGTAGTATATCTAAATTTAAGCATTATTTTTCTCCACTAATTTATCACCTAAATTTATATATATATATATATATATATATATATGAGTTAATTTAATTAATTACTACTCACCAATTGAGTAAAATAGACTGTCATTTTGTGATTCTCAATTTTTCTAACTTTTTTACACCTACATATATATATATATATATATATATTGATTGAATAATAATTACAATTAAATTCAATAAAAAAAACTCTACTTTTATACATAAAACAGTAACTAAAAAAACATGATTAACAATATTAAAATAGCAATAAATTGATGATTATGATATAATTTATAATACATAGATTGAAACTTTGACTGCATAACTACATTTCAATATGAGAGATCAAAAAAATCAAGATTAATATAAAATTAGTTGTAACATGTTTGATTGATACACTAAATAACAAATTAAATGATACATGTTTTTTATTTTCAAATGTTTTAAATAAATTTGTATAGGTCATTCGCAACCAATTTTTGGAATAAAAGCAACTTCTTTTTTATTTAATTTTTATCAAAAAATATTTTAAATAATTTTTTCAATCCATTTAATATTTTTAAATGTCACAAATAAATGGAACTATAATAGAACATACAACTTACCTATTTTGTTATTTTAATACATTAATTTTAATTTGTGATATGTATATAAACACAAATAAATTTGAACAATTAATATGTTCTTTAGAAAATATCTTAATATTTGAAAAATGTAAAATAATTGAGTACACCTATGAACTTTAAAAAAAATTAATATTTGATGGAATCTAATAAAAAAAACTAATTGTGAACTTTAAAAGAAATAATAATACTTGATGGAATCTAATAAAAAAATACACAAACTACAAAAAGTCAATATTAAAATTTAAGATGCCCTTTTATAGTTTGATTTATGCAATTGTATAGCTCTATTTAGATTTTTAATAACGAAATCAACAAATATATTCTAATAGGGTTAATTACATTTTTCAACTTGTACTATGCACCTTTTTTAATTTTGCATTCTAAACTTTTTTTTCTCCGATCACATCATATACTATACATTTTGTTTATTTTTGCAACTTCCGGTCAATATTTTCCGGTGAGAAAGTGCCCACGTGATTTTCATGTGCTAATTGAGGGTTATTTTCATCATTTGCACTTTTAAGACATTAGTAAATTCGATTCATCAACTATTTTCAATGGTAAAGAGATCTAATTTTTTTATTTGAACCTCACCGTTAATCTTCATTTGCTCAAACAATTTGCAAAAAAAGAATGTGGAAAAAATTAGGGCAAAATTCGCTTTTGGAGGGAGAGTTAGTTAATGACCTAGAAAATGACGAAAATAACCATCAATTAGCACATAAAATCACGTGGGCATTTTCTCGCCAGAAAATATTTGTCGGAGGTTGCAAAAGTAAACAAAACATGTAGTATGAGTTGTGATCGGAGAAAAAAATAGTTTAGGATGCAAAATTAAAAAAAGTGCATAGTATAAATTGGAAAATGAAATTAACCCATTCTAATATATAGTGAAACACTTATTTAATATTCTCCATCAATTTGTTATAAGTTTATTCCTTCAGTAAATCATCAAGATTTATGACAATATTATGACTATGAACATTATACTCAAGTTTTCAAGTGAGAATATTAGAAAGTTAAACTATGTCGAAATAGTGACAAATATATGAAAATTCAGGAGGGGGGCGGTTGATAGAGGGATGTAATTGGAGAATAAATGTTATTTGACATTCTACTATATATGACGATGTGATAAAAAAAATTTGGAAAAGAATATTTAAAAAAAAGTTTGTTATATCTAAAAGATATTCTAAATAATCAAGGTTTGTTTTATATAGTCAACGTATCTATATTAAAAAATTACTAACACTTGAAATTTATATACCATGCATCATGCGGGTTACCAAATGAAATTAAAATATTATCAAGAACTTGATTTTTTCGTAAATTGACATTTTCATATTAAATTCTGAATATTTAAATTTTATGGTCATGCATCACACGAGTATCATATTATATTGAAACCAATCTCAAATAATATATTATTTTGTGTTCAACATTTTCATATCAAAACACCAAAATAATAATTTTTATATGTCCATGCATATAAAAGTGTGTGATAAAAGGAGTATTATTTAATACTTCACTGATAACATTTAAAAAGTCGTTTGAAAGTGTGTTTTCATAAATTAATAAACATTAAAATCTGAGAAATTAAAATCCCCTTTTTTGGGGTTCATTAAAATCTAAGAAATCTTTAATGTAGAATAAGTTAAGATTTTTTTTTTTTTACCACAAAATATTACGTAAAGACGGATAGTTTTCGTGAGACGAATCATTTTTTACCCACAAATCAAATTCATTTTCACAAAATTGTATGTGAATTGTGAAGTATGAGTTGTAGGTTGACTGGTCTCACATAAAATGATCCGTGAGACGATCTCATATAAGTTTTTTTTTTTTAAGAATCTTATACTGTAGTATAAATATGAAATAAATTAAATATGGTGATTTGAAAATTAAGAAATCTTTTTTTTTGGGGGGTGGAATTACATTGTTGAGCCCTTGAATTTTCAATATTTGTTTTACTAACTCTTAAATTTATTTTGTTTATAATATAAAGTTCTTTAATTTTAGTCTTATTTTACTAGGACATTTTTTTCTTGTTCACCCCCACCACCACCCCCACCCCACCCCCTTTCCAATATTCATTAGGTTTTGAACTTCCAAATTTTGTTCCATCAATGCCCTAAACTTTGAAATGTAGTTATTTTTATATATTTCCATCAAAATACTCAATAAGATAAATAGAAGAAGTAAAAGAATTTTATTAAAATAGAAAATAAAAAAATCAAAGATTAGAGGTTTTTTATTTTCATTTTTAAGGTTAGAAGCACAACAAAAAATAACTAAATGTATAAGAAATCAATGAGATGAAAGTAAAAACATGAAAGTTGGGGGCTTACGGATGAATAGTATCTTAAAACTTTTATAAAGTTGATTACCAAAATAAAAAATGAAAAAAAAAAAAAGTTTCTGAGTTTTGATAAATATTTAACAAATTAAATTTGCAAACTAATTAATGCACACATTTTATTTCTGTTGTATTTTATATAAGAAAAAAAAAAAAGAGACATGCCATTTTTTACGGCTACATTAGCTTGTCTTATAATCGGGTTACTAAATGTTCAATCCAATATATCATTTGATAATATATAGAGTTGATAACGAAAATAATAAATGAAAAAAAAACAAAACTTTCACACTTTAATAAGTGTATTAACATTAAAATTAGCAAAATAATTAATGCACCTTTTTTTCTATTTTCTTTTTACGACTATTAATGTTTGTTTTATAATGGGTAACTAAATACTCAATCCAATATATCGTTTTGACAGAATGCTTAGTTATTTCAATCTAATGTATTTATCATTAATTGATGGTGAGACAAATCACGGGTATATTTGAAACGGGTATATATAGAATACATAGCACATAAATCGGATCCTTAACGGATACACATTCCCATAGCGCTCATATCTGCAGCGAGGATGGGTACTCCCTGTTGATCCTAGGTACGGGTACTCCCCGACTTATTTTACGGACCCCTGTTACCCCTTAATATGAAAGTACGGACCCCTGTTACCCAGTAATATGAAAGTAAACTTTCGTCCCTTCAGCATGAATGTGGACCCTCGTCCCTTCAACATGAACATGAACCTTTGTCTCTTCATATGAATGTGAACTTTCGTCCCTTCACATCATACTCATAAAGTATTTATGAACACATTAATCACAACATATAAACACAACACGTAGATTTCAATGATTCATTTAACATTTAATTCACATGCATGCATTCGTTCATCATCATTGTACGTTAAATACAGAAGCGTAAAGTTATTAGGGATTAGAAGTTACCCCCACCTTGTTCGATAGTTATCCCTCGTGATATGCTGAATGCTAAGCTTTAAGATCTTTCCTAAACTCGATAGCCTACACATGTAAACGAAGGTTTTCTTAGATTCTTATTACGATATTATATACATACTTAAATAGAATTATCTCGAAGAAAAAGCGTCAAAGGAAAGAATATGAAGAGAAAACTTGAAACTTGATCATAGGGTGTAAAAAAAAAAATTAGAGTTTGAACGGAGGAAAAACGGGTTAAAACGGAGGAAAAAAGAGCTTAAAATGAGCGTTTAAAGGTACAGAGCATTTTCGTAAAATCTGGTAAAGAGTTGACTTTGACTAGGGGTATTTTTGTAAAATCAGAAGAGTTTTGGGGCCTTTTTGATATATTTAAAACCTTGGGGTTGAAATCTAATTTTTGAAAGTTTTGGGGACAAAGTCTAAAACTCGAAAACCTTTGGGGTTAAAACGAGATTTTTAGAAGATGGAGGGCTAGATTATAAAGATCCTAAAAATCTAAGGTTTACGATCCGGTCCTCGAGTTTAACCAAATTACAGAACGACCCCCGTCTCCCCAAACCCAACCCTGTTGTCACTATTGGAACCGACGGATCGCCGATCCTATGCAATCGGAATCGGGATCCAAAGGGTATGCGCAGCAGAAAGAAAACATACATTTTTACAGACGAACAGATCAAAAATAAGATCTCTTGATCTTCTGATGTATTCTTAACCCTTCCTTTGTACGTCGTGTGGGCGACGATCCTCCAAAGGCTCAACGATCTCGTCCCTCTTCTCTCCTCACGAATCTGTATCTTAATGTGTGCGTGAGATTGAGAGTATGTCTTAAGGGAGACGCTGATATAAGGGTATATATAGGCTACAATAGGGACCTAGAGGAGGAATTAGGGTTGGGCCTTCTGATGGGCTCAGGCGTCTTGTGTTTGGCCCGAACACCCAACTTAAGCCCATCAATTATAACTCGGTCCACTAAGGAGTTATAACTGAACTACCGTCCTAATCCCATATTACAATATGGGCTCCTTTATTATGTGCACGTTTATTTCCCCGCGTTTAAGATATCGAATGTCCGTAAATTAAATAAGTTACTGACAACTTAATTAATTTACATCTAATTCCAAGAGTAGTACCACTCATCTTTATTATCATGTCGGATTAAATCCACCTGCAGGGTTTACATGATAATCCTTATGAGCTCCTCAAGGGGACATCAGCATCCTAAATAATTAGGACACGGATTTCTTCTATAATCAACAACACACCATATAAGCAATGCTATTTCCCAATTCACCGAGTCAATTGATTTATTAATAAATCTCACCCATTGGCAGATTAAAGAGACAAACACTGATTATATGTGCCCGTTATTATATAGGGATTAAGAAGACGCACATCCATAATAACAGAGGTTTTGTTCTTTTATATAGTCAGTACAAATCGAACAACCTCAAATGGTCCTGCTCAATACATACAAAATGTACTAGTGTAACTCTATAGTCAAGATAGACTAATACCAAATTACACTACAACCGTTCTAATGGTTTGTCCAAATCAATCTTGGTTGTGAGCTACTATTTATAATCTATAAGGAACTAATAGCATGATCTTCTGTGTGGCACCACATACCATGTTATCTACAATATAGATTAATCTAGGCAATTGCATTAACACATATATAACAAATATAAAATGCAAACATTTGATCATAATGAATCTCATATCATAAAGATGTTCATACAAAAACTTGGCTTATAGTATACATCCTAACAGTCACGTACACACCCCGATTCACGGTCGGCGACCTCCCGTTGCAGGCGACACAACCACAACACCACACGCTGGGTCGACAACACACACATACGAAACAAACCCGGCGCGCACACACATACACACGCGCACTCCTGACACAACAAAATGTGCACATAGACGACACCCACGCGCACATAGCGCGCCCAACACACGCACCCGGCGCCCCCGGCGCTCACGCTCAGCAACCCGGCGCAACCTGCATGCAGTCACACAAACACGGAAACTCACCCACAGATCCGGCCGACGACGTCCAGTCACCGGCGACACCCCCAACACTGACGCCACCTCCTTCGGAGCAACCTACCATGACTGGCGACCTCCCGTCACTGGCGACTTCTCACAACACACCACCCTTTCACCGACGCACCCTGCGCCGGCCACAGTAACATAGAGAGCATGGTGGCGCTGCAGAACGCCACCCCCACAAGCGCGCACACACAACGATACACACACACAACTGAATAGCCACAGTGCCGCCGTTCACGGCGGCGTCCCCCAACACTCACACATACCCAGGCGACCGAGCGAGACAGAGAGAGCAGCCTGGGAGAGAGAGAAGAGAGAGAAAAAAAGGGTTTGGACGCCCTTTGACCGGCCATAGCCTGCGGATGCGACGATGGTTTGATGATCTGAGCACGAATCTGGAACGGGCTCGGCGAGGGCTACGATTGGTATGTAAATTGATCGGAACGGATGAGGTGATGGCGGTTGCTGGTCGGAAAGTAGAGAAGAGAGAAGAGAGAAGAGAGAGAAAAATCTATCTTTTTTTACTTTTTCAGTCGAATTATTACTTTTACGATTCGTTTCGTACTATATATACCTATATTCGGATTTTCGTATTCTTTGTGTTTTCGTCCACGAACCCTTAACGAGCCATCCTTTAACATTTTAACTTACGGTTTTCGACTACGATACCTTTGGATTTTGTTTTACGATATCGTTATTAAATTATAACCTATGCTTCTCAATTTAATTATACAACCAATTAATTAATTATGTATTATATCATTTTTCTGAAACACACGTAATTAAATTAAATAATTAGGGGTTTGATTATTTAATTAGCCAATTATGCATCGTTTTATCCTAGACGTTACACCACCAGTTCAACTGGAACTGGCGGATCAACCATTTTTTTTTAATTTGTTGCAAGGCCCGAACGTTGGGGACACGGCCTAAGCCGAATGTTCTGTTTCAGGTGACCCAGTGGGCGCTGGGGACACGGGCTGGGCGGCCGGGCTGTTTTTTTTTTTTTTGCATTATTAAATTTTTGTGCAATAATTTTAGATTTCTAATAAATTCTTAAGTCTAAACTAAGTAAAATAATTTTTAAATTAATAAAATACAATTTATATAAGGAATAAAATACAATCATTAAAAGTACAAGTATAATATTACAACTTAAGATTTAAAAAAAATATAATACAATTTGAGTCTACAAGATTCAAATGAGTGAAAATTACAATTATGAATTAAAAAAATATTACAACTCAATATATTACAATCATGAATGATGAATCATAATATAATATTGAAGACTTGAAGTTAAAAAATTACAACTTTTTCATCTTTGTTTAAAATAAATTGAAACTTGAAAAAAAAAATTGAAAGAGCTTGAGTTTCATTATAAGATTGGAAGTATAACTTCCAAATTTAGAATGAAATTACCTACGCATCCTTGTCAAAATGAAGGAAGCAAAGCTTATGTAGTTCTCTTACTTAAACTTACATTCATTCATGAACGTTAGTTCCGGTGGAGGAGGATGTGTTTGAATCGTATCCATACGTCTCATCTCCATCGTCATCTAAATAGGAGAAATCAATATGTTGTTGATGGTTATTTGCTCTCACCCAATCTTCAAGAAGAGTTATGTTTTGTACATTCTCTTTCATCAATTTTGATCTTCTTGGATTCAACATATGACCTCATTTGCTAAATGCATGTTCTACGACAACGGTTGAGGCGGGACTTGCAAATATCTCATTTGCAATAATTGTTAGAATATGATAAATGGTAGTCCTTCTTGACCACAACTTCAATAGATCCATAGAGTTTTCAAATAAAATTTGTTCAAAAGTAGCACCTAAAAATGAATCTAATTCTTGACAAGAGTTAGAACCTCTAGCTCGTTTTTGTGTTATAATATCATAAAAATTATAAAAACTGACTAAGAGCCGGAGCTGCAACAAAACTAGATAAAGAAGAGGAATGACTACTATCTCCTACATTTTGATTATCTATTACATCATCACTAGAATCACCAAACAATACTTTATATTCTTTAAACAATTCGTATAACCATTGTTTAGCTCTACCAACAACTTCAATAGGATTAGGATCATAATCAACTTCATCATATTCTCCCAATATCAAATGTGGGAACAATGCATTATAATACATTTTTAATAATTCTTCTAAAGCCATTTTCTCTAATTTTAGAATCTAATAATTTAGCACATAAAAATAGAATTGAAGAACAAAAAAAAAGTATGAATTCAAAGTTGATCAAAGATGGAAAGTGTGAGCTTGAAAGAGTTGAATTGAGAGAGAGAGAGAGAGAGAGAGATTGAACCAAGAATGATGAAATTGGTGTGCAAATCACAAATGAAATGAAGGTATTTATAGATTTCAATGAAAATAAATAAATAAATAATAATCGGGCCAGTTCGAACCGCCGGTTCCGGTTCGATTGAACCGACGGTTCGACGATCACATTCGTCCATCATCAACGATCGTTTAATCACGACCGTTGATTCAATTCAAATTTTGAACCAGCGGTTTCCCCAACGACTACTAAATCAGAGTCGTTGATTATCAACGGCTCTATCATCTCGTTCGTACACGTGGCATTATGCAATTTAAAAAAAATAAAAAATATATATATATATAAATAGGCAAACCGTTAGTTCGTCGGTTCGAAATTACGCCGAATCGAAACCAAACCGTTGAACCGCGGTTCACGGTTTCGGTTCGAACCGTTGACCGCCGGTTCGGAACCGATCGATCACCTCTATTTAAACATTCAGTAGACTATGATTATATTGCAAATGTCAATTCAATGCTGAAAATAATGTATTTTACTTAAAGAAAGAAGGGTTGATATGATCTTTTATTATAAAAAAGTTTATTTAATAATAATTTGATAACTGTAATAAGCAGTAATGATTGTGTTGTCATCTGAATTTAAATTTGAAAACAAATTAAAATTAAAATTTTGAACCCCAAGATCCTAGGCCCTAGGGTGTGAATTACCTTCTAATTATACTCGTAAATACTTAACATAATTCATTAAATTCTAACGGTAAAACCTGCTCATTTTTGACAGCTATAAGTTTAACTCAAATCAGTTTCAATTTCAAAATTGCGTTCGTTTGGTACACAAACTAAAGAAAAGCATAAAAGAAAGTTTAAAAGGAGCGGTCAACATAATTACGTATTTACCCCCTTCTTCTCAGTGAAGCCAATGTTTCAGTCGACGAGCGGCGGTAATGGCGGCGGCCGCGAGGGCGGAGGAAGCGCATTACACTATGGCTCCAACCTCGGAGGTCTTAGTGGTGGCAGTAACGTCACTGCGCGTCGCCCTGGGAGGGGCAGCCGCCGCAGGTCGCGTGACGATGGCGGCGCTTCGAATCTTAGGGTTCCGCTGCTGCAGGGTAACGAAAGGCTTCCTCATCCTTGTACCGACTTCGATGTCGCGTATTTTAACTCCTACGCTCACCTCGGCATTCACGAAGAAATGATCAAGGTACAATACACTGTCACTCTTGGATGGAAAATATTCGGATTTATGCCGCTCTGTAATTTGAACTTCTCGAATAACTCTCTCGATATTATGGATTGTGATTGGGCCTTTTTTAGTAAGGAATAGTTTCTTTACTCAGTACCATGGTAGTTATGTTCGTCGCAGTGGGTTTATTGGCATTGCTCTCCTTAGTCTTTGGACTGCGATCAAATGAAAGTGTGTTTGCACTAATACTTAGTCTGAAATCTTTCAATGGAAGGACATAGCTTAGGAAATAGTTATGCTTCAAAACTGAAAATATCAGAACAAAAGATAAGCATCTTCATGGTGGTGGTCTAGATTTCTTTGAATTAAATCATAGAAAGCCTCTGATTACATAGATATTTGCATATTCCTTACAGATCTTTAAAATGTGATAATTTACAAATATATTTTTCATCTGTGCAGGATCGTGTGCGCACTGATACTTACAAAAGAGCAATTTTCCAGCATCAAGATCAAATTGCAGGAAAAGTGAGCATTTAATAGGCTGTCAGTACATTGTCTTGATCTTTACTTTGTCTGGGGCAGGTTTTGATCCGGATAATGATCTATCATTGTTGTATCTGGTTTGATCTGATTATGCATGTGAATGATTTCTTGTAATGTGTGCTGGTAAAGCAGAAAATGGAAACTAATTGTAATGTCTTCTTGACCTAATTGCTAGGAGGTCAGTTAGAACGTAATAATGGCTAGAATTGTGAAATCTGTTTCCAGTGGTTTTTATTTGCCAATTTGCTTGTTTTGATGTTGAATATCGATCTTTACTTCAGGTTGTAGTTGACGTTGGCTGTGGCACTGGCATTCTCTCTATATTTTGTGCTCAGGCTGGAGCAAAGCGGGTAAGAATTAAGATGCTCTTATTGTTCAGCAACCTTTTTGATTCACTACACAAGATCGTACAGATCTGATTGAGATGTTCTTTTGGTCACATATATGACTGTTCGGACTCAAAGAATTATGACTTTAAAGTCACAGTTAGTTGTACTTTTTCTCCAGTATTTGAATTTCATTGATTTTGTAGAATCAATCCAGGTATGAGTTTTAGAATTTTGAACATACTTTGGCCATCCCAAACTATCCAAGTAAATTAGTAGATTAATCAGAATATGAATTATTGACCTTCCGGAAAAAAAAAAAAAAAAAATTCAGCCGTAGGAGAGCTAGAAATCATTCTACTATGTGGTCAATTGGTATTTGTTCTTTTACACTGATATACCTTATCTTGATCTTCTTCATGTTTGCTGCTAGGTGTATGCAGTGGATGCCAGTGATATTGCAGTTCAGGTGCTTTTTTTTATCTTGATTGTTACTGGCTGAGTCATGCTGCATGAAACTGTATTGACGAGTAGTCAGTATCTTGCTTTCCATGTGATTTAAAGTCCCCTGATCCTCCATTTCATCATTTACTTTTTTAGGGATCTTTGTGCTTGGGGAGTATCCAATTAATGAAATTTATGTGTGCAATATCCAGCAATCATAATTCTTAACTTCTTCAATCATAAATTATATAATCGTACAGCTTATTCTAGAGAGCAGAGAGCTTCCTGTTTTGTGTAATAGAGTAAGAGACCAAAAAATAGGCCACATAACACCAGCCAATAGTAAGTTTAGACACACATTTTTAATTGAAAAAGTGAAAGTGTCAAACTCTTGAATAATCACTGGCTTCCATGTGATGCTGCATGATTGCAATGTTCAGGCTTTTGTGGAACTCTATCTGCAGTCCTCTTTTGAGATTTTTATATACATACATGCACCTTCATATTAAAAATACTTAAATTTTTTATGTGGTTAGTTATGTATAATAAAGGGAGCAATGGAACACAATAGGAGAGCAATATATTTCACCGAACTACGTATTAACATACATGAATTATTTTTTATAAAACCAATAGAATAGAATTTGCATGCAAAAAGAATACATGTGAAGTAGAATTGTCTTACCTTCTAATGATGATTCTTCCATATGAACTCATGAATCACACCTGTTAGTTGGTATCAAATTGTAATGTATGTGAGAATTATGTTATAAATTATCAAATTAAAGTACTTGTGAAAGTTAACTTGCCATCAATTTCATTGTTATGTGTAGATGATTAATGGTCTTCTACCATTGAAATGTTGGCATTCTGTCAATCTTCAAGGGCAGAATTAAATAATGGGATTAATCTTTGGATTTGGGGGGGTTGCATTAACAAAAGAGGGAAGATTTTATGGAGATTACTGTGCATGCTTTATGACGTGTGGTTGGAACACAATAAGAGAAATTTTGAGGACATTTGAAAATTCCGAGTGAAGTTTAGGTAAGACTGAAGATCATAGTGGCAATTATGGATTTCCCAAATT
This sequence comes from Scutellaria minor, assembly GCA_954870855.1. Classification (NCBI taxonomy): domain Eukaryota; kingdom Viridiplantae; phylum Streptophyta; class Magnoliopsida; order Lamiales; family Lamiaceae; genus Scutellaria; species Scutellaria minor. The sequence continues at coordinate 16,084,098 of OX940733.1, forward strand.
GGGATATTGAAGGATTTTTTTTTTTTTGGTGAACACATTATTTGGAATTGGAACTTTATACTCTAGTTTAGCTTTTAGAGTATTCCTTAATTGTGGGGATTTCTTGCCCTTTCGGTGTATACATTAATAAAGTTTTGTTTCTATTTTAATGAGTTAAATAATGGTATTGAAAATCACTTAGAGTTGTGCCAGGGCGATTATTGAAAAACAATCACGCACTAGGGGTGGGGTATAAAAAAGAGAAAGGGTGCTGAAGATTTATAAAGTGAGGAACATATCTTAGATTGAAAATGAAACAACATCTATGAAAATAGCACCTTTGACCTTTGCCGATCCAAAAAATCAATTCTTGTCAGATATTTTTGCTGATCTTTTTCATTTTGAGTTCTCAATTTTACAGAAAAGAGCATAAGTCATGCACGTTGTAGCATAGTTGCACTCTATTCTAATATTGTTTCTAGAGTAATGTTACAATACAGTTGTGATGGATGTTGATCTTTTCAACTTTCATGCCAGGCAAATGAAGTAATTAAGGCAAACAACTTAGGTGACACTGTTGTTGTATTGCACGGACGAGTTGAGGTAGGGCACTTTCTAAAGTAAATAATTTTTATTTTTGTTACTATCAGTTCTTTAAAATCTTAGTTATTAAATTTATTCCCCCTATGTTACCCGCTTTTGTATTTGTGAAGTTAACAACTTTGCCAACGGAATCAAACTGGATGAAATTTGTAATGGATGACTTAAACTTAGTTCAATGGTAGGCGTAGATGGGCCATATGCATTTGTGTACCCATCAGCATTTTAACAAAACAAACTTTTCCCTTGTAACAATGGTTGGGATTTAGGTGGATAGAAACTTGAATTAGGGGTATAAAATTTAGTTTTAGGGTTGTACAGATCTCAATCCGGTACTTCATAACCTCCTGATTTCATTTTAAGCTTCTACTTTTCTTTCCCTGATAAATTGCTCCTGTTAATACCATACATAAATTTATGGAAGAGATAATAATTGTATATGAATGTTTATCAGCATTAGCCACTTTAATACTTTGTATTTATGTGAATAAATTAGAAGATTTAAATATGGGCTCGTGGTCCATCAACTCTATTGTTTCTTCATTAATGTTGATGATATAGATTTTATTTCCATAATGCTTAGGAGAACCTCAATGCCATGGAAGGTACTAGCACTCTACTTGACCCCTAAAATTCTTACTATGACCATATTATGTGCTTCATTTCTTTAGATCACTAAGATTTCTGTTTTCCTTATATATATTTTATATTAGTGTGGATCTTCTACCTTGTTCTGGTCATTGCAGGACGTCGAAATTGACGAGAAAGTTGATGTTATTGTTTCTGAATGGATGGGTTACATGCTTCTTTATGAGGTGATCTTACTGCCGCAGTTCTTGCCTGTGTCAAATTTGCATAATTACATTTTCCTAAGGCATATTTATATTATATATTTCAGATTCAGATTCTAGTCTTTCCTCGTTCTTGGTTCTCTTGTCTAACATGGTATTTGTTTGACACTTTGACTATCCGGTTAGAGCATGCTGGGGAGTGTAATTACTGCCAGAGATCGGTGGTTGAAACCTGGAGGTCTTCTCCTTCCATCATACGCCACGGTATAATTTAGTTGCTCCTCCCCCTCTTCTTCCAACTCCCCAAACCCCGTGGGCATATAACGGAAGCAAGATTGAAATTGACCTTTACTTGGTTGCATTTTGGCAACAGTTGGTGCTTAATAGTGATATCTACTTGTCATGTATGGTTGCATTTGTAATTTGTCCCCAGAGCTACAAACATAGTATGCAGGAACTGACATAGTGTATTGCACAATCACCTTGGGGGACTTGCATCACTATAATCATGATAATAGCATTCACATTTGACAGTCACCAGCTTAGTGGATATAATGGTGTCTTTTACATTTTGCAGTTGTACATGGCCCCTGTTTCTTATCCAGAACGATACAGTGAAAGTGTTGATTTCTGGCGTAATGTCTATGGAATTGACAGTGAGTATTTTTCTTATGATCACTGTTACATCAATTTGGTCATTTTTCTGTATTTCCTAGATATAAAAAACATTATTTTTCTGATCGTATAAATGTTCTGGTTGAGATAACTTTCCTGATGTGCTGAAGTGTTGTTTCCCTTTGGTTATGTCACGTAAACGTAATGTCTTGTACAAGCATACTCGTATATTTGTGTTCTACTCAACTGACTGAATAATCCTTTCGAGTTCAAAATTGTTTTATAGTCGAACACATGAGTCCATTGTTAATCTTTTTGGTTTTTGTATTTGTATAATTCAAATTGGAAATAAGATTATCCGAATGTTTAATATATCATGAAAAGTGAAAAGTCTGAACTTATTTCAAATTTGACCACCCAAATATTACTTTGTGATTTTGCTTGGACATGGACAATGTGTGAAATGGATTATTTGATTCTGAGTTGTCTGGAAAGAACTTGAGTATTTAACAAGATTTAACCTGTTCATGCAAACTAGATACAGTCGGTTGTGAGGTTCTCTTGGCTCTTTGTTCTTACATTCCACGCATTTTCAGTAAATCAGGAAATCAACCAAAATATTTATTACATGACATTGTCAGGAATTGAATAATCTATCAAGCTTACAATTTAGTCAGTAAGCAGGTTGATGAAGGCATCACCAAGGTCAAGGGTGGATGTGGCCAGCTCTAATTGCAAACAGTGTCTTATGATTCAATGGACACGTTGAATTTTGATAGAGTTACACCAAGAATGTTCTAAAGTTTTTTTATACTTGGGTAGATATGAGGTTCAAATGTGTGATTCAGTTGGCTACTTATAGTAGAGCATTCAGGGTGTTTTGATTGTCAAATCCTATGGATATCACTGAAAACATTGTGGTGTTCTGTGCTGAGTCTCCATTGTTAGAGTTTGAGGAGTCTTACCTTATACACTTGTACTCTTTGATTAGGTTATTTCACCTTGTCAGATTTTATGGTTCTACCAGATGTCCCTTCCATGAGCTGGTATAGTAGTGCCCGTATTGTTGGTTGACGACATGAAATGCAATCTTGTAGTTTACAAGCATATGCTCCTCTAGGAGATTCACCTTTTATTCACCTAACCTCTTATGTCAGTTCTCATTTCAAAGATAAAGTATGTGCAAAGATATTTCCTCAAATTTTTGCAATTGATATCGTTTTTTTATGATCTCTAACTTTATGATGCGAGAGTTGAGATTTCATTGTTATATGTAGTGTCTGCTATGATGCCATTAGCAAAGCAGTGTGCATTTGAAGAGCCTTCTGTTGAGATGATCAGTGGTGAAAATGTATTGACGTGGCCTCATGTGGTGAGTTGTACATACATATATGTGTGTGTGTATATATATATATTTACATCTTTGATGTCTCATCTATTTCATGCATTTCATTTTCTTTATAAGTGTGTGGGCCCTTGTCCAAAGTCTTTATGACCTTTGTGATGTGTGTCCTCTGTGTTCATTAATTCATAAGAAGCTTCAAGGCCTGTTGCCGCCTTTATATACCTGAATGTGACATGGTGATGCTATGAAGGTTGCTCTCTGATTATCTTGGATGTGGACTACATCTTATCGCTTTTACAAGTCTTGGATTCAAATGTTCGGATTTATGTCTTGTAGTTTTGTTCCTTTAGATCCCGACTATTTTGGGGATCCACCCTGAATTGTTCACCTTTTTTTTGCTGGATATAAAATTTCTTGTTACATATCAAAAAAATTAAAAAGATAAAAGTTCTTTTGCATGTTCTTTACTAAATACCAAGTTACCCATTACTCATTGCTTCCTGGTCTTTCTCTAATTTCCTTTTTTTTTGTTCATGTTCTGTAAGCCTCTACCTGTCTCTCTCTTGTTTTGGTGGGTGGGTAGTAGGTCTTTTGGGAATTAGCAGGAACATTTAATAGCTTCTACATATGAAGAAGACAGTCGTTGAAAACTTGTGTTTTGACTAGCACGTTTATAAAAGAAAATTTTGCAGTTGTTCATTCAAACATTTGAAGTATAAGATTTTAGAAAGTACTGAGGAAAAGTTATCCTGATATCTTGTATCATCCTATAAAAAGTATTAATCTACCTTGGTGTCTCAGCCGCAGTAGCGCTTGCTTTATCTTCAGATGCTTAGTCCAGAAGGTTGAGTTTTGGAGGTAAATTCCAAATGGGGGGTGTGATATATAAGTGTTGAGGCTAATTTGCATTTCCTTTCTTTGCTGTTTCCTTGCCAATGCTTGATGCACTGTCACTCCATAATGGCAATTAGACATCAACACTATTGGGGATTATGCAACATTTTGCTTTATGCACACTGTGTCAATCTCTGAAGGTGGTGATGTTCAGTAGCTTATGTAGTGATACTTTAAATTGGACTTGGGTATCGATTTTAAAGTGAATTATCCATTTCTTGATGAATCTGAAGTTGTAGATTTAAGAATATCAAGAAAAAGGATGAAAGTTGCATACACCAGTTAAAGAAACAAGGTTGTAAAATCTAAAATGTCCTAGCAGTTCAATGAATGATTTGTGTTTTTTTAGATATAAATTTAGCAATGAAGGTCTTAAGCGGGTGATGGGTGTTTTACATGAGTTAAATTTCCTATATGTTTATCACAATCCTCTGATTGGAAAGTTCCCTACTAATGAAGAGTACCGTTAGTGGTTCATCAGATATTCATAACATGTGTTTCGGTCACTAACAATTCATGTTATAGTTATTATCTGGTTATCTTGCATTTTCTGGTTGCTGTCTATTCTGTGAACCAAATGCATTGTTTTTTCTCGAAAATTATGGAAATTTCAGTTATATATCATGTGTTTGCTATATATATCTATAGTCTTTCTAGATCATTATGTAGTTTGAATTTCTGCAACTTTATTTTTATTTTGGTGACAGGTAAAGCATATTGACTGTTCTACCATTACAATTCAGGAGCTAGAGTCAGTCTCAACTAGATTTAAGTTTCAATCAATGATGCGAGGTAGAATCCCTCTTTCCATAATCCATCTTTTCTCGGAGCCCATCTTAATCATTGTGAATTTATGCATCTTCATACACGTACCATGATACTTTTCTGTCACAAACAGTTATGATCTGCTGCTTAACATTTTCTCATTGTTAGTTTTTATATTGTATTTGCATATGATCATATACTAGTCTTGATTTTTTTCGGTTTACGTTTATAATTATTTAAGGATGAGTGACGAACTTTAAGTGAACAAGCTTCTTTAAAAACAATCATTTTGCAGCACCATTTCATGGGTTTGCATTCTGGTTTGATGTGGAGTTTGGTGTTCCCGCCGACAACAATGCTCCACCTGCATCTGTTGAGTCTCCAGATGATAGAGTCACAGATACCAGTAGAAGAAAGAAGCGAGCCAATCCCAATAATGCCCTTGTGCTATCTACAGCTCCTGAGGATCCTCCAACACATTGGCAACAGGTGTCCTGTCCACCAACAATCTCTCTCTCTCTCTCTCTCTCTCTCCTCATTGAACGTGCTCGACTCTCTTGTGAGTCTATTGTTGGAAATCATGTCTTTCTACTCACTTAACCAGCTCTCCTCCATGTGGTCTGCAGACATTGATCTACTTATACGATCCAATAGAGGTGGAACAAGATCAGTTAATTGAAGGTTCCGTAACACTAACACAAAGCAAGGAAAATGCTCGATTCATGAATATTCATCTAGAGTATGCGTAAGTCAAGGCTCCTCTCTTTTCTACATAAATAGTTTTATTCCCTTGCACCACATACATTATAACTAATTTTCTCATCTACCTTGCAGCTCTGGTGGTCGTTCTTATGTTAAAGAATCTGTAATGCGATGAATCTGGCAGCGATTTTATCATACGTTTTCCCTTCAAGGCCTCAAAATATGAGGCACAGTGACTAAACTAGAATGGTACGGCATCATTTCTTTGAAGCAATTTTCACCCACCACGCTTCTTGGTCTGGTTTGAAGGAAGAGTAGTTTTAATGGTAGGTACAAATATAGGGTTTTTTTGTTCATCCTTCTTTAAAGAACTGAAATGGATTTTATCAATTCAAGTCTGTATTCTTACCTGAGCTTTTATTCTTTAAATAGTTGCAGAGATTCTTCATAAGGAAACACCCAGTACTTGTTACACTTGGGTCTAGTATATTTGCAACCCTAACAAGACCAAGACATTTCTTACACAGTGTGAATGTGTTGGTGATTACTTCAGAAAGTAGAAACTATGAAATGTAGCTGGTCTATTTCTTTATCAGTTAAGTGCTGCTCTATTTCAAAATTTTCTTTCATTGTTGATTATATAAGAACTAGTAAATTGAATGTGATTTGTGATGTTATATTTTTTTAAATATTTTCTAGTTATGTGAGAGAATATTGGAGTAACTAGTGGGGTATGTGTGTAAACTGTAAACAGGGATGAATTGGTGAAGTGTTGTTTCAATGTTTCTTGAACTTTTAAAATGTTGGTTTTTTTATGTAAATTTTTCTTTTAATTTTCAGTTATATTATTAATTAATAAGAGTTTGTTCCCATAGATCGTAAAAGTTTGTCCATTGATTTATGAAATTTAGCTCTCATTTAAGAGTAATCATTTAAGGTGTGTGGATTTGAAATTTCAGTTTCAAGAAAATGGCTAAGGAAATATTGAGACAATGATGATTTAAAAATTCATTATAACCATTCAAAAAAGAAAAATAAACCATTTATTTCATAAATAAAAGTGACCAAACTGCACCAAAAAAAAAAAAAAAAAAACTCGACATTTCAAAAAATTATTTGAAAATACAATTGTGATAACTAGTTTAAGTCGTATTTTTTCACTAAATTCAGAAGGTTGATGTTTAATTTCAAATTTAAAAAATGAGGTGATATCTTTTTGTGCAATAGAGAACTTAAAATTCATTATACATAAAATTACTGAAATAAACGAACCATTATAAATCAGAAATAAACTTCTCATCTATTTAATCTTGATATCAATTATCTCGCTAAATCCCAACCGCATATCACAAGAGAACCCTAATCAATCAACGGCTTAGATACCATACACGTCAGCGATCCGTGGAGAGCGAAAACCCCACATTTTGGCTCCAAATCGAAATTTTGGCGCCCTCTCAAAAAACAAAAACAAAAAAATTTCTCAGTTGCCTCTAAAAATCAAACAATTTTCGAGATTTCATTTCTCCCTCACAATTACTAGTATAAATAAAGATATTAATCTGAAGAATTCACAAATTTTCAGTCGAATTTTCATCCGATTTCGAGCAAAATAAGCAAAAATGGCAGGCGGTGGAGCATCATCAAACGCTTCGAGACAGAGGAAGAGGGTTGAGGCGGAGTCTGCGCCTTCTTCTGCTACTGCTCTCAAACGTGCTAGAGATGGCAGTGCTTTTACCAAATGGTATTTGTTTTTTCCTGTATCTATTTGTATCTATACATTTATACATATCGGAAAATACGAATACGGGTGTGCGAGTGTTTTGTTTGGTGTTGGTGTTTGTTTTTTCGAAATTATTTTGTGATGTGAAGCGGAATCGACTTGCAGTGAAGGGTGCAGCAAAGATGTGGCGGTGGCGTTGATAAGCTTTCACGATTGTAGCCTTGATGCTAAAATTAAGATGAATCTGGGTACATTTTCTCTTATTCTTATAGTAATTGTTGTGTATATAAGTATATAACATGTAATCTGTGAATATGATTTGTTCGCTTTGCCTGATTAGTTAATCTCTCTTTTTATAGAGGCTCAGGTTGTGGAAATGGCCAGTGAGACTAAGAAGCCAACAAGCGAACGGTGAATTTCTTGAGCATTTTGTAAAGTTTTTATACGAGCTATAACTATAGAGATCTAATTGAACTGAAGTATTATGCAGAAAGAAGAGTAAGCCGACAGATTCAAAAGCAAAGAAAGAAAAGAAGGCCAAAAATCCGAATGGGAAAAAGCGCCCTCCAACTGCGTTTTTTGTGTTCATGTACTCCCTGATTCTTTTATGATGTCTGTTTGATGAGTGTCGTCTAGTTTCTGATTTTATTGATGAGAAGGTGTTTGAATGGATTTTCAGGGATGATTTCAGGAAATCATTTAAAGAGACTAATCCTGATTGCAAGGGTGCTGCCATGGTAATAATGAACTGGTCAATGGTTTTCAATGATTCCAAGTGTTTGTTTATTATTATTATTATTTTGTTTGAGTTTTTGAAAATTGGTTTGCTGTGTTGTTTTGTTAGGTTGCAAAGGAAGGTGGTGAGAAATGGAAATCCATGAGTGATGAGGATAAGAAGGTTTATATTGATAGAGCTGCAGAGCTTAAAGCAGAGTATGAGAAATCATTGGAGTCTAATAATGATGCTGAATCTGACAATGAACAAGTAATGTTCCTTGTTTTAAATTTTGTGTTTTGGATGGTAATTTGATTAAACGCTTGTATGATTTTATCATCTGATATGGTTTTGCATAGTTGATTGACTTAGTTTTGGTTATATTTAGGATATTGATGACTCATCAGAGAAAGAGGTGAAGGGGGAAGATGAATTACCAGAGGAAGAGGTGAAGGAGAAAGCAGATGAATTATCAGATGATGTCACAGTGAAGGAAGAAAGAGACGACACATCTGAGCAAGAGGTGAAGGAGGAAGCTGAAGAAGATGATGAATAGGGCTTATCTCCATTCAAGTTAGGCAGTTCAAGATTTGTTCTTTTTAGCTTGTAAATCTTCACCTTTAGTAGTTCACTAGATTTGCTCAAGGTATATTAAATGGAATGTAGCCTCTTGCGTTTTGCTTTGCGCCATTTTGTGTGCTTGTGCTGATTTTCCTAATCTCTTTAGGGGATGTTAATCAAAGATTTTTTTTTTGAGAAAGTTGGTTACTCTTATTCAAGATTGGCATGCTATTTCTTGAAGGTTTTGTTTCGTTATTGTATGGGGTTTCAATTGTATGGACCTGCGTAATTGGAGTTATTGAATTGATGTAGTGATACATAGCAATGAGGTTAGGTTTATGAATGAGGTCTCTTCAATTGAATTGAATCCACAGGATAGTGGCTAATAAAGTGTCAACACATCAAGAAATGTGAAGAAAAGTGTAGCTAAAATTACATGGAACATATAATAAGAACGATGAGTGTATTTTGTTGCATCATGCATCTAGGGAGTCAGCATATCACTGGCCCATTTTCCTCTTGAGTTTTCCCTTGCAAGGAGGCAAGGGTTTGGCACACAAGCACAAATTGTGAGCATATGCAGATGCATGAAATACATTAAATGGTCTTCCCTGTGGAATCTCTCCACACAATTTATTTGCTCTGAAACTTGCATGTCTAAGCGCTTCAATCCCCAGCAAACTGTTTGGGATTTTTCCAATCAGCCTATTGATCGATAAATCCAGCCATTGAAGCTTGAGCAATAAGCCCATGCTTGTTGGGATAGAGCCCGTTATCTGGTTTCTTGAAATGTCGAATCTTTCCAGCTTAACGAGGTTTGAAACTGACTCGGGGATGTGGCCCACAATCTTGTTACTTGCCAAGTTCACCACTTTTAAGTTCAACCCCCCACTGAAATCAGGGATGCTGCTAGAAATCCGATTGTGGGACACATCGATAACCTCCAAAAATTTAGTAGCGTTGTTGCTCAATACCCTTGAGAGAGAGCCAAAGAGTTGGTTTGAATGAAGATCAAGAGATGAAATCTGATCAGGCAGTCTGATGGACGAGATATCGCCACTAAGTTGGTTGTTTGAAATCTTTGCACTCTGCAAACTTGTCATTTTCTCAAAGAAACTTGAAATCCCATTTGTGAAGTAGTTATCAGAGAGGTCTAATGAGCTCAAAGAATCAGGCCTTGTAAAGTTTGGTAGGGGCCCTCTGAGCTTACACCCTGCTAGATGAACATCAGAGAGCTCTCTCTCTCTGATCCAATTCGGAACTCTCTCTAAAACAAGATTGTTGTAAGAAAGATCAATAGATAACAGAGAAGGAAGGCCCTTCTCAAATGCTGCATTAGGCAAAGGGTTTGTCATCAGATTTCTTGATAAATTAAGGTTCCACAGACTCTGCAGCTGTGAAATGGATTCTGGGATTTCACCTGTCAGCTTATTAGAACTCAGTTTCAACACAGAAACAGATTTCAAATTCCCAATTTGTGTTGGGATTCTTCCAACCAGCTGGTTTTGATCAAGTGAAAGCTCAGATAATTGGACAAGATTGAACAAAGAAACTGGTATTGGCCCTTCAAACTGATTGCCACTCAACACAAGATATGATAAATTGTGAAGCTCTCCAAGAAAATTGGGTACCAATCCGGATAACAAATTGAAGCTGAGATCAAAAGATTGCAAGCTTCTAAGGTTCCCAAGACTCAGAGGAACTGAACCTGTGAACAAATTCTTGCCAAGATTCATCTGCACAAGATTCCTCAAACCCCCCAATGAAGGTGGAATCTTTCCCACCAAATGATTCCCACTCAAAGAGATTGTTTGAAGGCTTCTCAATTGTCCTAAACTTGAAGGGATGTTTCCCTGCAATGAATTGTCATCAAGAACAAGCTGAGTGAGGTGTGTAAGATTGGAGAAGCTTTCTGGGATTCCCCCTCCAATTCTCTTCATCCCACTAATCACCATTATCTCCAAGAAATGCAAGTTGCCAAGAGAAGGAGAGAGAAAACCCTTCATGTAAACACCACCATCAGATGGCCTCTCCAACACCAACCTAGTAACTCTCCCACCATCGCCGCCGCACTCGATGCCTTCCCAGCCACCGGAGCAGCAATCGCCGCCGGCCCACGTGGACAGAATCCCAGTTGTGTCCTTCAAAATGCTGGCCTTAAAGGCAAGAAGGGCAGCTCTATCAAGGTGAGAACAAGTTGCAGGTGGTGATTGGGAGAAACATGGTTTCAAGAATGTGAAGATCAACAGAAACTGAACAGCCCACATCAGAAACTGCATTTTCTTGAAGTGGGATTTCAAGAAAAAGGGTAATAAGCAAGACAGAATCATGGTAATATTATAGTACTGGGAAAAAGCTGTTGGAAAAGGGTGTGTGTATTGCTGTTATTTCATGGGTTTGTCGCTTAGACAGCAAGATATAATGATAGTGTAAAGATAGTGGAAAAATGAAGAGAAGAAAAAGAATGATGTGGTTTGAAATGAAGCCATGGATGTGTCCCTGTTTTTATAGCAGCTCAGTAATTTATTGAAAACAAATAAACTTGGTAAATATTTTAGCGTAATTGAAGTGAATCACATGCATAATTTTTGACCGTTTGGATTATTCACGAGGATTCTGAATTTTTATTGGAACGTTGGAGCGCACTATATTCAAATTCTATTTACCTACTTTCTTTTTTATACTAATTCTTTATTTATATTCTATTTGAAAAAAAAAAAAATCTTATGGTCCACAAATTTCAACTCAATCAATGATGAGCTATTTTAATTTAATAAACCTTAACCATTGTATTTAGTTTGAGTTCCTTAGATTATAAAATGAGGTTTCATTTAAATTTTATTTCTCTATATATATATAATAAAGTTTTAACAAAATATTTTCAAATGAGCATTATGTAGTTCTTTTTTCTAAGTTGACTTATGATGCATTTGATGATGGTAAATTCTATATTTACTTTATTTTCATCTCAGTGTACAAGCAGTTTGTAAATACGAACTAATTGATTATATGATACAAATGTCATATTGATGTTATATTAATAGATTATTAAGTACATGAGGTTTCTTGAAAAAAAAAAAGTGCATGAGGGATATTTGATAATTTAATTATACTCTATGTGTGTATGTATAGTACAAATCCTTTGAGAATTAAGTAGTATGAATGTGGATAACTTATTTGAGCCTGGTGGATAAGTAGATTGGGTTGTATCATGTATGCACTGGAAAGTACAGGAGAGCTGCATATAATAAATAAATTTGAATAAAATCATCATATGATTTGGTGCTTTTATTATATATTTAAATAAAATATTTCCCCCTCTTATTCTTGTTGCGTCTTGATCCTAATAATGCTACAACATTATAATGTATTCCTAAAGTTTGCAAAATATAACCGCCAAAATGGAATGCAACCTCATGTTTATAAAACCTAACATTATTTATTCCCCAAAAAAATGTTTTTACTATAGAATATTTCTTTTAGAAAAAATAAAAACCACTTCAGTATTTTATTTGTGTATTTTATTTACTAACAATGTTATTTGTTTACTTTTTGGTGGGTGAAAACGACGTCTCATTAAGATTTGAAGTGGGTGCCTCAGCTTCTTTTTTTATTTTCTGTTGACATTTTGGTCAAAATCCGAGGATAAATAGGGAAGTTTACTTGGCAATTGTATTATTGGTTTCATATTTCTAACGTAAACCAAGGTGAAAATACTTTCACTATTTTTTTTTGTTCGTTTGTCTGACAACATACTTTCACTAAATTTTTATATAAATATATAGACACACTAAAAGAATTGTAATTACTTTTATTTGATATATATAGACATGAGATTTAAAAAGTTTCATATATATGTTATATAAAAGAATGTTAAATTCTAGCCGGATTGAAAATTGATGTGTCATCAATATACCGAAAAATTAATTATTTTTCTCCACAACTAATTTGTAGAAATTGTTCATTCATCCCATTAACCAACTCATAGTGAGTACAACTAACACTTTAAAGAAAAGGATCAAACAATATAATTTAATTTTATGTGTATGGATTGTGAATGATAGACTCAAACGATATAATTTAATAATATATATTACTTATTTGAATAGTATTTATGCCACTTGCCAAAGGACCACAAATATTTATGGGGTCAAAAAAAGAAACAAGGAAACACTAAATTAATAATAATTAATAAATGGATGTAAGATTCTTTTTTGCTAGTATTAAAGAAGTGGCATAGATTTTAAAAGTGATTTGTACCAAACTGAAGAGGATATAATATTGCTGGCTAGCTCCTACTCCACTTCATAAATGTAAAAACTAAATTTTGATGTGTAAAATAATATCATATAAATCTTAGTGTTATTTAGTTTAATGTACATGTATAAATTGTGTTGTAAATACTGTATTTTATTAAAAATCATTATTATTGAAGATTAAACTGATAAATTACGATTCAAATATGTCTTTTACAGGTATAAATGTGCATTTTTCAGTTATAAATATGTGTTCTATAAGTATGTGTTTTACATGTATAAGTATGAGTTATATAAATATGTATTTTACAGCTATAAATATACGATTTACTACTATAAGTATGTATTTTTTCGCATGGTGCGACGGTTACACATGAGTGTTGGTGCTAATATTTATAAAGTGAATGGAAGAGCTTAAATTTTTTTGAGTATATTTACTTTAGAGAATAAAAATTGAATCATTATATTTTTATATGCATTAAGACTAGTTAGACCCCTTTTATGTGTACCATTTTTGTGACAACACAACACACACAACTAAAGTTACTACTATTATGACAATCTTATTAGATGTGAAATGATAATATATACATATTATATGAAAATACTATCTTGTGAAATCATTTAAAAAAAATTGGATGTAGACAATCCACTTTATTTATAATAAAAAGAGCGAATCTATGGGAAGGCCTAACAAATGTAGTGTATAGGATAAAATCCCATCTGATCCAACTGTCTCCAACCCTTTTTTAGACATAAATAAAGTTAGGTCAATAAATTGAAATTAGTTGGTACAGTGGTAACTTGATGGGCTATAAGCCCAAAACTTTATCTAATAATTATTAATTAAAATTGGTTGGGCCACAGCCCAATATTATGATTTCATATATTTATTTTCGCAATTAAAATGCCCACACAAAAATTTATCAAAAATTTATTTGAGGACACACATTTTAGTTCAGGGTTACTTACAATAAACATTTTAAATTATTCAAACTTTTACACTTTATCCATTTTTGTTCCAGATCACCTGTCAAATTATATAAATTGTTGCATATTATCCATTTTTATTCTTATTTCTGCATAAACCACAGTAATAAAGCAATACAAAATATTGTGGTGAAGAATAACTTCGAATAAGAACTTAATGCATAAATAAATAAATAAAATTGCATTAAAATTTACAAAAAAAAAAATTCAATATTAATTATATTTTATTATTATTTAAATATTCTAATTATATGTCACTAACATTTTCAGTTTCTTTTTCCCGGGTATACACACATTTCCGTTGGGGCGGTTGGGAGTATATGTATATATATGTGTATATAAAACTCAGTTTCTTTTCTGATTGAATAATTCTCATGAACCAAATTCTCTCCAAGGAGCACGAAGAACCACAATCAAGAAGCAATACTATGGAGCACGAAGAAGAATCAGCATCAAGATTGGCCACGGCTGTCAACGGTTCATCTGAAAGAGCCTTCATCATCCGCACCCAGTTGGGGCACTTCTACTTGAACCCCACCACCAGAGCCTTGGACCCCTTCGATTTCACTCTCTTCTCCTTCACAACAATCTTGTGTTGGTAGATAAGTGGTTAGGCATATTGAAAAGATGGACAATTACGGGGTTAAGTCGAGTCATCTTTCTCCGTAAGACGATATTACTCCGTATCCAAGTGCTCACGGTTAACGGCAATCATTCCCAAGATACAACGACTTCGAGCTTAAGGATTACTGCACAACAATCCGATAGCTTTTGGATTGTTGTGCAGTAATCCTTAAGCTCGAAGTCGTATCTTGGGGACGATTGTCGTTAACTGAGCACTTGAATACGGGACAATATTAAAATTTGGTCAAAGATTGGTCAAAACCAACATTCTCTTCCAATTTCCAACATCTTGCAGTCTAGCCATGGCTTGATGCAACTCGAATGCAGAGACTCCAATGACGGTCCCAAATATTACTGCGTTGCCAACCCGACCATGAAACGAGCAAGAAAGCTGTCGATTGCGCCAGACCCTCTGAATACAGGCGAAGAGATAGTCCCGTTTTTTCTGAAATTTGATCTGTCTGAATCAGTGTATTACAAGGTGGGTTCTCTGAGGATTGTATCGGAGAATCATACCCTGGATGTGTATGATTCAGAGAGCCGTGAATGGCAACAGAGCTCCTGCCCAGATACCTTTCGCATACCTAACAACACACACGAGATTATCCAGAGAAGAATATGCTTGAAGAACCGGGTTTACACTGTCTGGGCCAACGGTGCAACCTTACATGGATCTTGAAGACAAGAATTGTGGAATGATCTGGCCTCCATCAAATTTATACAACAGTAACTATGTGTTGGAATGGAATGGAGATGTTTGTTGCATCTCCATGTATAGGCGGAGTTCTGAGGTGCCGGCGAATGTAATGCTTGTGCATAAGCTGATTGAGCCGGTGAAGCTGGTCAACCAGGTTGATTATCAATGGCCTGAGATGAAGGATGCCATTACCGTGCTGGGAATCGTGGGGGGTAAGATCTACCATGATCTTTCCATTTTGTTAAATTGTTCAGGAAGATTGTTGTCTACTCGGTTTTGTTCGACCACAGAGACCATGGGGAGTGCCTCTGCTTGAGGCTGATCAGTTCGAAGAGACTTTGGCTCTTGTTTGAATCTATTCTTCTTTTACTGTTACTCATGTTTCAAATATATTGGGTTTGATCCATCGATGTGGAAACTCATCTTTGTTTTGCTTACGGTTGAAGATTTTGTTACTGGGGTTTCCTTTTTTGTTAGATTGATATTTTGGATTTTAGATATATAGGGTTTGATTCATGTGGAAACTCATCTTTGTTTTGGTTGACATGGTTAATTGATTGATATGGTGGATGTGAAATTACTTTTTCCATCCAATTGATGTGCAAATAATTTTAGTTGCCTTGTTTGGTTAGATGGACACACGAATGGAGCTATACAGAGCTTTTCTTTTCAGTGCTTTTGTCTGGAAAAAGAGTTGATGCTTAAAGCTGTAAACATGCATGTCTTTCTGCACAATTATCTTGAGTTTATGTATCTTCTGATATTATTCTAGATTGCCTACCTAACATTGCAGGGAATGATTGCTCTAGATCAAAATTTTGTGTTGTATTGATAATCTCGATTGCATTTTGTAGTTTTCAATGTGAATGATTTGTGATCTTCTTGTGTTAACATCCTTCCAATATCTTCTTTTTTATTCTTGATTTTTTTTTTTTCGAATTCTTTTTCCATTTTTTTAATTCAAAAAATAAACAAAATTAGAAATTAAAAGTCAAACTAACAATTTGGACCGTGTAATCCAAAATTAGGAACGTCCGATTTCAGCCCAATTTAACCATTCATGTAGAATTTAGCAAAATTCACGAATTTTAAAAGTTCAAGTTCTAAGTCGCCAGCCCGAAAATTTATTATCCAAAATTCTCAAATACCATAATTTACTATATTGGACTATTTGAATAATAAGCTCTAAATATTATTTGCTCAATGTATTGAATAAGAGTTGGGTGAAAGTTTAACTATTCTCTCAAATTTATATAAATGAATCATATACTTGTAAAAATAATTGGCCCATTAAAGTCCACATAAGCTTAATTCCTCCATTGATATTGATTTGATTGATTATTACTTTTTAAATCCTAAATTATATAAATGTTAGAAGGCCCATATGCTATAAATTACTAGTTGATTTATATTCCAGACTTGAACCAATAAAGCTAATAGAGGGATTGATGGTAAAAATAATACTCCTATATAAGTAAAAGTAAGTCGGCCAACCAAAACTTGCTGACCAAGATCTCAGTTGATTTCTATTTGATTCTTATTTCTGCATTGTGTTAGCAAGCAAGATTAATAACTCATATGCTCGTATCAATAAATACCATTTTAATTGATTGGATTCATTTTCTATATAAACTCTCACTGAAAATTTCTTGTTTATTCAGCGTGTCTTATTTTCATTCGAAATCTGCTATTCCCATATTCTTTTGGAGTCCTCCCAAATCAATTTTCCTCAAATAATTTCATTGGATAAATGTAATTATATAGCAAATCTTATCCAATAAGATCTCGATCAATCCAATAAGATATTTGTAATCTTGAGGTTCTTGATTTTTGATTGGAGTCTTGATTCATCAATGTGCAAAGATCACAACTAATTAACCAAACACACACCAAAAATCAATTTTGTCAAATTATAAACAGTCAATTAAAATTTGCTTTTACAAATCGCAACGTATTAGACTCACGATATCTGATAAAATAAATGTCACCTTTCCATTAATTAAACTCCTTGCCTTATCGAAATATGCTATATATAATGATGGTTCCAAGGACGATCACACAACTTCCCCCCTATCTAGTCTCTGAATCATACACTTCCATATATGCTGGTGTTCATACACTTCACAGGATCAAAAGATTTTTATTATAAAAATTAATATTAAACTTTGTGCATAAATAATCAATAAAATTTCATTAAAATTTAAAAGACAAATAGTTGAAAATAATGTAATATTAGTTATATTATATTACATTTATTACTTATTATTATTATTATTATCATCATCATCTTCATCATTTAATCAATGTAAATTTTCTAATTAATGATGGTTTGTTCAAGTCTTTCATTTTCCAGTTTTAATTGATAATGAAATATTCAATTTATTTATTTCATTAAACTTGTTTTTTATTCAATATTTATATTTTCTGATAGGAATTTTAAATTATTAATCATCATGCCATTCAACTATGATCATGCAAACAAACACCATAAACGTGTTAGCAAGGAAACAATCTTCCCTATATATGATTCTATGCGGCACCGTTTCTATCATAAATAGACTTTTTATTATTTTAGCTAGAAAATTGCATAAAATTTAAAAGATAATTAATTGAAAATCAATAACAATTTCAGTTATTTTTTTTCTCCCGTTATAAACACATTTCCGTTGGGGCAGTTGGGAGTGTATATATATGAATATCTAACTCTTTCTTTTCTGAATGAATAATTTTCAAGAACCACTATCTCCAATGGAGCACGAAGAACCACCATCAAGATCGGCCACAGCTGTGTTCGGAGCCAATATTTTGCTGAAGGAAATAATGAAGAGGCTGCCGGCAAGACAGCTCCGATTCTCCTTGGTCGAATTTCCGCAACCGCCACATGCGCCAACACTGCAACCACCGGTCAGAAGAATCACCGTTACAAAGTCTCTTTCAAAGTAACGATTTACTGCCGTTGATATTGTTGAGACTCCCAACAACGCACCTTCTACGAGTCCGATCGGTTGTTGGGGCAGACTCTCATTGGAGAATCATTGTTATATCTCCACTCAGATTCATTGACGTAAACTATTCGAGCTTATTACTGTCAAGCAATGGGATTGTTCTCTACACTGCAGAGACTTCATGAGCAGCCCATACGAGTATTTCGTTGCCAATCCAACCACTAAAGCCTCAAGGAATTTGCGCATTAAAAGAAACCCACAAATCAAAGAAAGGTTGGTCCCATTCTTTCTGGACTTTGATCCTTAAGAGTATTACAAAGTACGTTTTTTGAGGGTAATATTAGACACTCATACCCTAGATGTTTACAATTCTGAGTTCAGTTTATGGGAAACACCATCTGTGCCTAGCAATTTCTATGTGCCTCAGACAGATGTACACCAACTGTAGAACTGTATCTTTCAAAACTGTATCTTTCAAAAAGAGAGTATATGGTGGTGGGCCACCCATGAAACCTATTTCATGGACTTTGGGTACGTACAGACATAACCAAGGAAGGAAGTGTGTGGAATGTGAGGGTAACTTGCATCCCATGTCTGGGATTTGGGATGGATCCAAGGACAAAAATATCGGTATCGGTAGAAATATCGGTACCTTAATTTTACGAAAATATCGGTACCTTAATTTTACGGAAATATCGATGAAAATATCGAAATATCGACGGAAATATCGAAAATATTGAAATATCTATACTTGAATTTTATGGAAATATCGGGGAAATATCGGGGAAATTTCCGGATATTTTTGTCCATGGATGGATCCGACTACTTGATGTATGTGGATAGACTTGATGATTTTGTTTGGTCTCAAATGTATAAGATGGACCTTACATCTCTATGTCGTACAAGTTTTGGGGCACTTGCCGTGGCAATAGGCAATGAAGGACATAGCATCATACTGTATTCTAGGCCATACATCATATTTGCCTATAAAAATATTGATCATGACAGCTTTAAGGTTTTGTTCGACCTCACAAAACTTGGGGGTGAGTATCCGCATATGGTGGAGCCTCATCAGTTCAAAGTGACTTTGGCTCTTGTCTGACATGCATGGATCCATCTCTCCCTTCTTCTGCACACTAGCTTCTTTTACCATGCTTCCTTAATAGCTTCTTTTACCAAATATATGCTTCCTTAATAGGGTTTCAAATATATTGGATTTTAGATATGCTTCCTTAATAGCTTCTTTTACCAAATATATGCTTCCTTAATAGGGTTTCAAATATATTGGATTTTTGCGATAATTTGCGATATATCCACGATATTTCCCGATTTCCATCCAATTTTATACTACACTGAACCGATATCGATATCGATAGCGATAATTTACGATATTTTGCGATATATCTGCAATACCCAGGAAGAAATACATTAGCATCCAATATCCATATCGCAATATCCATATCCGCGATATTTCGCGATATTTTCATCTACATTGTTCTCCCTTGAATCAAAATGATATGTACTCACCTAATTAGTAAAATTACATGCTTGAACTATTTTTTATCTTCAACTTTCAACTATCAAGTTATCATTAGGGAGATCACCCAATCTAAATATGAGTACGAGTCATTGTTAAAAGTTTGAGAATACTCACTAGTTTTTCCATTATTCTCTAAGATTTTTTATTTTTTTTTTGTCAACACTATACTCAACAATTATTGTGTATACATTTTCGATTAATTTAATATTTTAAGGCAAAATTTCTCGGGATGTTATTGTCCATAAAGTTAAAGTAGGTACCGCTAATTTTGTTTAGCAACAGTTATTTTGAAAGGAGAAAATATAAAATTGTCAAAACTCTAAATATTCACTAATAGATAAGGGAGATGATCAATTAAAAAAGGTATTTGCTGACATGATATGAGTTATTAATATTATTAAAGTCCAAATTTGTCAGACCACCTAATTTACTTAGCAATTTAAATAATTAACTCCTCAAATTTATTTAAATGATTCTACTAGCTTATAATCAGTCACCTGCTTGTATTAATTTAAATTGAATAATTGGCCCATTATGCCATACATTGAATGAAACCCATCTTCGAGAAAGAAAGGAAATATATTAGACTCACGAGATCTGATAATTTCAAGAGAATGTACGGTGCAAATTCCTTGTCCCTATAATAGACTTGTGTTAAAAATACTACTGGGCCAAAAACGTTAAAAAATTACTGGGCCAAAACAACATGGACCCTCTACTGGGCCAAAAACGTTTAAAAAACTACTGGGCGAAAACAACATGAACCCTCTACTGGGCCTAAAACGTTTAAAAAAATACTGGGCCAAAACATAAAACCCACCAGGAGTTGCTAGGGTGCAAATGCAATACGCCGTTTTCCTTCTTTTTTTTCCTTTTCCATTCTTTTGTTTTTTGTTCTCCTTTTGAGCTAATATTTAATCATTTCTTTGTCACGTAATTATTTATTACACTAGCAGTGCTTCCATACAAGGGAATAAATTTAAAGATTTTATAACATAGTTTTACTAAACGATAAATGGCTTAAATTGTTATTAAGTCTCTCATAAGTTACAAATTACAATAAATCATATAATATAAGTGAATTATCAAAATAAATGAATTAAATTATGTTGATTTGACTCATAATATGAATTTTTTAATTAAACAAATTTAACGTAAAAAAATGATGGTTTGTTCAAGTCTTTCATTTTCCAGTTTTAATTGATAATGAAATATTCAATTTATTTATTTCATTAATCTTGATTTTTATTCAATTTTTAGATTTTCTGATAGGAATTTTAAATTATTAATATGTGTGTGATAAGTTTATTTATATAAAATATATTATGCAAAACTCAGTTAGAGTCGTCAGTGTGCAAAATAGTCTTGACTGGAAAGATATCGAATATGATTTTATTTGATAATCTCTTTCCTAATGGAATAAGAGTTTCGGCCAAAAAGATAAAAGAGTTTCAAAACTCCTAGAACTCTATCAAGACTAAAAAAAGGTTAGGTATTTAAATAAGTTGTATGCACATTACTTTTTGTTTTATTCGTGTTTTACACAGAACGGCCATGGATAGACTGAGTGCATTGCCAGATTCGTTATTGATACATATTCTCTCTCTTTCTTTCCCGGATGTTCAGAGAGCTTCAATTACTTGTGTGTTGTCCAAGAGATGGCAGTTTTTTTGGACTAAATTTCCTAGACTTGAATTCTGGGGGAATCGTATCAATACTGACGAGAAAAGAGCTATGTTTGTTGCTTGGATTAATAGGGCTCTTGCCACTCGTGGTGCAGAATATGCAGAGAAATTTCATGTTAGTTTGGAGTATGATAATAGCTTGGCTTCTGACGTGGATGCATGGGTTTAATTTGCTGTAAGAAAGAAGGTGAAAGAATTTTCGTTGGGGCTCTGTTGGAATTTAGATCAAGGAGCAGGACTCTGTACCCCTGGGGTACGGATCCTAGGATCCGTGCCCCCGACCCGCCCCACCCCGACCCGGGTTGAATATGGGTCAGTATATATAGTTTTTATTTATTTATTTACCTTTCATTTGCACAAATCTCTCAACACAAATCCCTCACCCCGTTTTTCTTCTGCAATTCCTTCATATCCTCTACTGTTGCCGTCGCCGTCAAAAATAGTTTTGAAATTCAATTTGTAAGATTACTCTCAACGATCTTCATCTACTACATTCTGATATTTCATTTTATATTCTACTATCTATAACATACATCAAATATTCATTAATAATATAATTTTATACATATAGGTTGTGATTACTTGAGATGTTTGGAATTAACTAGAATATGATAATTATTGGGATGACGATAGGAAGGATAAATTTGAAAAAATTATCAATTGTTTACTTTATATGATTAAGGGTGAGAAATGGATAGCATCTATCATTATAAATTGTTTACTTTAAAATTATTAAAATATATATAATGATTCAATTATTGAAACACCCTTTTATTTATAAACTATTTGGAAAATCAACAAATATACCAATAAAATAAAATAAAAGATCAAAAAAATATAAAGAACACAAAAACTCATGCGAGACGATCTCATGGATAGTTTCCGTGAGACGGAACCCCATCACCTACAAAAAGCATATGAATTGTAGGGTTTGAGTGGTGGATAGTTTATGTGAGACGGAACCCCATCACCCACAAAAATCATATGAATTGTAGGGTTTGAGTGGTAGGTAATTGAGTTGTAGATTAACCCGTCTCACACAATGCATTAAAATTTCGTGAGTCTCCCATCACCCACAAAAATCATATGAATTGTAGGGTTTGAGTGGTAGGTAATTGGGTTGTAGATTAACCCGTCTCACACAATGCATTAAAATTTCGTGAGTCTCACAAAAAATTTACTCTATAAAGAATTAATTACAATTGAAACGGAAGTTTTTTTAAGTCTACAAATTAACTAATAAAATTTAAAAAAATTACAATTAAATAACAAAATTATCTTAAAAATCTACAAATTAATAAATAAAACTTCCAGTTCACTTTAATTAACAAAAATAATAAATATATATTTTTATTTATTTAGAATATTTTT
Source organism: Scutellaria minor (assembly GCA_954870855.1). Taxonomy (NCBI): domain Eukaryota; kingdom Viridiplantae; phylum Streptophyta; class Magnoliopsida; order Lamiales; family Lamiaceae; genus Scutellaria; species Scutellaria minor. The sequence continues at coordinate 16,106,893 of OX940733.1, forward strand.
CTAAATTTATTATTTACTTTCAAATAATTTTCAGACTCCATAAATTTTATATTTATTTAAATGTTTACAAAATAAAAAATAAAAAATTGAGGGATAAATTTATCCAACTTTCCTTCATTATCCCGGGTCAAGGGATGAGCCTCCTTTTTGGCATACAACAAAATAAACAAGGGATAAGTTGGATAATTTAGTCTTATCCCACAAGTAAACGCAGTTTGTGTGATATTTATTTTGAAATATCAGATGAAAGACATACTAAAATAATGATGTAGTTTAACTTCGAACTCATTAACGTAAAATCAAATATTCATTATAGAAAAATACTTTTTTTATAACTCAAGATATTAGAAAAAACCCAACTTGTTGCCTGTTGGTATCATGAACACATATTAGTGTGTCCATTAATCAAAATTGGGGTTAAATTCTATATTTTTCGGTTTTGCAAAAATGTCATAATATTACTGTTTCATCTATTATTATTCCTTAAAAAAAAAAAAAACATCCAATTTTAAAAATAAAAATGGATTGATAGCATTCAAAAGAAAAAGGAGAGATAAAGGAAAGCAGATCTGATAATTATATAGTACACACACTCATACAACGCATGTCATCTCTCTCTCTCTCTCTCTCTCGTTCGTATTCATCATCCTCCTCTCTCTCTAGCTCTGTCCTTGTCTCTCTCTATCTCTCTCTCTGGCGCTCAATAGTGTAATTGCGTTTAGGAGTTGTATTTGATGCCGCAAAAGGGGGAGAAGTTGTGTTAAGAGCAACCCTACCTGAGGACCAGCCGCCTCAAGAATTAAAACCCTAGATCCATATATAAACAGAAATTTGTGTAATTTTTCTAGATTTTTCCAGCTGATTGAGGATCGCAGAATGGCGGGCTCTACACCTCAATCTCAGACTCAACCTTCCTCTGCCGAAGAAGAAGCGCTTAAGAGGAACACCGATTGTGTTTACTTTCTTGCTTCTCCTTTAACTTGCAAAAAGGTCCCTTTTCTCTTTTCTTTTTTATTCTCTTCCACTTTTATTCATATGCGTATTTGTCTTGGTGCTCGTGGTTCTGTTTTCCCTGTATACTCTATTGTTTCTCAGATTTATTTGGATTTAGATACTATCTTTACCGTATATCCCTGTATTGTGCTGTTTTTCTCTGTGAGTTAGATCTTTCTTGTGTGGAGGGTTTTAATTGTTTTTGGAGATTCTTGAAGTTAAGGACTAGGGCTTTAATTTAAATCTGGAACCTTTTTTACTTTTTTGTTAATCTCTCTCTAGGGTATAGCTTGATTTAGTTTGGCCCTGGAAAAGTAATCTATTTCGACGCTGTTATGATTCTCTCTTCCTATTGGGTGTCTTAATGTGTGTGCATCACAGTATAACGATTTGCTGATATCATGATATTAGCAACTGGTAATGTGGGTGTGATGAGAGACACATAAGGTCTTCTTAGAATAGTGTGGTAACGTGACAAGGACCGAGTGTTTCTGCTAAGGGGAATTCTAGAACATGGATATCTTCTTTAAAGTAGTTTCATTGCTTGTTGAAATGGAAGGATAATGGATTCTATGAAAGGCAGTTTGAATTGTTATTGATTGGAAGGTTGGATAATTAATTAGCTCATTAGTTTTAAAGAGACCATGATTTTGAGCCATTTGATAAGATGCTGCTTAGATAGTAGATAAAATTCATTCTCAGTAGCTGTACAATGATTGCCCTATACTATGAGAGGTTGTAGATGTACGGTTATTTTGTTGCCTTCATTTTTATTTTGTTGGCTAGTATCCATGGGCGTCATTTCTTTGCCCTATACTATAATTTAGAAATGTCTTCTCCTGAGTATATTGACCCTTGTATGATGGAATTTTTCTGAATCAAATGATTAGCTGGCTGTTTATTTACTGTATATTCACGACAAATTCAGTTTTGACTAGCTGTCACATTACTCTTCCAACATTACAGTAACGGTTTTGATTATGTTACATACAGCAATATAACCTTCATTTGGAAACTTGTTTTTTTTTTGCGTGTATCATCTTGAATTTTGTCTGACAGTTTTTGTCATGAGTTCTTTCCTACAGGGAAGTGAGTGTGATTATCGACATAGTGACATTGCACGGGTAAATCCAAGAGACTGTTGGTTCTGGATGAATGGTAACTGCTTAAATGCGAAGTGTGCATTTCGGCATCCGGTAAGTCTGATATCTTACCTGATGTAGAACACATTTTTTTAGTTATGACTTGTGCACTGAAAGAGCCTGGATTTTGAATCTAGCATGTTAGTTGCTGACGCGGCTCATAAACTTTATTATATGTATTGTTTGACGTGTCTTTAACATTCTTTCTTTTGTTTCTTCAGCCACTCGATGGATTATTGGGAACCCAATTGCCAACACCTACTGGTCCCGCCGCACCCGTGTCACAGTCTGTGGCAGCACCAGTGCCGCATGTCCCAAATGCCTCCACTAAGCAAGGGGTAGGGGTGCCTTGCATATTTTTCCAAAAAGGGTACTGTATAAAAGGTGATTGGTGTCCGTTTCTCCATGCGCCAAATTCCTCAAACACCAAAGCCTTACCGGTGCCAGGAACATCATCTGCTGTTGAACCTCCAAATATAAAGAAGCCCTTTACTGCACTTGAAAAGTCTGTCCAGCAGAAGGTTGTGCCTATAAATGCAGCTAAATCTGTCAAGGGTACCTCAGGGGTAAAACCACCAGTTGTATTGGAATCTGCTCCCCCTAGAAATGAATTTGCTATAAACAGGAGGGCTCCACAAACATCAGGCATGTCTGAGTTTTCTGGATACAGGAGTGCCCCACCTGTCTCTAATGGAAACCCGATCAGCTGGTCCAATCGAGTTCAGCAACCTCACCTGTTGGAAGAACCTGAAAGCATGAACAGTAAGGATGCGGACGAAGTATCAAGAGAGCCCTCTCCCGGGTTTGATGTTCTTGTAGATGATGAGGGAAGAGATTCTGATTTCTATCCAGGTGAAGATAGGTATGTGATGTCGAGGGAACATGAAGCTGATTATGATATTGATCACCCTACTGATTATAACACGATTACTGGTGTTGATGATGAAAGATACCATGATCATCTTCGTTTTGACTCACTCGACCACCGTAAGGGACAGTATGCTTGGGAGCAGCACAGAACTTCGTCTGAGAGGATGTCAGGAGGGTCTTATCGGGAAAGGAGGCCGTATAGTAGGCTTGATGGTCTTGGTCAAGTTGAGGAATCAGATCTAAGGCACCGTCTAGCAAAGCATAAGAAGCCTAATGGTTTAAGATCTGTCATTAGTCATGATCATTCCCGTGACATGCAGGTTGGAGATCGAGGCTACCAGGGTTTGCGCAGGGATGAGCAACATATTTCCTCACGTGAGAATTCTCTTAGTAGTCGCCTTCGAGGAAGAATAAGACTTCCTGGAAGATCACCATCTCCGAACAACAGGGATGTGATTGGGAGCGTCGATCGTGGTAGGCTGTCCCCAGTGAGGACAAGTATCTCCTCTTATCCTGGAAGGATCCGTGATAGGATTAAAGACAGAGTGGAAGAAACCTACAACAATGGTGGGAAGAACTTTAGTGGTGTACACTCGAGAAGAGACATTGTAGGTGAGAATACTTCAGATTTTGCTCCCCCAAAAAGTCTTGCGGAGTTGAAGAAAGGAAAAAATGCCGAACCTAGCAAACAGCATGTGACTGATCAACAATCCCTTGGAAAGAGAAAACATTTGATGCCTGATGGGCATCAACAAAGTGAAAATGTTCTTTCATTTGAAGGACCTAAGCCACTGAAAGAGATTCTAAAGCGGAAGAAACGTGAAACCATCGGAAGTATGATTGGCAACAACGAAGATATTGTAGAAGACAAAAATCAGGAAGAAGAAAAGGGAGCAACCAACAACGAGACAAGTACTTCTATTGGAAGCACCAAGGATGTTCACAAGTCTACATCAGTTCAGAATATAGAAGCAGAAGAGAGCAAGCCTGTTGCTAACAAGCTCGAAGCTGAAGATGGCATAATTGGCGAGGATGGAGTGGATCAAGAATCTGAACACTACGAGCAGAAGGATGGGGAGTCCGATTATGAACAAATCGGTGGGGAAGATTATGAATTGTATGATGGTGAGAATGGAGATGCTGAAGGGGAATACGTAGACGAAGATGATGACGATGACTTTGCAAAGAAGATGGGAGTTATGTACTCTTAAAAGGGTATATAGGTTATGAATTAGCAGTTTCATATTACTCTTCTAATTTTGATCTCAGAAGTAGAGATGATCAGTAGTGTGCTCCATGTACCATTAGAAGACACTTCTTTCTGTTTTCGAGTATCGAAAATCTTGACTGGAATGCATAATTTTTTCCTCTGTAGTCTCTATATTTGTGAGTTGGATTATGATTGTAACATCAGAAGATGAATAATAATTGTTGGCTTCATTGCTTTTCTCAATCTTCTTGTGTTTCAGAAGCTGAATGATTATTTTCTCATCTCTGAACATTTTAGAGCCATTTAGTGCAGCCAATTTTCCTTAGTTATGTTGTGGAGGTTGCAATATGTTTTTATTTGCCTAAATTTGCATAACATGTTTTTTTCATTTTCAAGTTTTTGAAGTTATAAGTAGTTTAAATTTTTTATCTATTATTTTATGCAAAATGCTCATTGTTGTTCAAATTATTTATGTTTTTTATTTGCATAACAGTTGATTTATGGAATTTTTTTTGTAAGTTCTTTAATTCTTTAAATCCTATATTTTTAAGGAAAAGAAAGATAAAATTATCGAAATACCCCGATGGATTGTTATCCCCAATTATTTCAAATGAAAATTTCCATATCTCAATGGCCGTGCTTGAAAATAGTTCAACATGTTGGACGCCAAAGGCCCCAAACTTTGTTTGTTTCCCTTTTTTAATTTTTATTTTTTCCTTTTCAACTTAATAATTATAGGTATCAAATGCTTTTTGAGATTCGCAATGGTGCCACAAATGTTTTCTCGTGTCCCCCTTATTTATATACATGTAAATGTTAATAAATTCATATCTATATATAATGGCTAATTGAAAAGGACAACACTTAATAATCATTACTCAGCCAATGATACAATTATAGCTACACATAATTTATATGAGACTGATATGTATAATTTTATAAGACATAGTCTCATTATTTGTATCTCAAACTTCTTTTTAGAAGTTTGTTTCATGTATTGTGGATTGAATTTATCTCACGAGATTAGATTCTTGAGACGAGCTTCCAGTAGTTTTCTTCTCATAAATAATTGAAAGTATTTTTTATTAATAGAATTTTTTTTAAATAGTATTGATTAGCTCGAATTTATTTTTGAATTTATTCATTACTTTAAGAACACATCCTGAATATATTTTTTCAGTTTATTTGTTATTCATGAAAACATAAATAAGAGTGCAAATTTGTAATTTGATACTCCATGTTTCACTAAATTATAAAGTAATTTACTCAATAGATAATATACATTGTTTTTCGATTCAAGTTTGTTATTTTCATTGTTTTTTATATATAAAACAAAATTCAAATAGTGTGTTTGATTATGATTATAGTAATGCCAATAACACAAGTCGTTTGGTTTTCCACATAATCTTAAATATTTTAAAATTAAGTATCTTCACTAATAATCTTAATTATTTAAAAGAAGACGATAAAAGGTAGTAATTGATCATTTAATTGTATTATAAAATAAGAAATATTGAAAAGGGGAAAAAGAAAAGGGGAGGACTAAGGGCACCTACCCATTTTCTAAGGGCACCAACCATTTTTAATTTTTTTTTTTTTTAAAAAAAAAATACCAATTTTACCCTTAGGATTTTGTATACTAATTTTGTTCGGTCATTATGACCGAACGTACTTGTTTGTGTTCGGCCAAGATGGCCGAACAGGCTTCTAAATTTTCGGCCAAGGTGGCCGAACACTTTTCAATGTGTTCGGCCAATCGGGCAGAACGAAACTGATCCGGTTTAATCATTTTTTTACGTTTTTTTCTACGATTTTCACACGATTTTCACACATTTAACAAATTCATAGAATGTTCGTCATTATGTTGGTATTACATTTTAAAAAAAATTAAAAAAATTTAATATTAAAAAAAAAAAATCCGGATTTAACATAACAAATCTGAGTTTGATCGATTTTTTTGCATTCTTTTTATTTTATGTTAATTTTTTTAATTTTGTAATGTCAACATAATGACGAATATTCCACGGATGTGTGAAAATCGTAGAAAAAAACGTAAAAAAATGATTAAACCGGATCAGTTTCGTTCGGCCCGATTGGCCGAACACATTGAAAAGTGTTCGGCCACCTTGGCCGAAAATTTAGAAGTTTGTTCGGCCACCTTGGCCGAACACGAACAAGTACGTTCGGTCATAATGACCGAACAAAATTAGTGTACAAAATTCTAAGGGTAAAATTGATATTTTTTTTAATTTTTCTTTTTTTTTTAAAAATAGGTGGTGCCCTTAGAAAATGGGTAGGTGTCTTTAGTCCTCACCGAAAGAAAAACCAACACCACCAACAAAAAAAAACCTCTTCCACTTGCAAAAAGCTAAAATAAATAGCAGGAGCAACATCTCCTTATAATTTAGTGCAAAGTGCAAACAGTTGGTTAATTGTTTCCTCTCTTTCTCTCTCTACAAATCTTGTAAATTTGCTTTTCGAATCTTCAACCAAAATTCCTGCGATTCAGTTATGCGGGGAGGAATTGTAGGGACCGAAACCCTCTCAGCAGCTTGATATCATTCGCAAAATCTGTGATTTTTTTCATGCTGTAGCTGAAACAATTACGCAAACAAATGGCGAGTGACTCGGGTGCCGGTTTTCATCAGCAGCAGCAGGGCGTATTGTTCAAATCCGGCGGAGCGACGAGCAGCGGCGGAGGCTCTGCTGACTGTGAATTGATTTCGATGGGGAATTACGACTACAGGAACGGTGGAGGAAGCCTAAATTTGAGCGGAAATGATGGCCCTAGCCCTAGGCGAGGAATGCTTTTCTCGTCGCAGAATTCGCTGGATTCTTGTTTGACGCACGTCCTGGACTCGGTTCCCGGGTTGAAGCACGATACCGGTTTCTCCGCTGAGTGGTCCATGGAGGAACAGTACAAGTTAGAGGAGGGACTTGCCAAGTAGGTATTTACTCCCTATTTAGGTAAAAAGCCAGCGGTATTAGGGAATATGTCTGTATTTTTCTTTTTCCACACGCTGCTGTAGAGAAAAACATGATAAAGCTAGAGAGATGATGAGCGTAGGTAAAAACTTAGACGATAGGATGCAATAATAAAATGGCAATGAAGGAGAAATTTAGAAAGTTCTTTTGTTAAAACTCTTTGGACAATGGATTTCAACATCACATTTAAGCAAGGTTTAGATCCCTCCAAGGTGTTTCAACTTTCATCATACTTTGAACTAGTCAGTGTCCAAGACCAAAAATCAGAATAGTATTTGCTGTGTTTGGCAGATGTTGTGGGACAATTTGAAGACAAATACTAGTTATATGAGAATACACGCACATTATTAGTAACTTGTGTTTAGTTTAATCCCGAAACATCCGGTGCTTTCCCATCAGAAGAGAATCATGGTCCCCAAAAATCATTGGACCAACAACAAGATAATTTGGTTATTAAGAATTATGCTCACTTTTGTGGGTTGGTTACTTGCCAAATGAAGTGGTCCTAGAGCTGTATCTTTTTTTCACCTATCTTTATGAGATGATGGTGCTCATAGAGTCATGGGTGTCATTCACTGATCTGATTTTTCCTTAACTATAAAAGTACATTACTCACCTTTTCACAAAATATGGTATATTATGGCCCAAAAGAATTTCAAGATCATTAGATTTTATATTGCCTCTCAGAGATGTATTTCTATATGTTTAAGCTGTGTGCTTTTATTTTGATTCCATCCTGGATATGTATTTTATTTGTCTTCTACTGGTTTCCAAATAGCAGAAACTAATTTCATCTGGATGATTCCTTATTCTGTAGATATGCCAATGAACCCAAAATTATAATGTATATTAAGATTGCTGCCTCCCTCTGTGACAAGACGGTACGAGATGTTGCTCTTCGATGTAGGTGGATGATGGTAAGTTGATCGTTGTCTCTTGGCATGCCTTTACCTTTTATCTGTGGTGCTCAGAAGAATGCATCCTCGTTGTTCTCAGTGCTTAATTAGTTATATATTTTGTCAGAGAAAGCGGAGGAAACAGGAGCATCAGAGCCAAGGGAAGAAAGTGAAGGATCAGAGGGTAATACAATTTTTCATGTGTGGTACTTGAACTGACATTACATTATTGACATTGATAAATAATTGCTGTTGAAGTTGGAAGATGAATATAGGTTTTGGGTTTGTTCACAAGGTATCTTAGAAAGTTGTATACTTGAAAACCATGTATTATTATTTAATATATGTGAAACAGAAATTTAATTAGTTAAAATTATGGGAAATACTAAGGGATGAGAAATCCCTAATGAGATAATAGTGCTGCCTGATGTACAGCACGCCAATCTCCAGTAATATCAGATACAACTTCTTGTTTCTTAAAATTTTGTGGATTGAAATCCAGTATGCAACCCTAAATTTAATCCTATCACAAACCTCATCTAAGGACTTCTCAACGTCTTTGAACTCTTTCTTCTTCCTTTCTAGCCATATAGATCAACATAAGGCTTGAAATATGACCCCTGAAATGACTTTTACCCTTTTTGCTTATGGGACTTCCTATATTGACTGGATAATTCCTTGATAGATCGTGGTACAATCCAGGACAGAGCTAGCTCCTTTAGCACCATGAGCCACAGTGAAAGAGAGAATAGACAGTGCAAAAAAAGTGATCCAGATTCTGGGATCACATTTACACAGCATGAACCAATTTGGAATAACCATGTATTATCATCTATAAGTATTGTATTTACGTGGAAATACCACTTAATATTATTTATATGTATATCTTTTGTCTTACCGTTTTGCCATTATACTATGTCTCAGTCTCCTCTGGTCATTATCTCAAGTCTCGGTGTCAAGTCTACCTTCTAAACATGTATCATCATTTATAAGTATTACATATACGTGGAAAAATCACTTATCATTTTTTATGTATATCTTTTGGCTTACCTTTTAGTCAATATACTATGTCTCAGTTTCCTTTGGTCATGATGCCAAGTCTTAGTCTCTCTTGTACGATGCTGAGTCGTGTTAAGATTGCAATGCCAAAATGTTTATCATCAAGTTGCATTTTACTAATTCATAATGGTCTCTGAATGCAATGCAACTTTTCTTGTGAGGTGTTTTATAAGTGATTACCGTACAAGCACTGAACAAAAGTCATTGATTTTGTATTAGTAGGGTAATGGCTGTATATTTTCTGTCTTGACTAATCCATGAATCAGAATTTACTTCTCTGTCATAAGAACTGGTATTCTAAAGGTCAACCTTTTCTCAGGAAAAGTTTGAAGAACCGGCTTTAAAGAGTAACATGTCTTCAGCTTCATTAGTAAACCTGGCTCCAACCACAAATCATCATGATCAGAGCGATTCCAAGCTTTCAGGAGGTTTGTCTATTTTTCTGCTCAGATTTACCAAATCTCCCCTGAAGAAGATTGTAAGCTGAAGATGTTCTTTTGAGCTACTCAGCCTACTCTACATTTTCTTTCAGCCAATTGATTGTTAAATTTTTCTCTTTATACATTAACTGATGTATGGATGCACATGGATAATAATGCCTGGGTGATCTTTACTGAAGTAACATTTCACTTGTTTGTGCTTCCATATAAGTTTTGTACCTGTTTATTGAATCTAAAAACACGGGCCGAATGTTGGATGATGAGATCATCCATTTGCCTATAGGTGGTCTGTTGCCGTAGATGAAGTATTTGCCTACTTTCTCTCAATATCAGCTACATGCTAAACTCTACATCATAAAATGTAACAGAGACTATTATTTTACATCTCCTGCGCAGTTTATTGTGCAAGTTTACCACATATTGTCAACATCTCTCCTAACTTAGTCTAAATAAGGTACATAATTATACACCTGCAGTGACATCTAGATCAGTTAACAGACTTTTCAGCCAGTCTTGAAAGCATGCCAAAATTTTTAAAGGCATTAATGCAATTTGATTGTTTATCAAGATAGAGGCTATCAGTGCCTTAGTAATTTTTCTACTTGGACATGGTAGCTAGAATACAGTCTCAGTCCTGGAGAAAGTGTTGCATGATGTCTTCAATTCATTCCCTTTATCTTTGTTGATTCCCCTTCCTGTTCAAGGATGAATTTGTTGTCAGAATCACTTGCAGATGCATTTAAGAATGTCAACCTAAAACTTTTGGGTGCTCTTTTATCAGTTTCAAGGTGATACATTCTTATTATTTTGTGTTTCAGTTCTGAGTGGAACAGCCAGACTTCTTTTGGAAGAAAATAATCAGGCTTTCGAACAAATTTCTGTAAATTTTTCGACTCTCAAGGTAATGCCTGAACCCTTCTGTTCTTAAGGAACTTAAAATTTTGTTTGTCCCGAATTTAGTCCACTTTCTTTGTTACAGGTGCATTGATTTTTTTCCCCTAATATGCATTTGCTTAGTTTTCTTTGGTATTTAACCATTTAGATGAGTAAAGAAGGTATAGTAGGAAAAAAACATGTATTTTATTTTTCCTAATACATTAAATAAATTTCTTAGTTTGTTTGAAGAAGGGTAAAAGATTATCTTTGTGGGCTAGATGGAGTAAGAGTTAAAATTAGTCCATGATTATGTTAATGGCTTTCTCGTTGTTATGTGAGCTTGACACCTTGTATGTCTTCAATCTATTTGATTAAAAATATATAAAATGCAAAAAAATTAGCATGATCAAAAATCTATAAAACCCGTGCAATGGGTCCTCATCTAGTTATATTTAAAAATACATGTATATATATCAATATGTGTGTGTATAAATAAATATATGCTAGTGATGGGGTATTTTCAAAATGGAAGCACCCTCCAAAAAGAGGTGTATGCCAGAATCTGCCATAACCATCCCTAAGCTCACTCAAAATTTGATTGCCCTTAAAACTTAAACAAAATGTAGGTTTCTTACGCCCAAAACACTCACCTCTCAAGCCATAGAAAAATGTCAAATTAATTTACCTTTTTCCATTCGATTCAATCTCAATTTGAGCAAAATTCGAAAGAAATTTCCAAAATGCCTGAAATTGAGTCATATGCATTTCATGTGCGAAATTATCCCGAAATTGGAGATTTCAAGCTAATTTGTCCTGAATTGGCTCAATTTTTAAAGTGACTGTCCAAATTTTGGAGTCTAATAAGTCAGCATCCTAAAAATAAAATGATGGAACGCCCAATTTGTCCTAAAATTGCAATTTCCCCCCTTTCCAGATACACCATTCTAACATCACTCTAAGCCATCAATTGTTTCTAACTGCATCTAAATGGGTACTGCATAACAGTGTACATAGAATTCTTGCTCACAGTTCTTATCTTATTGTCTTGTATTCTGACGGAAAATATAGGAGAAACAGCTCCACTGCCATAAAATTATAGTGTTGGCCAAGGAGAGATGATGAAAATATTCCCTAGTCAATGTTGTCGTGTTTTCATAATGGCATATATGCTTGATTAACTTCATGTCTCCTCTTTATTTGTTTTATTTGAAACTGGGAAAAAAAAAAAAAAAAAAGCCAAGTGAGAACAAACTAGTAAATTAAAATGCATTATGCATGTGATTTTCCTTCGCTTTTAGCTTTTCTTTCTAAGTTTTGCATGTGTTTACCTCTTTGACTTGAAACTTTTGTTGCAGCTGCAGCAAAACATTGATCTTCTCTTTCGTACTAGGAACAACATAATTGCAATTTTGAATGGGTAAGTTGCTCCTATTGAATAGTAAGTGATTTTGGTGCTCATTGTATTTTATTTACTGAATCTTATCTTGGGTGAATGCCTGCAGCATGAGAAACATGCCTGGAATTATGAGCCAAATGCCCCCTCTTCCTGTGCTCCTAAATGAGGAACTTGCAAGTAGTATTTTTCCGCCTTTGTCTCAGGTATCTCCTTTTTCTGTTCTCCATATTCCCCAGGGATTTTTTGCATTTATATGAAAATATAGACAAAATGGATGAAAATCAATATGGTAAAGTTGGGCACCAATCATGTGATTTATGGACACATGGGAGTCAAAGTAACATAGTCGGTTAAAGTTCTTTAGTGTGTGTGTGTATTATTGTACTATATAGCCCTATATTTATGTGTTGTGTCATTACCAATAGAACGATTAAGCATTTATGCCACCTGCAATCAGCTACAAGCAAACAGGTTATTCTCCTTTCAGGCCTTTGGACTGAAAAAACCAATAATAATGAGAGATTGAAAGACAAAAAAAAACACATATATTAGTTAAATAAGGTGGCATATACTACTTAAAATTAAGCACGATAAATTCTTGTGCTTGTGCTTGTGCTGCTCGGTTAACTAGATTAGCAAAGAAATGAACTTTAAGTTCTTTCCTACAGCATCAGTTCTGACATGCATTTTATCTTTCTAGGTTTAGTTTCACTGAGAATAATTCACTGTTTGGTGTATCACTAGAGTGATTTGAGCACTCAGCATTTTCATGAAAAGTACACCTTAAATATTAACTCATCAATTACCATATGAAACCAATTGTTATATCTTATATTGTTTATCTAACTGTACTAAGCTGATCTCTCTGTTTGTTATTACATTACCTACATTTGAAAATGTGAACCATCCATTCTTCCTTTTTCCAGCCCATGATGTTTAGCTCGTCAAGTACAACTCTTGTGAAGCAGGAGCCAGGATACTGATCGATGATTCTTAACTAGGGTTTTAATTCTTGTGGTCTCTGTAAGTAAAAAAGATTCTTTTGAATGGTTCAACAAGCTGGTTAGCTTCAATTTGTCTCTTTCTCGAGTTTCACATTCAATACATTACCAAGCTATGTCGTTTTGGGTTGCTTGCTAAAGCAGGGCCAGTCCTACAAACGACTGATGGGAGTAACATCCACATCTTTTATGGGTTGCAAAAACAGACCAATCTCACAATGCACTGACGTCTAATGCCACCACCATTTTTGTAAGTTTTTCAGAACAGAAACTAGTGATTTGTGGATGATTTGGTGCTTGATTAAACCCTAGTTTTTTAATCTCAAGTTGCACATTTATCACTTATTTGAAAAGCCTCATGAATTTATAGTGACATCTCTTACATTAATAATCTACTGAAATGTATAGTGACATGACTGTCATCTTTTACATTAATAATCTACTTGAAAAGCCTTAATGAATATATAGGGGCTCGTCTCATTGCATTATATCTGAGTTTGTCTCATATGAGTTTTTGTGAATTATTATTATAAGATATGGTGTTGATGTATAGTAGGATCTACGTTCAACTTGATTAAAAAAAAATTAATCTTGTATTTTCCTCTGACCAGTGCGAATATGAATGTTAAAAAAAAAAAAAAGGGTTTGAAAAGAATCAACATGAGGTATTGAGGTCCCTCATCTAATCATGAATAGTAGTTTCTTGAAAAGTTAAAATCAAAAGCTAAAATTATATTTTGTATATTGACCTTCATATCCTTGAGAACAGGTTCATAACGCCATAGAACCACACTTGCTTGCTATTTCCATAAACTAGCAGTGTACCCGCGCGTTGCGCGTCTTGCAATATAATTCAATTACTTTAATATAGTACAATTTTAATCATAATTACATAATATATGAGCATTATATATATATTTATATATATACACACTGTTGAATAACACTATTTATAATAGTACAATATAAAGCCGTATATGTCTGATTTTATATTTCAATCATTATTGTTTGGAATTTTACGTATATGTCTATTGTACGTATATGTCTATTGATCATGGAATAGTTGCTTCACCGATTGTTTTTATATTGTTTCTATCTTTTGAGGAGAACCTTTTTTTATATAATTCTCTAACTTCCAATTCAATTAATTCAATATTTAGAATGTCAAATTACTGATTATGAGACCAAATTCCTTCGCAATATACTTAATTAGCTCATTTCTTTTTTCAATTGTTGGCTTGTTGTGAATTTTCAAAAGTTAATTGTGCTCCTACAGAAGAATCATCCAAAAGCTCTTAGGAAACCCAATAAATACTTGACTTTTATTCTCAATTCTTTGAATTGGTAGTTTTTTTTTTCATTTTTCCAGGGTAATCAAAATGAAAATTCATGAATATACAGACAATTGAGGTATGTACCTTGATTGATATAACTCAAATTTTTATATGGATGAATCCATCATAACCATAAACTCCTAACAATTGATATTGGGAAGGTATAAAAATTTCATCATAGATCAGAGAAGAAAAAAGCAAGAGGAAAAAGAGGAGAACTAAAATTTATAACGACGAAAATTTAGAAGACCATCTCATATATGTGAAAGTGTTTTAGTTGAAACAACCACACACATCTTTACTTATATAATCCAATGACTTGTAGGGAAAACCTGATTCAAGAGTCTTGAAGAGAAAGACAATCTAATGGTTTGTAGGAAAAGCCTAATTTAAAATCATTTGAGAAAAAGACAATCTAATGGCTTGTAGGGTAAGCTTGATTCAAGAGGCTTGGAGAGAAAGATAAATTAAAAATTATTGAGTCATGAAACATTAAAAGAAAAAAAAATATTTACACAGTCAGCATTGTGATGTGACATTTTTGAGCGGAAAAATGGCATTCCGATAAATTTTTCCAACTTACCTGCTATTAGTATAGTATAGATAACTTCATAGAGATAGACACATTCGTTATTATTTTTATAATAATTTGAAGAAATGAGTCACATTTGATTAAAAAAAAAAAAAGATGTATGCATTAATGAAAAGGAAAAGCGAGAAAACCAGTTGTTTTTGGTGAGTATGTACAATTTTGTTTTAAATAATGTGATGGTCAGCCTCAAGAAAAGTCAAATCGTGCATGTAAACACATATCAACCAAAAGTCCAAAACTTCAACATCAATGGTATTCGAAACATATTCAAGGTTTTCAAAGTGTAGTTCACAATTTAAAATGTAGGCTTTATTTTAATAAAAAAAGGTGTATCTCGAAAGATTTAATTATGATTATTTCATTTGTATTGCAAACTCCACTTTCGTTAAGGCGATTGTCCACCATAGATATTGGTATGATGAGACTTGCTACTTCTTTTCATTGCAATCTCACATATTTAAAGGAAAATTGTAAAAATTGTTTCGTAATTAATTGGTTCGTGATAATTTAAGTTATATATCAATTATTTTTTGTAATTAAATCTCATAATATATAAATTTTGCAATTGTAGTCATAATTTGGTGGTTTTGTTGAAATCTTATATATATAAAAAAAAAAAAAAAAATTGTAAAAATGGTCTTGACTATTTGGTCTTGTCAATTTCTGCCTCATACAAATTAGTTTTTGCAATTCCCAATTTTTTTAATATGCTGCAATTCTAATTCTAAATAGGTGGTTTTGTCAAAATTTTGTGTGTCGATCAGATGAGCATACAAAATTCAGTTTCCGACATTATTTTAATGATGTGGAGGATCCGTGTGATGAGTAGTTCCCGAAGCCATGACATGTAACTGAATAATATTAAGGGTATATTTGTCGTATCACATCATTAAAATAGTGTACAAAATATAGTTGTGAATGTTTATGTGTTACATGTGCAAAATTCCAACAAATCATAAATTTTATAATTGCAATATATTGAAAGTTTTGAGACTTAGTTGCAAAAACTAATTTGTATGAGAATGAAATTGACAACACTAAAAAAATACCAAGACTATTTTTTTAAAATTCTTATGAAATTCCAACAAAACCGTAATTTAAGACTATAATTGTAAGATTTTAGAAGTTAAAATATTTAATTATGAAAATTGGTTCATGCTTCATATAGGACTTGAACTTATTAATATTTAAGGATAAATTTTGTAATAAGACCCAATTTATATATTAGTTCTCAATTTTAAATTTTAAATTTTAAATTTCTCAATAAGAAGCTCAATTTATCACTTTTTTTTTTCAATTTAAAACTTTAAATTAGATTGAGTTTTCAATTCAAAACAAAATTTCACTTTATTTTTCATTTTTTATTTTTCTTTATATTTATATTTATAAATTGATTATATATATCTCAGTTTGTATTTATATTTTGAATAAATTAAAACAAGTTAGTGCAATTTTGGAACGATCTTCATCTGACTTGTATGAATTTTTACAATATATATATATATATATAATTAATCCAATTCATAAAATTAAGATTTCTTTATTTTCTAAATTTCATGAATAAAAGTATAAAAAACTGATTTTAATACAAATCAAAATAATATAAATTATCTTTTATGAATTGAATTAATTATATTTCTCTTTCTTTTTGTATCTATAAATTAAGACAAGTTGAATGAAGATCATTCCAAAGGTTTACTAATTTATCTTAATTTATCCAAAATATAAATACATACTAAAATATAAATAAAAATAAAATGAAATGAAATATTGGAGTGAAAACTCAATCTAATTTGAAGCCTTAAATTGATAAAAATAAGTTAAATTGAACTCTTTATTAAAAAAATTCAAAAATTGAGAATTGATATATAAATTAGGAATATGAAATTTATTCATTGGTGTTTACAAATTTCTCCATATTTAATACTCTCTGTCAGTTTTGATATATAGATAGAGACAGAAAAGGCAGGTGAGCAGACAGCAGCTGTCTCTATTGGACCAAAATAAAGTTGGGAGTTTGAAGTCAAAACCAATACATACATATTAATTCTTCCCCATCCCCACTTTTTATCTCTTCTTCTCCTTTTTCTGCTACGCTAAACCCACCATTTCTATTCACCATTCTTTTCTGGGTTCTCATTCATCCATCTTCTTCGCCATCTCCTTCTTCTTTCAGTAAAAAAAAAAAAAGCATTCAAAAAAAAAAAGACTGTGATGAGAATCATAAATTCTTGATTTTGAGGGTGTTTCAAACGGTTGTTTATCATCCCTTTCTCTCTTCATGACTGTGTTGGTTTCCTTTATCGTTTTCATAATTTCTCTCGGAATTTCTTGTAAAGCCCAGAACTTTACATGCAGCTCTAATGATTTGAATGCTCTTGAGGGTTTTGCTCAGCGCCTGGAATCAGGTCTGGAAGGATGGGCATCATCTTCTTCACCCAATTGCTGCAATTGGGTGGGAATCACTTGTGATTCCATCAACTCTAGTTCTAGGGTTGTTAAGCTGGAGCTTGCAGGGAAGAGGATTAATGGCAATGTCTCTGAATCTTTAGGCAATTTGGATCAGCTTAGAACCCTAAATCTCTCCCGCAACTTCCTCAAAGGCTCCATTCCTCAATCACTCTTGCATTTGCCCAACTTACAGTTCTTGGATTTGAGCTATAATGAAATCTCTGGATGGTTCCCAAGCAGCATAAACCTGCCCTCAATCATAGCTGTTAACATTTCCGAGAACTCGATCATGGGCTCTGTTCCTGCTGGGATTTGCAGCAACTCAACCAAGATTGTAGCTCTGGGTATGGCTGATAATTTGTTCAGTGGAAGTCTGCCTCTGGGGCTTGGGGACTGTGCTTCAATGGAGGATCTTGATCTTGCTTCAAACTTGATCTCTGGTGGCTTTCCTGAAGATCTGTTTCGCCTGTCGAAATTGAGGAGATTGAAACTTCAGGAGAATAGGTTTTCTGGGAATCTAAGTGAACTCATTGGTAATCTTTCTAGTCTTGTTCATATTGATTTATCTTTGAATGAGTTATCAGGAAATCTTCCAGATGTGTTTGATAGGTTTTTGCACTTGAGATATTTTTCAGCTCAGTCTAATAAATTCAGTGGTGAAATACCAACTTCATTAGCTAATTCAAGAAGTATTACTTCACTTAGTTTGAGAAATAATTCTTTAGGTGGCACCATTGATCTCAATTGTTCAGCTATGGTTAATCTTGTTTCACTTGACTTAGCTACTAATCAGTTTCATGGGAAGATTCCTGAGAATCTTCCATCTTGTCCACGTTTGAAGACGATAAATTTGGCGAGGAGTAACTTCTCAGGGCAAGTCCCTGAGAGTTTCAAGAATTTCGAGGGTCTTACTTCAATTTCGCTCTCGAATTCCAGTATTTCCAATCTTACAGCAGCTTTAGAAGTCTTACAACACTGCAAAAACCTGACAACCCTCGTTCTTACCATGAATTTTCGCGATGAAGTACTGCCTACTTATCCGAGTTTCCAGTTTACTGGGCTGAAGACTCTTGTTATTGCCAATTGTAGACTCACTGGTCACATTCCTCAGTGGTTGAGTGGGTGTAGGAACTTGCAACTGTTAGATTTGTCGTGGAATCACTTGGAAGGTTCGATTCCACCTTGGTTTGGTAACTTGTCGGCTCTGTTTTATTTGGATTTATCCAATAACTCATTTACTGGTAACACTCCAAAAGAACTTACTGAAATGCAGAACCTCATCAATGGTAGTGTGTCGATGGAGGAGCCTTCCCCAGATTTCCCCCTCTTTGTACGAAGGAATCAAAGCGGTTTCAAGTATAAACAAGTTGTTCGTTTTCCTCCAACATTGGAACTAGGCAACAATTTTCTCAGTGGACCAATCTGGCCCGAGTTTGGTAATCTGAGAAGGCTGCATGTTTTGGATTTGAAATGCAATAACTTATCTGGATCTATTCCTAGCAGTTTGTCTCTCCTGACAAGCCTAGAGACTTTGGATTTATCTTTCAATAATCTGAATGGAACAATACCATTATCGTTTAATAAGCTAACCTTTCTGTCGGATTTCAATGTGGCCCACAATGCTCTCTCAGGTGTTATCCCCTCTGGGGGTCAGTTCTCGACTTTTCCCAACTCGAGCTTTGAAGGTAATCCAAATCTTTGTGGAGAGCACAGTTCTCATTCTTGTAGCGATGACAGAATCCCTCTTCTATCAGCTGGAAGATCGAAGCTAACAAAGGCCAGTACTATAGCAATAGGTGTTGGAGTTGGAGCAGGAACTGTTGTTCTTGTTGCTCTTGTTTATTCGATTATTATGTGCTCATGTAAGCGAAAACCTGCGGATCCAGAAAATGATGATGCTTATACCAATGATAAGGATTTCGAAGAGATGTCAAGTCTAGTTATTCTATGTCAGAACAAGGAGAATTTCAAAGAGATTTTCCTTGACGATCTCTTGAAGGCTACGGACAATTTTGATCAATCGAATATCATTGGCTGTGGAGGATTTGGTTTGGTCTACAAAGCCATCCTCTCTGATGGAAGAAAGGTGGCAATAAAACGGCTCTCAGGCGAATATTTTCAAATGGAGAGAGAATTCCAAGCCGAGATAGAGACCCTCTCAAGAGCACAGCATCCAAATCTTGTTCAGCTTGAAGGATATTGCAAGTATAAGCATGACAGGCTCCTAATATACACATACATGGAGAATGGAAGCCTCGATTACTGGCTACATGAGAAAAACGACGGCCCCACATCATTAGATTGGGAAACGAGGCTACGGATCGCCAAAGGGGCAGCAAGAGGCCTTGCTTACTTGCACCAATCGTGTGAGCCTCGTATTCTCCACCGTGATATCAAATCAAGCAACATTCTTTTAGACGAGAAATTCGAAGCTCACTTAGCCGATTTTGGTCTAGCTAGGCTCATTCTTCCATACGACACTCACGTGTCAACTGACCTCGTTGGAACCCTAGGCTACATTCCTCCAGAGTACGGTCAAGCCTCGGTCGCAACTTACAAAGGGGATATGTATAGTTTCGGGGTCGTTCTTTTGGAGCTTCTGACTGGAAAGAGGCCAATGGATATGTGCAGACCGAAAGGGTGTAGGGATATGATCGCGTGGGTGATTCAAATGAAAAGGGAAAACAGGGGAACCGAAGTCTTTGATCCATTCATATATGACAAACAACGTGAAAAAGAAATGCTAACGATTCTTGAGATTGCTTGTCTTTGTTTGAGTGAGAACCCCAAGATTCGACCTTGCACGCTGCAGTTAGTTTCTTGGCTCGACAAGATTGATTCGGTATCTACACTTCAGTCGAGCTAGAGTTGTCCTAAAGCCAAGGATCGATATGCTGTCTCTCTCATCTCTCAAGAGTATGTTTTCTATAACTGGTTATTTGATCTAAAATTGTATATATTGTTCATTAGTTCAATTGTAGAGAAGGTGGAATGATCAAATATGTCCTGCATTTCCATGAATAGAAATTAATGTTATTTTTGCTCTTCTTTGCTAATAAGCTATGTAACACCCAAAAAAAAAAAAGGTGAAGTTTTTTGTTATGATTTAAACTTTTTGGATGGTAGTAGATGAGATTCTTTCTTAGACTTTTTTGTGTGTTCTTTAAATGTCATAATATGGTCAAGAATCAAAAAAAAAAAGATAAATTCTTAGTTTTGAAAAAGTCTGATATCAAGAAAATTGTACCATAAAAGTTTCAACTATAAAATGAAAGGTCTTAAGTTTGATTTGTGTACTCTTAGTCTTCTTGCATTTCTATATCTCATTTCTTTGTCGTGGGATCTTAGATTTAGACTTTAAATGTGTGATGATATTTTAAGCTTTGAATAGAAATATCTGCACAAATATAATAATCTATAGGAAGTATTCTGTCAACCGTCTTGAGCTTATTTTTTCTGCGAAAAAGAGGAATAATTAATAGACAGTTTGAAAATAGACATTAAATTATGTCACAGAAATGTGGTTGGAAATGTCTAACAAATATCCAAAGTCAGTCAAGAATTGTGACTTTGGCGGTTGGCAGATTTTACGCTTTGCAATTCATTTAATGTCCTTGTTTGAAACCCAGAATATTGGAAATGTCTAACAAATATCCAAAGTCAGTCAAGAATAAAAAATTCCAACTTGTTACAAAGAGGAGATAAAAATTTAAATCCCTAACTTGCCACTAGTAGATGTCAAGAATCGATATTTTTAGCAACTTGTAAATGGGAAGCTAGGCTAGTTGGAATTTTATAATGGAACCATTCTTGTTTGTATTGATATTGATATAGACATAATATGGATGAATATAATATTAATATAAAAGTTTCCATGTCATTGATAAGTTGACATAATTATGACGCAAACACGAGCATGGAACTAGAATTTTCATGCTTTGAATAAATCAATATAGCAACGTTACAAATACAACACTAACACATTGTTTTTTGTTTGTTTATCATGTGTAAAAAATTGACTCCTAGAAAAAATAAAACCTCTAAAATTAATTACAAAGAGAGTGTTTTGATATATACGAAAGTAAGATCAAATTAGTTGGGTCAAACTAGTTCCTAAAACAAGAGAAATCTACCAAAGATTGCTTTAAGTTTAAAATGCAAAAATGTAAAATGTGCTTAATTTTGTATTAGTAGTTGGTCAATCAATAGCTATTCTCTAAAAACCAGCAAAAAAGAAGAAGAAAAGGCTCATGGTCACGGTATAATTCGTTGTTGAAATTCACAAATCATGTTGAAGACTAACAGTGTTGGTTCAAATCCCGGGATTTACATGATAGCAATTTAGAGGGGTCAGATTGTTATTCTAAACTAGTCGGATGCGAGTCTGGAACTGGATTATTTAAAAAAGAAAAAAACTTGAAGACAAATAGTCTGTAATTACTGAGAAATCAATGGCTCAACACAATTAAATCATAACAGAGAAGTAGAAAAGAATACACAAATATGATTGTGAAACTATGAACAACACCATATTTCATATAGTCAAGTGTTCTTCCTTTGGCAAACTCTGCACAGTATCAGACCATCTTCCTGGTGAATGATCACTACTATTTGAAGACAAATGTGCTTCTGCTCTCACCTCTCTGACCATCCTCAACACCTCCACCATCGTCGGCCGGTTTTCGGGGCCCACCGACACGCACGCCATGGCGATGTTCAAGAGGTCACCGAGTTTCCCCTCAGATGCCTCGTTGCTCGATGGAGGGTCGTTGCCCAACTCGGTCTCCTCCTCTCGAATGGATCGAACCCATCTAGGTATATCTGAGCCGTGTTCTTGTACAAAATCTTGAAAAGGGGTTTTGCCAGTGAGAAGCTCCAATAGAAGTATTCCATAGCTATAGACATCGGCTTGTTGTGTCAGTGGACTTCGTGCATCGCGACATTCAGGAGCTCGGTAGAATAGGGAAGAAGCACCGGACTCGTCGTGTGGGTCCGGGTTTCTGAACGGGGTTAGCCCGTAATCAGTGAGGCACGACTCGAAGTCGGAGCCCAATAGAACATTGGTGGATTTCAAGTTGCCATGAGTTAGACCAGGGTTCTGATGGATATAGAGCAACCCTGTGGCTAAGTCCTCTGCTATTTTAAGACATGATGTCCAGTGAAGAGGCTTTGAAGTACCTGCAGTTCTTGATCCTGTAAAAGTAGTTCAATGTATTCAGATTTTGAAGCAGATGAATCACACATCAATCTGCATAAGTTCATGATTATCAACATTTTATGTTTTCAGTATTCTACTATTGCCCTATTCGTTTCTTGCATCACGGGACAAGATTGATTCGTTCTCAACTCTCAGAATACATAGGTCCTACGATGCAAGAAAGTTTCAAAGCGAATTCATCATTCCTTTTAACTTATTTGACCATGCTAATTTCCACATTCTATAACACCAGATTTTCAGCAAATTGTCCAACTTCCACAACCAGATAACTTGATTTTCAACACTTAGCTGAGGGTCTTCATTTCTATGGTAGGTCATTAGGTATCCAATTATCCACGTTACTTCAAACACATCGATCTTCGTATGGAACCATTTTCCGCGCATAGAACTGCTGATTCTTGATTAATTGGAGGAAATTTTACTATTCAACACTATTTATGAACATAATATTTTGCTAGAATCTAGTGACTCAAAACTCAGTTCATAGTGACATATGAAAACCATGCACAAAGGCTCACCACACACAACT
The DNA here is from genome assembly GCA_954870855.1 of Scutellaria minor. Taxonomy (NCBI): domain Eukaryota; kingdom Viridiplantae; phylum Streptophyta; class Magnoliopsida; order Lamiales; family Lamiaceae; genus Scutellaria; species Scutellaria minor. The sequence continues at coordinate 16,129,885 of OX940733.1, forward strand.
AAAGACAGACAATTTAGCTATATGTACAAGTAAACAAGAAAGATATGCAGGGAAGCAAAACTGCGTACCATGTACGAGAGAGAAAAGGCTGCCATTCGGGAAATACTCGTACACAAGTAGGCGTTCCTCCTTCGCCTGAAAGTAAGCCCTAAGTGGGACCAGATTAGGATGCCTCAATCCACCAACAATCTCAATGTGTCTCCTAAACTCCTCCATTGTCGGGTACGTAGCATCTTTCAGCCTCTTAACGGTCAAAATGTAGCCCGACTCCATCACCGCCTTGTACGTGCTCCCCATAGTCCCCCTGCCCAACGTCTCAGCCGAAGCCTTCAACAGATCCTCCAAGCTGTAACTCATTTTCTGATCCCTTGGTCCAAGAAATGTCAAAGTCCCAAGTCCTTCACCACCTTGATCCCAAGAAAACGCCTCTCGTTTATCGTCCCCACCACCACCGCTAGGCGTCCCCTCTGTACCTCGCGCAGCCACTTTACTACTCGTCTCATTTTCCTCACCTTTCTTTCTCAAACACAGCATCAAAAGGGCTGCTATGATACATAATAGAACGAATCCAATGATACTCAGAACACTAATCAGTATAAGTTTCTTATTCCTCTTATGATGCCCCGTTTTAGTCGGTAGTATAGGATATGATGAACTAGCATATGGGCTGGAGTAGCACGGTTTTTGGATGTTTTCACCACATAAATCAACATTGGCAAAGAATGAGGACTCATTAAACTTAACCAATGCTGCAGTTAGAGGGATCTTTCCAGTGAGGGCATTGTTAGAAACGTTAAAGAATCGCAAACTACTCTGGTTAAAAGGCGGAACAGCACCAATCAATCGATTATCTTGCATATAGAACACATACAATCTGCTCAAACTAACAAAGGCCGAAGGAATCTGACCCGATAACATGTTACCTGAGAGAACAACGATCTTGAGGCGATGCATAAGAGAAAGACTAACCGGGATTTGACCCGAAAACTCGTTGTTGTTGAGGAAAAGAGACTTGAGATTCACAAGGGCAGGGAGTTCTGGGATATGACCAACTAGTGAGTTTTCTTTAAAGCTTAAAACCCTTAACTGATCCAACTGATTAAGGCTTTTACCATCTAACGTGCCACTCAAGTTCAATCTCTCAACTACAAGCTTCATCACCCTCCCATTGAGACACTCTTTAACACCTTGCCACAGGCAAACATTACTTCCACCTCCCCATTGAAGCACACCAGTGGGGTCCACTGAAGCTCTCAAAGCCAAAAGAGCCTCAGCATCTCCTGATATTACTACTTGTGGGAATGCACTCAATAACAAGAACAATGACAATGAGATAAAAGGGTTTACACCATCCATGATAAACTCAAACAGAATCTTGGAGGGAAAACAAGTAAATGGGAATGTGGCTAAAGATTAAGTCTTGATTTGTTTCCCAATATTAGGAAACAGATGTGGGTCATCATTTGTTTTGAGAAAAAAGAAAAGAAAAAGAAAAGGCCCTGATTAACACTGAGCACCTAAAGAATCTTGAAATTTAAAATTTGAAACAGGCAAATTGGGTTTAACATGGGCAATATGACAGGTAAAATTACAGATCTAACAGCATTATCAAAGGGGAAGGGTGTGAAATAAGATTAGTTAGAAGAATTGGGGCCAAAATGAAGTGCAAAGTAAGGCGCCAGTTAGTGTCACTATCTACTTACTCTCTTACATTTGCTTTACTGAGAAGGTTTGATCAAAGAAAAAAGCAAAAGAAAAAAGGAAAGTGACAAACACCCACAACAGTCAAGAAAATGGTGTACAATTAATGAAACCTCATCTACTCTCTGAGCTTTTCACTAATGGTGCTCTTCTTTTCTTGCTTTATGAGAGCTGAAAACACAACTGTACTCTCTCTCTCCCCCCTCTCTCTCTTTAACATCAAGTGGGTAAGAGGGCATTTCTCGAATAGCTAGATGAGTGACACATGGCTGAAAAGCTGAAGCCCCAGTGAAACTAGCCCACCAAAAATTTTACCTTTTTTTTCTTTATCTTCTTCTCAAGAGAGAACCATGCAAGCCCATTTCACCTTTCACTGTAAGAATCTATTTCTTGGAGGAAAGTTTGAATCTTGAAAATGATTAGACACAATTCTTGCCAACTGGCAATAAACAACATATGAAAATAATGAAACGACTCAGAGGTTTTGGTTATAACCGGCAAAGAGCATTGAATAGCACAGCATAATTTGGCCATTACATCATCGTGTAATAATTCATGAGAGAGAGGAATCTAGAGAGAGAGAGAGAGAGAGAGGAGTAAATATGGTTTCACTGAAAGCAGAGAGCGGCATTAGAGGAAGCAATAAATGGTCTTAGGTAAGCGACACGGGTTTTGGAGTGTTGGAAGAGAGACACACATATGTGGCTGTCCTGAAAAGCATGAAACCAATACTCTTATATGGGATAAATGCACTCACTATGCTTCTTTTGCTTAAATGTGTCTACTCTATCTACGCCTCCCTGCATGTGAACTTCACGCACTATCGTACATATAGCCATCACTATTTAAGGGGATGTTTGTTCTTGATTTAAATTGAATTTTGCGTGTTTGGATTCGGGATTTAAGAGGATTTTGTGAGTTGAATTTTGAAAATTCCGAACAAACATGTCATAAGAGAAAATAAACATATCATAAAGGTAAAATAATAGTTTCTATCATTTTCACATAAATTTCAACCTATAAATATTATTTTTTTTTATGTAAAGAGATCAATATACTATCAAGTGTTATGAGGTGTATTGTGTACAATACTTTATTTTTTTCATTAAGGTTGTGTAAAACAATTTATTCTGTGTAAATCAATCTACTTATTATTTGAATGATTTACACAACATTAGAGTTCTTTAGTTTTTTATTATATGGTGAAAATTTTAGTTCTTTATAATTTACACTACATGACTATTCTTTAATTTAATTATTTAATTACACATAATTAATTATGTGTAAAAATAAAATAAAATTCTAAAAGTTTACAAATTAAACCAACTTTCCCCCATTTAACCCCCATTTAATTTTTCTTTTCTTGGTACATTATAAGTATGTGCTACATTCTACATTTATTTAAATGCAATGTCTATAGTTATTACATCGTATAAATTCATGAAAACTGCTCACATGCATATTCGATCAACAATCATCGAACGTAACCTCAGTATCACCTTTTTTTTAGGTAGGAAAAATCGTCAATCATTTCATTTGTGTTAGAAAATGACAAGGACAAGATTGCCATTCTTTTCTTTCAAGTGAGGTTTCTTAATTTGATTTGAAATGAAACGCATATACACACACCCAACCAACTGAAGAATCAATTATATTACACACACACACACATATATATATATATATATTAAGATGGTAAAATATTAAATAATGACTTGTTCATGTTTCATGTAAGAACTGCATCTGTTAAGTGAGAAATCGTAATTTCTTATCAAGGTCTTTTCATAAACTTTTAAGTTAACTAATTAGCAAAACATCACAATTTGAGAGAGTAATAATGTTTCGGAATTGATAAAATTGGTATTGGGACTTTTAAGTTAATAATAATAATTAGTGTTTATTGTAAAATAGAGACATAGGTATAAATAGAACATATATTCACGTAACCTTTTTCCAAGTTCTAACAATCAACAATGCGTCTTGTAAATTGTATACCAATTGATATCTCATTTTTATAAAGATGCAAATTGTGATGACCAATATTCAAACTTAAATTACACAAATTTTTTAAGAGAAGGACTAAGGGCACAACACAGATTTCTAAGGGCACCACACTATTTTTTCTAAAAAAAAAAATATATATATATTCCAATTTTACCCTCAGGATTTATGCAATTGCTTCCGTTCGGTCATTACGACCGAACATGCTTCACGGCGTTCGGTCACCTTGACCGAACGCCCTTCTAAGAGTTCGGCCGGGGTGACCGAATACTCTTCTATGTGTTCGGCCACCCGGGACCGAACGACACTGCTTCGATTCAATCGTTTTTTTTTACGTTTTTTCCTACGATTTTCACACATCTAACAAATTTGTGGAGTGTTCGTCATTATGTAGGCATTACATTCTTAAAAAAAAAAGCGTTGTGTGCGCGCGGGGTCGGGTGACCGCGATCGGGTTTGATCGATTTTTTACGTTTTTTTTATGTTAAATCTTTTTTTTTAAGAATGTAATGCCTACATAATGACGAACATTCCACAAATTTGTTAGATGTGTGAAAATCGTAGGAAAAAACGTAAAAAAAATGATTGAATCGGAGCAGTGTCGTTCGGTCCCCGGGTGGCCGAACACATAGAAGAGTGTTCGGTCACCCCGGCCGAACTCTTAGAAGGGCGTTCGGTCAAGGTAACCGAACGCCGTAAAGCATGTTCGGTCATAATGACCGAACGGAAGCAATTGTACAAATCCTAAGGGTAAAATTGGAATTTTTTTTTTTTTTTAAAAAAAAAAAAAATGGTGTGGTGCCCTTAGAAATCTGTGTTGTGCCTTTAGTCCTTCTCATTTTTTAATCATTATTTTCTTTTTTCCACTCCCTCTGACTCATTAAAAATAATAATTATAATAACTCAACTTAAGCTCAAGAATGTTTGATTGCGTTTTGGACAAAGAATTTCCGGAACATGATATGATATATATAATAAGGTATGATGTGAAATAATTTTTTGATATTTTGTGAGAGCACAAATATTTATATGCATCAAGTGCACAGATTATGATCCATGCAATTCGAGTTATATGATTTATAAAATGATTTTCACGCTTCAGATGTAGGCTCACACGTACCCACACTCTTACCTCACACGCTTAACATTTCTATTATGTTCTCGTAACTTTTCTATTATGTTGACGTTAGGGGAGAGCATCGCCGGTTCGGAACCGAACGGAAAAAACCGAAAACCGAATTGTATTTTTTTTTAAAACCGAACTGAACCAAATAGGGCTTTAAAACCGAATTAAAACCGAACTGAAATATTCGGTTCGGTTCGGTTTTAAACCGAAATAACCGAATTTTCTGTGCAATTTTTTTTTTTTTAACCTGCTTATTCAATTGCAACTTTAAATGAAACATAGTCCAAACATAGTCCAATGAAACATTACGTGAATAAATGAATAATAATGTGTTAGTTGGGATAAGATAGTTGGACTATTTATTGGGCTACTAATTAGATATTTGGGCTACTAAAGGCCCACAATATTATCATTAATATAAATATAAAATATATAATTAATTTTTTTTCTTTTTTAGTTCGGTTATTTCGGTTTTTTTCCCCTCAAAACCAAACTGAATCGAACTTTTTGTAACCGAACCGAATTGTATTTTTCGGTTCTGTTTTTTGATTTTAACCGAAAAATGCTCACCCCTAGTTGACGTACCATTTATTCATGTAACCTTTAAATTATGCTAGTTTAACATTTACATTATATTACAAATATATAATAACTTTTAAACATTTATGTTATAATATTATAACTTTTATGTATTACTTTAAAACATAAAGATTATACTAATATTACATAAAAGTTAAATTATTATAATATAAAGATACAATTATACTATATGAATTTTTATACTAAAAAAAATCCAAGTACGGTCATTTAAAGGTTATGATATTTATATATAAAGATTATACTAATATAATATAAAGGTCATTTAAAGGTTATGATATTTATATATAAAGATTATACTAATATAATATAGGTTATCGAATAAATTGAAAAAAAAATTAATTTGAACGTTGATTCAGAATGAATCCAACCCCCACGCGCCCAATTGCATGGTGCAACTACTGCACAGAAAACTCTTGTGAGAGAGGATTGAAAAGGAAAAATTCACGAGACATGTAAACAAACATAGTGAATTACCCATGAGACAGTCCATACACAAGTTTTCAAATTTGACAACGTACAAGGTCCAAGTACATGGCCCCATACTTAATGTTGTTGTCTTTTACACTTCAAATCCCACATTGAGAGAGAGAGAGAGAGAGAGAGAGAGAGAGAGGGATGACGACACAATATGCATTTCACTCCTTTTGAACTACATTTCTATGTTCTTCATTCACAACTTTTGATACAAGTCATAACAAAAAAAAAAAAAAAAAAAAGGCACAAAAAAATGAAAGAAAAAAAGATGAAACGGGGAGCAAGCTGATATTGACAGGGTTGGATTAACCCATACACTCATAAAATGGCTGATCCCCACATTTCTGTTTAATTTTCTGAGGGTACAAGTTAGTTGTCACGAACCTAAATGCATCGTACATTATCCCAACCCTGCTGCTGCAGTTGTTGTCGACATCCGCCTGCTTCCTGTTACCTGATAGGGTGATATTGTGTGATCCCGCGTTTTGGAGGCAGTTTCCTCAATATGAAGAGAACAAGCGATGATGGTAAGATCTCTACTAGCTGAAAATTAACAAACCCACAATTTCATTTCTCAAACACTCTGCAACAACAGCATAAGTATGCTATATAACATGAAGGTAAAAATGATATGATTATTTCATTTGGTTCCCTGCATGACTCTCTGTCTCAGATAAATATAAATCCTCTGAACATAAAATATCAGAAAACATACCAGGTAGTAGATAAAATTCAAAATAGGATGATCAAGAACATCTAGATCAGCAGCTGGCTCAAATGCATCAAAGCACATCTGCAGGATGCAGAAGAATGATACAAATGAAGTTAGAAAATCTGAGCGAATGCGGAGATATTGGAAGTTGAGAGTTTTCAATCAGAATAGGCAGCATTAACAATCAGAAGAGGAGCACATGAGCATCCAGTACACTAGAGTATGATAGTCTTCTGTTCAAACTCTGAAAACAAAACCTCCCGTTTGAAGAACATGAAATCTTATGTGACAGTTAAAAAAGTCGGACTTAGGGAATTTAACCTATTACCTTTAAATGCATTAGTTGAGAATCAGTGATATCATATCATTTTTTTAAGTAATATGGTACTTTTCAAAAAAGACATGCCAATTAAGAAATAGAACTTGGAACACACAAAGTATAAGTGAACAACATTAACACATATATTAAAAAGAGAAAAAAAATCTTATAGTAAAATGGAGAGAATCGCTTAACAGATATACAAACTGTTTTGGCCAACTTGACTAGCATGATTCAATAATTTTAGTTTCAAATTATTTAATTAAGACTCTACAGCATAAATCCTAATAATACATCATTGTACTATCATTATTGTGTTAAATATACACTGTAAAATAGTAGGTACCTGCCAACTTGACTAGCATGATTCAATAATTTTAGTTTCAAGTTATTTAATTAAGACTACAAAATAAATCCTTATAATACATCATTGTACTATCATTAATGTGCTAAAAATACACTGTAAAATAGTAGGTACAAGCAGAATATCATAAGGCATTACTTTGTATAAACTTAATATGGCATATTGGAATTTGAGAAACAATGTATTGCTTAGTTTTTTTAGAAAGCTTTTAACCAAGTCGAAAATAAAAAACAGGGACCATATTTAAACTCTTATTAAAACCTTATACAATTCTATGCTTCTAGTTGAGGAATATTAGAGAGGCAAGGAGGAACCCCATAGAGGGTAAATTGGAGAACCCGTGAAAACTTATATCCAGTAAACAAAAAACAAAATAACCAGCTTCTTAACATCTTTCAGTTTAGAAATTTGGTTCAATTTCAGTAAAACTGATTTAACAAATAAGAATTTTTAGGAACTCAACTGCCAGAGAAAGAACTTTAGGTTGGACTATCAGAAAGGAATTTCAAATAACCCTACCCAAAGTTATCTCCAACACCAAAATAGTCCTTAGTAGTGCTAATACACTGATTAGTGAGTGAGTGTGTGTGTGTGTGTGGGGGGGGGGGAGAGAGAGAGAGAGAGAGAGAGAGAGAGAAGGTGATTACATCATAAATCAATATCATCAATTATGATCTATTTACCATTTCGCAGGTTGTATTCAATCAAAATTTCAGTAATAAGAATCATTTTAGAATAAGCAGAATACTTACCATGATGCATCTAATCAGAAAACATGTAAAACATATCGTTGTTACATAGCCGACCTGAGTGAGGGAAAAGTTAAAATGGAGACATATTACAATATAAGGATCAATAATAAGTTCACAGCATACCTCCTGTAATTTCTTGCGCCGTCCTTTGGATTCCACAGGAAATCGTTGTAGCATTAAGAACAGCCTATAGACATCAGATTCAGGGTCATTGTGAACGCACAAAACATTTCCACAAAGTAGAATAATTGTTGTAACAATGTTCACACCCAACTACGATCAGGGAAAAGATAAATTACAAGCTCAACAACCATACTTAGGCTTATAAAACCATATCAGCAAAATCAGTAATGATAGTAACAGAGAAATTAAGTAATCAACACTTCTTTAAGAACCCAACACAACTATCTCAATATTTTTGTACATATGCCGACGTCGGAGACACTAGAATTAATTGGTGCATAATCAACCACGCAAAACAATTTTGCCTATCTTGAGGAGCTATTGTATACAATGAGATTCACACTTCTATTTCCAACAAAAAAAAAGAAGGCAAGAAAAAAAGAGACCCTTGCAAATTTAGTCATCGAATGAAAATTACAACTTAGGAGGCACTATACAAATTCAAAATCTCAGGGTTGAAGCATCAATGGCAAGAGTGCCTTACAAGCACCTCAATGAATGACTAAATTTACTCAATGGTTGACCATACTAAAATATGCAGCCCTGGTTAGAAAAAAGTATCTGGAATTATATTCAGTTAGACTTGTCCAAAGAGTATCTGGAGAAAGAGGTTGACAACTAAATATAACCTGACATGCTCAGAAAAATTAGTTGATAAGCTCTTTTCTGGAGTCCAACAGCCTAAAAGACACGGGTTCAACCCTTTCTGTGGTGTGTGACCGTGAGGGAGGGAGAACTTGATATGCCACAATGACAAGTCAACAATAAGCCCCAGCATACCTCTCCCCTCAACCCACACGATGAGTGAAGAAATAAATTGTAGTAAATAGGCTTATAACCAAAAACCACTTTCTAAAATTTCATAGCAAAACAACTACAAGGTCAAGCTTCTTTGGCAAGGTTACAAGCTTAAAAATGATTACATATGCTTCATTCTAGTATTAATCAATTATCAAAGGGAGGAAACTTTTAGTTACCTTCCACCGTAGAGAAGGAACCCCAGTGCTGCAAATAAAGAAACACCTACCAAAAATAACAAACTTCTTAAGCAAAATATATAAATAACACAACTGTGCATCAGAGCATGTTAATAAGATGAAAGTATATGTATATATATAAAACCTGCAAAGAACATCCTAGACAAAATCACTACTAGAGGAATGGGCTTCCACCATAGAATTAACCACAGAACTATCTGCAAAAATTAGAACAGATGATTATTCAAAACCATACACCATCCATAGTCGTTCAATTAAGAAGCAAAGGATCCTATCCTCCAGCTTACTGGGGGAAAAAGGGCCAAGACTGTTTACCTGAATGATGTACACAACACCATTAATTGTATAGAAACTAGGCCTCAACCCATCAGTAGATACAGCACGAGCCTGAAAATGTTTTTAAAGCACATCAGTGCCTCCTAGGATTTGGAACCAATAGCAAACAAAAGTCTACTAAAAGGATGTAGACAAACCTGATAGTAGATTTCTGCCCAGAATAGAACAAGCAATGCATACGTTGTGAAAAATGCAAGACTTGGCATACCAAGCAAGATGTGCTGAATAATCTGCCCAAAAATACAATTTTATACAGGAAATTTTGGTTATGAGATTTTAGAGAGAATAATCTGTCCAAAATATAATTTCATACAGGAAAAATTGGTTATGAGATTTCAGAGAAAATGCAATAACAGAAAGAAAGGTGATACCTCTGGATTCAACTTTTGAACGTTCCGACGGAATGCAAACACCACGCAACGAACTAACAAACAATCAAACATAACATCCCTTTAGGTGAAATAGTGCATATTGCATCTGAAATAACAAGTAGAAGGAACTTGGACTAAGTACTTAACATATATCATACAAACCTCCATTGACCAAGAAATTAAGGAAATGGAATACTTTCTGTGTCGTCCAACCATACTCTGGTACTCTCAATTGTATTCTAACCAATTGTACCTACAAGGAATAAGTAACAGACCCTTTCATTTATTTAACATAAAACATTTCACAATCTCTACTTTATGCAGTTAACTGGTGATGCGACATTTCATCATAAACAATCCTAGTAATAAAAAAACCTACAAAAACCTAGGTTAAGGAATCGCGAAACAATAGCAGCAAATACAATGTTATGCTCCTTGTTACCAAATCCCATCATAATCGGAAGGTAAGCCACTAAACAAAATCTCCCCAAAATATCAAAACTATGTATCATTATAAATCTCTGGCAATTCAATGGCAAGTTTTGAAAACAAACCTAATTATAACCGTCAAGATTCATCACCTCACAACTTTTAAATTTCTTTATAAAAAAAAATTGCAAAAAAGGGGGGGAGAGAAGAGGAAAAAACAGGTATTCAAAATTAGAATTTCCCAAACCATCATAATCAGATTCACATCGAGATGGATAAACGAAAACGAAAGGGGCAAGGCAAGAATAATTACAAGAGCAACAGCGGCGACAATCCCATAAAGCACCGAGAGCACGTGGAAAATACGATCCTGCCAAGCGGGTGAATGATTGACAACGTCCCACCAACTCGTGGCGTCCTTAAGGCGGAGCGCCACCACGGCCGCGTTCAGAGTAGGGCCGACCACCTCCGCCACCATATCGACGGGCCGTCAATCAGGAAAATCCAAGGATTTAGGGCAGCGATCGAAAGGGGGATCAAAATTCCTTTGTTTTTCTTCCAACTGAAAATTCGGGGGATTGATTTAGGGGGAAAAATTTTCAAGGCCGGTGAAGCAAAGAGAGGTGGAGAGGCTGTTTATACGAAGCGTCAACACGTGGATCCACGTGGATGCCTCTTTGCTTCTAAACCCAACTTTTTGTGATTGTTGCGCCTAAACTTGTTAACTTGTTTTAAAAACTTTTTAAATTATTTTATTTCATGGAATAAATTGTGTATATAAGAATATAATATATATTAAATAAGTATATATTATATATTTTATATATAATAAGTATGTGAGGGATCATCGGATAAGGTAGTATTTGATCTATTATAAGAGATAGAGATGGAATCTTTTTTTTTTTTAATGGAATTATAATCTAGTTTGTAAAGAAGTTGAAGTCTATAAAATACAAATGTTTGGGTGCTTCGCAAATATTCTTGAATTGTGTGTGTATGTGACGTGAGTGTCAACCTTTGATAGTCCAACATGATGTAAAATAAATAATGTTTGCAGTCCCTTCTGTCTTAATCAATTGATATTTCTTTTTTTAACCATATTCAATTATAATCTTATTGTTTATGCATTATATAGTCTGTATACAACGGTATTTAGCTGTGTTTATTTAATTATAAACTGAGTTCAAACACAGATCAAGTCTAGGTAACTAAGATCATGTCCGACTACGTTTTGAGATTTATGATAAAAATGCAAAAACTTATATACCCTTTATACATTTACCAAAAATATTACTAATCTATATCTATCTATATTTATATATATATAATAATAATTACCCCTCAAAATAGAAATGATAATATTTTCCCGCTCATTTCCACCTCCCAAAAGTAGAAATGCAATATTTGTTATTTCATAATTTATAATTAAAAAATTATTGTATTAAATATGATTATATATGTGGTAATAATATCGTCTATAATATTGACAAAATCTTTGAAGTTATAATCTATATATGGTATATGAATGTTAATATGATCTCATCTATTAAATGCTTAATTATTGCTATAAAAAAATTAAAGATATATAAGTTGAATAAATAAAATAATACATTCATTTCAAGATAATTTTAAACCATCAAAGTAAAAAAATATATATAAAAAATTATTGTTAATGTTGTAAAACCCCCCTCCCTCTAATTTTGTCTATATATGGAAGGAGATTTATAACAAAAGCACAAAAAAAATATATATATCAAATGTAAGTTGACTTACTATAATTTCACCAATATGTAAAAAAGTGATTCAAATAATTTTATGATTTTTATTATATATGTAATTATAAATAGATTTATAAAATTTATAATTTTGATCTATATATATGTGGTCTTAATTAATTTTTTTATATGTGGTCTTAATTATTATTCATCTATAAATACATGTCAACTACAAGTTTGTACATTATTGACTTCACTTCGCCTTTTCAAGATAAATGATCATTTTGTTTTTCATTACAATAACCATTATTTTGATGAATATGACTCATGATTTTAATGTTGTCACTGGTATCAATACCTTCCGTAATTTTGTGGGCACTAGAATTTTGTTTCGTTAGATCACATGACATTATTCCATACATAAATAAAAAAAATGTTTATAGTTATGAGAACTTCTTCAAAGACCAAGAAGTAATTATGCGATATTGTTTTGTTCTCTCTCTCTCTCTCTCTCTCTCTATATATATATATATATATATATTTATATCACCTCAATAAATATATAATAATCAAGTTAGTTAGTATAAATAACATAACATAAATTATCTACTTCTAAAACTGTATTCCAAATATGTTGAAAAACTATAATAAAAATCACATAATTTTTATTTGACAAATATGTCATTTATAATACTCCAATTTAATATATCCAGTTTAATATATCTTCCATGTAACAATACTAATAATATGATACAATGTTTACATAGTTTTAATATACTAAGTAGAATATTATTGTATAATCCTATAAAAATAATATTATAATAAAAATGATGATAACTTTGAAGTATTTACCTTATCTATGCTATATTAATTCTTTTTTAAAAATCATAAAGATTATTTATTGTATAAAATTTTTTAATGTATGTATCTTGAATATAATAAAAGAATATATATATCTATAATAACAATTACCCCCTCAAAATAGAAATGCTAAAAAATTTCCGCCCATTTCCACCTCCCAAAGATATAAATACATATTATTTCATAATTTATAAATTATAAATTACTAATTCTATTGTATTAAACATGATTTATATATATGGTAATAATATCATTTATAATATTGACAAAATCTTGAAAATTATTATCTATATATGGTATATGAATGTTAATATGATCTCATCTAATAATTTTTTGATTGTTGATATAATCAAAGATTAAATATATATTTGTTGAATAAATTAAAATAACATAATGATCGGATTTCAAGAACTATAGATCATCAAAGTATTTTTTTATCTCTAATGTTGTACCCCACATACACATATATCACCTCAATAAATATATCATTGCATTGATCGGGGGCGTTCGTAGTGACTGAGGGGGTCGAAGACCAAGAAGTGAGTTATTAATCAAGTCAACCAACATATATAAAACAATGTAAATTAACTATTTTTATTTACTATATTCGAAATATGTATTGTAAAAATCTTATAAACATCACACAATTTTATTTGACAAATATGTCGTATACAATACTCCAATTTTTATATATCTTCTATGTAACAATGTTAATAATATAACACAGTGTTTATATAATTTTATTTTATTATACTATATTAACTCTTATTACAAATCATAAAAATTTGTAATATATCTTGAATATAATAAAAAAATATACATATGATATATTATTGCACACAATAACATTTAAGAAGTATAAAATTTATGAATTCATATACTTTCTATTAAAAACTACAAATTAAGTATAAAAAATGAAAAAAAAAAAACATATCATTTATACTTATACGTATAAAAAATAATAAAAAATATGTTCTATTTCATAATGCTAAATTATATAAATATAATTTCATTATTAATCATGAAGAATAGATAGTCGATGTTATTTATAAGAATGATAATACGTAGATGAAGAATTTTTACATATATATTTTAAATACTTTGAATTTTTTTATTATGAAATTTCATTGTCATCTATATAAAAACCAACTAACCTCATTTCTACTTTTTAAAGTAGAAATACAAATATTTATTATTTTATAAATTTATAAATTGTAAATATTTAGTTTTTCATAATTTATATATATTCATGGTATGAAAATCATTTTGTATATATATGAAAATCGAGGAAAAAAATATGATCGTATTTGATATGATATAAAGTTAGTATGATTTGTGTATATATGGTAATAATATCATGTCATGAAAAGTTGTAAATAAAAATTTGTACCTTAATCTTAATCATTTTATATATCCACGAAAAAATTAGCGAATTTATCATTTTTTTTGTTGTAAGAATAAATAATGTTTCCTCCTTGATTAAAAAGTAAATAAAAATCTGAAATTTCAATATCATGGTAGCATGAAGTTCTCAGAACAATGATAAAATATATTTAGTTTATGTTGTAATATAGTTTCATGGTTTTAAATTTATCAAATTTTGAAATGTTTACCATCCAATATGATTTTTCTAATAGAAATTTTGATTTTCAGACATCTGAAAAAAATAATTATACAAATTTTTTGATGGTATGTTAAATTTAGAAATTTTATTCTGGGGTAATATACAATAATATCAATATTTTAAGTTCATTATCAATAAGTTGTTGAACATATATTTGCACAAGTATTTTCTAGGTCAATTGTGACAAAAATAAGTACTAAAATAGTTAACCAACATATGATGAAAATAATAAATATTTAGATGAATTACATGAGTAGTAGATTAAATTGAAATAACTTTGAAAAACTATATGATTTTTCATGATCATCATTTTTATATCAAAAAATTACTAACACATGAAATTTATTCACTACACCACACGAATACCAAATGAGGTTGAAATATTATTAAGACTTGATTATAATGCTCAATAATATCACCATTTTATACTCATTATGAATAAATTATTGAACATAAATTTGCATAAGTTTATTTCAGGCCAATAGTGACGACAACGTATGATGAAAATAAAAAAATATTTAAATTCGTAAATTATATGGGTAGTAGATTAAATTAAAAACACTTTAAAGAATTATATTACTTTTCATGAACAACATTTTTATATCAAAAAATTATCAACACTTCAAATTTATTTGTCCATACATCACACGGACACGGGTATATCAAATGAGATTGAAATATTATGAGAACTTAATTTTTATTTTTTTTTGTAAATTAAAATTTTCACATCAAACTCGAAATATTTAGATTTTATGGTCGTGAGTCACAGAAGTAACAAATCAAACTGAAATTCTCCAAAAAAATTTATTATTTTTCGTGTTCAACATTTTCATATTAAAATATATAAATAGTGAAATTTATATGTTCATGCATCGCACGGGGCTTATACTAGTTTGATATTAATTATATATTCATAAGGTATTACTTGTATAATTGAAATATATATTTTAGTTAAACATATTAGTTTTATATTCATAAAATATTAATTATTTACTCATTAAGTATTTATTTGTATAACTGAAATATATGTTTTAATGAAGACAAAAAAATTTGTGCACCTGGTGCACGGACCCTAGATCAATGCACTCGGGTCGACTTGACCCGCCATGCGCCCACACGGGTCTCTAGGTCGCGGACAAAATCTGCCCAAACATGCTCCCAGGTGTCAAACATTTATGTTATGTTAACTATACATTTTAGTAGTGTTAGATATACCTTTTAATTATGTTAGTTGTACTTTTATATATTACATAAATGTATGACTATGTTGATATAAAGGTCGCGCACAAATTCGCCCAGATGCGATCATAGATGTTATACTTTTATGTAGTATTAGACATACTTTTATGTAGTGTTAAACATACTTTTACGAAATAAATGTTATTTTAAGTTTTTCGTATACATTAAGAAAAATGATAAAAAAAATTGATCTATATTTAATTAATATGAGAGTTTTTTTTTTCTCTTTCCACTTAACAACTCTTTTTAACTCATTTAATTTGGTAGGAGTAAATGAGAGTATTTTTGATAGATTATATGTAAATATGTTTTGAAATCCTATAATGACATTTATTTTGAAAGAAGAAATTTCGACTACAACGACATGTATGTTATAGTAGGACGGAGGAAGTAAAACTATTGCCCTTTCTCCTCCTAAATTCTCTAAATATTATTTCACTTTATGAGACAATTTGAAATGGTAACTGGTGAGTCATAGGTTTTATATCTCACTTAGGACACATGCATCAATTGTTTTAAGGTGTGTTTTTAGTTGATAAATTAATATTGTAATATATATATATATATATATATATATATATATATTTTGTGTGTGTGTTTTTGTAAGGTGTTTTTTGCATGAACATTTTTGGAAGAGAGACAATGAATGAAAGGAGGGGCTAACACAATAAAAAATATTATTTCTTTTTATTTTTTTCCTTTTCTTAACTTTTTTTGGTATTTTTTTTAATATATTAGTAACACTCTATTACTCATTGATGCAGATGCTAGATCATTATTGTTTGGAGCAGGTCTTTATCAACCTAACCGACCCCAAGTCCACTTGAAACACTCAGCTCGCATCCAATCAATAAAAATATAATTTAATTTATGAAAGTTATTAGTATTATAATTTAAGGGTCCGTTTGGTTGGTGGGTTTAGGTTGGTTTGGATTTAGTAACCAACCTAAACTTATGTTTGGTTTAATGGGTTGGGGCCCGAATTTTTTTTTGTGCCCGGGTTTAAATATTGGGTTTAGGGTGGATAATGGGCCGAATTATAAACCCACCTTTTTTTGTGGGTTTATTTCAAACCCAATAATGCACAATTAATTTAAATTATATTCTCCTTGCTTTTTGACTCAAATTTACAGTTATGCTCTTATGTTTACCAAAAACTACCAAAGTGCCATTACATATAAATCATATCAGGATCGTCCTCCCCCAAACGTACCAAACTCTAGCCTCTATTGAAAACAAATTGAGCGAAGGAAGGCGAAGATCGAACCATCCTTCCGCCTCCAAAGCTTCACCTCTTGTCTTGAAACCGTCTTCTCCGGCTAATATCTGATATAGAGCATAGTCCCACGAATCAAGATCCGCGGCCACACCCCTTGCGTCTTTCCAAATCTGTTTGATTGGTTTCTTGGAGAGGATGGATCTCATCTGATGAGAAATAAACAAAACAAATTGCATATTAAATATTGGAGAGGTGTGAACAGTGAAGCTGCGCATCGTTCAATTCGTTCAATTATTTCAAATGTCCAGTGAATAAATTTTGAAGTGTTTGTGGGATATTAAATATTGTTTTCTTCTTTTAATTTAATTCATGGATTTTTATTTATTTAAATTAAGGGCAACTTCGTCTTTTCATGTTTTTTATCAGTCCTAACTGACAAAGCAAATACAAAATTTAAATTAAACTCACATTTGCAAACTTATAATCATTCAAACCAAACACAAAATTTAACTCAATCCTAAAATATCTTTTTTGTCTTCAATGAACAGTAAAAACCCAAAATTATTAATCCACCTAAATAATCTCAACTCTCAAACCAAACGGGCCTAAAAGTATTAGTTATATAACTAAAAAATATTATTTGATAAGTATAGTATATTGTGATTTTTTTTTCCTAGTTCGTACCTTTTCTTTTCTATCCTTGTCTACTCTTCATTATTCTTATTCTTTATCGCTTCTTCATAGATAAATTATTGCTTGATATAAAATTGTAAATTCTAAATTTCTTAATTTGGACATATAATGTGGGAGCATAGGTATTTTTTTCCTTAAGTTACAATATAGGAAGGTTATGATATTTGTAAATAAAGATCAAACTAATATAACATAAAGATAACACAAAAAATCAAAATAAAATGTTTTAAAAAAATAAAAAATTCACAAATTCGAATAGAATAGACTTAGTTGCATGGATTTAGATCCATATAGATCCATGTAACCGGTGCAGAGTAGTTTTTGTGAAAAATTTGACATCATGCCTTTAATTTCTTTAAAAGGATTAAGGATGTGTGACCAATAACAACTAAGAAGTATTTTGAAAAAAATAATAATAATATTTTGAAAAAAATATTAAAAAAAAGGGGCAAGATGTAATTTTGAGATCTTTGATGGGGGCCGGCTACAATTGGGCTATTCCTCCATCAGAAATCGTTCTTGCTTTTCAAATCCGTTGGTAGGAAGGATATGGAAACCGCGGGTGATGAGGGTTCTTATGTGGGTTTGGGTATCACTACGCCTTCCAATTCAACCTCTTCTGCTTCAACACCCATTCATTCATCCAATATTGGTTTTCAGGTTTTCAATCTCTCTCTCTCTCTCTCTCTCTCTCTCTCTACAATTTAGAGCTATTGTTGTTTCTCTCTCTATTGTTTTGCGTTGGATTTTCTGATTTTGAATTGTAGTACTTTTGCTTATATGAATGGTTTTTGGTCTATTCAGTTGTTGAAGAAGCACGGATGGAAAGAAGGAACCGGCCTCGGCGCTTCCGAACAGGTTGGTATTTATGTTAAAATTCTATTCTGCGAGTTAGGGTTTTTTTTTTCCATTTTGATTTAGCCAATATGTCTGGTGACTCTGGTTGTATGGTTCGTTAAGATTATAGCTTACACTTGATTCGATTAAGTTTCTGTGGACCTCTTCTAAAGAATGGGATGAAATTGAATAGTAATTATTGTAAGTGTATTTCTGATTAAACTTTTGGAGAGAATCTTCAACTGTGTGTTTGAGGTCATGAGGTGTCTCAATTTTCCTGATGCCTGGGATTTTGTGCTACTTTAGGGATGATTTTTTTTTTTTTTAAATTACTCCCATTAAGGAATAACAATTGAATTGGAATAGTCAATAGTGTTCAAATTGTCCGAATTGGGGTTAACAATTTTACCGGTATTTATCATGTGTCTCATGTGGCCATAATATATTGCGCATGGTTTTTTTTTTTTTTGGTTGTAGATTTGAGCATTATCCTTTTTTGTGATCATACAATTAGAGTAGTATATGATTTTGTGGCATTTTACCATCATCTTTATGATGTGTGACGGATTTGTAGTTTTGACCTCTGTTTACATAAGTTATATTCTAACCAATAAATTACTATCGGGATGAATAGAAGTTGATTGAATGTTTAGAAAAAATTGAGATTTAAATTTGCCCTGTTGCAGAAGCTTTTGTATTTCTATAGTTTTTATTTTTTTCTGTTCTTTCTTCCTCCATAGATTGTATTTCATCCATAGATCCCAAAAACTGAGCTCCTATAATCCTTTTAATGCTTAACTCAAGGGCATTGTGGTTCTATTATAGAAGAGCATCCTCAATTCCAGTTTGTGGCACGGTTCTTAAGAAGAAAATCAGACAAAAAGAAACAAATGCATTAGGAACATATGTTTTTAAAGCTAATGGAATGTTGCGACGCAGAAGGACGCTACGCATCACCATCATTTTCAAACAAAAAAGAAATTGAATAAATTACTCATGCAACATCAAATTAAAGAAAAAAAAATATTTAAATATATTTGTGAACATTAAACATTAAAAAAAAAAAACTGTTACAAATATATAATTATATAAATAAGTTATGTGAATATATGATTAATGATTGTGAATTGATAGTGGCCCATAAAAAAAGGTTGTGGATCTGTTTTAACCATTGAGAATGAAAGTTTGTAAAAGTTGTGAGTTTTGTGCTTTTGATGTGCAATGACATATAGAAAATTGTGAAAAAAAAAAACCTTTGTGGTTGTTTATGATTGAGGATGCCCTAATGTTTGACTTCCTACATAATGTTTGAGCCTTCTGAGACCAATGTATCAGGAAGGAAACAGCCTTTATGGAGCATTGATTGTTTGCTTCTTTACCAAATCCTCTTTGTCATTGTACTTATCTGATCACAGTGTCTTATCAACGCAGGGCAGGCTGGAGCCTATACAGACTGTTGTGAAGAAAAACAAACGAGGTCTGGGAGCAGCAGAAAAACCAAATATGGCAATCAAGCAATCAAAAGTCAGTGATGGGGAGAATGCAAAGGTAAGTTTTAATTCTCCTGTTATAACAATCCACTCATTTCGTGCCTCTAAGAGTAGCCAAAGCCCTAAAGGAGCATCATGATATCTATGAAGGTGTGGCACCTGATCTGATAGGGGCAGCAGATAAAATACACAAGCAGGCATAGTTCCTATTTAATATAATACAAGGGTATAAATGGCCTAGTCAATATATGCACAAGTAATAGGCAATGATCTTGGGGTTGTCTAGCCATAGCCTGTTTAAAGTCTTTTCTGTATCTGATCTAGCTAGGAATTGGGGCATTGCAATGTAGCCAAAATATCTTTCTGTAGCTTTTTCTAATGTACCAGATGACGGATCTCTCACCCCTCTTTTAATTGCTATAAAATTAATTGTTTCTTATCCAAAAAAAAAAAAAGGGCAATGATCTTGCGTGTATAGTATTCTAATTGATGTACTGGAAGAATAAGAACAGCCTTGAATACACCAGATCGGTGTTTTTAGTGAGACTTACTGTTATGATTGCAAATGTGAGTTATTTTCCAAAGCAGAGGCCATGATGCAGGAACAAATCCCATCATGAAAACCTACCAAATATTGTAATGATGTTTTTCCAAAAAAATTCTGAGTTCAGTTATGTATGACTAAGGTCTCTCGGATATAGTTCATTGAGTGTGCGCTGTGCTTCATTTCTTATATACATTGTTCTCTACAATTTATGATGTCCTTGGTGCTTCTCTAACTTGCACAATCTTTTTGTAGTTGCCTAAAGATAAAGCAAAACGCACCTCAAAAAAGATGAGGAAGGTTCAAGAGTTTGAAAAGCAGCTAGAAGAACATGAATTTGATCGGACTTTCTTCAGGATGTTCTGGCCAGATAATGTCTGAATTTGTTTGCCTGAGCAATCTTTTGGGCATGTACATACGGTCATAATAGAAAAGAATTTGAGTTTGCACATATATTAGTCAACATGAATTGCTGGGAAAAGTATGGAATATCTAGAAAGGCATCTTGGAATTAGCAATGACACCATGATGAGAACTGCTTCAAATGGTTCAGGGTTTTAGGTGTTGGTCTCCATAGTTATGAAAAGTTACTTCATCTTCACAGTACACACAGGTTCCTGCCAATTTTCTACCAAGTGTTAAACGGTGAGTTCTTCTTCTGATAAACCCGTAAATTTAATTAGCCTTTCCAAATTATTTGTATACTGTTGCTGAAATTCAAGTAGATATTTTAAAATTTTCGGTTTTACATTTTCCCAGATTATTCTGAATGCATGTGTATGTACATGATTGGTGATTGGAGGCATGGTGCCGCATGGCGTCTCATTCAGTCACATTAACAGGTGCTCCTCTCTTATTGTGTGCTGCATTTGAAAATTTATACTATAATTCGAGGGGGTGGGGGGGGGGGGGGGTGATTCTAGGAAGTATTCGTGTCGATTTACCCTTTGTTCAATTTGCGATGACATGATTGTCTTTTCGTTTATTTTAAAGATCTTACAAATTACGAGATGTTTGATTCTATATTTGAAATCTGGTGTAGATCAAATGAAGATAGTTTGTTGAAATGGAATATATTACCTCACAATTTAGAATTTTGCAGTGTTTGGCTGAGCTTATTAGTTTTTCTTGCAACAGTTTGATAAAATGTTTGAGAGCTTACTATAAACTCTCAAAAATTGTAAATTTAGGTAACAAATTTAAGAAAGTCTTGCTGGTTTAAAACAAGCTGATTTTATCATTAATATTTGATTTTATATTGATGAATTTAATTATAGAATTAACAACACTTAATTTAAAAGCTAATATCTTATTCTAAAAGTTTGATCAGATTCATAATTATGAATTTTAACGTTTACATTTACGGTAATAATTCATTATATGATAAAATAATTTGAATGATGATACTACTTATAATTGTTTAAAACGCATTTCTTCCTCTACTTCCATTTTATACCATATAAAATAGACTATTATCTTTAAACCAAAATTAGAAAGATAATAGCAGTTTCATGTAATGTTTCGACACCTTTGTGTTATAGCCTATAGTTTTGGTGAAATTATTTTTATCCTACAAAAAATATAACAATTGCCGAATAATAATGAATGTATAGTTCAGGTGATATTATTTTTAACCTATAAATTATATGATATAATATACATAGTTGGCAAAAAAAAAAAAAAAAAAACGGATATTTGAGGTGAGGAATTATATCTATCATGGAATTACATAATTCTACAAAATTTGATTATTCCACACTCAAATGGTAGATGAATAATATTTGAAGGCAACATAACATGTAAAACGACGAAGATATCAATCAATTATTTCTTTATTTATTTATTTTTGCAGTACATCCACAACAAAGTATTTAACATCTTGAATAATTATTTTTGTGAAAATTCAATCTCCTTCAAATTTAATCCTATTTAATTCAATATTTTATTCGTGTGGATTTCTCTGTTATTCTCTAATCATAGATCAAAACAAGAAGAGTCCAATCGAATTCGAAGTATTGGAATAGAAACCTAAAAGGAATCCAATTAGTGATATAGACAATCTCTTTATCTCATCAAAATCTTATTACCTATATATCCATCTTCTACAATTTATTATTCATATTGATGAATTAATTACTAGATATTTTACGTACAAAAAGATGGGTTGTTGTATAATCGAAGACAACCATGTTTCAACAAGAGCCACCTATTTCAACCTTTATAAATGGCCAAGTTCATTAAGTCCATTATCATGGGCGACAATGATGGTTGGTGGAGTAACGATAGAGATGGAGTGGTGGATGCTTTATTAAGCTACAATTTCACGAGTAAGAAGGATTATATGACTATCAAACGCAGCCTTGATCGGATTAAAGACAAGATAAAAACAAAGTAAGTAGTACACACACATTCTACATTCACATATATTTTTCATATAAATCATAGTATGTATATGTTTTGTATGATTAAGAGAGCAATCACGAAAGTAAAACAAGATCGATATATATTTTGACGGGCTAAGAGCTGAATTCAAATTAATTTATACAAGTTTAATTTAATTGGGTTATGATGCCCTGTTATGAACTGATTGTATTATAATGCTTATATTGTATAGTGTCATGGGATAATTTTGTGAACTAAGGCAATACATAAATAAATGATATGAAAATACAAACAGATTCAAGATATAATCTCAGACCACTGACATAGCATCATTCATACAATTCAATTAATTTTCACAACTGCAACTCTTGAAGAAATTCAATTTCACAAATTTTTATCCTAAAATTTTGAACTTGAATAAAATTATCGTTAACTGGTAAATGCCAAAACTTAGGATTTGGAGGTTTAAGGAAGTAAAGTAATTGAATTAGAATTGTTTTTTAAAATGAAAAATTAGATGATAGTTAAACAATTAGTAAACTCTTTTTACTCGAAAATATGTGTAATGTAACCCTACAAATAATGATTCATTTACACCCTATTTGATAAAAGAATTAATTTAAAGGACCATTCTGAAATTAAAGAAACGTCCATTTTATATCTCCACAATTTTGAAATTATTTCTTGAGACTAGACTATTGTCCTCGCGCCGCCATGGCAGCTGCTTGTAGAGAGAGAATCAACGAGGATAGAGTTCGAAGAGCAGTGAATGCCCTTCTCAAATGGAGGAAGAAAAAGAAATTGGTAGCTTCTCAATCCGACCATGAAATTCCCCTTAATGAGGAAAAAGAAGAAGAAGAAGGAGGTAGTGATGATTACATATACCTCTCCATAACCCTAAAAAAAGTTCCACCATTGAATCACAGTGTCATCTCTCTCCGCCACTCTCTCCTCTCCCAGGATTACTCCGCCTTAAGCCTCTGCCTCATCGTCGACGGCAAAAATATCACATCGGAATCAGCGAACAAGATGCTCCAATCGCAAGGAATTCCGTTTATCAAAGTGTTGAAGCTGTCGAAACTCAAGTCCGATTACAAGTCCTTCGAATCGAAGAGGAATTTGTACGATTCGTTCGATGTGTTTTTCGCGACTAAGAAGGTCGCTCCTTTGCTTCCTGGGGTTTTGGGGAAGGTTTTCTACAGGAAGAAGAGGAAGATTCCGGTGCCTGTGGAGTTGAGATCTGATGGTGGTAATTGGAAGGAGGAGATCGAGAGGGCCTGCAATTCGAGCTTGTGGTGTTTGGGCAATGGAACTTGCAGTGCAGTGAGAGTGGGGAGGTGGGGTGTTACAGAGGGTGAAGCCATTGTGGAGAATGTGTTTGAGGCCATTGATGGGATTCTCCAGATTGTTCCAAAGAAATGGGGTGGGATCAAATGCTTGCACTTGAAGTTTTCCGATTCTTTGGCACTGCCTATTTACGAGCAGAATGGAGATAAGATTGGTGATAAAGATGGTTCTAGCTTGGTTAGTATGAAGAGGAAGAGAAGTGAATGAAATCATAAGATGAGAAGAAGAGACCACTCATTCATCCCCTGTTTTGGTATCGATAACTACGATTTTTGTTGATAACTTTGAATTGTTTTTGCTTGCTCTAGCATTTTAGATTGATGGATTTCATGAATGCAGCTGTTGATTATTGCAGTGATGCTAAATTGTTTATTGTTCCTGTTTGTGTGGTTTGTTTGTTTTACAATGAAGTATTCATGGGATTTAGTGAATTCTTGTTTTATAAGCTTATATGAGAAATTAGAAATAGAAATCATCATCAGCTACTCTAGCAGGACCGGAATCTTGTTGAATCACGGTGTCATTGAAATTCAACTTCTTCAGTAACTCCTCCACAATCTCTTTGTGTAGAATATGGATTTTCCCAGTATTCATTGGCCTGTGCTGATGTTTTTCTAGACATATTTATCTATCTTCTTTGTCATAAATCTTGACTGTTTGGCTGGACCAATGCCTTGAGAATGAGTGGCCAGTTATCTGCAAGACAAATATATGTGAAGCTTGCAGATGTTTAAAACTTGATCTGTTTCATTTGAATATTGATCAGTTATGCTAAAATTTTCCTCTGTATTAATGTTTGATTTGTATATTAGAGCCAAATTTTAGGCAAATTACCTAATACCATATACACAGATTTACATTTTCTGTTGTGCTTTAAGTACAACAGCTGTTGAGGGATCAAAATTCAAAATGACGTTTCATGAGACAAGAAATCTGGCTTCACCAATTTATCCATTTTAAATTTCAGATACTATGAAAAATTATTTCAGATATTACAGAGACATTTACTGACAACCACAGTATAATGAATACAAGAATTTATCTAAGGGTAAAAGGTACCAAAATTTGGTATGGTAATATTATGAAGTGCTATTGAATTAAGGTCTCTGACTCTCTGCAAATGTGTTTGAAATCAGGCTGAAACCCCAGCTATAGTTTTAGCCTCTTTCACCATAGTCTTCACAAACAGTTCTCCAGCTCTGTACGAAGAACGAACCTGGGAAAAAATGTTAAACGAATCAATCCAATGTCGAACTTCATCCAAAAGTTGTTACATGAACAAATTCCAGCTTGATGAAAATAACCAACTATGAAAATCAAGGTGAAACATTAACCATCGTCTAATGTTGTTAAATCTGCTCAAATATTACAGATTGATTATTCATTCAATGAAATGGAAATTAAAGTAGACAAAGGCGATCAGTTGGAAAGTTTACCAAGGGTCCACTGGCAACATAACGAAAACCAATAGACTCGCCGTAATCTTTCCAAAAGGCAAATTTCTCAGGAGTAACATACTCCTTAACTGTAAGATGCAATGGTGTAGGCTGCACGAAATTTGATGGTTGCATTGTTAGATTCATTCTCACATAGGACTCGGTTACAAAAACTATAGTTGCATGATCAATGATCATTCAAGAGAATTCAGGAACTTCAAACTCTAAATCAGAAAATAGAATTGCAAGTCCAACTCATATTTAACATTAGCAATACATAGATTAAAAAATGAATTGAAAGCTCATTGATTTACTCCCAAAAACGTCATGGAAAAGTAATTCATATTTGCTCACCTGTAAATACTGTCCTAGTGTCAAAATGTCAACATCAATGGCCCTTAAATCGGCCATGGCTTCCTTCAGCTCATCATCAGTTTCACCGAGTCCCAACATAATAGATGTTTTTGTTATCATCCCTTCCTTGCTGGTTTTTGCATGTTTCAGAACCGACAAACTTTGCTCATACCTGTAACATGCAAAACAAAGCAGCATAGCATTAAAGTAGCATTCAAATGCTTTGTATTAATCCATCAATACTTATATATGAAACCACCTTAATTAGGCTTCTGATATTGAATTTATTTTTAATGAAAGAAAACTTAAAAGGACATGACCTTTTTTACAGCCACTTACCCAGCCCTAGGATCTCTCACGATCCGCTGCAGTCGTTTCACAGTTTCAACATTGTGAGCAAAAACATCTAACCCTGAGTGAACAAGAGTGGATACAGCCTTTAGGTCACCTCGAAAATCAGATGTTAAACACTCAACCATGATTTCAGGCTTGAGTCTCTGCCAAAACAGTTGTGTTGTGTTAAATATATTCAGTAGTCGTCTCCAGATAGACATGAATATCAACATGTTTCATGTTCATCCAACATTAGTATGAAGATAACTGCTAGACTTTTCCATGATTATTATTAGAATTATATGCACAATCATCTATTAAGCAAGTAGAGCATCTCTCTCATATTGAAAGAAATGCAGTTTCAAAAATTTGAAAGGACCTTCATGGCTTTGACTGTTTCAGCAAAATGGCCACTTCCACCATCAGGTATATCATCTCGGTCTACACTGGTTAGAACAATATAATCCACACTGAAAATGAAAACCAATACAACAGTCAGTCCATCATGTACCAATTTCAATGCCCATTTAAGATTATATGATCCATCGTGTAGTCATACAGCATAAGATGGATATACTTTTGATTTACTAATGTTTTGATGTCGTATGCACTAACTGATCAACAGGTAAAGTTGTTTCACGTCCAATCTCCAAAAATATCAAACCCAAAGCACAAACAAGCATTTTAAAATGAAAGAAAGAAACATCAATCCTGCTACTCAAATGACAAGAAAACATCCAAATTGGAAGTTTCTATCGATATTGCTCATATTTTGTGATCAAATTTAATATTTTACTCTAGACCTAATTGCGCAAAAGTATATCACCGCGGTTTCAAAATTTGCAATTCACAACCTAGCAAAAAAAAAAGTCACAATCTTTTCGAAAATTGGCACTTCTGTTTTTCAATTTCCCTTCTCTTCTACTCTCCCTGTTTGCTCATAATTCTAGAATTCTGCATTTCATATGTAGACTGCTAAAATCTCCCCCTCATCTTGTTTCAATTTCCACCAAGACCCCTACATTTACGGCTCCAAGCCTCCAACAAAGATTCTCAATTGTTCTATGGCACATCTGATCTTCTCAATGTTCCAACAAGATTAATTACCAAATCAAAACGAAAGAAACATAATTATCAAGTCCCACCAACAATGCACGCAGTTACCTTTCAACTAGCATTAAAAAAAAAAAAAGAACAAATCAGTACCCCCAACTGGCAATAGCTTCAGCAGTATTGTAAGGCTCCATGGGATCAGGAGGCGCCGGATTCCTACTCGTCTTGACGGCGCAAAATCTGCATCCCCTCGTGCAGGTGTCTCCGAGCAGCATAATTGTGGCAGTGGCAATGCCATCGCCGCCGCCATTCCAGCATTCGCCGATATTAGGGCACTGCGCTTCTTCACAAACTGTGTTGAGTCTGAGCCTCGATAGAGATTCCTTAACCTCCTCATACTTGTCCCCTTGCGGCGCCTTCTGCCTAAGCCACCCGGGCTTCTTCACATTCGGGTCCCGGCCCGTGTGGGGGCCCATCCCGCCAGGGTAGGGCGGCGCTTTAGGCTCCAATTCGAGGTGGGATTCACAGCGGACTCTGGAATTGAGAGATTTGGGCTTCTTTGAATGGGTGTGCGGAGATTTGAAGGTGGGGAAGGGAGATGGATGGGGCTTGGAAATACATTGATGGATCATACTTGTTTAGGAACTCAATTCTTCTTTGGTGTTGAGAAATCGAAAGGAAGTAGAAAGCGATCAATGGAGAGGACGGAGGAGACGGAGGAGACGGAGGAGAGAGATGTATATGGATTCCGCCATTGGAATCTCCGTCGGCTTATTGAATGAAGCGCGGTTGGATTTTGTTGGTGTGGTTTGTTGGACTGTGAAACTAACATTTTTTTTTTTAATATTTAAATTGTCTCAATTAAAAAAGGATAATTATTGCCTCAAGTTTTTTTTGTTTTTTTTTTCTTTTTCTGTATTTTTCTTCTTACATTTTTATTTCGGAACATTGAAATATGAGTAATAATGATGATTAACTTTTATTTAATGTGAATGCGTGTAACGATAACTTCATTCGTCCTATAAAAAGAGTCATGCTTTGAATAGGAATTTTGTCAAAAAAAAGAGAGTAATGTTTCATAAGATTTTAATTGAAAAATATATATACCTTTGTAACAGACTTATGATTAGTTATAATCTATAACGAACTTTGAAGTTTGGACTTCATGAATAAATATAGGGTTATGAGTGAAATTTTATGTATTAAAAAGTGGTTTTACATTGTTATAAATGGGAAATCATATTTTCGGAAAAAAAAAGGTTCTCTTTTTAGATGGGCGAGTATGAGGGCATGTACATACATTAACTAGTTTTCACACCCCTCTCTTTCACGCTACAATGCCATTAACTATAATTAAATCGTCTTAATTATTGCATTCATCAATTTTGGTTAGAGTTGGTATCTTATGTACTTTATGTAGGGTGTTGAAGTCAGATTTTGTATGATACAAAATTCTAGTCAAACACCAAAAAAGTCGATCCGGCTTTAATAAATCGGACCGAATAGAATTTAGAAAATCAAATAAAGTAAAAGGAAGACTGTGTTCGATGCCTACTCGGGCAAATTTGCTAGGCTTGTTCTGATCGGACAAATCTGACCGATTGAACAAATCTGATCCCGCTTTAATGAATCGGACCG
Source organism: Scutellaria minor (assembly GCA_954870855.1). Lineage (NCBI taxonomy): Eukaryota > Viridiplantae > Streptophyta > Magnoliopsida > Lamiales > Lamiaceae > Scutellaria > Scutellaria minor. The sequence goes on from OX940733.1 coordinate 16,159,016, forward strand.
AATAGAATTTAGAAAATCAAATAAAGTAAAATGAAGACGGTGCCCGGTGCCTACTCGGGCAAATTTGCTAGGCTTGTTCTGATCGGAAAAATCTGACCAATCGGACAAATCTGACCGGACAGAACTTGCTAGGCTTGTTCTGATCGGACAAATCTGACCGATCGGACAAATCTGACCGGACAGAACGTCTCTTTATATAAGAATTGAGAATAAAGAGCTCTCTAAATACTTGAATCCAATGATTTCGGAACCCCTTTAACGAGGATTTAAAGCCCTATAAATAGGCTAGACCCGAGATATGAAACTTGGAAAATAAGAAATAAATCCCTTGATTTTAGGGTACAGATAAGGAAAAAATCGGATTAAATCCTATCTAAATCGGATATGATTTGATCGTAGATTCTTTCTTTCTTTCAAGATTTTTGGCGCAAAATTAGTCAACTCTTTTCTGCTCTTCTAATACGAAGTATCTGCAGCCTCTGGTCTTTCTTTACTCCTCAGTAACTATCGGATCTGTTTTTGCCGAATTGATCTGGTCGACCCATGTCTGGTCTGCTCAGGTGAATAGAACTGGCCCTTCGATCGACCACTCTGGTCGGGTCTTATCTTCTGGTTGGGCCAACCAAACCTAGCTTAGTGGTGTCGGCTTGGTCTCATGCCCGGTTTTTCTTTTTCTTGAATCGGCTGACTCTGGTCGGATGAGCAGGTGACCAACATTAGCCCCTCGGGTCGCGATGAGATATCTCTAATTGGGAGCCGAAATCTCTAGCCGTCTGCTCACCTAAGTAAGTGATCGGTTCCACGTCACCTTACCAACCTAGAGTAGCCACGTGTCGCCGTCTGCGCATCTGGAAGTTGAAGGGACGCCGGGTTTTTTATAAATAGACGAGAATCCAACTCATTTCTCCACTCCTTCTTTTGCAAACTCGAAACTCTTGCGAATTTTTCTCTCAAAGTCTAGCAGTTGTAGCCGAACATATTATGTCGTCCCACTTTCGCCGTCCTCAAGCCACTAAGCTTCATATCTTAGGTATTTTCCTTTTCTATATCATGGATTCTAGAAGTGTGTCTTCCGACAGTGGTTCGACCCGGGACTATGAACAAGGTGTAGCCCCGGCTTTCACTCCTTCCAGTTCTCCTCCTTCAGAATATTCATCTGTCCAATCTGCTGAGCCTCTCCGTAGGCTCAAACTCGCTCCTGGCGTTGCTCGACCGGAAAATGAATGGAGGTTTGGTCGGGCCCTGGAAATTTACCCTACTGACCAAGCTAAGGACCGAGCAGAGTCCCACGAGCAAAGCTCGGATGAAGCAGACCAAGCCCCGGGAAAAGTCACCATCGGAGCCCTTCCATCTGGCTCCGGTTATGCGTCTAGGGGATCTGGTGAAACCGGGACTTTGGGTCGGAGCCCCATTCCTAAAGGGGTCTCAATCCGTTATCGCTACGGGCGAACCGGGCAACCTTCTCCAACTTCCGAGACGTTTTCTTGCCAGTCGATGACGACCCAGGCGGAGTTGGATATGTGACACACTCAATTCCACATCCCCAGCTCCGTTTCATTTTTGCTTTCCCGACCAGAGGAGCGAATGGACCAGTCTCCCCATATTTACGTGGCCATTAGTGTCCGAGCGTTGGAGGCCGGGTTGCGATTTTCCCTTGCCCTGATTATAACGCACTATCTTTGGCATTGGGGAATTGCACCTGGTTAGCTGCATCCGAACAACTGGGCGTCGATCCTCGGTCTGCTCGTGCTCTTTTGGAAATTCAATTTCGGAACTCCCTCTCCTCCCGAGCTGGCATGGGTGTATAGCGTCAAGCTTGCGCCCGGTCTTCGAAATCACTTTTACTATATCTCCGCTCGGAAATTTTGTCCTCAGCTGGTCAAGGGGCTTCTTTCTTCCGTTAAGGATTGGAAGACGAAATGGTTTTGGGTCGGGGGTGACTGGATGAGTCCTGGACCGAATTCACGTGACCCGACCCAGCGGGTTTCTTGCCCCACCGTTTTTTGGGATGTCAATGGTATTTCTTTTTGTTTTTGTTTATCCATCACTTTTCTGATCGTTAATGTTTTTTATTTTTGTAGAGGTTCCGGCTCGGAAACTTCTGATCGGAGATACTTTCTCTCGGAAAATATTGTTTTTGAGGGACAATACTGTTCCCGAGGAGATTTTTTTCAAAGAATTGGTCACTAAGGATAAGCTCTCCCAGGCCGGCTTGATTTCTCCTTTCGTCCCAACCCCGACCAATTTTCGAGGTATGGCTTGATCATCTCTCATCGGTTTGTTTATTTTGGTTGGTTATTCTGATCTTAGCTTGTTTGTTGCAGTTCCTCTTCCCTCTCAGGGTCTGCCGATCAGGATGGATCCCAACGAGCGTCTTCTTCAACGCCAGTGGAAGGCCCAAGCTGCTCGGGGATATGGGTGCGACAAAGGTAGGGGTATTGATCAGCCCACCTCTGCCATGGTCACTGCCGAGCAGGTTGCGGCCGCTCCTCGCCCGGCCCCAAGCAAGCGCTCTAGGGAGGTGGAGGTGACTCCGCCCCGATCTGTCCGAGCAACTGCCTACTCAGGGTCGGATGCTGACGATCCCAGGGTCGGGTCGGTGAGCATATGCGGATGAGACCCCAAAAGAATCGAGGGGTCCCGCGAGTATATCGGGAAGAGGCCTTCTTTTCAGATCTTTTTTACCCGAGCTCCGACCCCGAGCTCCGACCCCGAGCACCGACCTGATGAAGAACCTCCTCCTGGGAGTGAAGCCGGCGATGGAGGCCTCTGTGAAGGCCTGGACAGAAGAGCTGGAAAATTATTCCCAGCAAATATCGGGGCTCGACATGGATGTCTGCTCTGCTGTCTTGACGGCCCAGGCATCCATCTTCGCCCGGAAGGCTCACTTCTCTCACCTCGACCAATGTGAAAAATACGAGGCTAAGAAGGTCGAGCTGAAGGAGAAGAAAAAGGGACTGGCCACCGCCGTCGTCAAATCTGAAGCTCTTGCCAAGGAGCTCGCCGCCACCAAAGAGCTGCTCACCGAGGTGAAGAAGACGGGAGAAGCAGCCCCTCCCAGCATACTTCCTCGAGCTCTTGGATGAGCTCACAGATTTCCTGCCACCGGGCTCAAAGCATCTGCTCGTTCCGGCTCCTCCGGTCAAGTTCATGTCCATGTCTGTCTCTCAGGTCGGCGAGGCTTCTGGAGCCGGCGAAGGTGATTGGATCGGGGTGGAGATGGAGGCGGCTGAGGAACCTGGGATGGTGGAAGCCGAGGTGGCGGTGATGGGGGCGACTGAAGTGGCCGGAGCGGCCGAGGTAGAGGATGAGGTGATTGAAGTTACCGACCAGTAGCTTCTGTCCCTCCTTACACCTCTCTCATATCCTCGTCGGTCCTTTGTCAGAAGCATCAACCCTTATGATTGATTTTTGTTTAGTTTAGGTCTTTCGTATTTTCATCTCTACTTTTTGTAAGAGGTTCCGGCCTCCTAACCGGATTCATTTGTAAATCTTTACCATATTTTTTGCTCGTATATTTTTGATTTGTAAATCAAACATATTTTTGCTCGCAACTTCGTATATCTTTACCATAGTCTGTTCGAATTAATGAATTACTATTTCTGATTGAACACATTTCTGATTGGGTTTCGCAATACACATTTTCTGGTCTGCTCTTTCACTGGTTATCTATTGTGATCGGTTTTTGTAACATAATAATTTTTTTGTTAGTTTCGGGTCGGAGTATCTTTTACTCTTTTTCAGATTCAGGGCTCTTTTTAGCTAGAGGTCGGAGCACCAGGTCAGAATCCAAACTCGCTTGGGTCGGAGCCAAACCTTTGTTCAGTCAGAGCTTGGTCGAGCATGGGGGTGAAGTCCCTAGTCAGAACCAGAGCTCATACTTTGAGCTCTGATCAGGCCGGAGCCTTTAATCAGAACCCGAGCTCATTTTTTGAGCTCGGATTGGGCCGGAGCCCCTAGTCAGAACCCTAGCTCATCTTTTGAGCTCGGATCAGGCCGGAGCCTTTAGTCAGAACCCGAGCTCATCTTTGAGCTCGGATCCGGCCGAAGCCTTTAGTCAGAACCCGAACTCATATTTTGAGTTCGAATCGGGCCGGAGCCTTTAGTCAGAGCCCGAGCTCATACTTTGAGCTCGGATCGGGCTAGAGTCTTTAGTTAGAGCCCGAGCTCATTTTTTGAGCTCAAATCGGGGTGGAGTCTTTAGTCAGAACCCGAGCTCATCTTTTGAGCTCGGATCGGGCCGGAGCCTTTAGTCAGAACCCGAGCTCATGCTTTGAGCTTGGATAGGGCCCGAGCCTTTAGTCAGAAAATAAACGGTAACTAGTTTGAGTAAAAATAAACGAAATTTTTATTGAATGAAGGTGAGCAAAAAAAGAAACTGGAGACTAAGATTTACAGATCATCCTAGCATTTCTACTGATAAAACTTCTTCAAATGTTTTGCGTTCCAGGGTTTAGCCAATGTTTTTCCGCTTAGGTTGGCAATTTCATAAGCGTCTCTGGTCAGTACCCGGATTACCTTATATGATCCTTCCTAGTTTGAGTTGAGTGGCCCGGCATTGAGCTCTTTCGTGTGTTGCAGCACCTTTTTTAAAACCAGGTCTCTGACCTCGAACCTTCTAGCTCGAACTTTGGAGTTATAGTATCTTGCACTTCTCTGTTTGTATATTGAATTTCTGAGGTCAGCATCTTCTCTCTTTTCTTCTATCAAGTCTAGGCTGGTCAGCAGTGCCACATCATTGTTCTGCTCCTCTAAATTCTGGGTCCTCCAAGTCGGGATTCCGACCTCGACGGGTATGACGACTTCCGACCAGAAAGCTAAACTGAATGGGGTTTCTCCTGTTGATGTCCTAGCCGTTGTTCTGTATGACTAAAGGACTCCTGGTAGCTCGTCTGCTCAGGATCCCTTTAAGTTTTCGAGTTTTACCCTCAAGGTGTGTTTGATGATTTTGTTTATGGCTTCCACTTGGTCGTTTCCCTGGGGTGATATGGAGTGGAGAACAGCTTCTTGATGCCTAAGTTTGCACAAAACTCTTTGAACCCTTGCGAATCAAATTGACGACCATTATCGGAGACCACAGAATGTGGAATGCCAAAGCGGCATATGATGGATTTCCAGACGAAATCTGTTATTTTGGGCTCGATTATTTTGACTAGCTACTCGATCTCTATCCATTTCGTAAAATAATCAACGACCACGATTGCGAATCTTACTCCACCTCTGCCCGTTGGTAGGGGTCCAATCAGATCAATTCCCCATTTGGCAAATGGTCATGACACCATTATTGAGTTCAGCTCTTCCGCTGGGGATTTTGTTAACGGTACGCATTTTTGGCATCTTTTGCACTTTCGTGAAAAATTAATTGCATCATTCTTCAAGCTCGGCCAGAAATATCCTTGTCTGATGATTTTGAAGGCCAGAGCTTGACCTCCTGTGTGGTTTCCATAAATGCCTTCGTGGACCTCTCTCAAAGTATAGTCGGCTTCTTGCTTGTCTAGGCATCTCAGCAAGCGTAGAGAAAAACCTCTCTTATATAGAATTCCATCTTTTAGAGTGTACTGAGCAGAATGAATTCTCAGTTTTTGAGCTTCGATCAGATTATGTAGCTTCTTCCCCCCTTCCAAGTATTGGATGATCGGGGTCATCCAAGTATCTTTCTACTCGATGTTGAATACTGTTTTCTGCTCCAATGCTGAGTTCTCGACTATCCCGATGTTGACCGAACCTATGTTCTCTGCTCCTTCACTTGTTGCGAGTCAAGTCACGGCGTTAGCCTGGGTACTTTTAGATCTTGGGATCTGCTCTGCTCGGATTCTCCGGAATTCTGCCAGGGCCACCTCCACCGACTTCAGATATTTGGCCATTTTGTCGTCTCTTGCGGTGTATTCTCCTGAAATTTGATTGACGACCAGAAGCGAGTCACTGAATACCTCGAGGTCGTCTGTCCCAAATTGTTTGGCCATATCTAGTCCAGCTAAAAGAGCTTCGTATTCTGCTTCATTGTTTGTTATTGGGAATTTGAACCTCAGTGCCGAGCAGAAATACTTATTCGTGGGGCTGATAAGGATAATCCCGGCTCCGGCCGCTACTAGTGTGGATGATCCATCTACAAACATCTTCCAAGGTCTTTCGACCTTCTCTTCTTGGAGTATGACCGCGGGGTGAACTCGGCGATGAAGTCTGCTAGGGCCTGGCCTTTGATAGTTGTCCTTGGCGAATAGTGAATATCATATTGCCCGAGTTCCACCGATCATTTTAAGAGACGGTCGAAAGCGTCGGGACGGCCCAAGACCTGTTTTAGCGGGAAATTTGTCAGCACTTCGACCTGGTGGGCCAGAAAGTATGGTCTCAATTTCCTGGCCGAGATGACCAGAGCATATGCCAGTTTTTCCATTGCTGGGTATCTTAGCTCGGCATCATGCAGAGATTGGCTCACATAGTAGACCGGTTTTTGAGCTCTTTGTTCTGCTCGGATGAGGACAACGCTTATCGCTTAAGATGAGACGGCAAGGTATAGGTGCAACTTTTCTCCGACCTCGGGTTTCGCGAGCACTGGTGCTTCCATCAGTGATTTTTTTAGCTCTTCCAAAGCCATTTCGCACTCATTATCCCATTCGAATCTGTCATCCTTCCTAATCAGTTTGAAGAATGGTCGACATTTATCTATTGATCGCGATATGAATCTGTTCAGCGCGGCCACTTTTCCTGTCAAGCTCTGCACATCCTTTACCTTTTTCGGGGGTGTTAGTTTCATGATTGCCTCGATTTTTTCAGGGTTAGCTTCAATTCCTCTTTGGCTCACCATATAACCCAGAAACTTCCCGGATCTGACCCCAAAAGAGCACTTTTTTGGGTTTAACTTCATCATGTATCTTCTCAGTATATCGAACATTTCTGTTAGGTCGGCGACGTGGTCCTCTACCCTTTTAGATTTTACCAACATATCATCGATGTAGACCTCCATAGTTTTCTCGAGCTGAGCTGCGAACATCTTATTGACCAATCTTTGATAGGTCGCTCCGACATTTTTGAGGCCGAAAGACATCATTTTATAGCAATACAGTGCTCGGTTGGTGACGAATGTTGTATGCTCTTGATCGTGTTCGGCCATGGGGATTTGGTGATATCCTGAATAAGCGTCCATGAAGCTCATGATCTCATGTCCTGTCATTGTATCAACCAACTGATCTATATTTGGAAGTGGGAAACAGTCTTTGAGGTAAGTTTTATTAAGGTCGGTAAAGTCTACGCATAGTCTCCAAGCCCCATTCGTCTTCTTTACCAGAACTGGGTTGGCTACCCAAATGGCATATTCACATTCCCTTATGAAACCGTTACCGAGCAGCTTTTGGACTTCTAATTCTAGCCCCTCGTATCGGTTAGAACTCAGTCTTCGCCTCTTTTGAACCACGGGTTTGGCTGCTGGGTCGATGTTCAAATGATGGCATGCATCCTCTAGTCGGATGTCTTTCATGTTCTCGTGGTACCAGGTGAAAACATTTGTGCTCTTTTTTAGAAAAGCTATTAGTTCTCCCCTAAATGGTTCTTTAAACTCTCTGTCGATTTTGAGCTCCATCTCTGGTCGATTTCCGTCTAACGGGATTACATCTAAACCCTCGATTGGGGTCGCTCTGCTCATGGGTATTTCCTTCCTCGGGTCTAAGGTCTCTCATTCCTCTTTGTCAAGATCTGTCCGTATTTCTTCCATGTCTGCTCTCTGGTCGTCGGTCTCTGGATTTCTGCCGACCTCAATTTCTAAGGTCGGATTTTTTGTCGACACCTGTCCTTCTGGTCGGCTTGTCATGAGCTCGGATTCCATGAGTTCGAGCTCAGGTTCTAGCTCCATATCCGAGACAATCTCTACCAACTCCATCCTGCTTTCTTCAAGCGTCGTTTGCTCGTCTACTGAACTTAGCCCATCATTCTCTATAATGTTGAGCTCTCTGGGCTTCAATCCTGCTTTACATTCCCGTGCAGCCAGTTGATTCCCACGAATGACGTATACGTCATCTCTGACTGGAAATTTGATGGTTAGATGATGTATTGATACTACTGTCTTTATTTTAGCCAGGAGTGATCGTCCCCAGATTATGTTATATACCGAGTTAAGGTCCATCACTTTGAACTCAGTCGTTGTGTGAACTATTTTGTCTCCGACCCCGAATACGACCTTGAGCTCACATGTTCCGACAGTGCGCGTTATCTTTCCTCCAAAACCTTGAATCGAATCCAAACAGGATTGGAGGTCGAATTCACGGAGGCCCATCTTTCTAAAGGTGTTAATATGTATTATGTTGGTGTAGCTCCCTATATCGACCAGGACTCTGTGGACCATTGTAAGACTAATGTTGAGGGATACCACCAGAGCATCACTATGAGGTTGTATTCTCTCTTCTGCATCTTGCTCGGTGAATGTCAGTGGTGGATGGACCGGTTCTAATCTCGGGGGGTTACATCTTTGATACCCATTTCTCGTTTCTCTGATTTGCTCATTCCTCATCCTTTTCAATAATCTCTGCTCTCCAGAATTGTTATTCACAAGGGTGTGAATTTCGCGTATAATTCCGAGCTGAGGTGGTGGGGGAGGTTGCTATGGCATTTGCTCGGGATTTTTTACGTACTCCTTCAGATGGCCTCGATCAATTAACTTCATGAGCTCGATTAAGAGTGTCCTGCATCTGTTAGTGTCATGTCCTGGGGATTTATGGTATTAGCAATACCTGTTTTGGTTCAGCTAGGCTAGGTCAGCTTTCAATGGTCTCGGGATCGGCAGCACGTTCTGGCCTTTCAACTCGATAATAACTTGGGTCGGTGTGATGGTTAGAATATGTCGGATACGCTCAAGATCTTCATTCAGGTAGACTTTGAACTCTCCCGACGGTTTGAAGGATGGTGTGCTCCTCCTTTTTTATTTCCCCTCTACTCTTTCTAAGGTCGGTTTTTCCTCCGGGATGGCTTCTTCAGCTCCAATATAACTTTCTGCTTGGCTCAAGAAGTCATGATACGTCTTCGGGCCATGTTAATGAACGTTCCACCAGAACCTGGTTTTTAGTCGTAGGCCGGCCATGATAGCCATCAACACGGCGTTGTCTGACACGTGCTCCATTTCCAACACCATTTTGTTAAATCTGCCCATATAGGACCTTAGCAACTTGTCTCTTCCCTGTTTTATGTTCACTAGTCTCTCATTTGGAGTGGATCTCATCTTTGAGCCCATAATTGTGTGAGGAAAAGGTCGATCAGCTCTTCTCATCCTCTGATAGATGAATTTGGAAGTGATCGGAACCAGCTCTGTGTTCGATCTCCTAATGTCAGGGGAAAGGCTTTGCACATGAGCTCTTCCCCGACCCCTTGTAACTCCATCCACGAAGCGTATTTATCTATGTGCGAGCTAGGGTCGGTTTCGCGGTTATAGAGTCCAATTGGCGGTACTTTGAATTTCGTGGGAGTGATCCGATTAGAGATTCGATCTACGAAGGGTGAGGTCTTCTTCCGTCTCTTCTCCTGTTCGGGTCTCGTCTTCTTGGCTTCAATTTCAGCCAACCTTTGTCTGAGTCTCTGCTCCTCCTCATATTCATCTCCGGAGTACCTGCTCTCTGCCCTTTTTTCATCTCATCGAAATTCATTCCCGAAATCTAGCGTCTTCCGAGACTTTCTGGCCTCGCGAGCGGAGGCGGGACCTATTCGGTCAAATACGCTCCGTGTTTTGATCGGTGCTACAGATCGGGTCGGGTAGAACTGGGTTTCTGGTCGACTTTCTTCTTGTGGCGGGGTTCCTTCTGGTCGCCGCTCAGTCATTACATCTTTTTCTCTGTCCTTCCGTTTGTTCATCGGCTCATCTGAGGATTGAGTATTCTCAAGATCGTGAGTTCTTCGGTTCTTCTTCCTAGCCTCAGCTTCCTTTAGTCTCTCACTAAGTTGGAACATCATAGTCTTGATCTCCTTCGAGGTCATTCCGATCCCTCTAGGCTCGGTTACTAGTGGGATGCCCATGGGAATCCTTTCCTGTGGTGTATTGGTTACGATCCTAGGGGTGTCGTGTGGCTGCTGTTGACCAGAGCCGTCAAGCAATAGATTCTGGTTTTTGGGATTGGGTGAGGCCCCCACGTCTTCACGGTTGTTGAGCGTGCTGGTTGTCATGGAGTTATGTTGTGTTTTGGACCCCCTCCTTCTAGCGCCAAAATATTGACGTCAGATTTTGTATGGCACAAAATCCTAGCCAAACACCAAAGAAGTCGATTCGGCTTTAATGAATCAGACCGAATAGAATTTAGAAAATCAAATAAAGTAAAATGAAGACTGTGCCCGGTGCCTACTCGGGAAAATTTGCTAGGCTTGTTTTGATCGGACAAATCTGACCGGACATAACGTCTCTTTATATAAGAATTGAGAATAAAGAGCTAAATGCTTGAATCTAATGATTTCGAAACCCCTTTAACGAGGATTTAAAGTCCTATTTATAGGTTAGACCCGAGATATGAAACTTGGAAAATACGAAATAAATCCCTTGATTTTAGGTACAGATAAGGAAAAAATCGGATTAAATCCTATCTAAATCGGATATGATTTGATCGTAGATTCTTTCCTTCTTTGAAGATTTTTGGCGCAAAATTAGCCAACTCTTTTCTGCTCTTCTAATACGAAGTATCTGCAGCCTCTAGTCTTTCTTTACTCCTCAGTAACTAACGGATCTGCTTTTGCCGAATTGATCTGGCCGACCCATGTCTGGTCGGCTCGGGTGAATAGAACTGGCCATTCGATCGACTACTCTGGTCGGGTCTTATCTTCTGGTTGGGCTGACCAAACCTAGCTTAGTGGTGTCGGCTTGGTCTCATGCCCGATTTTTCTTCTTCTTGAACCGGCTGACTCTGGTCGGATGAGCAGATGACTAACATAGGGTTCACTCGGATCGGGTCCGGACCGATCTAGATTCACGCTCTTTTATTTTTTATTTTTTTTATGTTGTAATTTTTATAGTATATTAGTCATACATTTATGTTATATCAGTCATACTTTTATGTACAAACGAGTTTTATATCATGTGCGTTGCATGTGGAGATCAATTCAAATTAAGGAAAGAAATAATAATACAAATACCTTATATATAACAATTCTATATTAGAGTTCTAATTATAATAGGATTCTATAAGATTTTGAATTAGCTAGGATTCTAATATAAAATTATTTAAATATGAAAATTTAAATTACTATTATAACCTTAAATAATAATCTTTGATAGAGATATATTCGACAATTCATATTTTATAAGAAACATCTACTCTTTTATATAGGTAATAGATAATAGATATAATAACTTTTATATAATATTTTAACTTTAAAAAAAAAACAATTTCGGCACAATTTGTACATACATACTTTTATATGATACCACTCATACATTTATATGATATTACTTATACATTTACATCAACATGTTCATATATTTATGTAATATATAAAAGTATAACTAACATAACTAAAAGGTACATCTAACATAACTAAAATGTATGAAATGTTAATAGTCTGTTTAAAAAAAATGTTAAGGTATAACTAACATTACTAAAGATATGACTACCTACTAAATAAGACCATCGAATTCTCTTAAAAGAATAACATAACTAAAAGGTATGACTAACACTATTAAAAAAATATGTCTAACATAATATAAAGATACGACACCTACAAGCATGTTTAGGTGAGTTTGTGCGCGACCTGACAATCGGTCGGGTCGACCCGAGTGTATGAATTTTAGATATATGCACCATGTGCAAATTTTGGTGTTTCTGTAATAACCCATATTTTGAGGACTCACTCATTTTCTTTATTTATATTTTACATTAAATTAATATTTATTTCAAACTTTTTGTTCAACTATAAAATTTTTTGAACACAATATACTTATTTGTTTTTGAGAAAAATTAATTTATTGAAACTATTTCATATTATTTTTTTCGGTAAATGTAGACAAATTAAAATTTGATTTTATGAAATTTTGATCTATTCAATATATTATATTAAAATTTTGCATTATTAATTGAATTTTTTTTTATTTTTTTACCAATTTTCAATATGAAGGACAATAATACGGTGTAAGCTATAAAAAAAATTGCTTCAAATATTCTTTTTATAATTTTATCCAATTAAATTGAGGAAATCATTTTAATTTTTTAGGGATGAAATAACGTTTCAATTTCCAGGATTTTTTTTTTTTTTTTTTTTGCCTTGAACCCATCAGAAGAAAAACAAAAAGAAAAATCGAACTGCATGCTTCAATGCTTTTTTTATAATATTTTATTTTAGAAACTCAGTTAACACCCTAACTTGCAGGTTTGGCAAGGGTTGGTTAGTGGAGATGTGTATGAAGATAACCCAAATTTTGCAGTTAATTTGCATTGATTTAAATGGGTTAAGTGGATTTTATCTCAAAAAGTGCATGAATGTAATGCTCTAAATAATGAAGTAGGTCATCTATTGATGGAAATTAAAGAATTTTTTTTTAGTTCTCCTTTTTAAATACTTTCCTTTTTTTTTTTTTTTTGTATTTACATATAATTAAATGCATATGCATTTAAATATGGTGTATAGAAAGTTCATATATCACCTTTTTCTATTAAATTAAAAATTAAAAAAATTTGCATCAATGAATTATCTTGCTTTTTTCATAGCCCGTCCATTGCGAATGGTGAGCCGACCTGTTTTAACATTTTTATAAGGAAATAGTATAAAATATTATCATCTGGTTTCAAGGTTTGACAATTTTAAGTACGTATTTTTATCTTTTGAGGAAAAAAAAAAGTTATAAATGATCGGTTAGACAAATCAAGTTTAGTGCTTAAGTTTATTTTACGGGTATAGGTAGGGATGATAGCGGGATGGGGTGTGGGAACTCCCCATCCCCTTCCCCACCCCACTAACAAAACGGGGAAAGTTCTCCCCCCACCCCCTCCTTTTTTTTTTTCCTAATAAATACATACAATTAAATAAAACTAAAATATTAATAAAAATATTAAAATGACTCATAAATAGAATAAAAGATGAAAACACAATTTAATTAAATTAACTAAAACACAAAGATAAATTATCTCATCACATTTCATCGATTTTCATCCTTCTTCGATACTTCAATATACCCAACTCTTCAATTTTCATGCGAATTTTCCATACAAATGAGAAAAAATGAAATCTAAAATTCTAAATTTTAAGATTTTATCTATTAAAATATAAATTAATTTTCAAAAATATTTAATTATATTATTTTAAATATAAACATATATAATTAATTCTCGAATCCCCGTGGGGCGAGGAATGTGATCCCCGTACTCACTCTGTCAGTTGCGGAAAAAATCTCACCCGTTCTTGCAAGGTAAATTTTGGGGAATTCATGCTCCGTTCGAGACAAATCCCCTCGGAGAAAGGGAAATCTTCATCCTATTGTCATCCCTAGGTATAGCTGGATACAAACGATATAGTATCTAGCACCAAATTAAATGTAAAAATAATAATAATTATTATTATTATTTTTTTTTTTTATTATAGTCTTAAATGACCATGTATCGTTATTAATGTATTGGCTTACTTTCCAAGATAAATAGTAACACCCTGATTATTGAATAATTAGTCAGAAGCTGATTATGCGCCCAACACTTAAGAAAATTGGATGAGTCTCACTACCATCAATATAATACAATATCCAATGTAATTAATGGAAATTAAAATTTGTCTCTTATTTATTTATATAAGTGTGGTTGCAGAATATGTGACACAACTGTAGTGATTCTCAAAATTATTTATATATTTAAAATTTACTTTAAATTATAAAATAAAAATTTACAAACTGCTAAAATTAGATGATAATAGTATAAGTCTAATCGTGCAAACTATATTATCAACGCTAAATTAAATGATGGGGCATAGCAAATATCTAATAATTAAAATTTTATTTTATTATGTTTGTATATACACACACATATATATAATTAAATTTTAATTTTTAGAAATCATATATTACATGGATTGTATACTAGTTTTTTAATATACATGTTTCTATACATGCACACATATTTCAGCAATAATCCACCCACCCACCCACCAAATATATGTATTATTATACAATTTAAATATCATAATTATTTTCCTTATGGGATGCACGTCAAGGGGGATTCAAACCTTAAACAAAATCAATTATATTGACCACATCTTTACCAGAAAAGTTCCAATTACATTGTGACTTGGCCTAACTTATATTTTGGTCGTAATTACAATCCATTCTACACTTCATCGAGAATATAAGTAAATAAATTTATAATAACATGAATAAAATATTAAGTAGTTTGAGTTTATAAAATACATACAATATTCAAGTATCCAATTATACTGCCTTCTACATAAACTGTAAAGAACGAGTCATATCATAATTGATTTAATTTTTCTATTATTTTCTAGAATTTCTTTTGATTTAGAACTCGAAATAGAGGTTAATTATCAATTTGCTCGAGTTTGAAAGATGAAGTTATGACTTAAAAGCCAAAAAAATAAGGCCATATTTGGCATCTCGAATTTTTAGCATATTTTTTCTCGATTATCTCTCTTTTTCTTTTTTTTTTCCTTTTTTTCATGTATGGGATAATTTTATCTTTTAAGATTTGAATTGATAGTATTTATTTGTCAAGCATTGAATTGGTAAATTCTATCTTTCGTACCCTAATTAAGGAAAATCTTATATCCTAATGTTTCTTCAATTAAAAACTTATGGAATTAAGTACACAAATTTATATGAGATCATATTACCAATATTAATTCATTTTAACAAATCAATTTCAATTTAATGAATTATGAATTGATTGGGCATAAAATAAGGTCCATTAATATGGTGAAATGAAGCATAGAAGATTGGGGCGCCGGCATGTGATTTGGAAAATGAAAATAAGAAAAAGAATAAGGTTTGAAATGATTTGGGTCATTGTCGTGTGTAAGTGTTACGTAACAGAAAAGGATAATAATCTAATCTAATTTATCTCTTTTTATTGTTGTATAATATAATGGACTTAATCAACTCCCTCTAAATCTCCGCTTTCCTCATCTTTTCTTTTGACTTCTTCTATTCTTCTTCTTTCTTTTTTAATTAAAAAATATATATTATGTAGATATTTATTATGATTAACAAATATTTAATAATTTGGCAGTCGATGAAACAAATAACGCCATTTATTTGATTTTACCTTTTCTTGTGAGGGTGAAATATTATATGAAATAGAGACAGTTTCATTTTTATTTTTATTTTTTAACCTAGCACGTGCATCCATATATAGAATATAATAGTTGTAGATTGATTCTTCTAATGAGATATATGATACATCCTACTTATTTCTCGCAATTCAAAATTTCAAAGTAAAGAAAAGATTGATATTTTTTCCAAACATTTTTTGAGATAATTTAATTTTGGCTAAATTCCCGTAGTAACCTAAAATTAATGGAGCGGGGAATTTTCAAGTAAAATGAGAATAGGCGTAAATGGGAAATGGGTTCTCCCGAATCCTATTAAATGGGGATGGGCCCATCCCAATTAAGTATAATAATATTTTAGTATTTTTATTTTATAATAATGAATAATACACTTTCAAAAAAAAAAAAATTACTTTTGCCTGACAATAATAATTATAATAAATCAAACCCCACTAGTTTGTAATTTAGTCTTGTTTGTTCTATTAATATTTCAATACAATGCTTAATATTTTGATTTTTCATTAATTTAGGGTTAAATTGTAAAAATCAATCTAAAGAATAGTTTTTTTTTTTTTTCATTTTATAACTTAATTTTTTTCAATCATAATACAATTTTGAAGTTGTGGAGTTTATCAAAATACAACATAAATCACTATTATTCGATGAAGTGGAGATTGTGTGAGAGGTGATTTAATTTTTTCACCTTATAATATAAATTTTATCTTTTTATTCAGTTGCAACCTTAATTTCTTAAATTTATCAAAATGAATCACAAATCAGATGTTGTAATTAGATAAAAAAAAAAAAAAAAAAGTTTCAATGTTAAAAAAGTAAATCATTTGGTGATTTAAGTTGCATTTTAATAAACTTTAAAACTTCAAATCATATAAAAAAAATATTTAGATTGCAAAGTTGCTTAGGTTGATTTTTGCATTTAGCTCATAATCCAATAATGGAATTATAATTATCTCTTTGATACATTAACTCAGTACTATTTTAAGGTTTTGTAATTTATTACTACACCCAAAAAAATTTAAGAGTGGGACTTGAATCCCCACAATAATCCCACTCTTCTGCACAAGAGGATTCCCATCTATATCCCAGGTTCTTCGAACGAAGAATCTCATTTACGTCCCAACTTCTCCAAACGGGAATTTGGAGATGACATTTCGATATAATATATACAATATTATCATCGTTTTTGTCGATTGTTATTCCATACTCATAGTGAATATATCTTAAAAAGACTACGTTTGACGTGTAAAGTTCGAATTTCTTTAAATATTGTGAGTTGAAATTAATGATCAACACAACAATAATCAACATATTAATATGTGTCTAGAGTGATTAGGGAGAGGACCACATAGTTGAAAATCTATTTTTATAATATAACATAACATCTAATCTCATGAATGTGAACGTTAATAAGATTCTGTAAATAAGTTTAAATACCAAACACCCAGTTATTGCATATTAGATGGTATTAAAAATGAAAATAAAATTGCTATAGTAAGAAAGAAATAATCAAAGTGGCGTTTTTGGGCAATTTGACCCTTGTTTGGCTCGCTCGCTCTCTCTCTCTCTCTCTCTCTCTTGTATGTATTGTATATATATATGTGTGTGTATAGATATGGAGTCCAACATAACTGTCAGTTCCGACGCCTACGCTCTGGTTTCTCTCTCTTTCCATAACCTTGTTTTACCCACCCTCCATTTTCCTCTTTGGAAACACACACAACACCACTCAACCTCTTTCTTCCACATGGAGAATCCTTTACCACCTCCCATGGATTTACCTCTACGAGAACCAATCACCAAACCAGATTTCATCAATCATCTTATTAAACCACAACCTGCAATACCCGAGCAAAACCTCCACCCGGAAATTAATGGAACTGCTAAATCGGATTCCGATTCTGATCGGAAAATTGTCAATGCTTCCGATTTCAATAAACTGATTCGACCTCATTCGCACCTTCCGAAGCCGGAGGCGCCGCCGGGGGTGATGGAGAGATCGCTCTCCTTGCCGGAGACGTTCGACACGCCGGCCTCGGCGATCGGAAAGTTTTTCCGAGAGAAGAGCAACAGCGTATCGGCGGCGATTACGAAGCGCATATCGTCGCTCAGGAGAGAAGACGATGACGACGAAAGCGGCGATAAAGTCAAGGTGAAGGAATTCAATCTTGTCGGCGTTAAGGTGATAAAATCGTTGAAAGACGAGAGGAAGGAGCTGATGAAAGGACGAATTAGCTTCTTCTCGCGGTCCAATTGCAGAGACTGCGGAGCTGTGCGGTCCTTTTTTAGGGTGAGGAATTTGAATTACGTGGAGATCAACATCGACGTGTACCCAGGGAGAGAGGTGGAGTTGAGAGAGAGGACTGGCTGCGCCGCCGTGCCGCAGATATTTTTTAACGAGAAATTGATCGGAGGATTGGTGGTGCTGAACTCTTTGCGGAACAGCGGGATGCTGGATGCCAAAATGGAGGAGATTTTGGGGAGGAAGTGCCCGGAGGATGCGCCGGCGCCGCCGGTGTATGGTTTCGATGAGGAGGAGGCGGTGGAGAAGGATGAGATGGCGGAGATGGTGAAGGTTGTTAGGCAGAAGGTGCCTATACAAGATCGTTTGATGAAGATGAAATTCGTGAAGAATTGCTTCTCCGGTTGCGAGCTCGTGGAGGCGATTATCCACCATTTGGATTGCGGACGTAAAAAGGTGTGTATTTTTCCAACTCTTTTTAGCATGATTTATTATATGGATTCTATAAAAGTATAAAATACACTATTTACGGTTTATTTACAATTACATGATTAATTATATTTTATGGAACTTTTTTTTTTCATCCTCATATGTGTCCAATAATTTATATTCCATCGCTACATTAACTTCTTTAGTGTAATTTATATTTTGAGGGGTTGGGTTTATATTTATTGTGCACAAGGTAAATTATTTTTACCCAAAACATAAGTAATTAATTCAAAATTTCGGTATCCAAAATTTATGTTGCATTTATGTTTCATGTCAAAACTGGTGAAGTAACACGTGTAAATATCTAGATCTTTTATCTTTTCAGATTGAGTCTTGAAGTTCCTATATATGGGTAAAATGTATAATTTCTTATAGTTGGGTAATTTTACATATTTGCATTTTTTTCTTTTCTTTTTATTTTTTTTATATTTGGAACATTGTGTACATTTGTAGTTAGAGCGGATAGTTGCATGCTACATAGAATGTTATTTTAATTAATTTAGATATACCAATTTTTTAAAGGAATGTAAATGTTTGTGCCAAATACTTGTACTAAGATAATTATTAAATAAGTTAAAAACGGAAAGTCGTTATGCATGTTATAGGCAAAGATCAAGAACAGAAGGAAATAATATAAGATGTTTTGAAACGATTATAATATTATTATTTTGGGTGAAGTTTTGTTAGCTGAAATCAAGACCGTTGAAGGCAGTTCACCAAAAATGAATTTTCTTTTTCTTTATAGTAATAGAATAATAAGAGTGATACAGTTTTTATTAACAAAATTAATTTTCTCTTTAGTTGTGGAAATAAATCGAGAAATGTGTAGGCACTAATAATTAAGACCACCACAAGAGGATTAATGATTACGCTCTTTGGCTAAAACCAACAACTCTAAGCAATGATGCAAGTTGGGGGCTCAAAAATTGAGTGCCTTTTTTTTTTCCTTTTTTCTTTTTCTAAAGAGAAATTATAGAAATGGTTGATTTACTTATGGCCCCTAATATTAGTAAAACTTGCTTTTTACGGTTCGTATTTAATGCATCATTCTAATTTAATCCATCCATAATGTTCTTACCAAAGTAGTTGACAGGTGATTAATGGCCGGCCCATAATTTTCATTTAAGGTTTGAAATTACATTCAAAATTGTGTCCCAAGTAATTTTATTATAAAAAATCAAACTCTGATCGAGTAGAAAATCGATTGACCAATTTATATGATTTTTATGGTTATATTTATCAAACTATACTCAAATGAGTTTTTAGTATTCTGTAGAGGTCTCGAGTGGAATTTTTTTTTTTTTTTTTTTTTAAGGGCTTTACCCATTGAAGGGAGTCCTTCCAGAAATTCTCGACGGTCCGAGGCAAGCCCAGGCCGAAGAGGGGGTTTGGAAATAGTTTTCAACTAGCAATGGACGCGCCTCGGTTAGAACCTCACTAGCTGCGTCATTGCCCCAAGCGCAAAGATAGTCTCGAGTGGAATTTAATAGCTACTGAAATTGAATTAGTCAACTTGGTTATGGTGGTCAACTCAATTCTAAATAATTAATTTAGCCGTTAATTTTGGCGAGATTGTACTCTTGTCTAATAGGACCAACGAAATTGATGTTAATGGTTGAAGCAACAAGTGGTTATCTTTGAGAAGTTACATTAATTCTAATTTCATTTTTAAATGCAAATATTAGCGTAAGTTGACTTTGTTATTTAGTTCCTGTGTTTAGTTTTCAAATGGGCCCTTGAGTGATGCAACATGGCTTCTTCTTATTTCTTGTGTTTAGTTTTCCAATGGGCCCTTAAGTGATTCAATAGAGTTTCTTACTTGTGGAATTCTAATGTTGGATTGCCATGCTTTCTCACATCATTTTCTATATCAAAACTCAAGTGGGACCTTTTGGCTTTTACTTGCATATTTTCTCTTCTATGTGTAGTTTCAATGATTATAACTGTTAGTTTTAGGAATGGTCTTGAGATTATAAATGTGGACAATGAGATCTTTTAGGAAAAACCCAAAAATAAAACTGAAGCATTGAGAATAAACTTGATGCATTTTAATGTAGAATTTGTGATAGACTCTCTTTGATCAGCTGGAGTTTTGTTGAATAACTTTTCTGATTACTCCCTTAGGCCATTGATATTGGGAAGCAGCTGGCAAGAAGGCACTTCATTCATCATGTTTTTGGGTAAGAACATTCTTCATATGCTGTCCAGAAGACATTCTGAATTTATAACCTATAAACAAAAGTTGATCTAAATAACTAATGGTATAATTGCAGGGAGAATGAGTTTGAGGATGGAAACAATTTCTATCGATTCCTCGAGCATGAGGCCTTCATTCCAAAATGCCATAATTTCCGAGGTGTGGTGAACGATTCGGAGCGGAAATCTGCTGCTGCAGTCAGCCAAAGGCTCACCTGCATAATGTCAGCAATAATCGAGTCATATGCTTCTGATGATCGAAGACATCTTGATTACGTTGGAATCAGCAACAGCGAAGAGTTCCGGAGGTAACAATTTCAACATTGATTAGTTCACTTTACCTAGATGATCAGTTTGAACTTTGTTTCTTTAGTAAGGGTCTAAAGTAGTTAAATTTGGATATTCCATAAATGCAGATATGTAAATTTAGTGGAGGATCTGCAGAGAATAGACCTCATGACTCTCTCCAATGATGAAAAGTTGGTGTTCTTTTTGAATCTGCACAATAGTATGGCCATTCATGCTGTTATTAGAATCGGTCATCCCGGAGGAATGATTGATCGGAGGCCCTTCTTCTCTGAGTTTATGTACGTGATCGGGGGCTACCCCTACTCCTTGAGCTCCATCAAAAACGGCATTCTTAGAGGCAACCGAAGACCACCATACTCTCTAATAAAGCCCTTCAGTAATAGTGACAAGCGCTTGGAGGTATTGAAAATTCATCTTCCCTTTTCAAATAAAAACCAACCCAGCAGCCTTAGTGAAACCAAAAACCATATCAGCAAACATTTATCTTATCTGATTAAGCATAAGCTGCTTGTTCTTTCTGCAGTTGGCTTTTGCAAAAGTTAATCAGTTAATTCATTTTGGGATATGGAACGCGACGAGAGGAAGCCCATCGATCAGATTCTTCAATCCAAAAGGCATCGAATCTGAACTGAGGAATGCTGCAAGGGAATACTTCCAAAGGGATGACAGCATACATATAGACCTCTCCAAGAGAACTGTCTACTTCCCTCGGATCATCAAGTGGTGAGTGATATTGGCAAAGCAGTACGTGTATACGTCTTTGTACATGTTTTTGAAACCTCTATTGATAATGCAGGTATAGTGCCGATTTTGGGCAAGAAAAGGAGAATTTGAAGTGGATCATCAACTACTTAGATGCAAGTAAAGCAGGTCTATTGACACACCTCACAAGTGATGGAGGATCTGTCAACATAGCTTATTTGGACTACGATTGGTCTCTCAATTCTTGCTGATGATGCAATTGTTACACAGTGGCTACCATTTCTTCTCTACACTGTTTCAGAATTGATACGATATATAATATATATATATGGTTGCTCGATGGAGGTGGGATCTTTGTACATAGCTGAGAGTTTTGGTGTTGGCTTTTTATAGTGGACAGTATCTTTGAGAAGAATCAGAATCAATAGCTGCAGATTTAGCTTTTGTTGTTTCCATGGTATCACTGAACTTGCTATGGATTAAGGTTTTAGTTCCAGAAATTTAGTGTGTTGAGATGAATATTTCTACTACATGCTCTTTTGGGAAGTGGATAATCAATCCTAAGTTGAATCTATACTTCACCCGCTCTTCTATTATACAATTTCTGTCGCTTCACTTGTCAAAATTCATTCCTTCCAATTAGAAATTTACAATTTCATTGGAATCTTCATTTTTCGAAACAACACAAACATGCAAAATTGAGGCGCATAACAAATTTGACGAAATGAGAATGCAATTTTATTACCATCCCATTGTTTTCCATACATGTGGTGCAGAAGATAATATACAAGATAGATAGATAATTGCATAAATTGTTCTGTCCCTAACATCCTGCTGCCCTTTAAAACGACGACAACAACAAACCAACACCTTCATCAGTGCAAGCTTACAAAACTTCTTACGCAATCAAGTTCATCATGCCCGTATTCACTCCCATGTAACTGAAACCATTGAGTTGGCAAGGCCTGATTCCTCAAACGTCGAATTGACATCATAATCTAAAGACCTTGAAGCGCCTGGAATAGCTTGGGTCAAGTGAAATGGCCTCATCCTGTCTTCCTTGAGCTCCGAATAGCAGAATGACCATAGCAGCTGATAGCAAATGCATAAAATAAGCAGGGTGTACTAGGAAATTATTTTGACAACTCACTCTTGACAACAATACAGTAGTAAATACAAAACTCAGAATTTAGTTACAATAAATACATTGAATCTTGACTATTTGAAGATTTTATAGTGTATTTCAGAGCAATTCTCAAACACTTGTTTCCGTACCAAATACAGATTGCTAGGTTCAACGGGAAACCAAAGGGAAGCCATATTTTCCATGCATATAAATTGGGAAATTGGACATATACAGTTGGCTTTTCTACTCAACAAAGAGATTCTGTCTAAGTTGTTGATCAGGTAAAAGTTCAATAGCAAATCGGTAACTTTTGATTTCGCTCGTTTAGCAAATTGGTGGGAGAGCAAAAATTGGCAATGGACTAAGTTAAACAAGAAAAGTAAAATATTGAAAATCACTAATTCATAAAGGAAATCCACATATGCTCTACGGAGAGTGCTTAGCAATTTAAGTTAAAATCTCTATCCTTATGCCTCAAAATAATACATCAACCTCGGCTTATCTGCACTACTCAAATTTTATGTGGTTAGGTTCTAAATGCCAGACTACAGATCAACACTACGAATGCATGGTGAGTCTTCTATACAAATTAACAAGGCCTTATACCAAAAGACACTAAAACCATGCATAAGTAACAAGTGTTTGGAAGAAAAAACTCATAGACGACAGCATGATAAATACCCAACCTTAAAATCCAAACAGTTATACCTAGGGCCTTGTATTTGTTGCATACTCTTATGGTCATTTCTTCATAAATTCTCATAATTTACTACATCAAGACAAATATCTCATTTGATAACTTGCAGAAACAAAAATTGTTGAAGGAAAAATTTAGACAACACTTGATACCCTAAATAGAAGTTTCAGAATAGAATCATAAACAACTACCTGAATAGAATCAGTGCGAAGGAAGTTCCTCTGAACTCTGCGACCATCTGGGAGGCGGACTCCAACTCTGCAAATTAGATTTCTGTCACCCTTTGGCTCTTCAGGTAAAGGTAAATAAGCAGGCTCCTTCGCTTTCTCCTCGAAACTGGCATTGCTCGTATCTATCAGATCACCTCCATCAATTAAATTCTCCATAGAGGCTGCCAGTGCTTGCTGCAATTCTTCATCTTCATCATTACCTTCAGCTGCAGTCAGTGAAGAATTGTAATGATCATATCCCATCACTATCTAATAGAAAAGCTGGGAGGCAAGAAGAAAAAAGTAACCACCCAAGTTCAAAGTAATGTACAATCAAATTAAGTAGCTAAAAACTATTGAAACCAATATGTCGTCTAGAAGTTATGTAATTCTATAGGTTGTATATAAATTTTCTTATAAAGCAACAAAATTTCTGTAGAATTGTCTGTTTCCAGAACATCTTAAGTGCCTCTCAAACTTATGTGTCAACTCCTGCACTTCATTGAAACGGTTAAGAACTCAGCCACAGTGGAATCCAATAAATTTGGCAGCAGTGAATGAAACGAAACAAAGCATCTGTAGTATCATGCGCTTTTCAAGTAAATGTGTCAAAAGGAAAAATTGTATGGGAATACTAATGCTGCATAGAACAATACGGTTTTACCACCCAAGTCATGTAGACAGTAACTCCTCAACTATTTCCTCGCAAAAAACCACAACAAGCAGGCTAAGTTCACATAGATGGATGCTCGAAGAGATCTTTTGAAGTGCAGCATGAAGACAATTCTAGAGATATACTGAAGGCAAAGTTAATTTTACCTCCTTGACATTGTGTAAAACTTCTTTATCAACAGGAAACTGAAAGGGCGCATCACAATAAGACAAGTAAGCAAGAGATGATGATTTATGATCTGTATTGTGCTATACGGGTATTGTTGGCTAATAAGGTCATAAGAGTTGAAATAAAAATTCAGCAAACTAGCGCCACATTATTTGGGTATCTAATCATACAGACGCATGAAACGTCAAGAAAAATAGGATTAGGAAACCCTAAAGTCCACATTAGTTTATGAAGCCGCCAGCTATTCACATCCCCATAAACACTTAATACACACCCAAAATCATGTTTAACCACATTTTTTTTCTTTTCGAGGGACATGAACAAATAGCAACATGTTCAATCAAGACTGGCTGGACATGATTTGAGGTGTTCGGTCAACACCCTAATTTTAATGTTTTAAAGGTGATTGGTGAGCACTAACCTAAAAAGAGGGTAAGTTGACTTTAGATGTCACTCTAGACTTTTAAGTAAAAGTTCCAAATAATGTTTACATAAATGATTGACCGTATTTGTATTGACTTTTGGTTCAGGTGATCGTTAATATTGAAAAATTCTATACAGAATACTACAGCTCCGTGAAGCTGATGAAATTGTGAAATCAACAATATGAAGTACGAAAATAACACAGTAAATATTTTTCAGTAAGAAACAAAATTCTTTTTTTTTCCTTTTCCACCTATGACAAGAATGTCTTCCATAATTTTATAATTTCATGAATTCATTTGAATATTTCATGTTAGCTTTTAACGTCCATGCAGCAAACAAGCTGAATGATGCTTTGGTATATTGAGCATATGGATTGTTAGAAAGTACAAAAGTACATAATATGCCACTAGGGTATCTCTAATAAGTGTACATAAAATATATCACCAGCTAGTTTCTTCAAACATTCAAGCTTCTTGTCATTATAATATATTCAAGCTATTGATAATGCAAGTATTGAAGACTACTAAAATACCAAGAAAACGAAAAAGAACCAAAAACCTGGCATACATTGAAGTTGAGCAATTGGCATCTGAGAACTTCCGCCTCTAGGACGCTTATGAGAGAGATTGACATGATCTGAGGGGTTGCTATCCAAGTATGGTAACAGATCCTAGAGCAAGAAAAATAAATGCCAGGTCAGCAATATAGCAAGAAAAAAGTGTCTTTAACCTCCTCAGTAAAGTTTCGAAGTCCCTGAAAGGTGCTAGCTTGTTTTGGTTCTTCATATAGGACGAGAGAATATCCATGTTCATGTACATGAGTACATGCAGCAATATGAATAGCTCATTTACCTCTACAGGTTTTATTTGGGTGGATGTCTTATCCAGAACTTGTAATTATCCCATTATTAATGATTTTTTTTTTTTTTCCAATCCCCAAAAGAAAAAAAATGTTCATTTACCTCCAGCAACTTTTCAGGTTGAACCATTCCACACCAAGAATGCAATTTCTGGCCTGTTATTGGATCAATCACAAGAATAAATGGAATCGAGTCTAATTTGTAGTAAGTGCAAACCTTACTACCCTCTTCTGTATCATCATAGACCTATAGCACACAACATGGTAGGCAAAAATCAATATGGCATAACACTCATACAAGAAGCAAAAACAATACTTCAAAGAAGAAATAATTATTAAAACAATTTAAAAAAAAATTCAGGTAGCATGTACTCTGCAAAAATACCTATAGCACATAGAATCAATGACAATAATCAAAACATCTAACAAGTAAAAAAATATTTCAAAGATGGAAAAGAGGAGGAATAATTCATAGACGAGTTCGAGGGATTCAACCTAGGCACCAGCATATGTCAATGGAAACATCTAATAGTAAAATTCAAACTATAATGGTGCAAAAGTCATTTCCCTCTAATCACAAAGACTTTCTGACGAGTTATAATTGCTACAGCGCAAGCAGAAGAAAATAGCTCATGAAACTAAAATGGTTTAACAAGAACATAAAGTGAATCAAGTAACTTAGTGCATTGTCTGTGCAATCCCAGTGTAATTGCTTCATATTGATCAATCAACAATTCAATCAACTGGGAGACTCTGATGACTTCTCTAGCCTGTCATTTTTCTGTTTCTTGGTCTAAATTGAAAGCAGGCATAGCCTCTGTTTCCTCTTTCCCAATGCAAAAAGAATGAAAACAGGGCGATACTTAGGTTCAGACTTGTTGAAGAGGAAAAAAATTACGTTCATCCAGAGATGAGTTACCCTTCCAGTAACTACGAACTCTTTTTGCACAATATCTTTCTTCTACTATATTGTGAGACAGGAGAATAGGGGAAATAGGTCTGCCTTTTCTTCTAGAGATAAGACTAAGGAACAAAGATATCTGAAGTTCCAAATGAAGAATGATTGAAAGAATGTATGTGTCAATGTGTAAGAGAAACAGAGATTTACTGCCAATTTCTAATATATTCTCACTTTCTTGGGTTCTGGATTTTCAAAATGAAGTTTCAAAACTATCCTTACTGCCAAAGAGTAAACATGCATAGAGTATGACATATTGATCCAGTCAATTGAAACACATTCCGATTTTAAAAGGTAAATATGAAAAAACTAGAAGATTAAAAATAAAATAAAAAGAGGAAACATTAGCTATTACCCCTTAGACAATCATTTATAAAGTAAAATAATTACATTTAAGGGAAAGACAATGGCTATTAAAGCAAAATAAGAAAAAAGGATCCAAGTCAAACAAATAATTGCAACAGAACAATACAAACCTGCCAAAAGATGAAGTTAGTTTTGATGGTTTGAGCAACAGCTTCATTTGCCCAGGTGTCACGGTTAAGCTGCAAAGCAGAAAATAGTGTGTCAAGGCATGCATCAAGATAAAGTTGATTGAATACAATGAGAGCTAGCGAGAGCAAGATGGAGAGGGGGCAGGTTCAACTCAAATTCCAAGGTGAGAGAAAAGGTGATATATAGTAAAATAATCGACCAATTTGACTATTAGCCGAACATAGCCAGAGAGAACATATAAAAAGCATCCAGAAGACAAGAAGCAGAACATAGGGCCCTCGTTGATTAAGAATGCTTTTTAACCCCAAAAGATGCATCTCTGCATATGACAGGAAGTTAATCTAGGATGGAGAACTTTAATCGTGATAATCGCAAACATTTGAGCTTTTTGGAGTAAGTAATTCAAATTTTCTTTAATGAGAAACAATAGACACATCATAGACAGAGGCAGAGGTCAAAAATCAAGTACCATGTGTGAGCTAAATTCCTTGGTGGACTGCATATTTACAATAAGCCACTTATTCTGCATCCTTGCATTATCTTTAGCCTGTATAAAAATAGTTTGATGTAAGAGTAATCCACAGAATGTATGGAACAAGTAAGTTACAGCTATGCATGGCCATCAGTGAACCAAGTCCCAAGCAAAAAAAACTGAATACATGAAATTCCCTGATACTGTGATGCATTGTTTTATTGCATGCCATCGTATGTAAAAGATGCCACCAGACAAAACAGCATACAAGCATATTGTTTAAAATTAAGGTAGCACATGGCATAATAAACATAATATTGAAAGGATGACAAATATGAAGCAACAAGAGCTAATAAGAATGAGAAGAAAAGGATTTAAATGCTAATTCAAATAATTATATAGCACTTCCTCCTGCCAAGTAAAAATGAAAGAAAGATGCATCCAAAACATCTATTTCCAGATAAATCACATCACAGCCAGAGATATCCCCACGAGTTTAATATGGGTTCAATCCTCTCTCCACAAGCAAACCAACAAATGAAAGAGAGATCAACAACAATTGTCAAGAGAATCAACCAAGGTTTGCCTGTACATCACACATGGATAGATTCCCAGATATCTTTAGATTACAACATAGCAACCTATCTAAGGTGTTCATTCAATAACCTAGTATTGACATACAATTGCTCACAGTGAAAAGACAAGTTTCTAGAAGGCAATGAAAACAGATACAAATATTGTGTGAAAAGAGTCACTATTTTAAAAGCATATTGGAGCTACCGATAATGCTTAACAGAAAAGTAGTGGATTCATTCAGTAGACCACTCACCACCACCACCCACAGTTGAATTTTGAGTTTCTTATATCATTTTTTTTTTAAATAAAGCTATTCACCTTTTCAAAGGACCCTTGAAACATCAAAGCAAATGGAGGTCGATATAAAGAGGCAAGATTTTCCTGAGTTTTATCCGCTACAGAAGAAGATGAACCTGCTTCCGCTTCCCAGACTCCAGGATATTTCATTTCCTCCTCAAAATTGCGGAATGGAACAACAGAATGAGCTGCAAATGATGAATCTCCCCCTCTTGGCAATCTTCTGCATATGACCAAACATGATTAATAAATTAACAAAGAAGACAAAGAGAGTACTGGCAAAGAAGACAAAATGTAGCCTCATTATAGAGTTCATAAAAGCTAGTTTCGAATAAAAAATAAGAAGGGGGAAAAGAGAACATCGCCAACAGAAAAGCTAGGTTTTCAAACAAAGCAGTATCTAGAAACAATGAGTTGTTCTTGATCATTTTATTTATTTGCATTGTGGCGTACAATACTGAAATCTCATCTAGCTTTTGTATTCTATCGCAATTCGCAATAAAGGACATATTCATACACATATATTTTGAACGACGACCAAAACATATAGACAGCACAAAAGCTTTGTACATAGGTAATTACCATAAATCTAAGTACAGTGTATTCAGCGAAACAGGTTACACTTAAACAGTGAAGATATAAAACATTAATTTCATAAGCCCAGTCAAAACTCAAGAAGGACGAACAAGGAAAGCAAATATCAATAAACGGAGATAGAGTAAGGAAGTAGTTAATGCACACCCAACGAAAACAAAGTAACTTAAGTTTCTAAAGAGTATCAAAGGCAAAGTCACGTAAATAGGATTTCCACGTGTGTCATGAACAAGATAGAAAGCAGTATACCCATAGCGCATTGGATTATCATACAGAACATCCCTTTTCACAGGTAAAGGTGCCCGTACATCTTCTCCATCATCCTTTCTAACATCTTTATCCATCAATTCCTTCCCGAGCTCGCTGTGTTCAACCAAAACAAAAAGAAGACTTCTAAGAAAAGATACTAGAATACTAAACAGTGAAGGACAACATATCCATGTTTCTTCATATTACATGCCTTAGATTTGAATCATTGAGGGGCAAGTCACTTTCCCTTGGTGGAGAATATACAGATTCTGTAGCTAACCCTCCTTCACTACCTACATAAAAAAGTTGAATAGCTTCCTCAAGCTTCCAGCCAGTGGCCTGCATTGTGTGAATTTTAACAAAACAGTTCATAAAATAAGGATAATTTCGGTCTTGACACATTAAATATCAAAAGATGATGTATGCTGTTAATGATTTATTAGACGGGAAGGAATTCAAGGAAAGAAATAGTGAATATCATCCAGTCACAAAAAAAAAAAAGCACTATAATATGCAAAAGACCTTCCATAATAGTTCTTCAATATCAAGGTTCAGAAATCACAGCATTAACCATATAAATTTTTTTAAAACATCACTATTATCAAACACCATGAGTTAACAGAGATTGAACACAGCTAGATGGATTTTGGGAACCAAGCAAAAACTTAGCCAACATTCACAAAGCTGACAATTCCGATTCTGTGAAGCCTAGATGCCATGTAGTGTGACCAAATTTAGCCAAAGCTTGGAATCCTGTAGTGGCATTGGTAACAATTAGTAGTTCACCACGATTTTAATGTAGCCCAATTTATTGTGCTCATTATTGGGTACTTTACTCTATCCCTCACTTACTAAGAAAGGAAACACAGAACACCAATTTTTTCTCCCAGAATCTTGTTGTCGCTCTTCAATATAGACAATTCTTTTGTTTGATTTGCTCTGTTGTTACGATCCAACTCCAGTATTATAACTATCTTCCTTTACTCTCATTCAGTAGAAAGAATGCATGTTCTTATGAGCCATTGTCCCCAATTACATTTACAGCATACAACAAACCTCCAAATTTTAAAAAGGATTCAAGTATTCAACCTGAAAATCAAAATCCAATCTACTAGGCATAGACATTTACAATCAGAAACAAGTTCACCAGCTCCGTTGGGTAAGCCTGAAAAGTGTAGTTGGCAGAATCTTTCACGAAGTTCAATGAGACAGACAATGTAATAGCCCCGTTGTGGAACCACAAACTGAAGTGGTCAATCCAGATTAAATTATTGAGGAGGCTAGGTAAAATGACTTGAAGATTGAAAGCAACAAGTTGAGGGAGGATGGGAGGCTTTTTCTTGAATGGAGAGAGGAGGGGATAGCTCTACCAAATATAAATAAAATTAAGAAAAAATCTAAGCAGATCCAAATACATCAAGTAGTAGTCCACTAAGGGTTTAAGACAGTCTGCAATGTGTTGTAAGTGGTGTTTTTAGGTTTCCTAGTACCCAATCAAATACCAAGACCTTTTAGCAAGCTGACAATGGCAATACAATATATAAACACTAATACATCTATCCCGAGAACGACAAACAATTACAGATCAAGCATCCAAGCAAACACCATCTTCCTTGAGGTAAATAAGGTCCATCACTTCTTTAACTTCAAGACAGTAAAATAGACTGAACGAGCAAGCGCCACTTTGTATGCACATGTGAAACCAACAAGCCCTAAAGATGTAGGACGAAAACAATGCTAATTGCAAGCACAAGTTAATCATTCTCACCTCAGCCAACTAAGTAACAATATCAGTTCAGAAAACTGATTACCCAAAATAAAAAGTTAAACACACTCGATTCCAATGACTAAGCACGCTGGGGACCCAACTCCATCCAACACCAACTAAATTGAATAGTTGAAAAAACGATTCTTGGGAAAATAACTCATTATTCATTACCAGAAATCAGCAGCTAGCAAAATACTTAATACAATTAATCAAGCACGTGAAGCTATAAAGAAAATCCACAATACCTCGAGGAATTGACGAGCGGTGTCGGCGGTCTGGCCGACGGCGATTTCCAAGAAGGAGGACACCATCCTCTGCTGATCGGTGGCTGATAAGACGCTCTCCATTGAAAAAATTTCGATTGTTGCCCCAGCTACCGATTAATCCTTCGAAATCTTTCTGGGTTCGCAGAATTTGTGGTGAAGGAAATGAGCAGAAAGTAGCTTGCATTCGAAGATTGAAAGAGAAATTAGAATGTCATTAATCAATAATCATTATCCGGTGCTGATCAAGGTGTGGCTTCGGTTTTTTATTTATACGCGTATATAAACTTAATTATTTTAATTTATAAAATATTAACTGGATCTAAAAGTCTACACATTTATAAACATGTCTTTATTGATTTGTAATCCAGGGGAGATATGAATTCCAAACGACACTAACTAAATGGGGAGATGGTGAGACTTATATTATGATATCGACAAACTTACATAAGTTGTCAATTCACGTATTTATATATCTAAAATAATAGATTGTGTTTGATACCACTTAAATATGCATTTATATTTATAATCAGCTACTCATATTTCAACATAATCATTCGAGTTATAAACCATGGAAAATTATGATTAAATAAGGTCATATGTTGTTGCTAGATAGACATAATTAAACAAGGTCATGTAAAACGTAGAATCATCAAACATATATCTCATGACATGTTTGAGAGTCACAATAACATGACAAACAATGCAAACGCAGCATTACATCTGATTAAATCAGAAATCTCGTCATAGGATCGATTATATTAATCTTGTATAAAAAAGTTAACGAAATACCTTTCAGATAGGATCTCGTCATCGACTATAACGTATATTCTATATGACAATTAATCATTGTACAAGAAGATTAACGAAATACCTTTTCGAAGCGTGTTTTAACCTCTTCATAGTTTTAAGAATTCTACGTAAATTGAGTTTTAAGAATTTTACGTAAATTGCACACCTTTAACCGTAATTGCACACCTATAACCTATTCATAGTTTTAAGAATTATACGTACCTTTAACCGTAATTGCACACCTATAACCTCTTCATAGTTTTAAGAATTTTACGTAAATTGAGTTTTAAGAATTCTACGTAAATTGCACCTCAAGTCTTCTCCGATGTTCTCTCCAAAACTCTTTTGCAGTATTTGTTGTGTGTGGGTACTGTATAATATTGTAGACTATTTAATAGCATAGAAACCTAGAAGTTTTTAGAACTCCTTTTATTGCTCTCCAAGTCTCATATCTAGATAAAATCATATCAAATATATTTATCTCATAAATATCTCTTAATTGATATATTTATCTGGACGCAAAAACTTATTTGTCCCCGTGTCCCCAACCCGCCCAGCGCCCACGCCACGCGCACCTGATAGGTATCCCACATTTGCTCTAAAGGTATCACATGTATATTATTCAGGTATCATATACTTTTAGTTCATGTTTGTAATACATATAAGACAATTTTGTAATACCTCATGTTTGTAATACATATAAGATAAATTTGTAATACCTCACAACGCCCACGCCGTGCGCACCTTCAATGTATACATGCGATACCTGAAAAGGTATTTTATGGGTTCATATACATTTTCATGGGTTCATATACCTTTAGTTCATGTTTGTAATACATATAGGACAAATCTGTAATACCTCACAACGTCCACGCCGCGCGCACCTTCAAGTTATAATTTATTGATTTATTGTCGTTGGGGCACGCAAGTGTCACCCCAACGGATAGTCCAAACAAACATAAATATACTGCAGTATATATTATATTCTTTATAATATATTAAGTTCAATTTAGAGGCGGGACCTAATCGGACCCAATTAAATTAAACTTCAATAAATTAATTCTGACTTAATCAACTATTGACTAGTCAAAATAACTTATTAATCTCGTTCAACTCCACCATAAGTACGAGATTGCACTCTTAATTAAATTGGATTTATTGAAGCAATAAATCAATAAATTATATCATCTGATTGATCGATCCAACATCAACAACAACACAACAAACAATGGAGTAAGTCTCTTGTGAGACCGTCTTATTGATTTTTATTGCATTCCGTGAGATGGATCAACCCATAGGCCAAACTCTACAATTCACATGTTGTTTGTGGATGATGGGACTCCGTCTTACGATAACTATTCGTGATAGCGACAAAGTAAGGACTAGTTCAATCACTTACATATATAAGATCGCCGCAAACCACACTCGATTTTGGCATGTCGTTCTCTAAAACATCATACAAATCTAGACTCTAGACAAACTTAAGCGTTATCTAAATCATTCTCTGAATTTCATCTTTTCAATTTGCACATTCGACCACTTATTCACTTTTATTTTCAACTTGCACATTCGATCACTGGTTGACTTTTATGAAGTTTGAACATACTTCAATTGTATCAAATATACTCTCATCTTGGTCACATGCAAGATCAAAGAAGATTAAGTAGTTTTTTTTTATTTTTTATCAAGAATATTGAGGAAATATTCAAAAGCCATTCGTAACAGTATGCACAATATATTTGATGCCGAGTATTGGATCTTGCTGCCTTCTACTACACTTTTTTTTTTTTTGTCGACACAATTTTTATCTTCATCTTGCAAAATGAGAAATTTTATAGAAACGATGATTTCAAGTCTCTGACTCGTTTTAATGTGCTACATTTGATGACTGTGAAAAATAAAAAAGAATGTAGAGTTTATTGCACAAAACAAAATTTGTGTTTTAAGGGTAAAAAAGGAATTCAAATTTATACTCTGTGATGAAATTTTTTATTACTGTGTATAGTATTTACATTTCTAAATAATTGAATTTTTAATTGAGTCATAACATGACCTAACTTTCAATCCTATTTGCAATTTTCTAATCCAACGGGAAAAAAAACTTGCAGCCCATGTTCCAAACTTAAACAAAATTCAGCCCAACTATAAAAAATGGAATTAGCCCAAAGTTGGCAAATAGTCCATTTTGCTAACCTACTTCTTCAATGAGTCAGCCCTTTCGTTTATTTTTTGGTGGTGGTGGTGTTGTTTTTTTTTGGATGGAATGTACATACAAACTGACAAACTGTTGCCTTCTTCAATCTTCACGCCACCAGAAGCTCCTGGTGTATTTAATGGTGGATTTGCACATCACTCCTCCAACTTTTAGAAGATGCAAATCAATCCCCAAATTTCGAAGCAGTATCACGTGGACCCTAATGTAGAAATCTTACATAGATTGATTCAATATTTACAACCTATTTCTAACATAACAAGGAAAAATTGTGAAGTCGTAAAATCCATTGTCTTGTCTATCGACTCGAAAATACAAATATAATTGTATAAAATTAAGTCTATAAATACAAATTGTGCATAGAATTAAAACTCATTCATCTCATAACAATTAAATCATAAATTCTAACGTCGTGTATAAACACAAATAATTAATGAAAAATGTATAAAATGATACCACTTGTTAGTAACATGATAAAATTTTGAATTACAAAATCAATAATTGTAGATTATATATCTTGCTATATGGTCGATTATTATGTGTATACTCAACCAAATTAATTGAATTTGTATGAGAAGTTTATGAATGCATTTCAAGCTTGCTTTTAACAACTCCTCTCTTATTATTTGCATCTCAAATCCACAATTATTTTCTAATATTTTCGAGAACTATCTGCAAAATCGTGTGTGGGCATTATAGATTGTGTGTACTATTCAACACGAGAACATGTGAGATTGATTCTGAAATATTTATCTTATTTTTCAAGTCTCATATTTCATACTGAAAATGATGCAAATAAAATCATGTCAATTTAACTATATTTATCTCATAAATATTTATTAATTAATATATTTTAATATTTACTTGAATCATGTAACAAAACTAGCGGCCCTGCAATATTTATTATAATCAACGTAATTAAAAAGTTAACAATAGAGCCACCTGTGGACCTAATCAAACCTATTAAATTGAGCTCTACTAAATCGATCATGATTGAATCAACTTTCAATAAATCAAAATAATTTATTAATCTCATTTTAATATATTATATGTAACACCCCATTTTCATATAACTTGCATAGCATATTTTTATATAAAATTTACATTCTTTATAAAATAATCTATATTGTATGATTTTTTCGAATTTAAGACGAATTTTACTTTTATCAAAAATATTTGAGCTAATGTTTCTTTAAATCTAAAAGTCTTGCAGGATAGCCATCCGAAAAGACCGAGTTCGATCGTAATGCACTCAACATGCACGAGTAAAATAATGACAAAAAAATAGATAAGTACACATAAAAATGATTAAATGATTAATATAAGAAACATGGCTAATGTGTTTAATCATGCTTAAGTATATTTATTTTTATTATCATGTGAATTGTGTGCAATAAAGTATGTGACTATTATGATGTGTTAAAGTATGTGACTATTATGATGTGTTAAATTAAATATATTTTCAAACATACTTATGTGACTTATGTGATGGGCTAATTTGAACATAATTTCATGCATAATTGTCATGATTAAATTACTTATGCATGTCACATTAGATAGGGTTACACTCAATCCCCCATGCCCCATCAAATCCACCTCAAGTTTCAATGCTACTAATCATCACATCTCTAGTGGATAAATACTACAAGAGATGATCTACATGTATAATACATGTATTAAATTAGAATTGGTATATTATATGCTACGTATAAAAGGGAAGACTCCACATTTGAGTTCATTTCAGTCCCCTCATTTAAGCACATCTCTCTCTCTCTCTCTAGATAGTTGCTCCTTCTCTCTACTCTTTTTCTTCCCCTCCAAATCATTTATCTCTATCTTCAAACAAGCTGCCCAATTCAAGAAATAAATGAAGAAACAAGATCCTTCCAAGAGATCATGGAAAATTAAGCTCAAAGCACAATCTTCTTTCAAGCAAGTTTCAAAGAACTCATAGTTGGTGCATTTAAGAGGTATTTTGGCTAAATCCTCACCAATCTTCTTCCTTAGAAGCATGATTAAGTTCTAATTTTGAGTTGCATGTAAGATCTAAGTGATATTTCCTACAAATGTATTGGATACCTTGTTCTAAGTAGTGGATCTTAAAAAATATGTCATTTTAAGTGTTGATTGAGCAAATGCATGTTGGATTAAGCGTTGCATGTTTGATTTTTTATCCAAACACATTGCATGTGTGATCCAAGGGTGATTTTCTACAAATGTGAAGGATTTTGTTCAAAGTCTTGTTTTGTATGGTTGATCTCTAAAATATGTCACTTTTGGGACTTGATTGTTCAATTGCATGTTGATTTAGTCCTTGCATGTTTGATTATCTTGTCTAAACTCATTGCATGTATGATAAATTGAGTCAAGATGGTTTATTTGAGGTTGATAGAGTTATAAAAGTCGAATTTACATTTTAATTATGAAAATAGGTGGGTTTAATCAAGTTGTAAAAATTTTTAGAAATGGCAGTCCACTTTGTCGATTTTTATAAAAATGTGTACTTGGAATTTTTCAAAACTCGGTATGTTATACTACATGAAGTGTTGAGTCTATGGTTAAAATTTGGTAATTTTTGGAGTAGTCTATGAATTATGATGATTTTTCAAATATAGTCCAGTTCGAGTTGGAATCATGCAGTTTCAAACCTTAGAAAATTAATTTTATAAAATTGGTCCCTTATATGTTTTCAAAACTGTTTACTATGTTTAAGTACAGGATGTTAGAAGTCTAAATTATTAATTTCAGAAGGTTTCAGTAAATATACAATTTACGGTGAATTTTATAACATAGGCTGGTTTTAGAGCATTTTCGAACAATTTTTTATTATAGTAAATGATTTTTTTAAAGCTTTTGTGATTTGAATGTATCCCTAATATTTTAGCATGGATAACTAAGGGTTGTTATGTAAATGCATGCTTATTTTCATGAATTTTGGATGATCGTTTAAATTATGAAAATTGTTGTGGTAAAGAGTGTCTTTTCTTCCTACATATTACTAACTTCAAGATCAAAAGTTTATCTATGATTTAAGAATGCAATTTGACCATATTTTGAAACTGATATTATGTGATTAAATGTGTGCTTATGTGTGAAGTGTTAAATAATTTAAGTCCTTAGCATATGAATTATAGTTTTATGAGTTAAGATGTAAAATACGTTTTCTTTATTTCCTTTAAGGTACAATTGATACTTGTTTGAAAGTATACTTTAAAATTTCTCCTAAATCAATAATTATGTTTTGTGATCTACATATGTTATATGTACGATAAGCATAATAGGTTAGATAAGTATGATACAATTGAAATGCAATATAAAGACTAAGAA
The DNA here is from genome assembly GCA_954870855.1 of Scutellaria minor. NCBI lineage: Eukaryota > Viridiplantae > Streptophyta > Magnoliopsida > Lamiales > Lamiaceae > Scutellaria > Scutellaria minor. The sequence continues at coordinate 16,196,351 of OX940733.1, forward strand.
TTTATGAACGTGTCGAGTGCAGTACGAGCGATCGGATACTTCAAGAGCTATCCCAGCTTACAAATCAACGTCAAAAGTGGGTAACATTTATTTACGGTTATGTTGATTAGAATAACTTGTATGTTGTGTATGATGAAATGAAATGAAATGACACATTCGGGTGAAGTGCCAGGTTGACGAACCTTGGATGCCAGGTCTTCGGACCTTGGATGATGATGTGATTAGCATATTGATTAATCTCTTTAGCATAACAGTTAATAAGTGTTATCTACTAAGATTTCTCAAATTTTATGTTGCTATGTTTAAATGTTTTTAGGACCCCCTTACGACGAAGCTGATGTGTAGCCAACTGTATGGACCCCTCTCTAGAAGCATATATATTATATATTTTTAATATATGTTAATATGTATGAAGTTAATATGCTTAATGCCCCTTTTTGACACTTCCGATGTTGGCTTAAGTAAACTTTTTTTTAAAAACGTCTTAAAAATATCGAGGTTTTGATTTACAAACGTGGGTAGAACACAAGTTAGTTCTTGCATGCTAAACTTTTCAATTTAAAATAGAAAGAAAAAAAATTTACTCGTGTTTAGTAAAGTCTTCCGCTGAGTTCATTTACGAAAATCATTTAAAAAGAAAAATTATTATCTCTTTTACGAAATCATTTAAGCATATAAGATTAAGGTAGTGTCTCAATCCTACAATGATGGGTTGGGGTGCTACATTATAAATATACAATTGTACTTCAAATTTAATTAAATTTATTGAAACAACAAATCAATAATTATATTTTCCAATTGATCGATCAAACAATTTCTACATTCATAAATCATAAAAGAATGGAATCAAAACTAAGTGAATAACTTTTTAACTCTTGAATGCTTTAAATAGTTTAGAGGACGTCAAATCAAATACCATACTATCACTTTTTTGTATTTTCAAATAGGGTTATACTCAAGTTTAAACAAAGTGATATGTGAGAATCTTAAGCATACATTAAGTCATTGGACATTTTTAATTGTAATATGAGTTGAACAAACCAGTCATTTGTATCATTAAAGATTGAGAAAAGATAAATAAATGTACAATTAATGTTGTTATTATGAATACTACTAATCTACTAAATTGTGTGATAATCACTGTGTGTTGTACATAAAGTCAAATTAATGGGCCTTCTCTTGATGGGTAGCACGTAAAATGATTAATTTTGAAGCTCTATAAACCTACAAGATCTTTATTGATTTATTTTAAATTTCATCCATACATATATACCCCATGCAAATATTCATATAACTGAATGTTTATAAAATCTTAAAGAAAAATGAAAGTACTATTGTGCTACGAATTGTAGTTAAATAATGTAAATAATGAAATATTAAATGGATAAATTATATCGTGATTTTGACACTTCAAAGATATTTTTCAACACTTTCAAACTTTTTACCATTTGGAGTCACAATATTCATAATCAAAGTGAACCATCAATGATTGTCCATTTTTAAAAAGTGTTTTACAGAACTTTTGGAGAAGTGATTTAGGGAATTCAAAAAAAGAAAAAAGAAAAAAAAAAGAAAAAGAAAAATAGAAATTAATTTGTTTTTTTGGAAATTGGGGCAAAGACCCTCTAAAATCCGTTTGGTTTGATTCACCGTTCAAACTTCAAATCCCCAAACCAAAGATTTCACCAAAACTCCCACACGGCACCGCATTTCAAAAATTTGACTGCAAAACTGTGAAAGGGATCTTCCATTTTCGAAGCTGCGAGGTTTTAATCCATAGTAATTACGAAGCTGGGATCTGGACAACAACCCCTCTTCTTCCTCCATCCCATCTCTCTCTCTCTCTCTCTCTCTCACACACACACACACAGAATTGATTTTTTTGGTGGCGAAGGTACATTGTATCTCTGCGAGAACCATTTTGCAGATAGCCCTTCAAGAGTTTATTTTTCGCTATCCTGCTCTAGAATCACCCTTATTACTTCAGATTTCCGCCCCCGGAATAGGGAAGATAAAATTGATACTGACTCAGTCGTTTCATCGAACATGACGTGAGCGATTAATTTTACGAAGTTTTTGGAGGACTATGAATGTGCGCTGACGCTTTTTTCTTGGGATCTGCCGCACCGTCTCCAATTTCCGCCGCTGAGCTGGAGGAGGTTGTGCTAGGGTTTTTGGGCATTTTGATTTTCACTTCCGGAGTTCGAAATGACGACCACCACCAAACGTGCTTATAAGCTACGTATCCTTGTTCTAGAGTATAATTATTCTTTGCTCGTCTCCTCTCCTTTTCACCTTTAGAAGTTAATATGTAGGGAATTTGATTCAGAAAATGAAAATGTAGTGTTGTGCCGTGAATTTTGATTGGATCTTGTGAGAGAAGAATCCTTGCTGTTTTAGATTGTTTTCTCTTTCTTTAATATTCACGATAGCCTTGATTTGCTAAGAATACTAGTGTACGCACATTTTTATCTTTTCTGTTCATTTGGTGGTTCACTGGTTCTTGGGCATGATAGGAAATCATAGTGAAATTCAGCAAAATTTCAAGATTTCTAGCTGAAAATAATGAATTTATTTATTTATTTTTTAAAATAGTTAAAGTGGTATGTATGAAAATAAGTTACATGTGTGTTTCAGTGTCTATTTGTTTATTTATCATTATATTTGATACTATATCTGATTTGGTGAAACTGATAAGTAGAACATGTAACGTCAAAATCTCATGCTGACATATGTCGAAAAGAATATAACACAAACACACGACGTAAGTCTTTCTTTGTTGGCTTTAGGTGACTGTTGTAATGGACTGTTAGCGGTCACATGTTAAACTCTATATTAGTTTAGATGATTAACTTTTAACACTTCAAACAAAAGCAGGTGATGAGGATCTAATCAGTTGTCATTTACGTGAATCATAAGCTAAAGTCGACAGTTTTTGTTAGTGTGTTCTTGTGCACTTGGTGGGCTGATGTACTCTCAAATATTTCCGTCTACTGAGTCAAAACATTAACAGCATTAAGCACTAATCTAGGAAGTATTTTCTTGAATATGTCTTGCAACTTGCTTTTATTAAAAAGAGAAAAAAAGCATGAATGCTGTATTGTAAACCCTACTACCGATCTGTTACATCACTGATAACTGCCGTATAACAAACTTTAGCTTCTGCTTGTGGCTCTTTCCTGAAAGCGCAATACTTGTATTCAAGGCTCAAATTATAAAACCGGAGGCAGCTTTTGTTCTTAGATGCCTTAACAATGGTCATTGTATAAAATTATCAGTGAAGAGATGCTAAAAACCTAAAAGTAAGTGATTTTTGATTGGAAACCTTAACAGATGCTTTTTACAGAGGAATTTGTAGCTCATTCTTTAAGTGTAAACTGCCTGAAGATTGGGAGAAAATCATCAAGGGTTCTTGTGACTGGAGGGGAAGATCATAAGGTCAATCTTTGGGCTATTGGCAAGCCCAATGCCATACTGGTCAGTTCAATTCTTTTGCCTTTATCTATATCTATGTATATATATTTATAAATAGTGGGCCCACGTATAACAGACTGAGTCTTTTCAGATCTGTTGAAAGCAGTTTAATATTATAATGCTACTTTACTCCTTTTGGTGGTTCGACCTTGGCGCTATGGGTTGGGGTTGCTCAATAGAACCATTTGTGTTCAATTTTAATTATGAAATTAGCATACATCTTCCAAGTAATACCTTTAAAATTTTCGTAGTTGCTGTTTTGTTCCTAACAAATCTAAATAAGGAAACTGATTAAAACTTCCTATGCATTAGAGTTTGTCAGGCCATTCAAGTGGAATTGATTCAGTTAGCTTTGATTCATCGGAGGTTTTGGTTGCTGCTGGGGCAGCTAGTGGTACCATTAAGCTTTGGGATTTGGAGGAGGCAAAGAGTAAGCTTTCTGCATTCCAGTTTATTCACATATTTTAGCATGTGCATAGAAACCATAAATATTGTTGTGTTTGACCTTTTTCATTTCTTTATAGTTATTCGCACCCTCACTGGTCACCGGTCCAATTGCATATCATTGGACTTTCATCCCTTTGGAGAGTTCTTTGCATCTGGGTCCCTGGACACAAATCTAAAAATATGGGATATTCGAAGAAAGGGGTGTATACACACTTACAAGGGTCATACACGAGGTGTTAATGCTATCAGGTTTACTCCTGATGGGCGGTGGGTTGTATCTGGTGGAGAGGACAACACTGTGAAGGTAATATCTTTCATTCCTCATTATGTTTTTTGGTCCCATAAATTCTGTCCTTTCTGGGTGGGATTTATCTAGCATTGATAGAACTGGAAAACATCTTCTCTTCTTTTTGTCTTGCTAATTGTTTAGATTTATGTATTTGGGTTATCTAATTCTCACAACATCCCATTTTGTTGTTATAAATATTGTAATTGTTATTATCATTATTATTGTTGTGTTATTACTATTAATCTTTTTCTTTACCTGTTGTCGTTGTTGTTATTGTTGTTTCTATTATATTATACTATGACAGTTCAAGTCATTATTATTTCTGTTATATCATACTATGATAGTTCAAGTTTAAAGCCTTAAATGTGTAAGATTTTGTGGTTCCAAACTACAGTTTATCAGAAGCTTCTCTGATTATCTTTCTGATCCTACAAATGCAGTTGTGGGATTTAACTGCAGGCAAGCTTTTGCATGATTTCAAATGTCATGAAGGCCAAGTCCAATGCATTGATTTCCACCCCCATGAGTTTTTGCTGGCAACAGGTTCGAAAAAAACTTGCTTTGCATTGCTATATCAGCGGAATATATGTGGTCATAGTTTCGCTGTCTGCGATTTCTTGTGTGGTTTATCATATGCTACACTGGGTACAACAGCAATGAGTTTCATTTAAATGTTGTGGAAAAGAAAAACTAGATTAGTCAGATTGATAGTTCTAAACAGTTATTAGTTTTATTGTTTTAACATGTATGAGGAGATCCATCATGATTCATGTGACTTTTACAGGATTAGCATAAAAAAAGAACAAAATCTCAAACTATAAGGTTTCTATAGAACCATATTTATTTTCTGATATATCTCATGTAACTTTTGATATTTATGAATGTGTGTATTTCTTTAGTGTTAAGCCATTGTGATTTTTGCTAGTTGATCAATGTGGTTTCTGTTTCATAATGTTTAGGTAGTGACTTTTATCTCTTTTCACTTTGTCTTGGTGACCATAAAAGTTTGACAACAACTTGTTGAATTTTGTTGATGTTATCTTTTTGATAAAAACGTATAAATAAAATAAGACATGAATCAAGAAATAGATAGATGAAATAGGAAAATCAAGAAGAAATTAAGCATTTCCATAAATGTAATAATTTTACATATTCACAGAATTTTGAGCATTTTACAAACCTGAAGGCTTTTCCCAGTTTCATGCCCACTCCATCGAAACTCAGTGGAGTATCTTTGGAGCTGTTGGGCCTTTTTTTTTTGTCTGGTTTTAAAATAAGGAAGATAAAGATAAGTAATTGATGCTTGCAGCTTTTGTTCTTGAGGTTTCCATCCATTTAAGCTCCTCTATAAGTTTCTTAGCATTGAATTACTTTGTGTCTCAAACAGTTGGTCAATATTTAAATTATAATCCTGCTTTTATAATGACAGACATTTGTTCCCCTTTATAGTGGTTTCTCTTGCACTTGAATTTAGTTTAGTGTTCCTATCCAGAATTTCTTCTTGTTACTGAATGGAATTACATTTATTTTGTTGTACATCCTTTTCTTTGGTGTAAGCATTCAGGATTCTGCATTTTGAGAGGTTGACGTTTCCTAGATTAGACTAACATAAGCAATTTTTTTCCCTTTCTCTCCCTGTATGCTCTGTAATTTGAATATGCTTAGTGAAAGATATTCACTAGTGTTTCCATTGAGTCCTGATAATTGTTATATTTACTGCCTTGTTTTTATCTTTCCCAGGTTCAGCTGATAGAACTGTTAAATTCTGGGATCTTGAAACTTTTGAGCTAATTGGTTCAGCTGGACCCGAGGTTTTGCTATTTTTATGTCATTAGTTCTTCCAATTGCTCTTTAATTTTTTATATAGTTTTTTTCAGAAACTGTATTTCCTGGCTGTTGCCTTCTTTTATTGAGCCTGGGCTTCATAGTTCTTGACTGGGTTTTGAGTAACTTTTTGTTCATTTGTTCCAATGCAGTCAACAGGAGTACGCTGTATGACCTTTAATCCTGATGGGAGAACCCTGCTTTGTGGCTTGCAGGAGAATTTGAAAGTATGCTCTATGTTAGATTTTCTGTTTCTGTGGTAGTATATTGAACCACTATCCGATTCATCTGATTTTTTTGGTTCGCTGTTTTTTGGTATAGGTTTTCTCATGGGAACCAATCAGAAGCCATGATTCTGTAGATGTGGGGTGGTCTAAATTGTCAGACATGAATGTTCATGAAGGGAAGCTTCTAGGATGTTCTTATAATCAAAGTTGCGTTGGAGTATGGGTTGTAGACATTTCGGTATAAATTGCATTGTCTTAGTGTCTGTCATCTATGTAATTTTATCATCATCTTGTTTTTTTAATTGAACTCTTGAATGTGCTACAATGTGATGATGACAGCGGATTGAACCATATGCAATGGGTAGTACTGCTCGTCTAAATGGTGATTCTGATTCAAAATCAAATTCTGCTGGTTCAGCTGTACTTACAGAGGATAATGTGAAGGCCAATTTGGGCAGGCTTTCTATCTCACATAATTCTGATTCTACGAAGGAAACTAGATTATTTACCAAGCTCCCTGTCCAGCAGAATTCAGATCTTAATAAGGATTCCAAATCAATTGCATGTAAACTATCTTTGTCTAGTTTCAATAAATTTTCCTCTTCCTACTGTAATTTACTTTAGAGTCATATTAAATGTTATTTGACTTTCTGTTTGAAGCTACTGTCAGCACTCCAAGTACTCCTCAAAGGTCAAATTTCAATGTTGTTCCAAAGACAACTCAGATAAATTCATCAGTGGCAGTGACCAATTCAACAAACCCAAAGCGGCTAGCTCCAAGGGTTCAATCAACAGGGAGTATCTCCATATTCAATAGATCTGATGTAACACCAGTGGTTGTGCCTAGGCATAACCCAAGGTCTGAGCAGGCTGCTGAATCTAGAAAAGAAGATATTCCAGTAAAAATTACAACTCCACATTTACAGTCCAAAACATCCGATCTTCGCAAGTTTATCAATGCCAGAGATGATTTGGAGAGGCCAAATGTTTCTACTCAGTCTGATAATGAGGTCCAAAAGGCTATGGAAATGGGCATCTCAGAGAGGAATATTAGTTCTTCATTTAAGAGCTCAACCAGTGGAGTTTCTGCATTTGAGAGAAAAGCCAAAGATGAAAAACCTCTGATATCTAGAAAAGTTGACACAAATGCAACCATTGATGCCCTTGCCAGATACCAGCATGAAAGTTGTATGTATCCCTTTCCAAATTGGGATTTTTTCAGATTATTTTATTCATGTTGTTGGTATTTACTATTTGCTACATGCATGTTTGTTGATAACTCACATTTTTGTTTCTTGTGGTTCTATGACTAGGAATTTTGTGCATTTTCTTTATGTTGTTGGCTAGATTTGTATTTTGCTGGTGTCTGTGTCACTGTGGGTGAGGAAAATAAACGTGTAGGGGTGCATTTGCATTAGAGGAAGGCTTGTTGAATTCTTCACTTTTAGTGTTGATCACCTGGGGAAAAGGACAATGAGCTGTGGTAGAAGTTGATCGTATTTACTTCTAGTTTTTGTTTGGATCTCATCACTCATGAACACAAAACAAGTTAAAAAGGAAGAGAACTTGAGGCCTAGCTTGGTTTGCATTTTCCCTCCAATAATGATTCTCCTCCTGAATTTACTACTCATTACTTTTGTGGTATTTCTAGACTCTGAGTAATGGATGATCTTGTATTTTCTTGATTATTAATAATAAAAATTAGACATTTATAACTTGATGCTCTCTTAAAATATTGTTGTCCTATTGTTTGCATACTTTTTTCTCTACACCGAGTCGCCGACACAATCTGACATTGTACCCTATTTACTGTAAACTGAAAACACTACTATTGATGTTTTGTGGCCGAACTAATTCTTCCTTATCTATTTTTCATTTTTCCTGTCTTCTGGATGTAACTTGTTTTCCTTTGTTTGAACTTTTCTTCCTTTTGATCTTTTACTCTTGGAGTTGGTGGTTTGAACATCCATATACTTGCTGTTACAACCTTCATGCCAGAGAGTGAATGATGCTGGCAGGTAAGGGTGCTCTAGTTCACCTTCACTGCTTTATGGGAGAGTGAGGGAACCTAGATTTGATAGCCTTATTGGTTATCGAACGTTTAGGACCTTAGGTAAACTTGGTGGCATGTTTCTGAATTATTTTCATCTTTGAATTCTTTAATTGAGTAGATTGTTATGATATATCACATTAAGTTCTTAATACATAGTAGAGAGCTCTAATATTTAAAATTATGAGGAATTGCTTATGGAAAGTAGTGGTGAGTATCCTGACATTGGTGACGTGTGAGCAACAAATTCAAGTAAGAACAAAATAGACCAAAACGTGAACTATTAGTTGGTCCTCTATTCTAAGGAGAATATGGTGGATCTTGGTTTACCACCCTACGGGATCTGCTGAATTTGTTCCATTGGCTACTGTTATTATCGCAGAATACATCTGGCTGCTTCATCTACATTTTGTTACTTTCTTCACACTATTTAATTTTCAAATTACTATATCAGTTGCAATTTGGATTTATATTCACCCTATCGAGTCGAGTTCTTTATTTATTTATGAGGATGTGATAAAGATGATGGTTTGCACATTGTTTTTTAACCAATCTTCTTTTTTTATCACAGATGAATTCCGAGGGAATAACGTGAATATGGATACATCTAACGTAGAAGGGCACAAAGGAGGTATGGCTACTGTGTGGGTGCTTCACTAAGAAATTTGATATCATTTAGATATTGGGTCCTGTAGACTGTAGACTTTTGATTGTCAACTGATTTTTATTTTTAAATAAAATTAGGTAGAGGACATTTAAATATCTCAAACTGGGAGCAGAGAGGCAGAAGTTATCGTCCAGGTCTTGCTTCAAGCAACATCTCTGGAAAATTAAGTGCTGTAAGTGCATTCACAACGTGTTCAGTAGACACTTGGGGCATGTGTGGTTTTGTTTTCCAACTTCCATTTCCATTCCCCTAAAATAGAACCAAACACAGACAACTTCCCCTTCAATTGCCCTTCAAAACAATTTTAGCTTGTAATTTAGTCTACAAGTAGATGCAGACGCTTCACCTTCTGTCAAGGTTATCTATAAATGACTCACATGTTTATCATCTATGTCTCCCATGACAGAGAAGCTATCCTTCAACTGATGAGAACGAGTCTATCTCTGCTAGTGATGAGGATACTATTTCTGACTTGATGGAACTGCATGATCAATTTATTGGCTCAATGAAGTCTCGTTTGGGCAAATTACAGGTATTTAAATTTTAATTGCATTGTTATCCTTATGTTTTGTTTTTTTGTTTTTCTTTTCTGAATTTGAACCCAGATTATGCTGCTTCATATCCTGATACTTTTCAGCTGGGGTGTTGACCTGGTGTCTAGAATTGGCAGCGTATCTCACAGAAATGTGTCAACACAGCTGAATATGCTTCAACATAATATTTGGTCAGAAGGAATCTGTTGGTTAATAATTGGCGAGATCACTTATCCCCTAGAAAAAACCATTCCTGAATATTTGTTATTTGGAGATGATATAGTTCTAATCAATGAGACAAGATGAGTATGCCAAGTTGGGAGCCTTGAATGAGGCATCAAAATGGAATTAATTTACCTTACGTTTAGCTAAAATTGAATATGTGGAATTCCATTAGCAATCATCATAGAAGTAATAATGGGGGTAAAGATGTAGAGAACAAATTAGATTCATCAAAAAGTTCTAAATAGTTAGGATCAATCTTCAAAGAAAGTGGAGGAATTGATAAAGATGTTACACATAGGAGTCAAACTGGTTGGAACTAATAGACAAGTGCATCTGCCATACTTTTGTTAATAGGAAAAATTTGCTAAAAACAATAAGAGTGGGGATGCTTTATGGATCAGAGTCTGAGCTGACTAAATATGAACATGTACAAAAAATGAGGGTAGTGTAAATTGGAATGTTTAGATGGTAGTGTGAACACAATAAATGATATAAAATAAGAGATTATTGTATTAGAAAGCAAATAGGGGTAGCCTCTTAAGATGAATTGGGTATGTCGACTTTTAGATGCCTAATACACTGTATAGAATATAGAGATTAATTAAGTCAGATTAAATGGGAACAAAAATACCTAAAAAGACTTGGAAATAAATTATTAAGATATGCTATGTTTAAATATAAATAAGGATACATGTCTTGGCCAAGCACGATGACGAGCTATGTTCCATATAGTGGGACACAGACTTAGTTTGGTTGTATGCTTTCATGAATAGGAAAGTACAACAAATTTGTGTAATCAATTGTATTTGATAACTGGGAGTATCTTTTGGTGGACATTTTTCATCATGTGAAAACAACCATCTGCATTCTAAAACAGCAATGCGGCTACGTGGTTGCAAAGCCCATCTACATGTGTAATCAATTCTCTCTTTTCACAGTTCATCAATGATGGAGAACTGGCATTCCCAAAAAAAAAAAAAAAGTAAATAGATAATAATAAAAAAATAAAATAAGAATGTGTTGCTCTATCAAAATTTTTGACATTCAGAGATCCAATTTTCTTTTACCATGGTTATTTTTTCACTTGAAATTACTTCTTTCAATTACATATCTAGAAACTTACTATCCCTCAGTAGGGGAATTTATACTTGGCCTATGTCGGAGAAAGGTTAGGGCCTTATGGGTTTAAATCCTTTCCTACCCCTATTTCCCAAACCAAATTCATGGACCTCACGAGTTATAGTAGCTTGTGTCTCGAGAAACATTTACGTTATTCTTTGCTGATGTGAATTCTTTTGCTTCATTTTGTTGCTGGATATGAGTGCTTATGTCTTGGTGGTCCTGTTGACCCTTTATAGGAATAAGATGTTGGGAGCAACGACTGAACTAATACTGATTACCATATATAATGCGGAATAATTGAATTGGATTAGTATCTTTGATGAGTCATTTAGTTTACCTGGAGATCTAGTGCTTTTGATTCAAGCAACCAAAGTCACTTTTTAGCATTATTTTTTGGGACGGCTTTTACTTTTTGAATCACATTATAAATATAATATCTCAGATATTCCTGATTATAATTCCTTTGTTTACACCTCTTCTTATTGAGACTGTTATAGTGCTAAAATATCATAATTCTACAAAATTTTCTTATTTGTTGTTGTTGCAATTATAACTGATGATGTTTTTTCTCTATTGGCAGGTAGTCCTCAGCTACTGGCAAAGGCATGATATCAAAGGGGCCATCAGTGCAATTAGCAAATTGGGTGATCACAGTGTGAGTATTCTATTTTTATTTCCAGAATGTGGATAAATGACTTCTCATTGAACTTAAACCTATCACGCCAACTTGATGTTTCCATAGAATTAGTGGATTACTTATATTCTTCATATTCTTCTTCATGGTGCAGGTTCTTGCTGATGTAATGACCCTAATGGCAGAAAAAACTGATATCGTCACATTAGATATTTGTTCATGTCTTTTGCCTCTGCTAACAGGACTTATTGAAAGTGATATAGATAGGTGAGTGGATCTTCTGTTAAATTCTTTAGCATTCTCTACATCTTCCAAAACTCTTTTTTGGGGGCTAATGTTGTGCTCTGGGATTGTACCTCACATGGTTCTGCTGACAACTGAAACAATCAAGGAAAGGAGTATCTTTTCAATCAAATATTCATGATATCTGTGACGTAGAAAAAATGTATTACTTGGATAGGATTTTCTTCCTACCAAATAGATCCTATTCTATCTATTAAAAGGACAGAAATGGGCATTATCTTACTGATTAAAATTGAGGGAGAGTAGGTGTTGAAAGAAAAAGAATAAGCAGAAATTCACTGGTTTCCTGGTGCTGTGGACCATCTAAATACTCTGGGCCAGTAATGGTGCATGATATCTTTCTATCATGGGTGTTTCTTGATGGATGCTATCTGCCATCCAAAAATATCTTGCTAGATGTGGTGTATCATTTCTTTGTTTCAGCGACACACACACACACACACTTAAGTAGAAGTATTATATAATCCTTTGGTTTAATAAAATTGTCTGTACAGCCTAATAAGGAATAAGGTATTGAGCTGTTGCTCAAATCAGTTATCTGGTCCTAGGTTTTCTGTTTTGAGTTACAAGATAATGATTATTGTGGTGGTATGTTTTGGACTCTTGGTGACAACATATCTTCATGCAGTTGTCTTCTCGTCTAGTGATTCAAGAGCAGTGGAAGCTGCATATATTCTTGTTAAATCTTATGAACTGTTTATCTTTTAGGCATCAAGACATTGCATTGGATATGCTGCTAAAACTGGTAAGGGTATTTGGCTCCGTCATCTACTCTTCATTATCAGCGCCATCATCTGTTGGTGTAGACATTGAGGCAGAGCAAAGGTTTAGCTCTTTCTTCCCATATCAGCTATCAGTTATCAACTTATCATATATTCTCAACTATTATTCTTGTTGCTACTGTGATTTTACATATCGTATCTTAAGATTGATTATTTTGTGAAATTATTTGATGATTGCTATTACTTTCAATTGTCTCAAGGCTGGAGCGTTGCAATCTTTGCTACGTGGAACTTGAGAAAGTAAAAGGCTGCCTGCCTGTTCTTTCCAGGTATGTTTTCTAATGATAATATTTGAATTTAAAAATTACAAGCAATCAAAGAGATGGTTCCTATATCCACGGATGAAATACCCAAAGGGCTGCAATGAAAATAATGGTCTCTTGATTTCATGACATTGAGCACCTATTCATATAGGTGAAGCAGACATGATGGAAAAGTAAAAGAAGAAAATCACTCCAAAATCAAATCATTGATAGCACAATAATCACATAGAGAATATATGATTGTGATCTTGTATTAATATCAAAGTGAATTGTTGATTATTCTCACAAAAATAATGCTTCAACTCTGTTCGATTGGTCAATATTTGTTTTCTGTTTCGCTTTGCAGAAGAGGGGGTTCGATTGCCAAGTCAGCACATGAGCTGAATCTGGCTCTTCAGGATGTTTCATGAGTAACAAATGCTCAATAATATATAAGCACTATACACAGTGTATATTCATGCTCCATGGAACTACTGACGATTCTTTATCTTAACTTAAAACTTAGCCGATGGACAACCTGCTAACTGCCGTTCAACAGTTACTGGCTGAACTGCGTGGCATGAATGCGGATCCATCTTTACTGCTTTGTTGTCTTAACCAAAATATTGACTCGTTTCTGGAGTGAAGTTGATTGATTGCCTTTCCGGATGAGAGGGACCGTAGCTTAGTGAGATTTGTACACACTTGATTTCTTTTGAATGCTTTGTGTAACCTTTTCAAATGTTGGCATATCATAGAAAGAGCTACCTACCCTCCAGTTGTGCTGTAGAGTGAGATTGTGCCTTGTATAATGCAAGTGTTTGGGATCATGTTACCACTAAATTTATTTTCTATTATCTTTTGAGCATAATCCTTTTTCTATCTCCTATATATATACTGCTTTTTCTCTGTCCATTTACCTCAATAGGTATGAAGTATGATTTTAGACCAGTGCAACTTGGTTATTGATAAATAGTTATGTTACTTTTACATATTATTACTATAATAGGGTAGTTATTTTTTATTAATTGCAACGTAAGTATCAAATCTAAATAATTCTTAGAATACCAAAAATTGCTCTAATATGCTAATTCTCTCCAACTTTGGACAGAATTGTTATATAAATTTAGGTGATGTTATAGCTATTATATTCCACTTGATAAAAATAGTTGTTTGAGATAATTAATGTACAGTCTTGATTTTCAAATTAATTCCTGATAAAATGACGAATTACTTTTAACTTGGGATTTATTATTATTATTATTAATTTTTGAGCATTTGACCAAACATCTGACGCAAAAAAGTCATCCCTTAATATCTTTTTATATAAGTTCTTGAATTAAAGGTTGATATAGCAGTACAGTTCATCATTTATTAACTTTGAATTTTTAAGCATGACCTGACCTTTTTTCGTTTGAAAAAAAAAACAAAAAAGTTCTAGAAACATATCTTTTTTTGGAATGAAGAGAGTATAATTTTAATATCTACCACACACAAAGAAAAAATGTATTTATATGTATATAAATAATACTCCCTCCATTCCTAATTAAATGACGTTCTTCAGCTCTACACACAGATTAAGAATAATTTTATTTTCTTAATATACCCTCATTAATTAAGCTTTTCTTTGACCATAATTATTATTGGTGCATGCCTCTATTGAAAACATGAGTACTATATAATGTATTTAATTTAGGCATTAATTAATCATTGGGGTATATATGGAAATAATGCACAAAACGTTAATTAAATAGGAAAAATTTTAAAGTTTCAAAACGTCACTTAAAAAGGAATGGAGGAAGTAGATATATTATCATATTAAATCAAATGGATGCAGGAAAAAAATGCTTCTCATCTGATTAATGCCTTATTCATAACATGTCACTGGCTTAATTTTACAGAAAAATAGAAAATCCTCAGAGGGGAAAGAATGATTTAATCTTAGGCACCCTCTAATCCTCTATCAATCAAATATTCATCAAGAAATTGGTTTCAGTATATACATCTTGCATGCATGGGAATCCACTGTTACTGTCAGATTATCTGCAAATCTTTCTTTCAAATTCTTGTGCTGCCAAGACATTAAATCAAACAGTTAAAAAAAAAAAAAAAAACAGATTCTGCAAAATTAAACATTTTGGCTTTTCATAGATTATAGCAGTACAACTGAAAAATGGAACTTGTAAAAGTTGCTTTTAGTTCAGATTATGCAAGTATTTACCTCCCACAGGTCTCTAGCAATCACAGTACTGCTTGGAGGGATACCAATGTCATCCCAACGAGCAGTAATGGCAGTGCGTACAAGTCCTCTGTTGAGCAGGACTAGTGCTACTCTATAACCTGAAAGAGGCCCTGCCCATATCTATTGATACCAAAACATGTTATGATTATATGTTGTAGTATGTGTATATGACAATAATATGAGATTGATTACCTCGAGATCACCCTCCATTCTAACTTTTTTAGCTTGAACACCTAGTTTATCTGTTCAGAATGTCACAGGAAAGTATAAACGAACAACCAGAGATGATGAGATAAGAGGTTGAGAACAGAATAAGTTGATGATTCTGGTTTACCCTGGTTAACAGCGATAACCTCGTTATTTCCTATGATTTCCATTGTTTCTTTGGTCATATTTCTCACATCACAACCAATGAGGAGGGGAGCCTGAGAATCATTATATATAGCAAGCATGACAAAACTATAGGTAAGAATATTATGTGAAAACAATTATTCCAGAGTTAAGAGAGACCTTAGAAATTGCCCATATACTGAAGTGCACAATGTACTCATCTTTGGTCATTCCTCCATTACCAACCTCTAGCATATCAGGATCTATCAAAAACACAACACATTTGAGCTTCTCCGTTTTTCTTAAACTCAAATGAGATTATATATGGTCAATAAGCTATGAAAAGGGTGGTTTGGATCCTCTGCTGTGCATAGTAGTTAGCTTAAGCTAACTGAATTTTCTGCGTGAAACGACCACAATATCCTATAAAAAGTGAGAGGGTGTGATGTACTAACCATTCCAGCCTCCAGGTCTAGCATACTCTGCATAAACTTCATTCTGATCTGCTCTAGAGACCATGCTGTTTGAGAATCAAAATCCAAAATTCAAAAATTCTGTTCAACTTCTTTGATATAAAATAAGATGATAAAGATAACCCCATACCTGTCCCAGTTATCAGAAATATCGTTTGTTGTTCTCCAACTGTTTCCTACACTGGCACCCCACAAAGCCGGGTGCAAATCCCCCCTGTTTCAAGGATATAACAACCATAAACACAAGGGAGCAGAACCAGCACAAATGGGCACTAGCATCAGAAGGGCAAAAGAAAATACCATTCACAGAGCGAGAAGAAGATAGGCCGGCCAGCATTCATTAGAGCTCTAGTCATCACCGGGAATCTGCTTGCAAACAAGGAGAAAAAAAGCTTCAACAGCAAAGCAAAGAATGCGAAAAATGATATGATAGGTAAGCATTCATCTATGTAGTGATTTTGTTACCTAGTAGGTGGCTTTGATCCATCATTGTTACAATTATCATACTTCAGATAATCTATGCCCTGAAAGAGGAAGAAAACTCAACTCGTCTGATCATTTTCCATCAAATATTACACAGACAAAAACCACCAACAAAGAGACAAAATGTTCCATTTACCCAATAAGCAAAGGTTTTGGCATCATGCTCCTCATACCCTAGTGAACCAGGCATCTTTTTGCTACAAGTGTAATAGCTGTAGAAGAAGTTAAGCACATTTGTATCAGAGATGAATCATATATCATATTTCTTTTCAAATGATTCAGTTAAAACTTACCCAGCATCTGAGTATACTCCCAACTTAAGTCCCTTGCTGTGAACGTAATCGGCCAAAGCCTTCATGCCAGAAGGAAATGTGGATTTCTTGGGCACAAGACTACCCTGGAAATACAATGTCAGCAATTCAAGAAAACTACACACAAGAACAATTTGCTTATCATTAGAAGAGTAGAAAACGCGGAACCTCATCATCTCTAGAAATTTCAGCCCAGCAATCATCTAAACGCAAACAACAAAGTTCCTCAATCAGATAAAGTGAAAATGCATCTAAATAACTGCCAAATAGCATCAGAGAAGAATTTACCGATGTTGACGAAGTTATACCCAAGCTTTGCAAGGCCAGTTGAGACCAGAGCATCAGCTGACAAACAAATCAACCTCAGATCCAGTTTACAAGACCACTCAACAATGGACAGCTAAATCAGGGGAACAAAGAAATAGAATACCTGTTTCTTTAATCATATTTTCATCAACAAAACAGTTAAAGTGATTCCAACTATTCCACCTGTAAAAAAGAAAGGAAAACAGCAAATTGGACCAAACAGTATTATGATAAGCTTTTTACAAAATAAAAATAATAATAACTGTTACAAATCGGAAAAGTTTAACTGGATCTTATCCCCTCTCACTCTCTCTCCCTCTAGAAATCAAGATACCAACAGAAAAAAGCTCAGATTGAGAATTGTAAGAAAAGAAGAAAGAGAAGAAGAAGGGTTACCCCATAGGAGGAGTAGAGGCGAGGCCATTGGCGAGCAGATAGCGTCTGCTTAAGCTTTCAGTAAGATCAGCAGCATTTGCAGAAACAGTTATGATTAGCAGCAACAACTTCAACAGTGTGTGTATTGATGGCGCCTCCATATCCAGTGTCATGCTTTGCTTCTTCCAGATTCAGAATTCACACTGATTTGATACTCACACTGGCTTTCAGATTATAATATATAATGAATTTGGATCATAGCACTGTACAACAACTGGAATTTAGATTTTAAGGTTTTCAATTTCGACTTCTCTCTCTCATTGGTCTTCATATACTTTTTGACAAAACAATGTTTGCGTCAAACAAATCTAATTTAATTCCATGCAAATACCCTTGTTGTCCTTGGTTAAGGTTTAATCTATGGGGATAAATCCGACAATTACTTATTTACACATTATCCATTTTATTAAATTTGTTTCTTTATTTGAATGATTCAAGTTGCTTCCAAATAAATGTCTTTTTGGAAATCTTATCTTGTTTTAATTGTAAATTTTTATCCAACTTTATTGCAAAATTAAATTGTCCATAATGACATCCCATAAAATTCTCCGCATTTTATATTGGCTAAAATTTAGGCATTTGAGTGAATTAATTATGTAAGACTTTTTTTTTTTCTTTTTTCTTAATTTTTGAAAAAAAAAAACATTTATTTGAGGTTGGAGAAGTATGTGGTATGTATACAGTATATATATGTGTTTTAAGTGTAAATATTATTCGATAACTCCACTGGATATGATGAATAAAAGATTGCAATCTTATATATAAGTTGATTTTTTTAACAACAATAGAAAATCATAACTTGATTGTAAGATCTTAATGAGCTACTTTGTGATTTTGACCATAAAATTGATATCAATACTATTTATACGTTTCAATTATTTTATTAGTTACAAACACATCAATACCTTATTTTTAAGATTAAAAACATGTTGTAAGGTGTGTGGTTAATAATTTTTTAAAGATATATTTAGTCAAACATTTTCTTTGGGATTTGCTATTATCTATGTAGATACTGATCAACACATTAGACAAGAAATCCCAATCAAATTTTGAATTATTTATTAAAAATATTTTCATATTTTATTTTATATACTATATTTATTTTAGTAGCATCGTTACAGTATATATATAACATATATTAAGAATAAATAAAATTCAAACTAAATGTAGTTTTCTAATATAAGTTTTTTCCCCTTGTAACAATCAAATCGATTAAGTATAACAATTAATCGTTGTTCCACCCAAGAAAATTAAAAAAAGTCTTTACACACACATATATATCTTACAAAATTTTATTGATATAAGTTTTTGAGAAATATAATGACATAGGAACATATTACGTCGATAATAATAATAATAATTATTATTATATAGAAACAGAATAAAATTGATGTGGGTTCAAAACAACTCATTAGATCCTTTATATTTATCCCAATTAAGTTTTCATTTATATAGTTTAGGCGCCCTTGATAAGTTTGGGTTAAAAAAAAAAACCTTTATAAGTTTACACTCTCACATTTTTAATGAAACATTTCGAATTGATCGGTTAAATGTTAGTGGTCGGTAGTATCAAGTTTAGGCCTTTTAATTTCTTTTACAATTTGTGTTCAGAGATTTAATCTTGTATATTAAATTAGATTTGGAAAGTACAATAATGATTAATTTCTTTGTTACTCATGTTTTATTTATTACAGTGATATCATATATTTGTATTTGACAATTAACATAGTTTTTATGATTTAAAAATTGTATAGGTTTCATTTCAAGAGAGATTGGTGATCTACATAATATAGAGGTGTTGGACATGCCCTCAACCATTTTTAACGTCTCATCCTTGAAACAAATTTTGTTATCATTTAACAATTTAAGAAAAAGATATTTTCGAAATATTTTGTTATCCTAGGATATATTCATAGCTAGCCCTAGGTAACAAATATCTACTATATTAGCCAATAGAATTAAAGAAGAAAAGTAGCTAGCACCAGACTTTTCTAATATAAATTGGGGTCCTCCTGGTCTTAAATTTAGCCAAAAAACGACAGCATATTTGCCTTTTGGTCCCTCTATAATAGAAAATATAATATCTATCAATGAATCATTATTTTAAGGTACTTTGTCTAATCATATCTTGGACTTACTTTCACAATTGAGCTAATGTCATTATACTTATGTAAGAGAATAATAAGCTAACATGTTTTGACTACAAAGAAAGCAACTCCAAGAACTCTGTAGGCCATAAGATACCATTTGGATTATTACATGCAATTTTGGTATTTTATCTATCTATCTAGCTATATATATATATGTGAATTATTTACTTAGAAAATATTATATGGATAAAAACAATCCTTCACTCTTCCATTGCCCTATATAGGATATTTGAATCCTCCATATACCATTTATGTGTCATTTATTATGATGGTAAATTTTAATTTTAATAGGTCCTAATTAATTTTTGAACTCTCCATTAACCACCTTATTATATTAGATTGAGAAGGTTAAAAGTCTTTAATAATCATTGCATTCTCTATTTACTAATATTTACTTCACTATTGTGATTGAATTTTTTTGAATATATTCTTATTTTTGTTGTATTTTATGATTATATATCATTTTATTTTGAAATAGACATTATAAGAAATCAATAATCAACGAATTAATTAATTAAATTGTTCGCGAAGAGATGGTTGTGATTATTTGGATGATGATACATACACATCCCAAAATTTATTAAATACAGCCTAGTCTTTTGAAAAATGAAAGATACAAAAATATAATATTTGAGGTGTGTTTTAGTATTTTATTTTATTTTGGATGTATATAGCCCACCTATTTTGAGAGGATTTCTGTTTCATCATATTCTAGAGAAGTCTTGGAGAGACGATGGGCGTTAAGCTGCTACAATAGGCCCATTTCATAAGCCCATATTAGGAATGATATTTAGCCCAATAGTGAGTCAACATTAAGCCCAAGTTTTCGTTAACGAGTCCTATTTCTTACTTAGCTTTGCTTTTTTCCGCGGCAGAGCTTTGACTTGATTTTTTCGATGATGCCCAAAACGTTTCTTTTTGCTTTTTTTTTTTTTTTTTTTTGTAAGTTATATTTTTACAACATAACAAGCAAGAATAATATTACACATTAATTAATGAAATAATAAACACATCTAAGTGAATAAACAGAAAACTCTAAGAGTGGCAAAAACTATGTCCACTTCCACACATCAAAATCAAAATCAAAATCAAAATCTCAAACATATATATTATCAACAATAATGAACTTCCTCGATCGGTGACAAAGTTCATAATAATGAACTCTATTAAAAAGAATAGGACATGAACATATGAATAATTAATAATTATGTATAAAATCGTGAAAGCCCAAATTTTCGACCAAATAACTTGGTATCTTCTTGAACTTTGCTTCTATATTCTCCAAAGGTAAAATCATTGTAGAGAGAAGGGGTTTTGCAGCTTTTAATCAAAGAATCATAAGATGGGCAAAGAAAATATGCCACTGAGAATCTCTCCATTTTTCTGTTCCCCATTACTCTATGCTCTACACTCTTGTACACATCATTGCTCCAAGCCTGCACCACAATTTATTAATTAATTGATTATTCAAATAAATAAATATATTCAACAAATATTTAATTAACTACATAAATTCATGACAAACACAAAGTGACAGATTCATTGTATTTTTTGTATCCTAGAGGAATACGTGCCGTGACCATTAATCTTGCTTATTGTTTATGTCAAAGGGACAGAATGTTTGTTGAAACCACCACTGTTTTTTTGTAATTTATTGGCTTGTGACCAAATATATAATATAATTAATATTTAGTTTTGAAGAATAATTCGAGGAAGGACTTATGCGACAAAGATATAATTGATTTAACACATAAGTTTAAAATATAGTTTGGATGATTAAGCTTAATATATATACTCAATGTTAGAGAACTTACTCAAAAAGGATGTTGGACAAAACTCAACTTTTTGGTAGATTAAACATCAAATTAAACAAGACTTGTTATAAAATTGACTGAACAATAACATATTAACAAGGACTATTAAAACATTGATTCTCCTTTAGACTATAAAATTTCTTGAGTTTATATATGCATGCAACAAAAAATATTTATTAATAAAGATTATTAGCAAGTTTGACTTAAAAGTATTTCTGAATTAACGAGCGTAACTTATAATTTCAAAATACACGTTTTCTCTTATGAACGGGTCAAACCTCATCATGAATCTTGAAATTAACCAAATTGGTAAAGACAGATAGAAATTAACAAAATAAAAAATGTAAGATTGATTACCTGAAAAAGATCACCAATGTTGACAATAAGTGCATCTTTGTTGGGATTGACATCAACCCATTTGGAGTCTTTGATGAGTTGGAGGCCCCCAACTTGGTCTTGCTGTAATATTGTAAGAAAATCACTGTCTGTGTGGGGCACCAATCCATAGATGTCTTGTGACAATGGGCATGGTGGATATCGATTCAATCTAAGAAAACATGTACTCTCATCACACTTAATCATCTCCTCAAAATCCTCCACCTTTTCATCTAAATTCTTGATCAACACTTCTGCTAGCAACTTGGCCAGTTTCTGCATTGCTGCTGCATATTCCACCAACACTTCCCTGTCATTAAAACATCATAATCCAAGTCAAATTACTAGTGATTTGTGAGAAATTTGATAGAAACAATGTTGTTTTGATCGTTTCCTATTACTTTGTATTGCATATCGTGTATGACAAATGATTGTAATTTGTTATGTATATATATGGACAGTGACGGACTCAGGATTTCTACTCGAGCGCCCAAGCCAACTAATTAAAAAAATTTATACGAGACGGTCTTATGGATAGTTATAGTGAAACGAATTTTTATTACCCACAAAAAAAAACTCATTTTGATAAATATATATGTTGATTAAAAAAAAAACTTATACGCGACGGTCTTACCGATAGTTACAGTGAAACGAATTTTTATTACCCACAAAAAAAAGCTCATTTTCATAAATATATATGTGAATTGTGAGGCGTGTCTTACGTAATTAGATTCGTGAGATAGTTCTCACATAAGACACAGTCTAAAAAAAAAAGCAATTCTCAATTAACAGCATAAATTTGTCACAACTTCGATAAAAGCAATATATTACAATATAAAATAATAACATTCTAAATTAGTAACTTAATTATATCTCTGTTTTACAACATCAATGTAAAAAAAAAATTAATAACTTAACACATGAATTACAACATTTGTCTTTTATTTTTCGTATTTTAAAATCGATGCATAATAATATCTTTATTGCTAACAATAAATCAACAACAATAATAAAAAAAATTAAGTAAAAAAATAATATAAACAAAACATTTTACCTTAAATTTAGATGGAGAAGGAATTGAGAAAGAAAAAAAAAAGAATTTTTATATGTTGACTTAAAAAAGAAAAAAAAGAAATAAATTTGCACATATAAAAGACACGTTGCTGGATTTGTGCCATACTCATAACAACATTTTTATTTTTTTAAATAAAAAATATGAAATTACATAAATGCCTTTAGTATTTTTATAAAATTTCAGAGGACCCAGTGCCCCTGGCCCCAATGTAGGACCGTCTCTGTATATGGATCCTTTACTTTTCACCACCAATTTTACATAGCTATTTCAATTTTGATCCCCTAACTATCAGTCAATTTTCGTCCGATTTGCTCAAAACATTGATTTTTGCCTACATGGACAATCTTTTGATTCCGACATCCATGTAGGAAAAGAATCAACGTTCAACAGAAAATAAGATCAAAAGTGGAAAAAAAGGTGACTACTAGAAGATCAAAGTTGGAATAAGTAACCACGAGACTTGTAACTCAAGTGGTATTCCCTTCTTTATAAATGTGCAAATTGGATTAAGCATGTTCGAACCTTGATCAACCAAGCATTCTAGAATTTATTGTCTTCATTTCCCCATTCCCACAATCCATTAAAAAAAGTTGAAAAACGTAAATTTTATGGCTAAAAAAATAAACAAGACCTAAATTATACCTTAAAGATGAAAACTCGCCATAGCAAGCTTGGTCGGAAATCTTTGTGAGTGGTATGTGAAAGGCTTCCGACCATGAGAAGTAGTTAGGAGACATGGCCGTTGGAGTTCCCCATCTATAGGAGTTGTTGAGAAGCCCACAAGTTGATTTTCTTGAGAAAGGAGCATTAAACAACTCAATTTGCTCTCTTCTCATTAGGCTCAATAGTTTAGGGTTGATCCCATGGTTCACTATTTGGAAGAACCCCCATTCCGACGAAGCCTGCACGATTTCCAAGGCACATTTAGCCCTCTCACCCTCGTCGTTGCTTGTCAGATTGGTCAGATCAATCACTGGTAGCTTTAAAAGTTCTTTGCATTTATTTTGAACTTGTGATAATTGAATACATGTGGTGGTCGTTTTCAAACAGTTATGTAAAATTTGGTTGTAGTGTTGGGCTAAAGGTGGGGTGGACTCGAGTGCGACCATTTTGGGAAAATGGAAAACGTGAAGAAGTTCAAAATAACAAGTGTGGTGAGGAGAGATCTCAAGAAATAAAACTACAGGTATTTATAATGTTAGGTGTGTATGAAGACGGCAAGATTCTAGGAAAATATGACAAGAAATTGATCAAGACATGGAGGTTGTGACAATTGTCACAATTCTAGTTGTCTTCAATTCACGTGTGATATGTAATATATGGGGGACTAAGTCTATGTCCTAATTATTAATTTTCTAGTCTACGTATAGTTACAAAAATTGCTGGTAAATTGAACAATTAATTAACAAAAGGAAGAGAACAAAATAGTTGGAGAAGTGGAATATTGTGTGATAGTTAACACAACATTGCCAATCTTTGACTAATGTGTTGAATTAATAAAGTTTTTCCCAAACCTTTTGTAATTACTACTTTCTTTAAATTTAGATCCGACCCTTAATATGTCATGTTTACACATATTTTGATATATTTATGATGTTAAAATACAATATTATATTTAATCAAAAACCAAAAAGTAAAAAAAAAAAGTACAATTATTTAACTCAGAAAAAGCATTTTTCGTGCAGCATTGTACGGGTGCTATAATAATAAAAATGGAGAAAAAAAAAACATTAATGTCCCACCAGTGGGATGTGGATGTGAAAAGTCAAAAAAGGAAAAAAAAAAAAAAAAAAACACATAAATTATTCATGGTATCCAATTTGGGCCGAGTGACATGTAAGCTGTATGATTTTGGGCCACAGATAGATTCATGATATGTAATACTGCTTCTAAATTTAACCACGGAGCCCAATCCATCATACCAACCAGCCCACAAGTATTTACTTCACAAAGCCCAACAACCATGAAGAAAAGAGCCCTAACCTTAAATTATGAAGAATTGTCGACAAAAAAAAAGGAAAGGGCTCAGATGCGCGTATACTCAGTCCAAGAATCAGACACGATGGTTAACCCTAACCACCTTTTCGCGCAGAACTAATCATCACAGCACCTTCGTAATATGCGTCGCCGAGGATTAGAACCCACGACTCTACACAATGTGGCACAATACAATTCCACCACTTGGCCACCAATGCTCTTGATGACATAGGTTCAAAGACTATTATCCTTATCAAGATCAATTGAGGCAAGCTGCAACTATATAATTTTTGATGAGTTGAATTTGCCTCGTTTATATAGTTCACATAGTAAATATTTTACCTTTAATTCAAATAAATGTGGTTTGCGAGTTTTTCTCATAAATTAAGAAATATAAAAATTTAAAGAATTTAGGATTAAAATTAGTAAGAGATCAAATTAATTTCCAATAAAATGTCAAATTAAGTCTCTAAGTTTTAGCTAAGAAATATTAATATGGGTAGTTTGGGTAAAATTGCATAAAAGTATGAGACCATATTTAATTTGAAACAAAATTTAAATTTCAAAATGACACTTATTTCAAATCAATATTGTATTTTATAAGAATTTTTCATTATAAAAGTAAGTTATATATTCTGAAAAAAAAAAAAAACTATAATATTCTAAATAAATTACTTTAATTAGATATTTTATTAAACAATATTTGCTATTTTTGTTGTATTTGTCATACATAGTGTGTACTACTACATCTTATTCTTCTTTAATTAAAGAAAAAAGGCTTTCCATTAATCGTGAAGAAGGATTACAAATAGAGATGCTGTTAGTCCAAACTGTGACATTACATTTAATGGAAATATATAAATACGTTCTTAATCTTTTTCGAAATCAGATATACTCCCAATAATTAAATTATGGTGTAAATACACCATTTAATGTTTAGAATATTATTTCACAAAATATCAATATATCATAGTTAATCTTTATTTTATGGGTTTTTTTACTTTCTTTCTACATAATTTTTATTATTATTTATTAAATAATTTTTGTAGGAATTTTTTTTCTAACAATATAAAAAATCTTGTAGGAAAATCTTGTTACAATGTAAAAAAAAAAGGTTTCATATAATTGTGTATTATTTTTACAATGCTTTCATTTAAATATTGAGTGGAACAAAATTGAGCATATAAACGAAAGGTTTGAACCAAAATGCTAGCTAGGAGGAAAAAATCAAACCAAAATTCACCTCATGATAAAACACAAAAACAAAAACTTTTATGGGCCAATTAGATGAAATTTCATTAGTGACATACGAAACTCATTTTCATAAATGATAATATAAATTGTGAAATATTGGTGGTAGGTTAACTGATTTCACTTAGACGGGGTTTGATCAATTATTTGAAAGAGCTAATAAGTTATGAGTAAGTCTCATAAAATTTTAATGCATTGCGTGAGACGGGTCAACCTACAATCCAATTACACACCACCCAAACCCTACAATTCATATGTTGTTTGTGGGTGATGGGGCTCCGTCTCACGGAAACTATTCGCGAGACCGTCTCACATGAGTTTTTGTGAAAAACTATTACATCTTTTGAAATGTTTTTAGAGCTTATATAATATTTAATTTTAATTTAAAGGGTGTTTTGGTGAACTAACTTAACTCCTTAAAATATCTTATAAAATGTTTAAGAACTTTAAGCTCCTCAAAAGTGTTTGAGAAATTTTAAAAAAAATATAAGATCTTATTTTATCCTGAAGTAAGATGTTAGGAGCTTATAAATTCTTTTTTAAAAAGTAAGGAGATCCTAACTAATTTCTAAACATCTTCAAATTTGATCTTTAAATTACATAATTGTCATTATTAGCATCTTATAAGCTACACCATACATCTTATTTATCCAAACACTTCAACTTACTTTAAACAAAAATTTAACATCTTATAAGCTCTAAAAACATCTCATAAGATGTAAGAGCTTATAAGCTCTTAAACATAAGCTTAGCCAAACACCCTCTTAAAAATAAGTTGTTGAATTATTTGGATATATAAGATGGTGGAGCTTATAAGATATTAGTAACGACAATTGCATAATTTAAATGATCAAATTTGAAGTGTTTATAAAAGTATAATATCTTATTTTAAAAATAAGTTGGAATTCCTTTTATTTATAAAAAAAAAAAAAAGTATATAAGTTCTAAACATCTTATTTTAGGATGCAAAAAAAAGATCTTATTTTTTACTTTACCAAAAAATTTTGAAGAGTTTATAAAATCTCGAACATCTAATAAAACATTTTAAGAAATTTATTCATCCAAACACTCTCTAAATTTAGCCAAAACACCCTCGCAATTCCATCTATGTGAAACATAAGTAAAAGAATGACAATTCAAAAGTATGGCTTCGTCATTTGGCTAATTTACAATATATATATATATATATATATATATATATATATATATGTGCGCTAGAGAAAAATAATTTCCTTCAAACATCATTTTGTAATATTTAATCTAAATATATAAGGAAACATCTCTAGCTAGTATCCACTTAAAAAATTCAGTCTAAATTACTACTGAGTTGACATCAATAGTTAAAAATTATAAATTGCATCTCCATATACAAAAAAATATTGCAATATTTATATTATTAATTTTAATATAATAAATGTCACTTATTTCCAACAATCAACACTTATTTTTTTACGTTAAAAAGGAATATTCCATAATATTCCTTATTATTATAAGAAAATGAATAAAATAATATGAAATTAAAGAAGAAAAGAAAAATAAAATATTTAACTCAAGTTGCGTTAGATCCAACACAAGGATAAATATTTAATGCAGGCTGCGTTAGTGTGATCATTTTACGTATTACTGAAGGAAAAATATCTTAAAATATTAGTAATTCAGCGCAATGCACGACTCTAATCCATATTCATACGCAAAAACTTCTATGCCCCGGGGACACGGATCTTAGATCTGTGCCCCTAACCTGAACGGCCTGTGCGCGTCCACGCGCGGCCACACCATAGTTTGTGTGCGCCGCACGCACTGCGAAGGTATCAGGTTTATACTCTTCAGGTATCACACATTTACTCTTAAGGTATCACAACATCAAATATTACACATTTACTCTTAAGGAACTAGTTTTAATGTTTATAGTATAAGGTATTACATATTTACCTTTAATGTATTAATGTTTTATAGTATAAGGTATTACATATGTGCACATTTAAGGTATTATATATTTACCTTTTAAGATATTAATGCTTATAGTATAAGGTATTAGTTGTTCATTGAGTGAAAGATATTAATTACAATACTCTTAAAACATCAATTGTATATTTTTAAGGTATCAGTTGCATACTCTTTAGATATCACACTCCATCTCCACCCAAAAAACACTCATTCTTTCCACTGCATTTCTTATCCTCTTCATCAACTCTTCACCACATCTCTCATCCCTAACTTTCCACATTCCTTCTAGCTTCAAACCACCTTCTTCTTCATCAACAATTCTCCAACCAACCATCTAAATTAAATATACTTTTCATTAATTAATCATTTATGTTCAATTAATCATTTTATCCCTATTTCTTCATCTTTCCTCACCTACAAACCCATCCCTATTTAGAACAGTGAGGAGGAAAATATGAGAGTAGAAGAGAGAGGGGATTTGGTTGGTGAGGAAGAGGAACTGGACGCCGTAGCCGACGGCTCCGAGGAGGGAGCTGATGAGGAGGACGACCCAGAGGG
The DNA here is from genome assembly GCA_954870855.1 of Scutellaria minor. Classification (NCBI taxonomy): domain Eukaryota; kingdom Viridiplantae; phylum Streptophyta; class Magnoliopsida; order Lamiales; family Lamiaceae; genus Scutellaria; species Scutellaria minor. The sequence continues at coordinate 16,224,897 of OX940733.1, forward strand.
GGAGGTGGGCGGCGGCCACGCCGGAGATCTAGCCGAGGAGCCTGCCGACGTTGGAGGCGGAGGCGAGGTTGTTGAGCTGTAGCTGGGATATTGAGAGGATTGTCTTGAGTTGAGATGATGATCGGATCTGGAGAGAATTACGTCCAGAGAAGGTGAAGGGGAGGGTTTTTGAGCGTAAATTTAATATATATATATATATATATATATATATATATAGGGTCAAAGCGGGTCAGGGACACGGATCCTAAGATCAAAAATATATATATGTCGGGTCAAAGAGAATCACTCATATTCATATAGGTCCATCAAAAATTTCTCAATTAAAAAAAAAGGTAAAACACTTAATATGTCTTAATATGACATTTATAGTTATAATTTCACAAAAGAAATATATATTTGGATAGAATGATTTGAAATACAAGATTTGAAATCCACTCATATTGATCAAGAATTAATTAAAAACGAAACTGATGGATTTCAAATTTATATCTATCCAAACACTACCGTTGAATTCACTCTTAGAAATTTTAAATCCCTCCATCCAAATGGACCCCTAAGAGATAAATATATGTTTGATTTATATGTATACGAGACCATGACATTGATCTAATTAGACCATTTAGAAGATCTTGAAATTCACTTTGGTTGGATAAAAGAATTTGAAATCTACTCAAATTGCTAAAAAAATTAGTTCAAATATAATGAAGTGATGGATTTTAAATCTATATGTATCCACACACCACGGATAAATTTACTACTAGCTAGAAATTTCAATATAGCTCTCCTTAAAACAACACATTGGAGAATTTTGAATTCTTTCAATACAGTTTAATTTAGAGCAGAAGTTAGCATTATAAATCTCCATTAGAGGGCAGCTTTGAACATTTACTCCCTAAAGGGACGACTAATTCGAATTGGATCCTCTATTACATTTGGTGTTACATTTCATGTTTCATATCATTTAATACATGATATGTGTTAAATAGTGATGTCATCGAATACACGTGACGTGTGATGATTATTTTAGAATAAAAAATGTAACATCAAGTGTAATAGAAGATATCGTATGCACCTAATTACCTCCATTTTACTCAAACGAAACCAAAAAAAAAAAAAAAGGTAAAAAATAATCATAGACTCGTCATTGATAATTAACATCAGTTTTGCTTATCAAAGCATAGTTTGACTCTAAAAATTGCACTTACAATCTGAACTGGATCATTTTTTTTTCTATTTTAAAAAATTCATTGAAAACAAAAAAAAGGAAAAAAATTAAAAAAGAGAGAAAATTGTCATGCTACAAAATTTAAAATAACAAAGTTTGGTACTTCTCAATCCATTTTAGTTCACCTAATTAAAAATATATTTAAGAACAAACTTCTTTTTTGAGTCGATCTGCCGGATTCATACTATATAGAAGAACCATATCATGAGAGTATCTTCTTGAACCATGCAAGTTGGATATTTCCTGCATAAAAAATCAAGATTTACAATTATTATAAATATAATTATTCTCAATATAATTACATGATCACATGATCGATCTCAATACATTGGCAAATTCTTTGGTTATATCATCAAGTTTATATTTGTTTGCCTGGAAACTGATTAGCTAAGTAATTTTCCATTTATAGATAAATTATGTAGAGGGTTAGTAAATTCAAATTGTAGAATCATAATTCTTTAAATCAACCAAAAAAAAAAAAAGCTTCTTTACTATCATCTTTAATTTTATCAAGAAACCAATTAGCCTCACCATCTTATTTTATAATAGATAAATCAAATTTGGTATCTATAACTATGGGAGACTTTGCTGGTTCACCACACACATTATGCATTAATTTACTATCAGCAACTCTCAATTTTGTGCAAATTGGGAACAAATTCACCACAACACTAAATTTCTCCAAAGTCCAATAAAATCATCTAAGGAATTCGGAATCCTTGGAAATTTATCCCGAAATTGCAAAAAATTAAGAGTTGCTGATACTAAATTGTTACGTGGTGATAGACCAAAAACATCACTTAGTTATGGAACCAAATTTGGATTTTTAATTTTTCAAAAAATAGAATAAATGCAGCAAAAAGTAGTCGATGCAAGTACCTGTAATTGAATCCAAACCTTAAATCCTTCACTGAAAATTCCCCCCTCCATAACCCTGGGTTTGCGAGGAGTTCTTGGCACCTCGTGAATCCATAGAGCCAATATCCATACCATTCTGCTGTTCTCTCACACTCCTCACTATCTCTCCAACTCCAAGAAAATCCCTAGTCAATCTCCCTTGTTCCAAGCTGCTAAACCCACCTGGATTATTGCTACTATTCTGCTGATCAAATGCCAGCTTGTTGGCGCCATGAAACCCTCTGTACTCATCCATCTCCTGCTGCTCATGGCTTCCACCGCCATAAGCGCTGCCGAATATGGAGGAGGAGCCTCCGCCGCCAGCGGCGATGGAGTTCATCAGATCATGCAGGTGGTTGCCGTTGTTCCCTCCTCCGTAGCCTCCTCCGAAGGCGTGGGTGTCCATGGCGTGGTCGCCGGGCTTTCCGAAGCTTTTGAGGAGAGAGGAAGAGGCGCCGCCGGAGTTGGTGGTGGTGGAGCCCAGTTGAGCTGCCTTTTGGAGCAGCGCTGTGGCTGACATGTGGGCTGAAGTTGGGGTTTGGATGCCATGAGAGGTGCTGTATAGAGATGGGATCGCAATGCTCATGAGATTACCTGATCATCACAATAGTTAGCTAGGGTTCCAGTGTGAAAATTTGAACTATATGGACTACAAGAAAGATAGGTATTTACGATAAAAAAATTTGAGACAATAAAAGTAGTCGCGAAAAGGCTAGTCATTGTGACAACAAATTGTCGCAAAAAATATTAATATAAATTGACAATACGTTGTCACAAAAAACAATGAAAAAAAGTATTTTTGCAAGAAAACTTTTGCGATAATAATTTAGTGACAAAATGTTGTCTCAAAATATTTTTGCGCTATCAATCATCAATGTATTTGCAACAACATTTTATTGTCACAAATACTCATTTTTCTTGTAGTGATGGATATGGTAAAAACGACAAATTTTCTTTTAAAAGTGGCAAAACTAGTTCGTGTTTTTTCAACTAAAATTCTTAATTTAGTTAGAATTTACGTACCAAGACTAATTTAGATCGTGTGAGATGTCCCAAAATGGTACAAACAAATGACAATTGACTATTGAATTTTTACATCAATTTATCAGTTACTTGTCTTATGAAACGTCATGTCAGTTTCATATCATCTTGGTTCGACTACACCATCTAAAATATTTGTAGTACATAAAATTCTGACTGATTTTGAAACACAAAATGCTATAATTGAAATGAAAGAGACCGGTTTTGCCACATCTCATACTTATGAGATCAATTTTACATTTTTTCCTAACACTATTGAATTAATCATGAATTAATGGGATCCAAATGCAAAATTTTCACCCCTTATGTTAACGGATTTAGATCATCTGATGTGCACAACACTGTATTATGCAATTCTTGTCATGAAAAGTGCACACAACAAATATGCATTGTGCATTTCATGTGCCATGCACATGAGAAGAATCCTAAATTATAAAGTATTGACTAGTATATATATACCTGATGAGAAGAGGGAGGAGTCATCTCCGCCACCGGAGTGGTGGCTGCCGTCAATGGTACTGGTGGTGCTGCTATTATTTGGGAAGAAACTGAGGTTAAAGAGGCTAGCTGTGGATGAAGATGAGCTATTGGCATTATTCATTTGAAGCTGGGGAAGTTGCATTAGTCCATGGAGTGAAGATGACTTGCTTGACAACATCCCATGTGGAGATTGCTGATCATCTTCATGGCTTGGCACTTGTGACTGCAAGTATAGGGCAGGAGATGGGGGCATACTCCGAGGCGAGGGGCGATATCCAGGGCTTACTAGGGTTTCATACTGCGGGCCGGGCCTGCTTCCACTCCCCAATCTGAGTATATCATGGCTAGATAGAGGTGGATTGATGATCTGATCTTGTGGTGATGACATTTGGGAGAGGCCTAATAGGTGACTCCCAATGCTGCTTAACGAAGGCGGGTTCATGTTTCGTGCACTCTCTTGCGCAAGTGCATCACAGAAAGCCCGATGTGTGATGAAGCTATCACGCCTGCAACATTGATAGTTTTGATTAAATATGGTTTGATTAATTTGTTGTTCATGTTTTTTAGCAGCTGGCTAATGTTGTCACTGGCTTTACAAGGGTTCACATGATGTTATAATGTGGTGTACCCAATTACATATATGGTCCATTGCAGTGTATTACAGTGCATGTTTAGGTTTTTGTGATTGTGATTGTGTGTGTGTGTGTGTGAAAGTTAATTAATGGTGGATTGAAATTAGAAGAAGAGTATTAGGTAGGTATGTAGCTAGCTAGGTTTGAAGGTGTATGTGATGATGCGATGAAATTAAAATATTGTAATAAAAAAATGGACATATTTGTAGTGTAATCCTGAGGAAGGGAATCTTATTGAGAATAGAATATAGTTGGTAGGATAGTTTAAGAGATATATATATAGGAGAAATGCAGATAAGTTTAGGGAAAAAAGGACAAAACATGTATATAATTGAGGATGTTAGGTGGAAGAATTTCTGCAATTCTAGCATCACCATTCCATCAATTACCCATTAGATAAGCAAATGCAAGAGAGATGGGAATTCTACAAATGATTTTAGTACTTATTAACTTTATTAATATCAAGAATCTTTAATTAATTTCCTTTTATTTTATATTAAAATATACAGAAAGAGGGTTTAGTAAAAAAGATGTAAAATTTGAAGTAAAAACACAGGCCCAACATGGAGAACATGGATTTGCAGAAGTCCAAATAATTGAGAGAGAGAGAGAGTGAAAAACATTATCATGAAAAGGGGTACCTGCAACAAGTACAGTGGTGAAGACATGTAGCCAAGTCACAAGAGAACAAATCTGGTATTCTTAAAAACTTTTACATGGCTTATTAACACCACGTGAACTGGTAAATAAAGAGGTAAAAGCTGAAACCATGGCCATGTATGTATGTAATAATATTAGTTATCTATGAGGACGGATGTTCCAAGAAGAGAGAGAACCAAAGAGAGAGATTCGGTTAGGTCGTGGCGTTTTCCAGAGAGAATTCACGTGGAGACATTTTTTCGACAGGCAAAGATCCAAAGAACAAAACGAGATATATGAGAAAATACCAAACAATATTCCAAATTCATTTTTTAAAAAAAATAATAATAATATGTGTGTGAAGGAGAAAGAAATTAAAATCTGAAACAGTAGAAAAAGCTGATGCCTTTACAAGGAAGCCCGTGAGAAGATATAAACCTTTTCATCTAAAGCCCTAATTCCTGTTTTCACCCCATTTTAATTAATCCCAGATTATTAATTAAATAGAAGAATTGTTTGAAAATTGAAATGAATACCTCGAGAAAAGGGTTCCACAGTCGCATCTATACTCACGAGTACCACATGTTTTGGAATGAGCTTTCCAATCAGATTGAACAGCATATTTCTTGGAGCATTTCTCACACTTGTATTTTTTCTCGCCATGCTTTCTGGAATAGTGTTTCTTGATTCCGGTGAGGTCTCCGAGGGCCCGGGCCGGGTCGTGGTGGACGCAGGTGGGCTCGGGGCACAGATACACCTTCCTCTTCACCTCCTTTGTGCTCTTCTGCCTCAGCTTCCATGGCAGATTGTGCCCTCTTCTGTGTAGCTGTAGATTCTGCTCTCTTTGAAACCCTTTGTTGCACACTTCGCACACGAATCTGTTCGTCGCCATTAGCGTCTTCGGAGATAGCGCGATTACTTCCGCATCTGGATCTGCCATTATTAAACAAAAAAACATTAATTAAACTCTAGATTAATTGAGCTAGCTCATTTTAATTGAACAAGGGTTTCCAAACGTGCTTGGATTTCCCGGTTGGTTTCTTCGCTTCTTATTCGACGGCGGCGGCGGCGGAGGAGGCTGCGGCGGCGGCTGCTGGTGCTGCAGAATCTGGTTGTCATTTTCGTCTCTCATTGCGAGAAAAGGTGAAGAAGAAGAAGCTGCCATGGCTGGGCTATCTATATAGATGAGAGGAGGACCAATCTGCAAATCAGAGAATTAGCGAACCCTAATTGCAAATTGAGGTCGATGACGTTGATTCTCATTAAAACCGCGTCTCAGAATTGTGTATGTAGAGATAGATAGATATAAGTATGCAGAGAGAGAAAGGAAAAGAAGAATATCAATCCATGGCGATGGATAGATAATAGTGTGTGATGTGATGCTTTTCTTCTCTCTCTAGAAATGTAACAGCCCTTGCTTTCAGTGAAATTATGAGATTTTCGAAAAAGATGCTAAGCTAGGGTCAGCTTCTTTCTATGTAACACATATCCATTTATTTCCTTGATTCAACAACATTTTCAATTTCAATTCTAATCACAACATACATACATACATACATGTAGAGAGAGAAAGAGAGAGAAGGAAGGTGGATAGCAGAGCTTTCATCTCCTGAGCCCACGTCCCATAGTGTGTCCTTAAGCGGCGAGGAAATGGGGCCCACACTCCCAACCCACCCCCCCTCTCAATTTCGTATCTTTTGGTCATCACTTGAAGACAAACATACCTTCGTCAGCTCTTCCTTGGCAGTCACAGTAAAAGAATTTAAATAATATAAAAAAGGGTGGTATTTAGTCAAGCTTGTCCATATTCATCTCGTCTCTGTCCAAACACTATATGTCCTTTTTTTCTACTACATCTTTAACACTAAACATGGAACTCTGTTTGCTAAACATCTGCCTTTTTTTTCTTTTGACTATAAACACATTCAGATAATTGTTCAGATAATAGCAAGTAGTTGAAAATGATACACTGCTTCATCAACATCGTTTTGTAAGCCAAACTTGCATTTGTACATAATAAACTGTGTGTTTTGATGTAAAACTAAATATCGAAATTTTCTATATCTTTTGGGTTAATTTCAATTTTAATCCTATATATATATAACAATTTTCAGTTTTTTTACAATCAAGTATATATTATACATTTTTAGTTTTGGTAATTTTGATTCTAAATGTTTTCAAAAAATTTCAATTTCATTCTAATGGTGGTCGGAGTTTTCAAAATTGTCATGACTTCCGAAATTGAGAACATGGTGCCATAATTGAAAATCATAATTAATGGAGGGAAAAGTGAGTTAATTTGAGCAAATTTAATACCAAATCATAAAATATTTTTTAAAAAAAGCCCAAATCAGCTAATTTTCCCTCCATTGATTAGAGATTTTCAATTCTAGCGTCATGTTATCGATTCCGGAGGTAGTAACAATAATTTTGAAAATTCTAATTAAAATTGGATTGAAATAAAAAAAAATTAAATAAAAAAAAGTAAAAAAAAAAACATATGTTTGATTGTCAAAAAATAAAAAGACCTTACATACAAGGTTAAAATAGAAATGAACCATTATTTGTTTTCCAAAAAATTAGAATATATAACTTTCTCTCTATATATATCAGACTTATTTGACCATTTATTTTCGAATGCCACCCTTAAATTTAAGAGTTCCATGCCCAATCTACCCAATTTAATATAACATATATACAATTTTACCCACCAATATTTAATATTGTCCCCAAATACCCAAAAGCAATTTTTGGTACAGAGAATCTCTGAAAAAGACTTAAATTTGTCAGTACAAATATATATTATATTGAGTTTTAGACGCACATATCTTATACAATTTAACGAAAATTTTCAATAATTTTCGTTAAACCCTAACAAAATAGGGTTTAACGAAAATAAAATTCTAATTTTCGTGAAACCCTATTTTTTTAGAGTTTAACGAAATTAACCTTAATTTTCGTTAACTCCCTTTTGGCTAATTTTGGTTAAACCCCTATTTTTAGTCATTTTATACATATAATTATACATTTCTTAATCTTTTTAAATCAATATTAAATGCAGTGATTAGTTTAAAAATGAAGAAAATAATTTCGTTTTTCAATTATGATGAATTAAATAAATAAATAGTATTCTAGTATTCTATGGCTAAGGAAATAATGGATTGGTCAAATATTTGAATGATGATGCATTCCATTATATTCTACATAACAACGGCTTCTTTTAAATTAATTGCTCGTTAAAGCCTAAACGATATGGGATTAACTAATTTATTGCTAGTTCGTTAAACCTTAATGATATGAGATTAATGAAAATTAATTGCTAGTTCGTTAAACCCTAAATGATATGAGATTAACGAAAATTAATTGCTAGTCTGTTAAACCCTAAAATTATAGAGTTTAACGAAAATTAGGATTTAATTGTTTAATTGTTCGTTCAACCCTCAAAATTTAGGGTTTAACGAACAATACCCTATTGTTCGTTAAACCCTTAAAAATAAGGGTTTAACGAACAATACAATTAGAGGGTTTAACGAACAATAGAATATTGTTCGTTAACTCTAAATTAGAGGGTTTAACGAACAATACCCTATTCGTTAAACCCTATTTCACAAATTTGTAATTCACGAACTAAATTCAATCCTATTCACGAACTAAATTCAATCCTATTCACGAACTAAATTCGACTAATTCGTTAAACCCTAATTCACGAACAAGCTACAAGTTCAACTAAAATAAAGTACACATTTCGTTAAACCTTATTTTATAGCGTTTAACAAAATTTTCGTTAAACATTATTTTTATAGGGTTTAACGAATTTTGCGAAAATTTTAACGGAGGGTTGATTTGTACGTTAACATATTAGGGGTCTTGACATATTTAATTTTTAGTTCTAAATAATTTATTTAGCATGGACGAAAATTTCATAATTAAACACTAAAATAATTTTTGAAATTTCAAAATGGTTGACAATTTTCGGAATTTCATAAATTCAAAATGGTTGAAAATATATACATATATGATTTTCGGCAAAATAAATTAAATTAGAGGTTAACAAAAATAAAAGATATTTTCATATATCCACTAAATAAAACAAGTGTTTAACGAAAATGCGGGCAATAATTTTAATAAAACTAAATTCTGAGAATAAAAATTAAATAATTTTCAAAAATATACATTGGGGTTTAACGAAAATTGCATTTTAATTTTCGTTAAACTCTAAAAATGAAGGGTTTAACGAAAATTATGGTTTATTTTCGTTAAACCCTTAATTTTTTGGGTTTAACGAAAATTATTTGACAATTTAACGAAAATTATTTAATAATATAACGATAATTAATTAATTTTCGTTAAACCCCTAAAAATTAAGGGTTAACGAAAATAAACCCTAATTTTCGTTAAACCCTAAAAAGAAGGGTTTAACGAAAATTAGGGTTTATTTTCGTTAAACCCTTAATTTTTAGGGATTAACGAAAATATCATATTATTGTTTATATATTATTCTGTCAATCGTACCGATATGTAAGAGATTTTCTGCACCATTTCTGAACAAATGTGTTTTTGGGTATTTGGGGACAATATTAATGTTTAGTGGGTAGAATTGTATGTGTTATATGCTTTTGGGTATTTGGGGGTATTTACTCTAAATTTAATATCAAAATTTCATGCTATCTTGAATATATGCAGAATAGAGAGGGGGTCACATCAAGGGATAAAATAGGGTAAAATTGTGTGAACTTGATTTGAAGTAGGTACCACAGTTCTGACCCACAAATAGACCGAATGATTAATTCCTGAAAATCAATAATGACCATCAATATTTGGTCTAGTTAGTAAATATATCCATATAAATGGGCAATCAAATCTATCATACATACTACACATGATAATACTTGATATATATATATATATATATATATATATATATATATGAAATAATAACTTAAAACATTGGGTAGTTATAATTAAGGTCATCCTAATAAATTGACCTATTTTCTTTTGAAGGTTATTAGGTCCTATCTAGCTCGTAGGTAGGATTCAATGATTGAATTATTACTCAGCTTCATATTGTGAAAATACCCATGCTACCCTTTTTCTACCTTCGTAGCAAGCCCAAGCAACATCAGATTAAGATGTGTCCTTTTTATTATATAGCTAGATTTATTTGTAATAATTAGAGAAATATCTTTATTTATTTATTTATTTCAATAAAGTTGGTGTTTTCCATATATACTTGAATATTAACAAGACACATAACTATTACCCAAAGGACTTTATCACATCAATTATCAACTAAAGCATTTTATTTATTTAGCTATCATATATATATATATATATGTGTGTGTGTGTGTGTGTGGTGACAGGGTTCAACTTAAACTACCTAAATATTTTGTGGGTTCAACTTTGTCTACTTGATTAGTTAATTATAGAAGAATGCAACGCTAAGAGCTTTTTTCCATGAAAGGCTATGACAATAAGTTTGTAAAATATTTTATCACCAATAAGGAAATACTCCCCCATCCTAAAATAAATTTCGTTTTAATTTTTTTAAAAAAAGTAGTTCTAAAATAAGTGTAATTATAGGATTTCAAATCATATTTACCTATAAATCACCAAAAATACTCTCATTTATTCCTATCAAATTAAATGTGTTAAAAAGGGTTGTTAATTAAGAGAAAAGAGAAAGACTCTCACAATAATTATACTTAATAGGGGTAGATTAAATTTTTTATCACATCTCTTAATAGATTTGTGTGAAAAAACCTAAAACGACTTTTGTTTTGGGACGAAGAGAGAAACAACATAATCAAATGCTCAATAGTTTGTGGCTGCAAATTAAATGATTTTCCATTTAATTCAAACATGAGCTAAATGCTTCTAAATACACAGAATTTAGGATTTTCTTTTAGATAGATCAGTTGATACTTCATAGTTTCTATTCAATGAATCAAATTCTTGAATTTAAAAACAATCATTTTCAAAAATTGAATATTTTTTTTTTTAAATTAATGTAACTCTAATTATAAAACTCCAAATCTTTATGAATGTCAAAATTAACATAGAGTACTAAATCACGCGCCATCCTACATTAAATGCAAGAGTTCTATTAACTAACATCCAAAACTATGCATTTAAAATTTAAAAATTAATAAATGATGATTCCAAATACAATTAAGTTAGAGTGTATTTTATATCTCACTCAAACAACAATTGAGCACCAGAATGATGGACTTCAAAGTACTCATCAGAAAATGAAGTTGAAATTCATTTTCAAATTATTTACATCCAATAAAATGCAACATATATAAATGGATATATATTCGAAGTCGAGATCATTAATTGCTTTATAGAAACCTCGTCTCTAGCTATATATATGTATGTAGGTGTGTAAAGTGTATATATGTATGTAGAGAAAGGTAAGGTTGAAATAAATGAAGAAATTAAATGTTCAGTTACGGCTGATTTTGTCGAGGGGTGGGAAAGAGCAACGACCCTTTTGGTAGGAATTAAGAGACCTGCATTTACTGACAAACTACAATGACATATATATATATATATATGTGTGTGTGTGTGTGTGTGTGGTTGGATATGGACAACCTCCATTTTCGACTAGTTACGAGTATTACTTCTCTTCTCTACACATAACATACTGTATATACATGTGTTGTGTTGTGTTGTGTTGTGTTGTGTGTGATGCAACAACCAACAAGAATGTGGGGAAAGAGTTACACTTCTTTTTCTAATTTTGACATTTTAATTACTTATTTAATTATATTAATTTATATCATGTTATTCCATTTTATTTTATGTGGTAAGCAGGTTATGCTAGCTTTTGTTTGGTATAAAGGAAAGATAGACTGGAATAACAAGAGTGGCTGCTCCTCATTGACAATTCTTAATTCCCTTTTGGTTGGACAAGTTGGAGGATAAATACAATATTAAATCATTTTTGTATATTTTCACTTATATGGGTCTTATATATACATAATATTAGCAAGCTAATATATACCAATTAAATTATTCTACCATTTGAGTAATACTAATAGTATATTATGTTCTATGTGGACAAGTCATTTGAATTTGCGCCTAAAAAATACTAAATTTATGATTTTTTTTTATCAATGTTGTAAAGCATTAATTTAAGCTTGCAATGTAAATGCTTAATTAGAGAAAATTAGTTATCTGGCCTAATTAAAAACATGTTGATTGGACTTTGACTATAAATAATTATTTTTTTGGTAGAATTGTCAAAGAGGAACAAATTATATAATATCTTGTCAGTTGAATTTTCTCTTCTTAGTTCTAAATTTTTTTTTTTTTATAAATATCTCTACACACAATTAACAAAATTAAAATAATAACAAAGTCTAACGAATTTCGGGAACAAAGTCGAATAATATATTTCAAGAAAATCATCAAAAGACAACAATGAGACTAAAGAACAGTTAAGCATATATATAGCTTAGATTTATTTCGTTTCACATTTTAATTACTCATTAAAAAAAAAAAAAATTCTAGAATCTAAAAAAGAAAAGAAAAAAAGAAATTGAAGTTACCTGAGATAAGCAGAGGAAGTGGGGTTTGACCGATATGTTTATCTCGAAAAACCCTATACGCAGGGACGGAGCCAGGATTTGGTAACGAGGGGGGCGAAATATTTTTTTTGGGATATTTATCAAAATTTTGAAATTCGAGGGGGGCGAAATCCATATTTTTAACTACAATTACATTATATACGTATATATAAGTAGTTCGGCCAGAAAATTTGAGGGGGGCGGCGGCCGCCACCAGTCCCCCCCTAGCTCCGTCACTGCCTATACGTTCTTCGACATTTTCTTATGACTTATTTGTTCAGATCTAGAATTCATGAGAGACCATATTGAAAATATTATATTAGATTTACAATAATAAAATTAATTTCGAAATATAGCAGAATCTAATTCTATGTAAGCATTGAATTTCAGAGGAAGCTGGCCAGTATAAAATCTTGACTGGCATACTTATTTCAATTCATGAAAATGTTCCTGTAAATAAATTTGAGGAAAATAAATGTTTACCCCTCTTATTTTTGTGGTACTTTTCAAGTTTGAATTAAATTATTTAAGTTTATAAGAATAAAACTTCTCTCAATACATGGAATATTAATAAATTTTATTTTTCTTTTCTTGTTTATAGTTAAACTAATTAAACTAACATTTGTATGAGCATGTTATTGAAAACTAAATATATGGCAGCAAGTTTTCCTAATTAACATATGATATATATTGTGAATTTTTTTTTACCAATCTTCAAATAGTTGTACAATTACAAAATTATTTGTGCTACATAAGTAGTTTATTATGAATATTAGTCTACTTTTATAAAATAGTGGTTTAGACATCACATCACTTTAAGATGTAGAGTTAATTGACTTCAAAATCTTTTTATTTTTATTTTTTTTAAAGAGTTGCTTTAATAAATTTCTATAAGTTCAAACTCTAATAAAATAAGACAATATGAATACAACCGAAATATATTACATGGTTATTTCTATAAATTAAGCTGTAATCCTTTCTTCCAAGTAAAGGATTTCCTCTAATTTTATTAGCTTTTCTAGAATACTTTTTTTTCCTCTAATTTTAATATTGTCATTCAAAAAAGTTTGGTTTTACCAATAAGAGAAACTAATTACTAATATTAAAATGTTATTGAAAATATCTAAACAATTCTCTGTATAATTATAATATTTTGATTAATTTAAATTTTTAGAATATACTTTAGTACTACTAAAAGCACAACTTTAGGTTCGGTAATTTTTTCATTTTTACCATGTAGAAAAAGTAGAGAACATGTAAAAAATGAATTATTAGAAATTAACTAAAAAGAGAATTGTAACTTACAGAAATACTTTTTTATTAAAAAAAAAAATTGAGTTGATAGATAGTAGATCTATTAAGAAAATGAAAATTTACATATCACATAACTGAGTTTAATGAAATTCCTTTCCATAAAGAAAGCCGAGATAAATTTATTTCATTTGATAAATGTTTAATTAATCGAACAAACATATGTTAATTTAACAACAACGTATAGAAACAGAATTGAAATTACCTGAGATAAGCAGAGAATGTTAGGTCGGTCGCGGCCAGTATGAATATCTCTGAAAACCCTAATTTATGTTCTTCAGTATTTTCTTAATACCAAAATTTGCTCAAATATTTAAAATAATTTATGGGAGACCTGATTGAAAATTTTGTGTTAAATAATGATAATGAAATTAATTGTTTATTGCCAAATGAAATTTTAAGGTAAATTGAATTAATTGAAAGGAAGGCCAGCATAATCCCCACTGGATTTCAGTTCAAATGTCCCTAAGAGGAAATTACAGGAAATTTTGTTTCCCGCTATTATTTTTTGGTAATTTACAAGGAGCAATTGAATTATTTAAGTTTATAAGAATACAAACTTTTAATTCTCCTTTAGTTGGACTAAAAAAATAATAATTCGTGTTTCCTTCTTAAAATTCATTTAACATTGGTATATGTTTATTTAAAATTAACTATATATATGGTAACTATATATATATATATATATATGTGTGTCTTGAAATAAATGTAATAAAATTACTAGATGTATTTTATAACACTTCTTATACTCTTTCTAATTTAATTTAAATAAAAAATCATGCAACATTTTGGTTTTATATATGTAGAGTTGAATCCATATATATTGCCTTATTTTAATAGTTTCTAGAATTAAAACAACTAGTGCTCCATTTCAACAAAAAAGTTTGGAATTAATTGAACAACTATTAATTTGTATATTTATATAAGCTAGTATTCATAATATACTACTTATGTAGCACAAATTTCTTGACATGCTAGGGCATTTCCAAGTTGTTGTGTTTGCAAATTATGTACCAAAGAAGCTAAATTTTTATAAGGTATGTAAAGTGCATAGATTTAGTATGCAATAGGCATGAGTTGCCTTTTCAAGTTATCCTTTTAGACAAAAAGGAATGTCTCATGATATAAAATATGTTGTGATATATCTAATTCACTTTATTAATATACTTTTTGCTCAAGAATAATACAAAATTTCAAAAAAAAAAATGCAAATTGAAGTATCACTACAAAAGAAAAGCTAGCTAGCTAGATAAATAAACCAACATTTCACAATTATATATATATATATTTAAATTATAAAATATAGTTACAAAGTAGACAAAAACATTCATATAATAGAATTAGGTGTAGGGGACTTCTGATTCAAGACTTTGTCATGACTTATGGGTATAGAGAATGTTTTATAACTATCCATTTTGTCATCTTACCTACTCAAAGATCTTTTTCAGTGTCGAAAATTGGAAATATATAGTACATGATACATCTTATATTAATTGCAGCAAATATAGCTTAGATTTTCTACGATTAATAATAATATATGGAAACTTTTTATTTATTATTTATTCCGCAATAACATTTTTTCTTATATAAACATTTCTGTAAATGGTAAGTGACAAAATATCAAAGAAATGATTGAATCTTTGGTAAGTGAAATCATGAGAGGAAACATTAAAATAGTTGTGAGAAGGAATTAAAATAAGGGTTTGAATATTTTCTTCTTTTCTTTTTTTGTAATTTTTTTTTTTTTTTTGAAGAATGGTTTGAAACTTAACTAAAAGCTTTAAAAAATGAAATGTGAAAGAGATTAAAGCCCACTAGACAAATCCATATCCTTTGTGCTTTTTGATATTTTTTCATTTTTCACCATGTATATCGATTTTTCATCCGTGTGCATCAGTTTTTTATTTTTCATCCACATATATTTATCCGTTTTTTACAAACATATATTGATTTTTCACCCATATGTATCAGTTTTCGGTCACCTGTGCATATTAGATTTTTCATTTTGTTATCAAAGAAATACCTAGAGTGGCATTCTAAAGGTGGGTTCCTAATTAAAAATGTATAAATATATATTGGAGCCACATAATAATTCAGAAAGTGAACCGCTTGTTATGTGTTGATTTGGATCCTGAACTTCTAATTTCACACTTTGATTTTATTTATTATTATTATTATTTTTTTTTTTTTTTTTGGGAGGGTCGATTGTTAAAGAAAACAATAACATGACGTTTTCTGAATAAGTGTCTTAAATCATGATAACGCATGATCGTTTCATAAACCTCATAAAAATAAATCATTTCTTTTAGTGTTGTTTTATTAACTGTTCTAGAAATTTAACCTATAAATTATGCTAATGGAAAGAAAAAGAATATAAATATACCTTTGAGAATACTAAATAATACATACAGTGAAACCTCGATAAATGAATGTTCGATAAACGAATAACCTCGACAAATGAATAATTTTCTTCGGTTCCGACTTGGGCCAATGAGGTAAATGAATGTTCGATAAACGAATAACCTCGCTAAATGAATATTTTTTTCTAGTCCCAAGGGTATTCATTTATAGAGGTTTCACTGTATAACCTTCAAAAAGAACGAGCGAAATTACTAATAGTAAAAATTTAAAAGTAATTTAACTAAACTCTTAGGGCATATTCTCACGATTCTTATTATATGCCATGGGGTTGGGTCAGGTCGGTCAACGTAAGGTCATGTAATACTTTTGTATGTATTATATAATACTTTTATGTGTATCATTTAATACTTATAAGAAATTGTAATTTTGATAAATAATATAATGTAATACATGCACATAATACAAAAATATTAACTGATATAAAGAAAAATGTTACCTAATACTCACAAAAATATTAAATGTTACACAAACCATGAGTGAGGAAAATGAATAGTTAGGATCCGCTTGTTTTTCAAGGCCTGGCCCGATTTGACTCAGCTCATGGATCTCATAATACTAAAGTATTATCTAATATACACAAAAATATTACATGTTTTATGTTGGATCTCATGATAATACAAAAAATATCACCTGATACATAGAAAAATATTACCTAATACACAAAAATATTACATATTTTATGTTTTGTATCAGCATATTTCCTTATAACCCAATCCAACTCAGAAATGGGATCCGTCATCTTACGCAAGACTCACTCAACTTTTAGGCACATCTATATTATACTAATAGCAAGATAGTTGGAAAATTTCACTGTATTGTCATTTTCCCGCTTAAAAATGTCACATCATAATGCTAACTGTGTAAATAATTAATTTTCTTTTTAATTTTATTTTGATTTTCTAAATAATTTTGAGTCAGTCTTCCTCTTCAAACCATTTGATGAGGCTTCCTCTTCAAGCCATTTGAATGAGGTTTTCTCTCCAAGCCATTGTACTATATAAGTTCTAAGTGGTTGATTAGAATACACATTAAACACTTGAGCAATTGAGCAAGAAAAGAAATAATGGAGATGAGCATTAAACTGAAAATAAGAAGGAAATTTGTGGGGCCTCAAAATGTCAAAATAAGAAGAAAAATTAGAGATGGAAGCCATCATCTACATATCAACTAAAGAATGAAAATGAAGAAATAAAGAAAGAAAAAATTGGAGCATGTAATGCACGAAAATGAAGCTACTCTTTGCCGATTAAATGATGGTAAAGATTCATGATTCGTAGTTTATGAAATATTTTCAAATTATTATGGTCAAATTATTTATTAAAAAAATAATTTAATTCATTTCATTATTAGTATTTCATTGTTGTTTTTTTTAGATGTATATTCATGTATTAATTATATTTGTAATTTTATTTATATATCAATTCATATTGTATATAAAGAAGTCTTCAATTTTTTGTAGTTACTAAAATATTAGTTATTATTACAGATATTGTTTGTTTTATATTTATGATGGATTTTTTCTAATTTATTAAATATAAAGTTTTTAATCCATTAACATGATAATTTTAAAAATCAACTATAAATATTTTAATTCGTGCAACGCACAAGATTAACCATGAAATAAATTTTAAATTAATTTTACATATTGAACCATTAACTTTTAAAAAATATAAATATTAACAAATAAGATCTTCAAAAATGTTTAATAATAATAATGATAGTACTAATGGGCCTTTTTTTTTTTAATTTTGTCGAAATCAACAGAAAGATTTAAGTAATCTTATAATTTTTTTTTGTTTGAATGCAATAAAAAATTGTTAAGAAATTCGAAATTTGTTTAATACTATTTAAAAATATAAAAATAAATTGGATTAGCTATAAATTTTTAAATAGTAATTCAAATTTGGAATAATTACAGTTATTATATCTTCAAAATGTTTATAATTAGTTACATTGTATTATCAAATATGTGATATAAACCACATATTATATGGCAAGACGCGCAACGCACGGGTACACTGCTAGTTTCTAATAATACAAGGGGTGAGCATTAATGCAAATTTTCATATGTATAAAATCTCATTATCTATTGATGTTTTATAATTTTAGAGTATATTAATAATGTAATTTTGATAAATAATATAATGTAATACATGTACATAATACAAAAATATTAACTGATATAAAGAAAAATATTATCTAATACTCACAAAAATATTACATGTTACACGAACCATGAGTGAGGGAGAAGAATAGTTAGGATTCGCTTGTTTTTCAAGGCCTGACCTGATTCGACTCGCTCATGGATCTCATAATACAAAAGTATTATCTAATATATATAAAAGTATTATCTAATACACACAAAAATATTACATGTTTTATGTTGGATCTTATGATAATACAAAAATATCACTTGATACATAGAAAAATATTACCTAATACACAAAAAAATTACATATTTTATGTTTTGTATTGATATATTTTCTTATAATCCAATCCGACTCACAAATGGGATCCATCGTATTACGCAAAACTCACTCAACTTTTAAGCACATTTCTAATAATACAAGGGGTGAGCATTAATGCAAATTTTCATATGTATAAAATCTCATTATCTATTGATGTTTTATAATTTTAGAGTATATTAATAAATAAAAAAAATTAAACATATAATCTATTCATGAAGATACTAAAAGATAATGAGATATTACTTTTTATTATTTATGTATTAAAAGATACATGAATAGAAATGAAAAGGAAAAATATCCAAGAAATTACATTATATATATAGTGGACCTTATATTTCAGTTACAGATTTGACAGACTCTAGAAACCACTAAAAAAGGATCACGTGTGGTATAGTATTACAATATCCAATAAGGATGTGTTTGGATTCAATGATATGAAATATAATATCTGAAATACATGTATTTTAAATCAATTTAAATTAAAACGTATTTAAAATCCTATAAAATTACATAAAAATTAAAATCAAAATAAAAATGATTGTTAAAAATTGTCACATAAGTTAGCCACATAAGTCCGGAAAAATTTCCGACCAAAATTAGATTGAAATTTAAAAAAAAATCGACAATTAAAGAACAAACATTGAAAAACGCATAATTACTATAAAAATTAGACAAGACCTATCTTACAAAACATAAAATGATAGTTTCCCTTTTCCTCAAAATTCTCTGTTCAAACACAATGCAACCTAAGATTACTAAGCCAATTTAAAATAAAATTTTATTTTGCTTTGATTTTTGAATAATGATATCTATTTATTTTTGGGTGATTTAATATCAATAAAGAATAACAAGAGAGTTATACATTTACATTCTTGAGAGAGGGAGAGAGAGAAAAAAGAGGGAGAATTTTAATTAATTTGATATATGAAGAAAGTAATAGAAGGGTAAGATTTGTGGAGCCCAAATGCCTCCAAACTTGAAACCAAGAAAATGGTATATATGGGCACTTTTTGAACAACCCCAAATATGTACGTAACAAAGTTTTAAAAAAGATGGTAATAAAGTTAAAAGTAATTAAATGATTTGTCTCAACAGAATGTGCTAAGAATTTGGCAATTAGAATAAATAACTCACATACAAAAAAAGTGTACCAACTAAATATAGAGGATAAGCAAATAGTATATTGTATTATTGAAAAAATTCAGAAGATTTAATATCCATGTGATGCTACAACTGGAATTGTTTTTGAATGATTGTCCACAAGAAAATTTCATCACATTGGATTCCACCATGCATGAATTCAAACACTTCCAATTATTTCCCACAGCAATCCAAGTGCATTGCCTCCTAAAGTGTCTACACTTTTTAGCAACTCTAAGTTTCAAGAAACTAGTGACGAGTTCTAATAAATTTGATTTCATGAAACGGGTCAGCTTACAATCTGTAAAATAGATATTAATTTATAAAAATTGGTTCGGATTGTGAATGGTAGAACTTTGTCTCACATGAATAATTACAATTACATGCATTTATGCGCCATGATATTTTCATTCTAGCTTTAATATAACAAACAAAAGTATATATTCATCCAAATTAATTTGGTCAAATTATATGGATGCATTATGTATACATCTTTCCGTTTATATTAGCTTTTGAATTAAGCTTTTGCTTTTGCTATTACATCATTCGTGATTTATCTAGTGCAATCATAAATTATATTTTCTAACGATCTGAAGATACTTTGACTACGTTCGAAGTCAAATATTGATCTAACTTCAAAAAAAGAAAAAAAAAAAAAGAAAAGAGCAAACATTCTTTGGATTTAGATTGAAATTTAAAACTTTATATATGTCTTGACTCGCTTACATGAGTTTGGAGTTAACATCAATGGTGGAGCAGTTTACCGACAACAATCGTATCAACTAATGGACTCTTTATTTATTAATAATTAAGTTGGATAAACTTTAGGGAATTTTTTTATTTTGAACTTCAAGGGATTTTATAACTAACAACTTATACAAATCAATTATATAAAACTGAATTGAATTTATATGAGACCATCTTACGTAAATTTATAAAATAGATCAACAAATAACTCATATAATATAAATTCAACCATTTTATACAAATTTTTATATATAAAGTGGGGATTAAAAAAGGATTTTTGTTAAGGTTACTAATGTTGACCTTTTCCACCATTGTTATATATAATAATAATAACAAATATTTAGGTTTGGTTGGACCATCTCAACACCACCCACAGTTTGTAGATTTTGCATTAGTTTAGAGTAAAATCTACAACTCATTTCCAACAGACTGCACCATTTTTTTTTCACTTAAAATGAATAGTGTGAAACATTCATTACTTTTTTGTTTGTTATATATTTACTAACATCCAATATTATTTTTGATACATTCATTGTGATATAAACAAATTTATAAAATGTAATTAATAACACTAAACTATAAGGAGAACACAAAGGAGATGGTCTTAGTACTTGAGACACAATTAATTTGCTTATCATTATATGCACAAATTTCAGTATGTATTTCCATAAGAGTTAAGACATTCCACATCTAAGTATTTCAAAATGTTAGAAATGACAAATTCGTAAGTAAAATGAAGTCAATTTTGACATAACTATAACCCATCAATATACGATTGATACAAAGGCAAGTGGTAGACAAATTGGAAAACTTATAATCTGGAGAAAACCCATAAGCAAAGATGTTACAGTTTCACTTAAGAAATCAATCCAATATTACTTACTGGGAAATCTCATGAGGCCTTTTTGGATTTGTACATTTTGGCGCAGAAAACATAGGCCACCATGTTCACAAAGCTGAGTGCAGCAAGAAGCCAGAAGAAATAATCGAGGTGGCCCTCGTTCAAGTTATCCGGTATCCACCCTGGCTTTCCTCCTCGTGTGGTCAAGGACGTGACCACGGTCAGAATAAACGAGCTCAGATAATTGCCCAACGAGGTTGTGAGGAGCGACAACGCGCTGCACAAACTGCGCATTGCGTCTGGAGATTGGTCGTAGAAGAACTCCAATTGCCCGATAAACGTGAAAACTTCTGCTGCCCCTAACAAGAAATACTGAGGTACCTGCCAGAAGATAGATATGGGAACAGCCACTGCTTCGTCGGTTAAACCGAGCTCTCTCGCGATGGCGAGCCGCCTGATCTCGACAATGGCGGCTGCCGACATGCAGAGGACGGAGATGAAAAGGCCGATTCCCATCCGTTGAAGCTCGGAGAATCCTCGTTCTTTGCCTGTGAGCTTTCTGGCAATCGGCATGAGGAACTTGTCGTAGACCGGGACCCAGAAGATGACGCTGATGACGTCGAAAGTTGAGAGGGAGGCGGCCGGGATTGTGAAGGAGCCGATTGAAGTGTCCATCACCATGCCTTGCTCGACGAACATGGTGGACATTTGAGCATAGACTGCAGAGAAGACTATTCCCGTGGCCCAGATGGGAAACATACGGATCAATATCTTAAATTCCTCAATTTGTGTTACTGTACAGAGATTCCAAGGGTTTGAGTAATCTCCGGTTTTGGTTTCGGCGTCCGAGATTATAGCAGCTTTGTCAAGGCACCTACAGAAGAAAGAGCACATTAGAAATGTTCAGCTGTTAGAAGTCTAATAACATAGATAAGTTCTACCATGGCTTAGACACACCAAATGAACATATTTGTGAATAACAAATTCAGACCAGAAATATGCAGATTGATTGTCACTGAGTGGAGATGTCAAAGCATTTAATAGGTACAAATAAGTTTGGATTTGAATAGTATCTCATCTACCAGGATAATAAAAGTCCAACTAGGTAATTGGAGGATAATGTGAAGGTATGTGTGAAAGACATCAAAGTGCTAACGTATACAGTTACATGAAAAAGTTCCTAGAAGCAAAGATCATTTAACGGAGTTAAACTATGCTGAAATAAATTTGGATATCATATTATGCTTCAAGAATTGGAGAACATTGAGAACTGATCTCAAGTGCATCATTGGCAATAAGGCAGCACGTTAGTCGATGCTTTAATAACTTTGCAGATTGTTTTGTTAAAGCAGCAATACAGATATCATTAACCTTTTATCATAAGCTTTGATCACCTTTATCAACACCAGAAATGATTCTTCTAAAAGACATATCCAAGTTCATTAACTATGCAACAGAAAAGAGGAATTGCTGAAAAACAAACTAGAGGCTAAGAAAAAGATGTAATGCAAAAAGGATTTACTTTAATTCTTCAGTGTGGAGCAATTTTCGACTTCCTTCAATTGCAGAGCTTTTATCTGGTGTTTCGTATAGAAGACTGCTATCAACAGGGAGGGCCTGATTCCATTTGCGGAATGATGCTACAAGGACCTGACACATTCTGGTAATAGGGCTTCCATCGGGTTTCTGAAACCTATAGAGAGGGGTGCCTAAAAAGAAACTTACTATAGCAATTCCCATAAACAAAGCAGGGATGCCAAAACCAAGGCCCCATCCAGCATTATCTTGAATCCACACGATTAAACTACTTGATATCAAGGCACCTATGTTGATAGAAAAATAGAACCAATTGAAAAAAGAACCCTTTTTAACTCTCTCTACAGAGTCAGTATCATCAAACTGGTCAGCCCCAAAAGATGAAACACATGGTTTGATTCCACCTGTTCCAAGGGCTATAAGATAAAGCCCAAAGAAAAACATTGCATATTGAGCAGGTGTAGCAGCAGGGCATACAGAGTCAATGCATTCAGGAGGCTTAAAAATCGGTATAGTTGCAGACATCGTCAATGTGCACATTCCCTTCAAAAAATTAGAGAAAACAAGGTTGGTAAAAGATAAAGAGCAACCAAAGAAGCAAACATTACAAAGAACATACCAGAAACCAATGAGTGAACAGTAAAACAATTCTGGAAAGATTTATATCAAGTTGATATTAGGCTTACATATAATGGTTCAGTTATGAGTCTTATGACAGATCACATTCATCTCATAGATGATAAAAATGATAAATTCCAAAGAAGAAGTGTTGGGACAATTCATGATTTCATAATTTTAATTATGTCGATCTAAAAGCATGCAGCTATAGTAGGTTTTAAATTTGAAGTTTTTAAGTAGCTTGGGACAAAAACTGAACTTCTTGCTTCAAGCTATATTCTTAGAGGTCAACCAATTCAACAGTCTAATTTTCCTCAGAGAGTTTAGCAATACATAATAAAACGCATACCTACCAATAGCTTAAACAATCAAAACAAACCCATATACTAAAACTTCCATGACCTTCGGCACTCTTCACCACTCAAAAACATATCCAAAATTTTCTCGACAATACTCTGATGTTAATTTACAATCAAATCCAAAATCACTCAATTGCATGGCCTAAATTCTGATTAAACTTACCCAAAATTCTATAAAAAGATGTTAATGCTAGAAACCCCATAGTAACTTACATTTACCAGTTCAACACAAGAGTTAGACTAATTTCAACTTGCAATAGAATTTGATACATAACTCTGTGTGCACTAACGGGAGAAGGAAAGGGGCAGTGAAGTAAACACTAATAAAAAATTTATGGGAGCAAAGGTTTCAGGGTGTAGAACTCAATACTGCAAACAGTAAGGAGAGTGTGATTCGTCTTTCAGGGTTTAAACTTGTTGGGAAGAAATGAAAATAGAAGAAAACACAAGACTATTACAATTTCTTATTCTGTTTAATAAAGGAAGAACACAGAGAGACTAAAGGACGTTTGCAAATGCAGATGCATACTTCAAATTTCTTGGACAAAACTGAGTCAAAATGTTATTTCACAGTAAAGATCAAGATTTGAATATGAGAAAGAACATGCAGGACAAACAGGTTAGAGATGGCAAACCATGTCATCTAACAACTGGAAAACAAAAAAAGGCCAGCCAGCCAATAAATCTAGTTATAGCACATAGCTATGATGAGATGAAAGTTAGGAAATCACAATGAAGTAAAGACTGGAAAATGCGGCAATTGTCCAATATCTTCCCCAGTAAGCATCAGCCAGGACGGCCCCAATAAGGGGAGTAAGATAGCAGGTGCCTTGCCATGTGGTCACATTTCTAGCAGCTGCAACATTCCCTTCATGTAAGGTTTTGGTGAGATAACTAACTAGATTAGTTGAAATCCCATAGTAAGCTAGACGCTCACAGCATTCATTCCCTGCCATAAATGCAAAGATCAGAAAACTTTTCTTTATGAGCTAAAAGATCAGAAAACTGCGGAATGAGCACAGTAACTATGTACTATTGAACTGAAAATACCTAGAATGAAAGGGCAAGCTCTCCAATTTCCCGTATTGCTCTTCAAAACACGATTCCCCTTAATGTCAACAGAACCATCACCAGTATATAGTGTATCGTTTTCCCTCTACAGAAACAGGCAATACACATAATGAGTAGAGAAACAGATGACCATAAAATAAAAATATGAAAACTCAAGATCAGGATCATATGAAATTTTTTTTTCCCTAACATTCCATGGCACATGCAAAAGCAGATTAAGTTTCGTTTCTGTAGATTAACATCAATCCACTTCACTTGATTGATCCAACTTTCGAAAGACTAATAACATTAAATCAACAAAACCCACTTCCCAGTAAACTAAAATCCCAGCTTCCCCTGTTGCCCCCAAACGAAAGTGAAGAAAAACACAATCATGGATCCACAGAAAGATATTCACACAACACCATAAAATTACACAAACTAACAAGCAGACTGAAGAGTCGCTATCCACGCAATCGAACTGAAGGGTAAACAGATATAGCAATAACAATCTGAAAATTCTTGCATAAAAAGAAAAGGAGATGCACCTCTACACGACCCTCCTCCTCTAGCAGCAGTCTCTCTTCCTCGTGCGTACCCATTAGCACCTTCGTTGAATACGTACAATTTGTGTTTGTTGGACTAGATTGTGCTGTGGATAATTGGAATTTTGGAAGAAGGACTGTCCACGCAAAATGGAAGAAAGAAGGTGTTTAGCTCTTAGATTTTTCCTTGGCCTGTTTTGCTTTTTTTCTTGGGAATAGGAATTGAATTCAGAATTTAATTTTGAGTAAACAAAAATTTCTGTTTGTGTGGGTGGGTCCCACAATTGAAAGATTTCTTGGTATGGGTAACGGTGGGACTATGCCCCACTCCATCCCTACTAAGTATATAGTTAAAATTTTGAAAAATAAATAATTTTAAATAGATTATATACATTCTCATATTTATTATTTAAATAAGTCATATTTTATTTCTTCATCCTATTTTCTGCCGTGTATCTCTTTGGAATCCTAGGGCTCGTTTGGTTTGGAGGATGGGTTTAGGTTAGTTTGTTTAAAAAGGTGATTATTTACTGTTCATCGAAGACAAAAAAAGTGTTAATTTGGGTGTTTGGTTTGTTGGTTTAGGTTAGTTTGTATTTAAATTTTGTGTTTGGTTTGAATGGTTATATTTTTTGTAAATTGGGATAGTTTATAAACTTTTGTTTGGTTTGTAGGTTAGTTAAGTTAAAAATGTGAAATGCCCAAAATACCCCTCATTAGAGTTTTCTTTCTTTTCTCAATTCAAATTTAATATATATAATTTAATATCCAAAAATTTAATTATTTAATATATTAAAAGATTAAAAAATACATTTAATATATATATATAATTTAATATTCCAAAATTTAATTATATATATATATATATATTAAAAGATAAAAAAATAATTTAATATATATATAACTTAATATCCCAAAATTTAATTATATATATATATATATTAAAAGATTAAAAAATAACTTAATTATATATATAATTTAATATTCTAAAATTTAATTGTATATATATTATCTATCTATATATATATAATTTAATTATCTATCTATATATAATATCCAGAAATTTAATTATATATATATATTGAAAAGTATATATATATATATATATATGCAAAAAGTAAGGACATTTTGGTCCAAAATCCAAAGTTACTATTTGGCTTATTTAAACCCACCAAAATTGGTGGGTTTATAAAACACCCCCTAATCCAACATGATCACATGGACAAAATCGGGCCGAAATTGTAGTCCAACTTGCAAACCCCCAAACCAAACAGAGGTTTAGGTTGGTTTGTAATTTTAAACCAACCTAAACCCCCAATCCAAACATGCCCCTAGATTCTTGCACGTAGTTGCAACATTATCTGATTATCATCGTTATCCTTTTATTTTATTTTTTTAAGAAAAATCACAATGAATTATGTTACATGTAGATATATTTGGAAAATTATTTTTTTATTTTTTTGGTTGTAAACCTCCAAAAAAAAAAAAAAAATTATGATTGTATAAAGTGCATTAATTTTTATTTTTTTTTTGTAAATTCTATTGTTCATCATCGACTAACTTTATCTCTATATGTTTGAAGAAACAATCAATGACGACGTATGTTGTTCTCTCATAAAAAAGTTTAATCGCTCATTCTTTATAATAATTTTAATCATTATAAATTTATAGTTATTATTATTTAGGGATTTTATTGATTCACGACCCGAAAGATAAGTGATCTATCAATAAATTTTATCAATCCAAAATTTTAAAGATTGTAAACCATCAAATTAAGATTTCAGATTATAAACTATCAAAAACTGATTATTTTTCAAAATTATTGTCAAAAAAAATTATATAAAAAAAATTGGACATTATCCGTAGAAAATTTTGTTTGTTAACCACCAGTTTAATTTTTCAATAAATCATAAATTTAAATATATATCTTTTATATATATATACAACCGCTGGGGGATGTACATAACCACAGAATCCTCAAATTTCATAATATATTTCAAATTTTGTAATAATTTATAAAATTAACAAAAATATATAAAAAAAGATTTAAAAAAAAAACTAAAATAGAGTTGGAATGGTTTAAAAGATGAGTAAGTTTATTGTGAGACCATCTTACGAAATTTTAATGCATGAGACGGTTAAACCACAACTCAATTACCCACCATCCAAACACTACAATTCACAAGTTGTTTGTGGGTGATGAGACTCCGTCTCAAGAAAACTATTTGTAAGACCGTCTCTCATGAATTTTTGTATTAAAAGATTGGTGGAATTTCCAAACCTATTAATTAATTATTTTTCCATACATGTGTTATAGAATAACTATAAAATTATTTGGGAAATTTTTTTTTTGAATTTTCTATCATATTATTGAAAAGAAAATTCAGTGATCTTTCTAAATTTTAGTGTTTAAAATTTATGGAAAATAAAATATATTAAAAAATTAGAAAATTTGTGCAATGATCGTGAATTGAAGAATATGATTATATGATAGAAATAAAAGTATTAAGTTATTATATATAATAAATAAAAATTATTTATATTCATTGACAAATGTGATATTTATAATTAAATAATATATTAATCAAGTTGTATTATGGTCAATGTCAATGTTAAACTAGATGGTAATTGGTAGGTAGAATACAAAATTATATTATTGTAAGACAATGTGGATTATGAATTAAATTTATGAAGAAGATATAATTTGTATTAGAGTAGGTCTCTTATGAGACGTCTCACGGGTCCCTTTCTGTGAGACAGATCTATTTGACCCACTATCTGATCCAAACCCAATCAGCCCACAATAAAAATAAGAAAAAAAATGAAAAAAAACTTACCAGGGGCGCGACCCGGGCCGGCCCACGAGTGACCCAGTCGGATCGCGCGTTTGCCTCTTGCCAATACAGTGAGCGACATCCGATCCGAGTCACACGGTGCCCGGTTGGGTGGTGCGTCTTACCTCTTCTCACGCGTGCCCGGGTCTCGAGGAGCCCGACCGGGTGGCGCGCTATGTCACACGGCACCCAGTCGGGTCGTTCAATTTTTTTTTTTAATTTACTTAAACTTTAAAAACACATCATACCTAAAAAAATAATAAATATTTGGGTTGCCTCCCAACAAGCGCTTAATTTTACGTATTTAGCTAGACGAATTTGAGAGAATTTACGACACATACTTGTTTAAAAAATATTAAATAATTGTTTAATATCAATATTAATATTGAAAAATATTAAATTCAATCATACTTGTAGACAGAAATCACATACTTAAATATGTGCAAGTGGAATACTTATACTTAAATTCAGTAAAAAATTCACATACTTATGTTCAGGAATCACATATTTATATGCTTTATTTTTTATTTTGGACATAGTGTAAGTTATTTATTACAAGTATGTGTTGCACTTATATAAGTATGTATTTATCTTATATATGTATGTATGACACTGGTCTAACATTATATCTTTAAGTATGTGATTTTTGCACATAAGTATGTGATTTTATGACTGAATTTAAATTTATGTATAAGTATGTCTCTTACATCTTTAGGTATGTGATTTATGCACATAAGTATGTGATTTACGCTCATTAGTATGTGATTTTATAACTGAATTTAAATTTATGTATAAGTATGTCTCTTACATCTTTAAGTTTGTGATTTCTGCACATTAGTATGTGATTTTATGACTGAATTTAAATTTATGTATAAATATGTCTCTTACATCTTTAAGTATGTGATTTATGCACATACGTATGTGATTTCTGTCTACAACCATGATTGAATTTAAATTTATATGAATAACATTACAACTTCTTTTTGTTTTGCAAAAACTTTACATCATTTAAGTATGAGATTTCTGCCTAAAAGTATGATTGAATTTAAATTTATATTAATAACATTATAACTTCTTTTTGTTTTGCAAAAACTTTACATCATTTAAATATGAGATTTCTGCCTAAAAGTATGTGAATGTTTGGCTGAATTATGCATAAGTTAAAGTAAGCCTCTTACATCTTTAAGCATGTAATTTCTTGATATAAGTATGTGATTTATGAACATAAGTATGTGAAATTTTGATTGAATTTAAGTATAAGTATAAGTATTCCTCTTGCATTATTCAAGTATGCTTCTGACATATTTAAGTATATGATTTATGCACATAAGTATGTGATTTCTGTTTAGAATAAATTTTTTATTCTAGACCGATGTGTTTTTAAAATTTAAATCATGTATATAATAAATAAATAAATAATTGAACACCCCGACCGGACATCGTGTGACCCGAACCGAGTGGTGCACACTATATTGGCAGAGGCCAAACGCGCGACCCGACCGGGTCACCCGTAGTCTGGCCCAAGTCGTGCCCAGGTAAGTTTTTTTCATTTTTTTTCTTATTTTTGTTGTGGGCTGGGTTGGATTTGGATCAGATAGTAGGTCAAATAAATCTGTTTCCGAAAGGGGACGGTCTCACGTGAGTTTTTACAATATTATTATTATTATTATGGCAATATGTCAAATGGGTGATAGGCAGTCGTTTTCAAGTGGGCAAGCTTTGAAAATTATTAAGCAGTGTAATAATTTAGTCGAAAATCTGTTACTACACCTACCTACCTTTACGACGTTGCAGTCTTGTAGACGTTAAACTCTTCTTAACCGATTCAAAACTATTCAATCCTTTCTCTGGCTTCTGATTGAAGGCTTCAAATTTTCTCCTTAAAATTCTTGTCTTAATTCAAACCCCAACACCTGGAAATGTATAAATTGAAGTTCTACTTTCTGCGTTATGTTATTTGATCATTGTATTCGCTAAGCATACTCAAAAGGGTTCTAATTTCCCTTGCATTCCGTTGTTTCAGTATCGGCTTCTGGTGATCAGATGCTCTCCAAGGTGCCCACTTGTCTTCCGTCGCATTTGAATGTAAAGTTCATCAAAAAGTATTTGAATTTGGGAGATTTGGCACGCGCCCGCCAGTTGTTCGATGAAATCTCTCACCCAGATGTGCAGTCATGGACGTTGTTAATTTCAGCTTATACCAAGAACGGTCGGTATAAAGACGCGATAAAAATTTACACTGAAGTGAAAAACAGCAGAAAGATAAACCCAGATAAGCTTGCTATTTTAGCTGTTGCCAAGGCTTGTGCAGCTTCTGGGGATTTGGAAAAGGCAAAAGAAATTCTCTGTGATGCTGAGAAGAATAGGTGTAGTTCGGATTTGGTTCTGGGGAATGCTTTGATTGACATGTTTGGGAAATGTAGGTACTATGAGGGTGCAGAAAGAATTTTTGATGATATGAGGATCAAGGATGTGATCACTTGGACATCATTCTGTTCATGCTGTGTTAATTGTGGACTCCCAAGAGCCGCACTTCAGGCATTTCGGGAGATGGGGTTGAGTGGAATTAGGCCTAATGCGATGACATTGTCCACGGTGCTTCCTGCTTGCTCGGATTTGAAGTTTTTGAACTGGGGCAGAGAGATTCATGGTTTTGGTGTTAAGAATGGAATGGAGGATAATCTGTTTGTAAGTAGTGCTCTTGTGGATATGTACTCTAGTTGCTCAAGCATTAAGCACGCCGAACTAGTGTTCCATAACATGCCACAGCCTGATGTTGTGTCACGGAATGTAATTATATCAGCATATTTTTCAAATGGTGAGAGCTGCAAAGCACTTGATACATTTCGACTCATGAGAAATCAAGGAGTCAAATTAGATATTGTGACCTGGAATTCAGTCATTTCTGGTTGCGCTGATAATGGAAAAGCACAAGAAGCATTGGAGTTGCTCGGAGACATGCAGCAGTTAAGATGCAAACCTAATCAAATCACTATTACGAGTGTGTTAACTGCTTGTGCATTTTTAGAAGCTTGGGGGGGAGGAAAGGAGATTCATGCATATATGGTAAGACATAGTTTTATGGACGATCTTGCAGCCACTACTTCGCTAGTGTATATATATGCCAAGAGTGGTGACTTAGAAATCTCCAACCGAATTTTTAGTAAGATGCCATCAAAAGATACTGTAGCATGGAACACAATTATCATTGCAAATTCAATGCATGGAAGAGGAGAGGAATCTCTATCTCTCTTCAATAAAATGGTGGGATTAGGAGTGAAACCAAACTCTGTTACTTTTACAGGTGTCCTATCTGGTTGTAGTCACTCAAAGATGGTAGACGAGGGGCTCTCAGTTTTTCATTCAATGACTAAGGATCATAAAGTTGAACCTGATGCTGAGCACTATTCCTGCATGGTTGATGTTCTTAGTCGTGGAGGTCGCTTAGCAGAGGCATATAACTTCATCAAACAAATGCCCAAAGAACCCAGTGCACCTGCATGGGGAGCATTGCTTGGAGGATGCCGCATATATAAGAATGTTGATCTAGGGCGAATTGCTGCACACAGACTGTTTGAGATAGAACCGGACAATCCAGGGAATTATGTGTTACTCTTTAACATCCTTGTTACAGCTAAACAGTGGGAGGAAGCCTCTGAGACTAGGAAATTGATGAGAGACAGAGGAATTAGGAAAGCTCCTGGTTGCAGTTGGGTTCGAGTGAACAACAGAGTGCATACATTTGTTGTTGGTGATAAAAGTAATGATACAAGCAATGACATTTATAAGTTTTTGGATGAAATACGCATGAAGATGAAATCTGCTGGATTGCATCCTAATACAGAATTTGTTCTACAAGATTTGGATGGAGAGGAGCAGGAGGATAGTTTGTGCAATCATAGTGAGAAGCTGGCTGTTGCCTTTGGAATACTGAATTTGAAAGGTGAATCATCCCTTAGGGTCTTTAAGAATCTGAGGATATGTGGTGATTGTCACAACACCATCAAATTCATAGCAAAGTTCGTTGGTGTGGAAATCATCGTTAGAGATTCCTTGAGGTTTCACCATTTTAAAGATGGATTATGTTCTTGTAGAGATTTTTGGTAAACTCAAATGAATCTAGAATGTGACATTTAGAATTTCTGTGAAATGAAGAGAAATGATCTTGGCTCAGCTTCTTTCCTGATTTGATGCTAACAGTCATATGCAGCTTGATATAATCTTGATCGTTTTACAAGGAATTGCGACTTGGATAATCACACTTGTCGATTTCTTCATAATACCGAGCCTCAATTGGGAAGCCTCCTTGCTCCAAGGAGTTGGTTCCGTGTTCTTGATTCTTGATTCTATCTAATATGGTAAGTTGCATTGTCTACATACTCCATCTGGTTTCAATTGAACATGCCATAAAACATATTTCCAGTTGCTTTCATTGATTATCATGTCACGACATGCATTAAACAACAGTAGTAATATACAAGCATCCTTTTCAATTACAGCAAAACTCAAATCAAGGATTGACTACAACGATCTTAAAGAGATTCATTCTAGGAGTCAAGCTGGGCATACCAGAAGCCTTGGATCTTGACATCCTTGGGAGCCTTAGACCCCAAATCGGTGTCCGATGGCTGGACACTCTCAAACACTCCAATCACCTCACCAGTCTCAGGCTTGCTCTGAGTAACACTCAATGTGATGTTTCCAGTTGAGGATGAAACATTCTTGACATTCTCCTTCTGCAGCTCCTCCTCGTCTCCCCTGCCTCCAGCTGGCAACGCAACCGCATTGTCATAACCAGTGGACCCACCCCTCCCCTTTGGGTCAAGGAAGGATGATCCTCTGTATGATGGAACCAGGAATTGGCCGCTAAAGCTCTCCGGCTTTCCAGACGCCACCAGATTCTTGATGGTGAAGAGGAACGGCACACGCTCGCCTCCAGGAAGCTGTACCGTGACTGCAGCGTAGTCGATCCCGTCCTTCTCCTCGAACTTCACGGTGCCGTCCGGTGACACTTCGAAGGGCCCTTCAATCTCGTCCAAGGTGTAGGTTAAACGCGTCATGAGCTTCGTCTTCTGGAACTCAGGGGCTGCATTCTTGCTTACTCCCTCTGCTTTGACTGTGAAAGATGTTGGCTCCAAGCAGAACTTCTTCGCTGTGTATTTGCCTGGCTTGAAAGCAAAGCTCTCCACACCACCATCAATGGTTGGACACTGGTTAGCTGTTCCTGTCCCTTTTACTTCCAAGTAAGTCTTGCTCTGAATTTCGTCGAAGGTTAGCCGCTTTGGAACTCCTTCTGCACTTGCTCCCTATACAACAGTATGAGTGACTAAATGTTTGTTTTTGGTTCACACAGTGGAATTCTTGATCCAGTTTCAAGAACAGTTTGTAAATTGCAGAAAAGTGATGAACATATATATATATATTAGAGCTAAGGTAGTAAAATATGATACCGAGACAACAAGTGCAGAAGTGGCAAGAGCAAAGCCAGCAATCTTGGCAGCATCAGAGCATTTCTGGGCCATGTTCTTGAGATCAGCCTGTAGAGAGCAGGTGAGCCTTCCACCGGAGAGCTCGACGCCGAAGGCCTTGCCGACATTCTGAACTGATCGGAGCTGGTGGCTGCTTCTGCCTGACACACCAACCTTGGTTGGCTGCATCAGAGTTGCAGCTGCTTGAACTGAGCTTGCCATGTTTCTTGATCACTCTCTCTCTCTCTCTCTCTCTCTCTCTCTCTGCCCTTATTTACAAGTATGGTGGTATCTGTATGACATAGGAAATAATTTGTGGGAATGAGACAGCAGAGATCATGTTGGTGGCTTAGCTTCGAGCAAGATAAGATAGGATAAGGCTTTGTTTCCATTGGTTGAATTAAGCACTTGGCTTTGTGGGTTGCCACGTGGCAATCTTGATTCTTGGGATAGAGATATTCACTTCTTCAGCGAGGATGTATGTTAGACTGAAAGCCATGCTTTCATCATATTGGAAATATTTGTAATATAAGTCTTGGATCATGTTCTGTGATGCAAGTTAGTTTAATGTAAATTTTACATTATTTTAATATAAATTTGTTATTAATTTCCAGTAGGTTGTTTACTTTTTCCACTAAAAAGAAATTTTCACAATATTTCTTATTATTTTAAATTTTTTATTTTTATTTATCTTATAATTATTAGTGTTGATATTCGATATTCAATATATCGATATATTAAGTTGCGATATTGATTTATGCATTGATATCTTTATCAGTGATTGATATATTGATTGAGAATAATTTGTGATAAAAATTGTAATATAAACAAACTATAATATTTAATAGCACTCAAAATATAGGGGAAAGAAAAGAAAATGTATAGAAGCATATATAATAACAACTTTGATAATTTGTCTACCGAAGCACACGTTAATTGTCTACCAATGACACATAAGAACAAATGTGCATACAATAGTCGCAATCCTTCTAATATATTGAGAGAAGGTCTCTTGTGCCCGGGGCACGGACCAACCCGAACCGGCCCCATATATGTGATAGAATAGGCTAAAATAGACGAAACCATAGCTCCAGAAACGCCACACTTGTACTTCACCGTTAGAAGCCATGAAAACAAGACGTGTGCAAGTAAAGAAACAATTGATAAACACGAGAGAACGAAGTTCTTGCTCTGTGATTGCAGATACATATTGCAGCTATACAGTACATCATATGAAAATACGACAGGGATGAACCAGAGAGCAATGGGTCCTCCCATTTTCGCAATCTCTTCATCCTGGCCTAACGCTTTTAAAATTTGGGAGCCAAATATAAATAGCAGTGAAAGTACAGTCGAGACGACAAGCAGAAGAATCCATGATTGCTGAAGATATATTCCCAGCTTGTGATACTATTTGGCACCATATGCTTGCCCACATAATGTTGCAAAGCCATTGATCATGCCAATCTAGCTAGCACATGAATATAGTCAAATAAGATTGTATTAATTCTCTCAAGTGTAGAGTGTTATCTAAAAGGTACCTGTATGACAAAGACGAATCTGAAGAGAACAGTGAAGACGAGAGCATAGCCAAGCTCCATGGCACCAACATGGCCAATGAAAGCTTGGCTGATAACATTTATTCCAAATGTTGAAAACCTGATTAAGATAGCAGGGGCAGCAATGATCCATAGTTTCTTGTTTTCACTCAATATTCTCTTCTTCAGGCCATCCTTTTTATCTGTAATCTTGTTTTCCATTTAATAAGGATTAAAATTTTGGTGTTTCTCTTCTGCAATGTGCAAACAAAGTTGGCATGAATGTTACACAATATATATATAATGTGCAAACAAAGTTGGCATGAATGTTACACAATATATATATATATAGTGTAATATCTGAAAGGTATTTATGTAATATCCGAGAGTAACATATACAAATACCTATAAGGTATTTATGTAATATTTGAAAGAAATATGTATGATGCTTATAAATTACTTGTGTAATACCTGAAAGGTATTGCCTGAGAGTAACATATACAAAAACCTATAAGGTATTTATGTAATATGTGAAAGTCATATGTGTGATACTTTAAAGATACTTGTGTAATACCTGAAAATAACAGGTACAAATACTTATAAGGTATTTATGTAATACTTGAAATAAATATGTGTGATACTTAAAAGATACTTGTGTAATACCTGAAAGGTATGTATGTTATACCCCTAACATATACAAATACTTATAAGATAATTATATAATACCTTAAATGATTTCATGATAATTTAAAGAAGAATAAGAAGAATAATGTACTAAACAAATAAGAAGAATAACAAATCAATAACAAAAGAGACTAAGATGAAGGAGAAAGAAGAAAAAAAAAAAGGAAAAATAAGAAAATAACACTGTTTCTGCATAATACCTTAAGGTAGATATGTGATACCTGAACATAATACATTATGTGATTATAATCATATCGAAAAAAACTATGACTAATTGAGATATTTTCAAATTTGAAATTCTATCAAACAAAATACTCCACCATTTGGAAATATAAAATCTGTCTGGATCTGCATTTGGTTAGTAATAAATACTAATGAAATAATATGTGTACAAATTAAATTATTCGAGATGGACTGGTATTCAGTTTATTGGAGCTTTCTTGATTAACAATTAAATAAAAATTCAAATACATTCTTTAAACTTGGACATTCAAAATTTTAAAAGAGAGAAAATGTAAAAGAAAAGAAAAAATAACAAGGGTAAAAAGGTCACAGCATTAGCTCCACATCACTTCAAACCCACCGGTTTGGAAGGAACTTCATCGGCCGCAGGCTCGGACTGCGCTTCGGAACCCCCAAACCCTCAACCCAGGAGGGAGGGAGGGAGAGAGAGAGAGAGAGAGTCTGTATAGCCGTTAAACTTTTCCCTCTTCAAATTCCCTCTATTTTCTTTGATTGTAGTTAGGGCTTTAGCTGCTCTCGATGGGGAGCAGGGTTCCGGTGGAGCACTACAATTTGACATCCACCGCCGCCGCTAACTCCTACATCGGCACCTCCTTGCACGACCTCAATTCTGGTGATGACGTCACCGACCCTGCCGCCGATGACGTCACAGACGATAACGACGATCGATCCTCTGCTGTTGTCAGTGTTAGTATGAAATTTCTGATTTTTCCTACTCTACTATTCTGCTGACCACCTTAATTTTGCAAAACTGCAAACTTGAAATTCGAATTGCTTAAAAAAAAAAAAAATTTGGTCTCTTTCTGTAATATTGTGTTTTCTCGTGAGTTTAGTGTCCGGTACTTTGCGGCTGCATCCAGTTGTTTGGCTTTATCAACAGATTTGATTATTAACTTCTGATTTCGTCAGGAATTTTTTTCTGTACGGTGTTAGAAGTTTTGACACAGCATTGGGTTTGTGGATAAAATTTGAATTTTGAGCATGTTAATTTAGGATTTCAATCTCTCTTTCTTGCTGATGATGATGATTGTAATAATAATAATAATAATAAATTACTTGATTTTGACTTGAAGTGGCTCTGTAAAACATTTGTCTCTACCCACTATATTATCAATGCAACTCTGAGAAGGTTCTCTGTTTAAAGATTGTGTTCATTTTTCCATTTGGAATCATCAACTTGGTTGTTTGAATCATGTAGGACTGCATGCATGAGCCTTACCAGAACTCTATACCACTTCACAGCATAGGTGTGGAGGATGATAGAAGCAGTCTTGAAAATAATGCGTCTTCATGCGGTCCCTATTCGATTTTGACAATTGATGGTGACGTTTATCATCATTCTGCATAATTTGTAATTGCTGGGTTTTGGCTGTAGTTTAAGATTATCTAATGTCTATCTGACTTCCATACCTATGTACCAGATGTTTCGCCAATGGAAACCGCCAGGGCAAGATTTTTGGACATCATTGTAGATCATTTTATTGATCCACATGTTATTGAAATGTCGGATTATGAGGCTGATTATATGGTGCCACAATCCTCTCAAGACAATTTAAGCAAGAGGAAATCTAGAGAGACCCGATATGAAGGCGATGCACGCTATGCTTTGCCCTTAATGTATGTTGCTAACATGTATGAAACGTTAGTCAATGATGTTAACATGAGGTTATCAACAATGAGTGGCATCCGTGAAAAATCTATAGGTGTGGCCCTGGAAGCTGCTGGTGGATTGTACAGAAAGCTTGCAAAGAAGTTTCCTAGGAAAGGTATGATTTTCTTTTTCTCTTGATAGATATTTATTAGTACATTGAAGTTTCTTGTTGGAAATGTCAAAAAGGTTCCGGTTCTGTATCATTTTGTTAGCATTGCTTAATGTATATTGACTTCTAAAATCCTTTACCTATTTACAAAATAAATTTGTGAGTTGGATGTGTTCATGGTTTTTGTTTTCCACCTTCAGCTTCCTCTTGGTTCTCCATTTCCTTTATGAGAGAAAGGAAAATTGAATGTTGTTTAAATAATCTGTTACAGCACCTAGAATACTGAGACAACTGTTGGATTTATGGCATTGCTACATGCTGTCTGCTTGATTTTTTTTAATGTTGATATTGGCCTCTATCTCTTTGAAGGTGGATAAATTATATGGCGTTTAAAGTTTTAAATATTTAGTGTTCATGTTCTATATGTAGGTCCTTGTATCTTCAAGAGAAGGGAGCTAGCAACTTCTTTTGAAACGAGATCGAAGTTCCCAGAGTTAGTGATACAGGAAGAGAAACGTGTTCGTTTTGTGGTGGTCAATGGCTTAGCTATTGTTGAGAAACCAACAAAAATTGGTATTGAAGATGCTGAGTGGTAAGTTGTGAGCCCAGTGTCCTTTACTTGGTAAACAGTAGTCGTGTAATTTAAGTCTATGCATTTAAATGTTGATAAATTTGTCATGTCAAAGCTGAAAAGAGAAGAGCCAAAGATGCCATGAGGCTTGGTTCTCATTCTTTGAGACATCTCTCTCTCTCTCTCTCTCTCGCATTGATCACTATCATCTATTCAATTGCTTTAACTCTTGTCAAATGATGGAGGCAAGTGGGGTGTCTAACTCTAATTTTCTTATAAGACTGGGTAAAGATTCGTTAAAGGCTCAAATTGATTTGTCATTAGTTTGAATACATAGGAAGATGTAAAAAATGTTTTGTCAAGTATTTTAGGAGTATTGATTTGAAGTGATCCTATATTTTGTAACAATATTCTAGCACATCACAATATCTCTATCTAAAAGTCTATATCTTGAGGCTACAATTTCAGTGACAAGCTCTTAGCCATCTGTTACTCTAATCTCAAAATAGGTTTAAAAGATTGACCGGGCGGAATGAAGTTGCTGTTTCTGCCAGAGACTACAAGTTTTATGCCCCAAGACATAAGTTTAGGCGTGTTGTATCGAACTCTATCTCGAACATACCTGGTTTACCTGTAAGTAATGTGAGAATCTTTTAGCTGTAGTTTTTGTTTTCAGCCTCACCATTTTAAGGTCCATCAGATGATTCAGATTATAACTTCTTACATATTTTCCAGGCATTCCCTAGTCCAGAAAATTCTTCTTCAATGGCTACTTCTCAAGGCTATCGCTCTTCCAATGAAGTGAGATATACTTTTAATTGGCAACTGGAGTACATATTCTTTTTCTATGTGACTGGAGTTGATGTGTGTGCTTTTACGATTTGCCTGTCCTAGAAATGTTTCATTTGGATTAGCAACTAGAGTACACATTCTTTTTTTATGTGACTGGAGTTGATGTGTGTGCTTTTACGATTTGCTTGTCCTGGAAATGTTTCATTTGAATTATTATTTTTCTATCTGGAGGATGTTCAAAGTGCTTGATACTTAAAGTGGTTCGGTGAATAACCAATGGTTGGTGTCATATTCAGGAGCATCAAGAATATCTTCTTCCCTTTTCATAAATATGTATGGTCCAATTCAACTTGCTGAATAAGGCTATTCCAATTTGAACTTTCATATTGAAAATTTACGGTCAGAGAAAGAAAGCCTCTAAATACAATAAACATGTTTAACATCTTTTGATGAAAATTTGTGTAGTAGCATGTTCGTATGAATCTCATTTATTTTCCTAAAAGTTTTGTTATCACGTCTAATGTAAGATTTTTGTAATTTCAACTGAAGTTGTATGACAGTCCTCTTATTCTTTTGCAATTAATTATAGATTGTATGATTTCAGGTTGTATGGACAGTGTTTCTCTGTTTTATTTGGGTTGCTTTTATATGTATATATTACGTTTCTCTTAAAGTTCTCCTCATATAGGTATTTGGTTTGCAAATTTGTTACTTTAATCTTTGATTCATTGATTCCATTGCTTGAATTCACAGAATAATGAGCAGACTCCATCAAAGCAACACATGCAAACACTTGCTCATCAGGCCCAATTTCATCCTCTTCACCAGGGCCATCATCATCATATGAATCAAAGCCCACATGCAACTCACTTTATGCACGGCCAACAGTGTGTGCCCCCTCCTCAATTACCCGA
Organism: Scutellaria minor; assembly: GCA_954870855.1. Classification (NCBI taxonomy): domain Eukaryota; kingdom Viridiplantae; phylum Streptophyta; class Magnoliopsida; order Lamiales; family Lamiaceae; genus Scutellaria; species Scutellaria minor. The sequence continues at coordinate 16,265,222 of OX940733.1, forward strand.
CATTGCTCACAACCAGCAGCCATCAGCCATTGCTCAACATATAGCTTGTCTACAGTCTCTTGGTCATGTTGGAGGCCGTCTCCATGTCATGGTGAGTTTTTCTTATTATTTAGCTTCTTCGTCACTACATAGGAAAACAAGACTATGCATCTCAATGATATTATAGAAAAGAACATGCTTGGGCTGTGGCACTGTGTTTTCACTGATCAACTCAATGATTTTTAGAGGAAGAATAGTTCTCTTTTTTTATATCATGTTTGTTTCTTCGTCGTCTTGGCTCCTCCTTGTTATTGCACTTAATCTTTCGTTTTTCGTTTCCAGCCAACGAGTCCTGCAAAGTTCTGTGATGAATGTGGGGTTCCTTACCTGAGAGAAACCTCCAAATTCTGCTCAGAATGCGGTACTAAGAGGTTAGGAACCTGATCATGTATTTCTCCATTCTCACTACTTTGTAAATTCTCTTCCTCTGTAAATGCTCTCATTTTCTAGGTATGTTTGTTCACTTTCTAGATATGTTTATACAAATAAAACTAATTGTTAATTACATGTAATTTCTTGATATTTGTTCTTATTTTGCAAAAGGTGAGGCTATACACACTCCATCCATTACCAAACACACTCCAATTACTAAACACATTCATTTTAAAATATTTAATACTATCAAATTTCTAAACACAATCCACTACATTATCATTCCTTTCAATTATAAAACATAAAATAAAATAAATTTTAAATAGTGAGGATATTTATATCTTTTAATATATATTTATTTTTAATGGGGCGTGTGTACTAATGAGTGGGGTGTGTTTAGCCCCCACCCTTTTTGAAATTGAATTTAGCCAAGGAATTTATTCTTCTTTTTTCAACTTATATACGTTTTCAAAGAGAATTTCTGATATCTAATGGAAGATGTGACATTTTTTACATAAATATATCAAATTTCAAAGCTAGATTTGGTATTTTATCCCAGAAAATGTTTATACAGACAAAAACAAAAAGTGTTCCCTAATTAAAACACAAAATAATTGGTGGATGGACAAATGCTTACATTTTAAATACATCACAAATGGTCCATATTTTCCTCTTTAATTTGTAATAATTGTCATCTTCACAAGTCCAATTTAATGTAATGGGAAATAGAATTATAGCTACTTGCAAGAGAAAAAACAAACACCAAAGATATGAAGTAGAAATAGGAACACAAAATTAGTTGGTCAAGAATAAAGTGAATAATAATAGACAAGGGGCCTTCCATTTTTAAAAAGTCAAGCACCACATAGAGCAATAGAGAGGTCTAGGTTAATTTCATTCAATTCTTGGGAAGAATTAGACCTAAAGTAGGATGAAATTGTCTCACTAATCTCACTTGTTGAAGACACATTACTCCTTTGAAATGAAGCATGATTCTGATTCTGCTTCAAAGGCAATGGCAAAGACAGAGACAATTCACATCCATCATCCACCACTCCATTCTCCACCTTCCATGTTTCTTCCTGCAAATATACGAACTATCAACGACATGTATAGTTACATTTCTATTAATACTCGATTGTTATTCAAGAAAATAAAACCCTTCGATCAGATATTATATAGAACAGATTATATTGGATCAGTATCTATGGTGAATTAACAGAAGTGTAATAAATACAAGGTTCACCAAATGAATTAACTTGATGGGCTAATTCACTGCTCCAAATTGGTAACAAACAGTACCAATTCAGAGCATTAAAAGTTGTACCAAATTCCATAAGACAATTTTTACCAGTCAAACAGCACAACACTGTTTTGTAGGGCTGGAAACATTTTTAGAGAAACAACATTTATTAGATGGAAGATGAAGATATCATAAGTCGACAGTTTGTTGTGTTTTGTTTTGTTTTTAGAACAAACTATTTTTGCATTTTTCTGAATACAAACAAAATCATATTCTTTTCTTTTCTTTTCCAGAAATGTATTAAGAAATCTAACTTGCTTTCAAACCATGTGGCCTATTTTACCACATCTTTTTCTAAAAGGGGAAATAACAACATTTTTTCCAAAGTACATAAACCAAAAATGTTGTCTCACAATGGAAAGAAATTATCAAGTCAAATTTTACTAGTCCAACACGGATTTAATTAGATGAGACAATCAACCTTGAAAATGGATTTGAGGGTGGATAAGTTTTGTGTCTTGAAATTATATTTGTAAGACAGTTTCATCCGAGTATTTTTGTAACATTTTTTTGTAGAAATATATACCAAAAGCCACATAATGGAAGTAATAAGCACAAACAAGAGCTGAAAGCAAATGAGATTCTATAATTTTTGTTTTATTATATAGTGCTATATCTGCAGTGACAAGATTGTAATGATAAAATATAATATATATTTTGAATAAGAGATGAAATAATAGAGCACAAGAAATGCAAACTCGCGGTAGAAAACTTGTCCAGAATGGCATTAATGTAAAGGAAAAGAGAAGTATTGACCAAACTAAACTCAATCCACCAACTCCCAAGATTTTAAACTCATTGCTATTTTTGTCAATCCTTCATCAACAACCAAGAACAACTTTCTTGGATACATGCACCTTTTCTTAATTGCATCAAATTCAAAAAAAAAAAAATCATTATTCCTTCTCTTCTTTTGTAATCATAGAAATACATGCCAACATTTTAGATAGTATAACATTCATGTAAATAAACACAAAATCACACCCCTTATTTGTATACATGTAAATGTGCAAAGCATCATAGCAACCAAGAAAAACAACCAAGAAATCCCATTTCATGTAGAAAAATAAAACCTCAAATAATAGATTTTAAATAAATTTGAGGAGAGAAGGGGGGGGGGGGGGGGAGGAGAGAGAAGGGGGATAGATAGGGGCATTGATTGTACCTTGAAAAAGTCAGATAGTAGGACTGCATCTGCATCTGGTGCAGGAGCAGAAGGAGGAGCAGTGGCAGAAGAAGGGTTTGCATATTCTTGAGGATTTTCTTCCACTCTCAATAATACCCTCTTTTCCTTCTCCTTTATTCCTACTTTTTCATGCATGTAATCATCATCACTGTACGGATAATTCCACCTCACTGCTTCTTCTCCACATCCACATATTCTCTCACACACACATCTCTTCTTCTCCATTACTCTTCCCCTTTTTTATTATTGCCACAAGAAAAACATTTTATTCATGATCTCCCAAAAGAAAAAGAAAAGGAAACATGTAAATCCAAATCCTTGTAGTTTCTTGCTACAAGAAATTGAATGATGAGAAGTCTGACCTTTTTGTAGGAGGAGAGAGAAAGAGGTGATCATCATCATCATCATCCTCATCACAAGAATGTTTCCTTTGTAGTGAAATGCTCCTATCTGAAAAGGGTTACACATTTGCTTGGCATTTAAACATGCATGTGGAAAACAAATTAATACAAATGAATGAATTAATGAGGGTTCATGTTGTTTTCATGAGATATGCTAATATTAGATGATTAAAGGGATAGTTGCTTGACACTATACAAGTCACAAATACAGAAAGTAAATCATAAATGAAGTGAGAATGTACCTTGTCTGGTGGATTCAGTCTTGATGCTTCTATACATCTAAAATTAAACAAGAATTAATGAGCATATTACATAAGAATGATGAAGAAATTAAATTGGTTAGTATAGATAAATAATGAGGAGAAAAGAAAGAATTGCACCTGAAGATGGCTTTTGACATGAGAAATGGTGAGACCTCTAACATCCATTAACTGAAGAACCAGTTTAGGGGTGGCCTCTGAAACAAACAAACAAACACCTTATCATCATGAATGAAATGAAACGAGAGAGAGAGAGAGAGAGAGAGAGAGAGAGAGAGATACTGTGTTGGCCACCAAGAGTGTTAATGGCATGAACAAAGCAGTGATGAAGATCAGGAGTCCATCTCAAACGGGGGACCTTTGATCTAATGTATTGTCTCACTCCATTATTCCTTCCATAGCTGCTACTTCCCATAATATTGAATATTGATAATGGTATCCCAACTATAAACACCTGAAGGCTGAGGATTCAGATATATTCTCACCTTTAAACCTACTTTAATCGAAAGGGAACAAAAAGGAAGAATTGTTGTTGTTGCACTTGCTCCTTCCTTCCTTCCTTCCTTCTAGAGAGAGAGAGACTAGAGAGAGAGAGTAGGTGTAGTAGTAGTAGTAGAGCTGCAAATTCCTGGTGAGTACTGAATTAGTATAATAAAGGTATAGTTTTATTAGCAGTAATTACAGAAAGCCATTAATTAGCATGAGAGAGAAAGAGAGATCACGAGTAGGCAGGCATCTGATGTTCTTCTCCACACGAAATCATTACCAAAATACAAATAACCTGCAACAGTACTCTCTCTCTCTCTCTCTCTCTCTCTCTCTCTCTCTCTCTCTAATCTTTAATTGCCTCTACTCATCATCACTAAAATACACACCCTTCACATGCAAATCCACTTTCTTTTTCTCTTTTCTTTTCACCATTTTAAACCTTCATATTTTTGTGAACACATTACTTATATTTGAAATGTGTATTTATATCTGATATTTATTTAATTATATATGGCAAAAATATAGCTCAATCGATCTCACACCAAAGTATATAACATATATTTTCAACAAAATTTTGATAAGATAGTACGTCATGCTTATTGTGTTGTTATCAAAAAAGTAAAGAATAAAATAATACAAATATTTATTGATTTGGCTAATAGAATTATGGATATAACTCTTTCCAAATAAAGGAGAAGGGAAAGAAAAACAAAATTTGACAGCTAAGTATGTAGGAAACATGTTGTTTTGTATATATATATGTAGGAAAAGTCTAAAAACGTCGTGTTTTTCTTTGGACTAATTATTAAATATTTTTGCGTGCAAATTCTTTGGAATTCCATAAAAGTATTGAGTTCTAATTCAATTTTCAAATACTTGGTTTATTTTGCTTTGAGAAAATGTATAAATTCAAATTCCTCAACTTTTATTTTCTAATGAGAACTTCTATACTTTTATGTATTAATACAATGTATTTAATATACAAAGAACATTCTTTTTTAAGTTAAAAAACATATGTCTAATGATTGAAAATGAAGTTTAGAATTAATAGAAGCATGAGTGGCAAGTATAAATGATGTAAATTATTGGGGTTACTTTTGTCAAACCCAGTTAAAGTGTTGTATTTGACTTTTCTTTTTTTTTTAATCTCCCATGGTATTAATAAAGTCATTCATGATTCACGTGCAAATTAATGCTTCCTTTTCTTTTTTTTAATTTAGACTCCATGATTGGTCTTGGATAATTTCACAAATAAGTATATATTAGGGTTTATGAATACAGCATTTTTATTTATAGATAAAAGTATATAAATCACACTGTCCCTATTTTGTAATTTGATAATTCTAAGATTTTTGGAGAATTAAAAAAAAAATCTACATTTTAGAATTGGGTCGGACTCTTGAGCCTTGGGCATGCCCCTTAGGGGAAATCTTGTCATCTTGCCTCTTAAAATTGAAGTACTAATGTTGCACAACAATTTTTTTTTTTTTTGTCTTAAAAAAAGCATGAATAAGTACATGCTAAATATGTTAAGCCCTCCATAATCAATTGGACAAAATTTAAACTCTCAATTAAAATACAAAGAAAAAAAAAACATATACTTTGATCAAGTAACATTAGTTCAAATTCACACCACCAACAAAGACACCCCAGATTGTTAAAATGCCCCATATATATTGATCCAACTTGATTTAAAACGAACAATATCATATCATATCAAAAGTTTGATGGTCAAAGTCCTTCTCTAACTGTTGAAGAAAGCTAGAACTACGTTAGCGGGGAAAGAAAGGAAGTAGGGCTAAGACAGAGATGAGGGTACAATAGAAAAAAGAATTCGTTTTGGTTCAGAGCTTGAATCAGAATATCCTTCAGTCACCCCAGGTGAGGAGTTCGGCTAAGCCGGAAAGATAGATCGAGTTTAGCCTCTTGATTGACTTTAGGACTGAAAGAAGCCGGTAGAAAAGGAAGTGGCAGCAGTTCTGAACCGGGCAATAAAATCACCCATAACACGGACGAATTCGCTAGACCCGCTCAAAACGCGGCTTTTTGGCAGGGGCGAAAGACCCATTCCCGAAAAATCTTTATTTAAGAGAATACTTGAAAAAGCAGAATTCATATCATATCTAATTTTTTGGGCACACATTGTAGAAAGGGGGAAAAAAAAAAGACAAAAAATGAAAAAGGTTGGTTAAGAGAAAGGTGTGAATGGGGCAGAGTATAACGAGGCAATATTAATGTTGGATGAACAAAAGAGACAATCAAATTGATTACAGATATCCTTTGGAATTTGAAATCCAATAAATAGTACCATTTTGTTATATCTTCCAAAAAGCTTTTGTTAGTGTGATAGCATATGGGACAGTTTCCCTTGTGGGTAACTTCACTAACCTTGAGCCACTTTCTTTTCTTTTTAACATGATGATTAATTTCAATTATTATATTTGTAAGTCCTTCATATTATCAAATGATGTAATCAATCTTGATTTCTATTATTTTACCTATTAACATTAGCCAAATTAATATATATTTATATTGGATGTTGAAGTATTTTGTAAAAATAGTCTGATTGCATATTACTTGGTAGAGTTGGATTGATAAAATACCACAATTTATATAAAAGATGACTTTTCCACCACAGATCATTACAATAGACAATATTGTCTTTCTAATAAATGTAAAAAAAAAATCAATTTTCTATCGAAATTTAGATAATATGATCATACCATTTAATTTTACTGCTTTTTCATGTCATATTGTGTAATCATATCAAAAACATATATCATGTAACCCTATGATTCCACGATATAAGTCATATCGTATAACTCTATGAAAAACACATATCATGTAACATAAATTTGATTTTTTTTTTTTTATCAAAAGGGTAAATTGGTCAAAATTCTTGAATTGTAGTAGAAATGTAACAAAACTATCTTTTGAGTTAGAAAAGTAATCTATTACATGAAGTGTTGTGTTTCAGGATATTATACCTTTGTACAATTCTTATTATTTTTCTAATTATGTATTTCAAATGTAATAAATTGGTTAATTATATGATTCAACACATGATGTACTGTGTATTTATGAAATGTGATTTCAAATTTATAAAAGAGGAATCTCACTGACCTATCAGTCAAAGTCAGGCATGGGGTTCTATATAGGCTTCTAGCAATAAACGTCACTCCTTTACCTTTTCTTATGAACCAAAGACAAAAATAAAGACAAATGTTAACTAATATACTTTGGTTGACAAATTAAATATATTTATATTGGTATCATTTGTCTGAGGTTTACTGAAATTGCCAAGATTTACTGTATGACCAAATTAATATAATGTCATATATTGTGTATAAAAAATAAAAGATAAGAGTAGCATGATAGTCCAAACAAAAAACAAGCTTTTAAACGAGTGAATTATGAACTATACATTTCACAATATTTGATATGAATTATTGTTGAGTCCATCAATATGATAATGTTTCCTAATTTCAAACATTCAATAATTCTCATTACCATTATTTTCAATGAATTTTGATTTTAATTATAAGAGCATGAATAAATGATGTTGTTCTGATTATATATATATATATATATATATATAGAGATTCCAAGAATAAATAAATTGTTTTTATATGAATTTAAAATTTGCTTGAATTTCAAATCATTTTATCCAAATAGAATCCAAAAGTCCATGTTACACCCTGTTGTATGCTATAATGCACTTTTAACTTTATATTCAAATGTTATGTACCTCACATTAAGAAAAAAGCTCGTTTTCTATTTTCATATAAATCAAATTATTGACTAGTTTCATTGTTGAGATATCAACGAACTTTATTATATACGACTCTTTTTTTTTTTGAATGTGGAATAGTTCAAAGTACAATTTATATAAAAAAAAATTATTATCCAACACATTAAATGTGATTGTGTGAATTTTTTTCATTGTGTCCGAGATGAGGGGAGCAATGAAATATTAAAAAATATTATAGAGAATTTAAATGGGTGGGGGTGGGTGGTGGGGGGGGGGGGGGCAAAAAGGCATTAAATAGGGTGGCAGGGAATGATGGAAATTCGATCAGAAAGATTAATGATAGGATAATATGTCCAAACAATAGCAGCCTCACTGGACTACTTCTCTAGACTAGACACTCTACACTACTTTACTACTATTTATTTTATTTTATTTTGTTTATTAATTACTCAACTCTGCAAATCCCTTTTGTCTTACCACTCGCATTTGGCATTGGTAGCTACCGACATTATTATCAATATCTACTATTATTTCCTGACATACTAACATATACATACACATACTTATGTGTATATATATGTGTAGCTCAATATTTGTAACATAGATTAATTTAGGCAACACTTGCACGAATGAGATGTGTTATCTCTATTATTGTCTATTCTTGGTAATTAAATTAGTAGGCTTTAAGGTTGAATCTATGCAAATTATTTTCATTGATAAGGAATGTTTTAGCTTTTCATGAATCGATATTGTTTGGATGTGACATACTTTAATACTTATTTTCTCGTATCAATAAAAAAAATCATATTTTAAAAATATATTCCTAATCAAGAAGTATATATTCATGGGAAAGACCATCTTCGGAAATGAAAAATGTGTAATTAAAATGATTTCTTAATCCATCTACAAAGTTATTTTGATGATCTAACATTCAAATTGCATATAAAACTTGATGTTTCACCGTAAATCGTGTACTTTGTAAGTATTTTAGGAATTCCATCATGACATATGATCAAGGATGAAAATTTCGATATTTCGATAGAAATTTCTATTTCAAAAGAAATTTTTATCCTTGCATATGACATATATTAAAAAATGATATGAAGTAGTTATGTAAAGAAACATATACTTGATGTCTATCAACCATACATAAAAAAATTTACAAATAAATGGTGCCATTTTATTATTGAAAGAAAAGAAAAAACCCACTTGACAAAATTCAGAAGCAAAGAAGTATACTAGTATATATGGATGTATTTATAGGATGAAAGTCAATGATTAGAAATATCGGCCTAAAATTCAAAGGAAGTATTGACCATGTCTTGTCAATTTCACACAGCATTGCAAGAAAATAGATATAATATGAATAGGGCAGGCAGGGTAACCTACCTACCCTATAATTTCATGCCTCACCATCGAGGCCGCCGGTATTTTTTTGGCCTACATATTATGTACATTTTAAAAAAATTTAAATTTAGTTTAATATTGGGTTTCTTTGAGAGTAAGTTGTGTTTAAGCAGGATTTGGGAAAATCACAACTTCAATGTGAATTTTATAACTGATAAATAATGGAAATATATATTGTTATAAAGTTGTGTGTGAATTTTTTTTTTTTTTACCTTAGATTTCAAAATTAATATTGAAAAGATTATATGGGTAGGTCTGAATTTCAGTAAAATTTTAAAATCTCTTGTGTTGAAGTTATGTTTCCAAAATTCAAATTTGTGAATCTCATAACAAACATGTTCTAGCAAATTGATGTTAATTGATGTTAGAATACAAGTTTCATGTATGTTTGTAAATAGAAACTAAATTGTCAATATCAGATTTTCAGTAATTTTGAAGTTAATTTATTGTATATGTTGAACTTTTTTTTTTTTTTTTTTACCATCTTCACTATGTCCTTGTCTAATAAGTGTGAGATATGCCTATATTATTTTTTCCCTAAGCGGAAGATTGCGCGTTTTTTTTCATTTGCAGAAAATATGTGATCTTTGTTATAAATTTATTAGGTTTAATGTGGACATTACTCTAGAGTCTTTAAGGTTCTTGGTCATTTGGCTTTTCATTTGTAACGATCCTTCAAATTCTTGAGACATGTATATATATTGAATTCATTTTTAATAAAATAGTTTTTTTTTCTTTGGTTGTCACTATTATCTACTCTATATTATCATTTTATATTCATTGCAAATTATTGTGATGTTGATGTGTTAATTCTCGTGGCTAACAAGACGTTCGTGATAATCCATTTTACAACACGTTATCAGCACGAGTCTCTACCCAAATCTGAGTTGTACCCTAGGAAAGAATCGTGTCTTTCCTGCAAAGTATTTTCCTTGGATTCAAGTGAGATAATCACTTTATTTTTATGGCTTCATTTGATACACATTATACAGTGCTTCACTGATTCATCTCTTGATTTAAAATATGATTCTTGCATAGAACATAATTTGCACCATTATCTATGACAATTGCCTATTTCTTGCTGAGTGTGGATTTATTTATTTTCCCTTAATGTTTTCCTATGAAACTTTATTCATTTTCAATACATTTTTCTGAAAGATTATATCCTTATATTCTTATTGTTAGTCAAGGATTCGACATCCTTCGGTGCGTATATTATTTAAGTTTGCTTTAATTATTTACCATCAAGTGGTATTTGGATTAATCAGTTTGATGATTAGATTGTTATATACATATATCATGTGATGTGAGTGGGTTGATGATGAACTCTTCTAACCAACAAATCTAAGAGTGTAAATTATGTTTACAATTTATTCTATTGAAGTGCTTCTTAAGTTTTATATGTCGCATATGGATATTCAATTAGATTAAATATCTCATTACATTTCATTCATATTTCTGTAAACTGCAAAAAAAAAAAAAAAATACAAATCTATTATACATAGATTATTTAGTACACATATACCTAGAGTTCCAAACTTGGAGACATTACTGAGACTTGATAAATCTAGTGATGAGTTGCAACGGTTTAATATCATCTTAATATAATAATTGCAGTGTTAACTCTTATTTGGAAATTTACAATAGTATCTTTAGTTTTATTATTATTACATGACCTTGTGCTTTGATTCTATTATACATAGATTATATTTTTTTTTAGTTGGCTCATTTTTATGGGATTTTTGATATGTATGTGTATTTATCCTGTGAAGTGAATATTTGTCATTATAAGATAGATAATTACCATAACATAATATATTAAATTTAATTTTGTAGAATTTGAAAATGTCTAATATTATAAAGAGAGAATTCTCCGAGCTTTCCCTTGATGGCACCAATTATTTGACTTGGGCCTTTGACGTTGAGATTCACCTAACTTCCTCTGATTTAAGCGAAACAATTGTTCAAGGTTCCCAATTCATTCCTGCCCAGAAGGCAAATACACTAATTTTTATCCGACACCACCTCAATCAGGACCTAAAAAATGAATATCTTATTGAAAATGATCCTGTTGTTTTGTGGAAATCCCTGAATGATCGTTTCCACCAACAAACAAATATAATTCTACCTCAAGCACAATATGATTGGCTAAATCTTCATTTTAAAGACTTCAAATTTGTGACCAACTATAATTCTGCTCTGCATCGTATTGTTTTCTATCTGAAGTTATGCAATCAAAATGTTACAGAGGCTGAATTGATACAAAAAAACGTTATCAACCTTCCATGCGAGCAATCTTGTACTCTAGCAGCAGTATAGGACAAAAAATTACACTACACATTTTGAGTTGATCTCTACATTACTAGTTGGCTTACAATCAACTACTAATGAAAAATCAAAATACAAGACCAGTTGGCTCACAAGCTATGCCTGAAGCACATGTCATAACTAATAGAAATGATGGTGGACGTGGAAGAGATAGAGGTCGAGGACATGGCCGAGGCCGGGGTCGGGGCTGATGTAACATCCTCGACCAAAACATACACGTCATTGGGGATTCATTTCATACATCATATGCATTTCGTATTATTTATATGCTCTTATGTAATTGGTGTTGAGAAAACTTTAGTATAATTACTTGAGACTCTAATAATGTTCGAGTCCATAATATAAATTGTTTAACTAATTGTATTAATAATTAATTAAATAGTTTTATATTAATATATATATATATACATGTAAATGCGTGAAACTAATATCATGCCATAATACTTATATATATTATATCACATATACACGTAAAGCATAAATGAAGTATGCATAACATTAAGAATAATATTATAATAATTATAAGAATATAAGTCTTACAAAGATTTAATGTGGCGGTGGAATAAACATATAGGGTATATCAATTCATTTGGGAAAGAATAAAAGAAAAAAAAGAGAAAGATACTAAAGAAGCTTGCAGAGAGAGAGACGGTGGAAAGGGAGGATAACAGAGAGAAAAGAAAAGAAGAGCAGAGGAAAAAGAAGAAGGGAAAGAAAAGAAAGAAGAGAGAAGGGTTTGTGAATTTGGATTCGTTTCTTCACCGTTTTACTTCAGATTTTGAGGGGGAGCTCGTGGTGACATACTCTTCGATTTGATCGGAGTGAATTCTCAAAGATTATCCCAAAAAGGTACAAAGAAATTAGTGAATTAGATATATCTCAAGCTATCGTAATTTGTTGGATGTTTTGGTAACTTTAGAGGCTGAATTGGGGAAAACTTAAAACATGAAACTTATAGCCATATCTCTTAGCTAAACTCAGAAGAAAACTGTAGATGTCTCGGTTAAGTATTGAGTGAGATAATGTCAAAAGAATAAAGGTTGCTAGAAGTTAGTATTATATATGAAATAAATGAAATTAAAACATACATGCATTGCATTTCATTGCATAATAGAAATATATATTAAGGGAACAATTAGGCTAAATTGCATTCAATCATATAGGAGCACGGGCTGTAGAACGGGCGGAGGAACCAAAGCGACGAACTGATTACTTATCTTAGCCAGGTGAGTATAAACCGTATATGTGATTTATATGCAACGTTTGTTATATGTGTTAAATAAGAAATATGTATTTATATGAATTTATCATTGGATCAAATGATATATTGGTAAATGTATACGTGATTATATATTCAGATGATTGTTGTGTTGTATTACAATTGCACGAAATTAAAAAGGTCTGCGACTGTCTTTCTATGGATCTGTATACAAAGTGGAGACCTTCAGGTCAAATTCATATTGGAGACCTTCGGGTCAAATTTATATTGGAGAACTACGGGTCTATATACACAGTGGAGACCTTCGGGTCATGATCACATTGGAGACCTACGGGTCTATATACACAGTGGCATATTGGAAATCTCAGGACAGATCCAAGTTTGAGCAGTTCACAGAATAATAAACCGGACATAGTGGCATTTGCATATGTTTATGATTAATGTTAATGATTGTTATTGGCTTATTGTTTAATTAAATTAACGGTCTATATCCACTGAGTTGCGACTCATAAAAATCGCATATTTATTTTTGTTTAAGTTCAATAACTCTTTTGATGTGAGTTGTATATATAGACGCCACACTATACAGGTCGGCCGGCTGATGCCTCGTGCAACCTTCTCCTCCTCCTCATTTTGCATTTTGGAACGCAAGTATCATAATTTGTATTTAATATGTCAATGACTTATGTTGAGATATTGGTTGTGTGTTGTAATCTTATACGATATTAGTCTTTAAATAATGTTTTTATACTTATATGGATAAATGAAACGTCAGTATGATCTGTCTACATGATGAATATTTTATTGTTAAATATACGTCATAGAGGTATAGGGTGTTATAGTTGAGGTCGAGGTCGAGGCTATGGTTTTCCTAATAGACCTTATAGAGGTGGTCAATGTTGAGGTAATATCAGTATTGATCAAGTTCAAGGTTGTGGAAAGACTTTAAACAATTCTAAGACTCCACCAAAATCTGGTCCTTATGGAGAACAAAAACAAATTGTTTTAGGTGCAGATGTGATGATCATTGGTCTAGCACGTGCCGCACACCTAAGCATTTGGTGGAGGCATACCAAAAAATGCAGAAAGACAAAAAAAAGAAATGCCCCTCAAGGAGAATCTCATTATTCTAATATGCTTGATGCAAACATGAACTTGGATATTGACAATGATGATCTTTTGAAGGTTGAACTTGAAGACTTTGGAGATAATGAGTGATGTTATATGATGCTTTTATTAACCAAATAGCTTGTCTAAGTTTTTTTTATATTTTATTCAAAACATTATGTTTTTTATCGATGTTCGGCTACATTATGGTTACTTTTGAGTTTGACTTTATTACAATGCTTATCTTAATGTTTAATTTTTCAGTTTCCAACATCTTTTACTACATTAATTTTTTTTTATATGGAGAAAGAAAATATTCTATGTTTGGTAGATAGTGCTACAACACTTATCCTTAAAGATAGGAAGTTTTTTCAAACTTTAACTGAAAAAAGGGAGTGTTAGTACAATTGCAAATGATAATCTTTTAATAGTAGACTTCGGTAAAGCTTCACTAATTCCCCCTATGGGTACTGAATTAATTATCAATGATGCATTGTTATATCTACAATCTAAACGTACCCTCCTTAGTTTTAAGGACATCCGATCGAATGGTTTTCACATTGAAACCAACACTGAAAATAATGTAGAGTATCTCTTAATGACTCATTCCATAGGGTGTCAGAAATAAGTTGTCGAAAAGCTTCGTTCTTTCTCATCTAGATTGTATTATACATACATTCGTCCTTCTAATCTCCATATTTCAATGAGATTGAAATTTCATTATCCAAATTCTTTTAAATTATGGCATGAACGTTTGGGTTATCTAGGACAAAATATGATTCGTCGAATTTTTTATCATTCTATTGGACATAGCATGTCAAACAATAGATTACCTTCTGTAAATGAATTTGTTTATGAAGCTTGTGCAAAGGAAAAACTTATAGTACGACCTTCTCGTACTAAAGTTGGATTTGAATCTCCTATTTTTCTTGAACGAATTCATGGAGATATATGTGGACCAATTCACCCAACATCAGGACCATTTCGATATTTCATGATCTTGATTGATGTCTCTACTAGGTGGACCTATGTGTGTCTATTATCCACTAGAAATAATGTCTTTGCAAAGTTTATTTCTAAAATTATTGAACTTAGGGCTCAATTTCCCGATTATCCAATTAAATCCATTAGAATGGATAATGTTGGTGAATTCACATCGAAAGTATTTAATGACTATTGTATGTCATTAGGAATTAAAGTGGAGCATTCAGTTTGTTATGTCCATACTCAAAATGGTCTGGCTGAATCATTGATTAAACGTATCAAATTAATTGCTAGACCTTTACTACAAAATTCCAACTTACCCATTTCATATTGGGGCTATGTAATTCTGCATGCAGCCGCCCTAATTCAAATATGTCCAACTCTATATCATGACTACTCCCCTCTACAACTAGTACGTGGGAAAGAACTAAACATTTCCCATCTGCGAATTTTTGGATGTGCAGTGTATGTTTCAATATCACCACCTCAAAGAAAATTCGGTATTTATATTGGTTTTGAATCTCCGTCCATTTTGAAATACCTAGAGCCCATGTCAGGGGATCAATTTACAATTAGATTTGCTGACTGCACATTTGATGAAGATCATTTACCGTTATTAGGGGGAGATAAGAGTAAAAATTTAAAAGAATGCCGAGAAATTTCATTGAATGTGAAAAATCTTCAATATTTAGATCCATGCACCAGTCAAACTGAACTGGAAGTTCAAAAAATAATTAACTTACAGTATTTAGCAAGTAATCTGCCAGATGCGTTTACTGATCATAAAGAAATGACAAAATCACAAATACCTGTTGTGAATGCACCACAAAGAGTGGAAGTTCATAATAAATCAAATATATCATATGTTGCTACTCTGCGCCCAAAACGTAAAGAACCTACAAATACAAAAGATAAAAATCCACAGAAAACTAAATCTAACAAAAATATTCAATCACTCCAAATATCTCCCGAAGAGATTCCTCCTGAAGATGAAAACCCTGGTAACATTGCACGTACACAAAATAATCAAAATACTAGGGTTGCGGAACGACCAGATCATAATATTTTGGGAAATGACGAGGATCTGGTTGATGTAAATATCGAAGTTGCTATGAATTTTATAAATATAGGCGATACTTTTAATAGAAATATCATCATCATCGATGACATATTTACCTCTACGATTGCTCTTACTGTCTCAAATAATAATCTGGATCCAAAACCCAAGTCAATTGCTGAGTGCCAAAAGCGCTCAAATTGGGTAAGATAGAAAGAAGCAATTGAGGCTCAGCTAGACTTATAAAAAAAAAGTCTTCGGATCTATTGTACGTACCCCTGAAAATGTTATCCTTGTAGGATATAAATGGGTATTTGTGTGAAAAAGAAATGAGAATAATGAGGTGGTGAGGTACAAAGCCAGATTATTAGCTCAAGGGTTTTCGTAGAAACCCGGTATCGATTTCGATCAAACATATTCTCCTGTCATAGATGGTATAACGTTCTGCTACTTAATATCTCTGGCAACGAATATGAATTTGGAAATACAGTTAATGGACGTCGTTACTGCATATTTATATGGATCATTAGATGCAAATATTTATATGAAAATTTATGATGGATTTCAGATTCCCCAGATGAGGAAAAATGAGAATCGTAATATGTATAGTATCAAATTGCAAATGTTTTTATATGGCCTATAACAGTCATGAAGAATGTGGTATAATCGATTGAGTGAATTCCTCCTGAAGAAGGGATATACAAACAATGATGCATTTCCTTGTGTGTTTATAAATAAGTCGTCAGATGGATTTTGTATCATCTCTGTATATGTTGATGATATAAATATTATTGGAACACATAAGGAAATTGAAGAAGCTAGTTCGAACTTAAAGACTGAATTTGAAATGAAAATTTTAGGAAAAATCAAATTTTATCTTGACCTGCAGATCGAGCACCTCCCTAAAGGAATTTTCATACACTAGTCAACCTACTTGAAGAAGGTTTTGGAGAGATTTTACATGGATAAGTCTCATCCACTTAGTACACCAATGGTTGTTCGATCTCTAAAGGTGGATAAAGATTCTTTTAGACCTAAAGAAGATACTGATGATATATTAGGATTGGAAGTTCCTTACTTAAGTGCAATTGGTACATTACTTTACCTTGCAAATTACACTAGACCCGATATTGCATTTGCGGTAAATTTACTAGCAAAATTTAGTGCTTCTCCTACAAGGAGACATTGGAATGACATTAAACATATTTTTTGGTATCTTCAAGGTTCACAGGATCTTGGTTTACTATATACAAGAAATCAAAATAAGTCATTAGTAGGTTACTCGAATACTGGTTATATATCTGATCCTCATAATGCCAGATCCCAGACTGGTTATGTTTTTTCTCTGTGGTGGTACTGCAATCTCTTGGAAGTCTGCCAAACAATCTATGGTTACCACTTCCTCAAACCACTCAAAGATTATTGCTTTATATGAAGCCTCACGAGAATGCGTGTAGCTAAAATCTTTGATAAAACACATTTGTGAATCATGTGGCATTACTAAAACTAATGTATCTCCTACTGTTCTTTATGAGGACAATGCAGCTTGTGTTGCACAAATGAGTAATAGAACGTTAAAGGAAATTTAACGAAACACATAGCCCCTAAATTCTTTTATCCACATGAGCTCTAGAAGAGTAATGAAATTATTATACAAAAAGTACGCTCTAGTGACAATCTTGCAGATTTGTTCACGAAATCCCTACCTACATCTACTTTTGAAAAATATGTCCATCGTATTGGGATGCGTAAGCTTGGAAGACTATTATCTTCAGGGGGAGCGACAACTACAAAACAACCCTGAAGGTAGGGTCCTGAAGACCAATGGTTGTACTCTTTTTTCCTTAACTAAGTTTTTTTCCCACAAAGTTTTCTTAGTCAAAGGTTTTTAATGAGGCAGCCAGTGTAACACAATAAAGATTGTATGTCATGTACTCTTTTCTCGTCTAATTTTTTTCCCACTGGTTTTTCTAGCGAGTTTTTAACGAGGCATGTACATCAAGTCATAATGTCCAAGGGGGAGTGTTATAAATTTATTAGGTTTAATGTGGACATTACTCTAGAGCCTTTAAGGTTCTTGGTCCTTTGGTTTTTCATTTGTAATGATCCTTCAAATTCTTAAGACATGTATGTATATTGGATTCATTTTTAATAAAATGGTTTTTTTTTCTTTGGTTGCCACTATTATCTACTCTATATTATCATCTTATATTCATTGCAAACTATTGTGATGTTGATGTGTTAATTCTCATGGGCTAACAAGACGTTCATGATAATCCATTTTACAACAATCTTTTGCATTTACAAAAGATTGTATATACATGATTTGTATTTACAATTTTTTTTTACATATATATTCAATATAATCTTCTTAAAAAAAAAAAACACACCATGTACAAAAAGTTTATTGACTCGAGAAGTTATACAAATTAAATACTCTCCCAATCAAATAAAAAATTGTGTAGATACAATCTTCTAATTCTTCTCCTTAAACACAATTTCTTGACATGAAGTTTGATTGTGGAATTGATAGCTCAATCTTCCCCACTCTTCATTTTTGACTTGAAATAACTTAATGGTTTACAACTTGAATTTTGATTTAAATACTATGTAACATTTAAAATAATAGTATCAAGTTGTATCTTCCACATATATAATATTGTAACACACTTATATACGCCTAAGATGTATACACCTTCGATTGTCTCCAGAAAAGTATATTATATTAATCGATTTATGAACTATTTACTTAAAAGATTACATTTGATTTAATTCCTAAAAATAAATAGAATATATAGAATTAATATTTAATATATATTACACACGTGGCTTCATTAAATAAACCAACTAATTAACTATCTGCTCGTTACATATGTCAGATTATCACAAATAAGAAAGTATAGCAACATAATATTTATAAATGAGAATATAATGACTTGATTAAAAAAAAAGAAAAAAAAAAAAGAAGTAGAAATGACCTACATATGCATTGTTCCTTTATTACTTAACAAACCATATTAGAACATGGTTTTTTGTTTTTGTTCTTTTAGAGGAACATGGGAATATTATTTTTAAGAGAAAAAATATGTTATCTTCTTTTTTTAAAGAAAATACAAAAAAAATCAAAATAAATTTAGAACTCGACTTCAAGATGGAGGAAAGATAAGACACAAGGTGAAATCTGACGACCAACTATAGAATATATTTTCAATTTTTGATTCTTAGAACAAATCCCCCAAATGGATTTGAACAAATTCCAATCAGAAAAATCCCTGTCTTTTTTCTAGGATAAATCCATGTTGTGACATGATAAAATTAAGAATGTCTCCGTGTAGTGAGTCAAATGGTGTTTATGTAACATTTCGTCTAATTAATGCATAGTGAGTCATTGGTATATGGGTCCCATTTACTAGTACAATAGAAACACCGTGAGAATTTTAACACAGCATCATATTTTTGTTTAAACACTGGAAAAAGATGTCAAATGGAAGACAATCATATGTGAGATATTTATTACAAATTGGGTTTACCATGAGGAACAGGATAATCAAAGTCGGCTCTATAGTCATTGTACAATCAACACAAAATAGGTTCGATAAAACTCCATCACTCTCTGCCATGGCGAACACTTCCAGCTTCTTCCTGGCACTGGTGAGGTGTGTACGCGTTAATGAGAAAGCAGAAAACTACCACAGATATAAGCAGGTAGGACAGTTAATTCAATGCAAAGACAATATAAACAAAAGGTGGAAATTGATAAACCTAACACATTAGCAGGTAAGGAGGACCATGACACAGTCTCCACAAATTCTACAATAATGACACTGCACTGAAGAGCAGAAATGTGCAACTATAGAAAAGGTTTTCCACAAGAGAGAGCGAGAGACTGCAAATCCTTTCCCTAACCATCCAGAGATGCGAATTTGAGTCTCAAATTTCAGTGTACTTGGTCCATAAAATTGTGAAAAAGGGCAAGTTAGCTGAAAACTAGAGTCGGAGATGATAAGGAGCATGAGAAAGAACCCAAGGATTCTTAGCACATTGAAAAGTTTTAACTCCAAAGAGATTTCTCATAACATGGATAAGATTAAATCTCTTTCTTTTGATAAGGTGTTACTAATTCCTAGAATATCATAATTTGTAGGCAATGCTCCTAACTTTGTTCAAATGGTCGCTTCTACAAGGTTGAACTTTATCTAAGTTTTGAAGCCTCTGAACTATGTTTAATAAACTCGGAAAACTAATGGCTTTGGGTATTAAAATGCATGTTTCCCTTGTAATAAGTGGGAAATGGGACAGAACCCCAGACATCAGAGGATATCAACCAGAATTTTCCTATGAAGATTCAGCAAAGTAGGATGCTCAAAAGTTTTGAGTCATATTCACTGAAAGAAAATTCAGCTGTGGCAGTATCCAGGTGATACTCTCTTTCATATTTGATTGGCAGAAGATAAAGAACATGCCAAGTATGGGATTTGGTAGAGGAATCCTTATTCTGGTGTGTTAGACAGTGACAAAGTTGTTTTTTTAATATTAAGTAATACCAAGACTTGCCGTACCACATAGGAAGTTGAAAGATAACACCCACAAGGAAGCTGCGGCCGTTAAAGCTGTAATATATTTTATTTGGGCATATAGTGGGTTTGAATTGCATGCCACTATTCCTTTAAATGGCCAGAGGCAAGTAGATTGACACAAGACTAATTATATGTGGCAGATAAACATTAAAAATATGAGCATAGACTCATCCAATGATCTAGAACTGCAGGCCATTCACCTGTATAGGGCATCCCAGATTCTGTTCACCATATGCTACAGTTAAATTTTACGATGGATACATATTGAGGTGATCTAAATACCAACTTAACTCAAGAGAATTGGTGCTGCCATGAGATGGAACATAGTGTAATATGTTTGCCTATATGGGAGGAAACAAAAAAGATGCTCACATACTTCACAAATATTTTTGGTTTAGCTCCAATAAAGGAAATTTCTTACCACAATTTTTAAGCATGGGGTTATTAGAAATTTTTTGTTGGTAAGGTCTTCTTAGATTGGAATCACTGACCTCAAATGCAGGTTCATATGTGCAAGCACACTGATGCAACCATGCAAAAAATAGGTTCATAAGTTCGTAAACAGGCTATATCATGTAAACCAGAACTGCAGACATGATCTTTAAAGATTACACAGAGTAAGATTTCATATGGCTACACTAATGGGGTCTTCATAGGCATGCCTGGAAGAGATGCAGTTTCTGTGACATTTTTGGCAAAGAAATCACTGGAACTCTAGACTAAGTTTGAACAAATGCTCAATGGCAAAACCAGGAAAATGTAGGGGTTTTCCAATATAGGTCCAACACTTGACCTGAACTACGGGATCTTTTAAGGTCTATAGAATGTGTCCTTAACAGTATATAAATTTATGTTGGACGCATTTCACAAGTGATGATTTTTTTACCAGGGGCCTTGTAGTTATACTACATTCTTACTGGTTTAAGGCTCTTGATTGAGATGGTCATTACAATTCCCAAATCTTTCTAGAGGACAATGCAGCAGCAGAGCAATTGGCCATCAAAAGTCCAGACAGCCTTGTGCAAAAATAAGCTACAAGAGAGAAGTTTCTGATGTGATAGATTTTCTCATCACTTTTTTATTCCAAGAGTCCTTGTAAAGAAAGTAGTCCATAATTTCGTTACATTCCCACCTATGTATTCATCCAATATATTAACTGATAGGACACAGGAATCCAATCTAGAACCCACCGAGGTTGATAGTCCAATATTAAAGAAAATAAGATATAAATAAAACAACACTAAATTTAACAATACACCATCAGTTTAATGTGATACCTTGATCAGTTGTTTAACCAATCAACAGAAGTCGAATATTTCTAGAAAGGGGTAAACATAACCATTCATGAAGCAAGCTGAATGAGTGTGCGGGTAAAACTTTAATACAAGACGGGGAGCAGATTTAAAATTGCATTTTACTATAAAGCCACCAAACACTGATTTCTTATTAAAATCAGTACTTACAAATATCTTATATTTGTCAGTTATACATTTCAAGCTTCAAGCTACACTAGTTTTAAAGACCACTAAAAGTAGTTCTTCAGTTGCACATCATACTTCTCAGATAACTGAATGGAATGCACAAATTTCCAGAATATCATGTTACATGAACTACTACAAAAAAAGAAAAAAAATAAAAAAGCATTGCAAGGACTGCCATGGCTAATTAAGCAGGACATAGCTTAATCACAAAGTTCAAAAAAAAAAAAAAAAGGATTGCAGAAATCTATGAATGATATGACATGAACACATTTACATTGACCTACACAGAATATGGGGATAAGAATTGCAGAAATCTATGAATAATAGAAGATTAAAAAAGAAATGAATAAAAAGTTATGAATGACTAAAAGTCTAAAAGAAAATGCAAGATAAATAATTTACGGAAGGATTTCTATCGATGGAAGCCACAATGCAAATGAGTGACATCTACCAATTGATTTATCCAGTAAAAGTCACTTAAAGATCCAGTAGCATCAGTTCCTGTCAATTATATCACTTTTATATAACATAACATATAACCATCTACACAACCTACTAGCATCCTGAGGAAAACATAAAAGATTCACATACAAGATATTTTATCATCATGATCTTCAAGCATTGTATATTTAAAAAGTTGCAAGAAAACATCATCACAGAAAACCCACAAACCATGTTTGATTGTCGTCATTTCTTTGTTTCTATTGAAAGTGCACAAAAGAACCAAAACTAAGAAAATCAAAACATCATCTTACAGCTGAACGAAGAAATAAGCAAGTAATCAGATAAAGCATTTATCATTCACAATCTTCAATAATCAGCAGTTCTAAAACTCAATTCAATCAGAAGTCAAAGGAAGTAATAAACAAGTAACCAGCGAAGATCATTCCGCATCAACAAAATTTTGAATTATTAAGCAGGTAACACTCTCAAGGGAAAAAAAAAAACAGTATTCAAAAATCAAAGTAAACGCATCCCATCGCCATTTCTACCATTTAACTGAGAAAACACAAACATTGCCAATAATAATAATAATAATAAGAATTTCACCTTTAAAGATTATTCATCATCGTCAACAATCTGGAATCAAGCATTGGCGGTTTTAGGAACGAGCGGAATCGATTGCGGCGATTTAGCCTTCAACTGGGCTTCACGCTCGCGGATCTTCTGCATTTGAAGCATACGCTCCATAACGAGCTCGTACTCACACTTCTCATAAGTGTGGCGCTCGTCCTCGCATTTCCATGGGAGGTAGAACTCCGACTGGCGGCATTTGTTGAGGGGGATAAGCAAATGGGCGCACTGATCTCTGTATGCGATTGGTACTTTCGCCTCCACCATCTCCTCTTGCGTCGCAATCATCTTCTTTGATGAACCCGGGACCTCCATTGAAGCACTGGAACGATGAACTCTGGGAAATTTGGGGTTTTCTGTTCCAATTGGATGTTCGATTAAGGTGGAGGTATCCTGGTAGGGTTAGTCTTCTTATTTATCTATGGGGTCGCATTAACTTAAACTTTGGAATTTTTCATCAATTCGATTAGAATATAAAATCTATATATATATAACAATTACCCCTACCTACAAATAGAAATGTAAAAAATTTTCCCCTCATTTTCACTTACTAAATATGTAATATATTAATAATTAATAATTGATAATTATTAAATATAGAAAATATATTTTGTGTGATCTTCTACATATAGAAATTACACCTATCATTAATTATCTTATATTAACCAATCACACATTTTTCTTATTTAGTGGCAATATATCTAAATTTAAACATTATTTTTCTCCACTAATTTATCACCTATATATATATATATATATATATATATATATGTGAGTTAATTTAATTAATTACTACTCAACAATTAAGTAAAAAAATAGACTGTCATTTTGTGATTCTCAATTTTCTAATTTTTTTACACCTACACACATATATAGATATATATATATATATTGATTTTGTGATTCTCAATTTTCTAATTTGTTTACACCTACATATATATATATATATATATATATATATATTGATTGAATAATAATTACAATTAAAATTCAATAAAAAAACTCAACTTTTATACATAAAAAAGTAACTAAAAAACCATGATAAACAATATTAAAATAGCAATAAATTGATGATTATGATATAATTTATAATACATACATTGGTAAACTTTGACTGCATAACTACATTTCAATATGAGAGATCAAAAAATTCAAGATTAATATAAAATTAGTTGAAACATGTTTGATTGATACACTAAATAACAAATTAAGTGATATATATTTTTTATTTTCAAATATTTTAAATAAATTTGTATATGTCATTCGCAACCAATTTCTGGAATAAAAATAATTTCTTTTTTATTTAATTTTTATCAAAAAATATTTTAAATAATTTTTTCAATCCATTTAATATTTTTAAATGTCACAAATAAATGAAACTATAACAGAACAAACAACTTACCTATTTTGTTATTTTAATACATTAATTTTAATTTGTGATGTGTATATAAACATAAATAAATTAAACAAATAAATTTGAACAATTAATATGTTCTTCGAAAATATCTTAATATTTGAAAAATGTAAAATAATTGAGTACACTCATGAACTTTAAATAAAATAATGATATTTGATGGAATCTAATAAAAAAACTAACTGTGAACTTTAAAAGAAATAATAATACTTGATGGAATCTAATAAAAAAAATATACAAACTAAAAAAAGTCAATATTAAAAAATTAGACTTTTAATAACGAAATCAACAAATATATTCTAATAGGGTTAATTACATTTTTCAACCCGTACTATGCACCTTTTTTAATTTTACATTCTAAACTATTTTTTTTCTCCAATCACATCATATAATATACGTTTTGTTTACTTTTACAACCTCCGGTTAATATTTTCGGGCGAGAAAGCGCCCACGTAATTTTCATGTGCTAATTGAGGGTTATTTTCATCATTTGCACTTCTAAGATATTAGAAAATTCGATTCATCAACTATTTTCAATGGTGAAGAGATCTAATTTTTTGTTTGAACCTCACTGTTAATCTTTATTTGCTCAAACAATTTGCAAAAAAAATGAGGAAAAAATTAGGGCATAATTCACTTTTGGAGGGGGAGTTAGTTAATGACTTAGAAAATGACGAAAATAACCCTCAATTAGTACATAAAAATCACATGGGTATTTTTTCACCGGAAAATATTGGTCAGAGGTTGCAAAAGTTAACAAAACATGTAGTATGGATTGTGATCGGAGAAAAAAAATAGTTTAGGATGTAAAATTAAAAAGCGTGCATAGTATAGGTTGGAAAATGAAATTAACTCATTCGAATATATAGTGAAACACTTATTTAATATTCTCCATCAATTTGTTATAAATTTGTTCCTTCAATAAATCGTCAAAATTTATAACAATATTATGACTATGAACATCATACTCAAGTTTTCAAATGATAATATTAGAAAGTTAAACTATGTCGAAATAGTGACAAATATATGAAAATTCATCGGGGGTTGATAGAGGGATGTAATTGGAGAATGAATGTTATTTGACATTCTATTATATATGGCGATGTGATTAAACTTTTTTGAAAAAAAATATTTAAAAAAAAGTTTGTTATATTTAAAAGATATTTTAAATATTCAAGGTTTGTTTTATATAGTCAACGTATCAATATAAAAAAATTACAACACTTGAAATTTATATACCATGCATCATACGGGTTACCAAATGAAATTGAAACATTATCAAGAACTTGAATTTTCCGTAAATTGACATTTTCATATTAAACTCGAAATATTTAAATTTTATGGTCATGCATCATAGGGGTATTATATTATATTGAAATTAATCTCAAATAATATATTATTTTGTATTCAACATTTTCATATCAAAACACCAAAATAATAATTTTTATATGTCCGTGCATCGCACGGGACCTATATACTAGTTAAGTTTTATACTGATTAGTGAGGTACAAAAATATTTTTAATTTTTTTAAAATGAAAATACACCTTTTAAGTTACTATTTATATAATTATAAAAAAAAAAGTTAAAATTTAGAATCCGTAATGTTTATATTATGATGAAATATTATCATAATTTTCTTTTTATGAATTCATTCCTACATCCTTTCAACATAAATTTTTATTTTATTAAATAATTAATTATTTATATTTAAACATTTATGATCCTAATTCAATTTGCAATTTTAAAAATAAATATTAATTGTGTGCTAAAATCACGAAATAAGTGTTAATTTTTTTAGGTTAAATTTGTGTATATAATTTTCACATCCTAATTATCGGTATATTAAATAATTAAATAAAGAAATTTCAATTGACTTTTAGTAATTTAAGTCAAAGAAATGTTACATATCCATCATTGTCTACTTTTAATATGACACCATATGTAACGATAATATTTTCTTAAATTATGGAATGTAAAGTTCATAGATACGTTAGATATATGACACAACACTCGAGGACATATATTAATTTGTCCATAATGGATATGTCAGTAGCATTAGAACTGGAAAAAAATACCGAAAATTTCTAAATTAAAATTTCTTAAAAGTATATACCAAAATACACAAATAATATTTTCGAAGATGCAATATATAATTTTCATTTCAATTTCGATGTATCTTACTCTAGATATTACTGGCGTGTTAATTAAAATAGTTTTAAAATTAAATAATTTTGATAGCGTACCAGAGTGGTGACGGAATATAAGATATTTGGAAATCGCTGAGCAGAAATGGCGGTACAATACAACCCCAGCCCCCTCTCTTGAGCGCTCATTCTACTCTCTCTTCTCCTCTCCTCCATTGATCCACCGACTGAAGCTATAATGAAGAGAGAGAGAGAATTCATCGAACTATCCGAAGACGAATGGTCTCACCACTCCGATTCCTTCAAACCCTCTCGCGTCCTCAAACCCAAACCCAAACCCAGACCACCTTCTCCGAACCCTCCTCCCCCCATCGAGTCCTTTGCTTTCTCCAAACCTCACAATAACACCAGCACTTCGCATGACATTCACATAATCGACACCTCCTCCTCCTCCGATGAACTTGGAATCACTGCCGCGGCCAACGGGAACGGATACGAGGATTTGGAGGACGAGGACGCTGACATGGAGGTAAGTACCAGGTCTTCGACGGTTTCCCGGGGTAATAGGTTTGTGATTGAGGACGATGATGATGAGGACGATGACGATGGTGAGGTTAAGGTGGCTGATGTCAGCGACGACGAGGTGTGGTTGGCGGAGGAGGAAGAGGAGGAGGAAGAGGATGTAGTTAAGAAAGCTCTGCGCAAGTGTGAGAAGATTTCAGCTGAGTTAAAGCAGGAGCTGTACGGTACAACCTCTGTTGCTTGCGATCGGTACTCGGAAGTGGAGTTGGGTTCTTCTGCTGCCAGAATTGTCACTCAGGTAATCATCTTGAAGTTGTAGATTTTTCTGATTCAATATCGTAGGCATTTGTGATGGCAAAATATATGAGTTTCTAACTGTTTTCGAGTTACTTTTGCTGCATAGTGAACAAGAAAAGTCTAAGAATTAAGATTGATAGTTTGAACGATTCCAATTAAAATTGTAGGATATAGTGACTGAAGCTTGCGGATCTGGGGATTTGGATTTTGAGCCAACTCTAAAGCCATATCAACTCATTGGAGTCAATTTTCTTATGCTTCTGTATAGAAAGAAAATTGGGGGAGGTATTTCTTTTATTATTTGCTTTTGAGTAAATTATACTGCCTATTTTCAATCTATCATACTCTTCTATGATTAATTCCATGAATGGCAGATGCAAGTTTTTTAGGGTTTCCACTATCTTTGATGTGGACGAAAGTTGTTCTCTGTTGTTAAAAGAGCAATCTTTGGTCTGTAATTGGCCTTTCACTAATTTTAATTTTCTCAATTTATTAAAGTGAAACTCCTATGCTAATTTGCTATTCCACTATAGTTACTGGTTTTATGCGCTTCTGATGCATGCTACTTTGTTGGACTTTGATGATGCTTCTCTTAAAACAAGGATATGCAAAATTGGAATGAAAACTGAAGAAAAAGTGTTTGGTTTTGCTTTTGGTTTTGACTTATTTGGATAATCTTTTATAATAAAATTTTGGCATGCAGCTATATTGGCGGATGAGATGGGTCTTGGAAAGACTGTCCAGGTAAGTTCTATCATGCTGAATCATCACAATGATTGTTCTCTAAATTCTCAAGCCCCTAACTGTAAGTCAAAATTTTATATCTCAGGCCATAACATATTTGACCCTGTTGAAGCATCTGGAAGATGATCCTGGTCCCCATTTAATTGTATGTCCTGCTTCAGTTCTGGAAAACTGGGAAAGGGAGCTTAAAAAATGGTGTCCAACATTTTCGGTGCTTCAGTATCACGGTTCTGCACGGTCAGCATATTCAAAACAGTTGAGCTCTCTGGGAAAGGCCGGGCGTCCACCACCATTTGATGTTATTCTTGTGTGCTATTCACTTTTTGAGCGCCACAGGTTTGTTTTTTCTTGAGGGTTTTTCTATTTTGGTGTAAAGTGCTTTGTAGTTGAGTTTTTCTGCCATTACGAAGTCTGAAAGTCTTTTTTCAGTTTGCAGCAGAAAGAAGACCGCAAAATTCTCAGACATTGGAAGTGGAGTTGTGTGATAATGGATGAAGCTCATGCCTTGAAAGACAAGAATAGTTACAGGTGGAAAAATTTGATGTCAGTAGCAAAAACTGCAAGACAGCGTTTGATGCTTACAGGCACCCCATTACAAAATGATTTGCATGTACGTCCATTGCAATCTATTCTTTATTTCAAGTTAGCAATGATATCCTTGATGAACCATATGATCATACCTAGATAATGTCATGCGCTTTTCTAGGTGATGTTTGTGTAGCTTGTATCATATTTGCTGGTTACTGGCCTTGTTTGTACTAGCACTAGCAAATCCACATTTGTGATGTGCCTATTTGAGTCTTGTGTTTGACTATGGATGTAAAAATCATCACCAAAGCCTAACCTATTAAACCCTAAGAATCTGACATTTCATCAATATATGTGCAAAAATATACTAAACACGTTCCATTCATTTTCTTACAAATCCCAATAAACAACATTATTCGACATCTTTTCAAAATAAATAATAAATACAATTACATATACTTCTTTTAACTCTTCACATATGATGTGACATCTTAGCTATAATCCTACTCTTTAAAATCCAAAAACAAACACCAGATTTTCAATATTCATTACACTCAAAATCATAGAACTTGCAAAATTCAAACTTGGAAAATCTACTTGTGCTCTAGTCCAAACAAAGCCCTAGATTGAACTTGAAAATGATCCAACAAAAGGAAAATTTTCCTGATTTTCAGATACATATTTAAAACTTAAAGCACATAGCGATTATGGTCATTTACGGTGAAGTAGCATTATCAAAATACATTTCCCTGTCTTGATTTAATCTCATATAGTCAACATGCCATAGGTATTGAAAGTTCTAGCAAGTGGATTAGTTGCTCTGCTCTGGTTTTGCCTTAGTTTTCAAGTAATCTCCCATATATGATCCTTTCTCTAAGACTCTAACTAAATCAATTTGATTGCCTCTTGAAATTCAATTTATGAGATCTTCATTACTGTTGCTTTCTTGTGGGCTTGTCGTTGTTTTCTGATAAACATAATTATATGAGATTCTTGGAACGTGTTCTTAAATTATATTACAGTAGTTACTTTTCAAAAGAAGAAGTGGCATAAACCGTTGAGGTTCCAACTTAGGAGTTTTTTGCCACCAATACCTCCTAAGGCCCAGGCCTACACATTGTGTGTGCCATGAGGGGTTTGAACTCTAATATGACATTAAACTGGCCGACTGATTTGCTTCCATGTTCCTCTTCCATTCTTACCTCTTTGTGTTCGAACCTCCTCCCAATCACCACCAAAAAAGGAAAAGTATATTTGAGCTTAGCCAACAACTAGAATCTGTAATTGTGATAATTCTGGTGGTAACTAGCTACGAATATGTATACTAGTGTTTCTGTAATGCTGTGAGTTCTCTACTCAAATTTGTTATTTCCTGAGAATGATTGGTAATCATTTGGATCTTATATAGGGTTTCTGATCCTAATTTATGTTTTCACTCATTTTTGTGTACTTTGGAGTGCCTCTCTTTAGTAGTTGGTTCTTTATTTGCAGGAGCTGTGGTCGTTGTTGGAGTTTATGATGCCTGATCTTTTCGAAACTGGAGATATTGACTTAAAAAAGTTGCTAAATGCAGAAGATAAACATTTAATTAGCAGAATGAAGTCCATTTTAGGACCATTCATCTTAAGACGGTTAAAATCAGATGTAATGCAGCAGCTAGTTCCAAAGTTGCAAAAGGTATTGGAGCTTTTTTTTGGCTAATTTAGCTTCATTGATTATATTGAATATTCTGTTCACTACATTAGAATTTGCTGAACTCTTTTATTTTTTATTTTTACATCTGCTAAATCTGAACTTGGACATGATATTATTATAGATTGAATATGTGCGCATGGGAAAACGACAAGAAGATGCTTATAAAGAAGCTATTGAGAATTATCGCGCAATATCTCAAGCTCGTATTATGAAGTCCTCTGAAACTAGTGTACATGATGTGGCCAAGCTATTGCCTCGACGTCAAATTTCTAATTATTTTCTGGAGTTTCGTAAGGTACACTTTTTTATTCTTTGATTTATTAATGTTATTTAATATATGAAATTATCTGTTTCTTAGAATGTGTATGTTTCTAAAATTCCAGATCGCAAATCATCCATTATTGGTGAGACGCATTTACACAGATGATGATGTTGTTCGTTTTGCTAAAATGCTGCATCCAAAAGGTGTATTTGGCTTTGAGTGTACCTTAGAGCGTGTGATTGAGGAGCTCAAGAGCTATAATGATTTCTCTATTCATCGGGTAATTGGTCTTTTTAAATGTGTATACATTAGTTGTGATGAGAAATACTATTACCTGTCAATTACTTAGGCAATTGTCGTAGTTTAGTTTTCCGCTCCAGCCAATATCATTTACCATGAGATGTGCTGGTTATATTAGATACATATTTCTTAACTGGCATGAGCTCTCCTTGTAAAGGAAAATCCAATTCTTAATCCCCGTTCTCTATTTTTGTACAAATTTTATCATGAATCAGTTGTTTGAGATGTCATGTGACATGTGTACTCAGATTCAACTGCCTTAATGCAGCTTCTACTTTACTATGGTGATGCTAATATGAAGGAATATCTTTCTGATGAACATGTTATGGTTTCTGCGAAATGTCGGGTATGGTCTAATGTCCTTCAACCTACTAAATTGATATTTAATTAAGCTGAATTATGAAGTAGGAGATGCCTCTTGTTTTGCTTGCTATAATGACTAATTGGTACTGCATGTGTCATAGACATTGGCTGAACTTCTCCCTGTGCTAAGCCGGTCGGGAAGTCGTGTTCTTATTTTTAGCCAATGGACGTCAATGCTTGACATATTGGAGTGGACTTTGGATGTAATTGGTGTGACCTACAGGCGCCTTGATGGAAGGTAAGTTTTTCTCTGTTAGATTTTCTCTGTTAGATTTTCTCTGCAGTTTTTATTTGACTGTTTGGTACATGCATATGTGTGCTCCTTCTGACAAGTCTCAATAGTGCAAATAAAAAGGAATTTGGCAGTCATGCCTAGGAAGAGTTTAATTTTCGGTGTTGGATTTGTCAACTTATGTTTTCATTTGTTATTCACTTTATTTTACTTGCATTAATTTCATCTTGTTTAGCATTTTCCAGGGACTAGTGCTTTCTGCTCGAATTAATTATTCGGTTACTGTTGTTTGTTTGCAAATGTAGGCTGAAAAGGATAAACAAAGTGAGGTTGAACCTTTTTCTTTCCATTTTCCTAGTAATTAAGGAAAAAAGGGTAAACAATCTCTCAGGATCAGGGAAAAACTACATAATATCTACTTGGGTGGGGGTTGCTTGTAAAAATGGTCGGCTTGAATTTTATCTCTGGAAGATATTCTGAACTCAAAAAATTAAATAGGTTTTGACTGAGGTTCCATCATATCTTATCTGTTTAGAGGTCAGCTATTCACATCTCGGTTTCTGATCACTTTTTCCAAATCAAACTCCCATCATGGGCTGTAGGTGAAAACTAAGCCAAGAAACAGCAAATATGAATAAATCTGTGAACTATGCCAGAAATTTACCCAGTTTAAGATAATGGCATTTCTGTTCCATCAACAGCTAAGATGATAGATGTCCCCAGAGAGAAAAGGATGAGTAAGAGAGTCCTAGAATTGCTTGAAGTTGATTAGCAACTTTTTTTTTTTTGCTTGAGCAGACTGCAAATGTCACATAGAGGAGCTGCTGCTATCTACAATTTAATTAATCTGTCATTTTGAATAGGTGCAAGTAAAAGATGTAAAACAACTATGAAATGTTCTACTTATTAGAGGCTCATATAATGGTTTTTTTTTTTTTTAATTGTTTCATTTTCACAGCATAAAATATTAAGATCAATGCCCTACCAAAATCCACTGACCTGTACAAATAAGGGCTTGTCCTTGGTAATTTCCACTCGAAAAAGTGATCCAAAGAAGAAATTGATGTTACATTTCAAAGTGTGTACTTGAGTTATTTTTGTCATTGAATGTTTATGACTTTGGTTGAGACAGTGTCACAGTGGTGAGTTGGGATGATGTTGGACAGTTCACTAGATGGTTGGTTTTGTGTCATCAATATTTTCAAAAAAACCTTGTGATCATGAATGAATGACTTTGGTGACTTGGGAACGTGGTTCTGTAGTTGCACTAGATGGTTAGTTTTGAATCTAAGAATACTGTCCAAAAACCTTGTGATTGTATGCATTTTCATGAATGGCGTATATGCTGATTGACAAAATTGCCTTACCTCCTAAGCACAGGTTTTATCTCCCAATCGTTATTTTTGAGGCCATGTTCTCAGTTTGTCGCCAATATTAAAGTAGACGAGTGAAATAGATAATTCTAGTTATGTTAAAAACTTGTCATTAATTCAAAGACTTTCATTTTTATGTTATATTGTTGTCAGTACACAGGTGACAGAGAGACAGACTATTGTGGATACCTTCAACAGAGACACTTCAATATTTGCCTGTTTATTGTCCACAAGAGCTGGAGGACAGGGTCTGAACTTGACAGGAGCTGATACAGTTATAATTCATGACATGGATTTTAATCCCCAGATTGATCGACAGGCTGAAGATCGCTGTCATCGCATTGGCCAAACGAAGCCTGTCACAATATACAGGTAAAGCCCTTTTCCTTTTTATCTTTTTAGTTATTCTATCATCCAATAGGTGGAATAAATTATATTTTATAAGAAGAAGAAATTATGCTAGATAGACTTAACCTATCATGTTAGATCACAAGATATGTTTACATACTACACTCTACCAAGAAAACGACTAGTAATTGAGACTTTTGCCTGTGTTCTCCTTGATTATGACAATATCGAACTTAAATACCAGAGATTGTATACCTCCAATAGGTTCTGTGCTTGGTGGGGGGGAGGGGGGGAGGGGGCATTTGGTCGTGTTGACTAGGAAATTTTTTATGAGATCAACACTTGGTATTAACAGTACATGGTATATGGAGATTTCCAATTCTAGTGACCAAGGATTAAAACAAACGCCGAGAAGTTCCTGGATATCATATTAACCATTATTTGCCTGTAAAGCTGCTCTTACATGTTTAAGAAAGGATACCAGTGAGAAACTATTTTTTAATCTGAAAGTCTGCTCACAGAGAAATTTAGAATTTGTTGTATTCATCTACCAATGGAATAAAGATCGTGCATTTGTAGTCAGTGGGGACATGTAGCACAGATATAGTTGAAGATTCAAGTGATTTTTCTGTCATCTGAATACAAATGAACAAACATATAGGATCATCAAGCAACCCCCCGTCTTTTGTTAAACAAACCCTCACATCCATGATACACTAGTGCCTGTTCTTGTACTGAAATGATAAATATCCAAATTCCTTTCTTCTATAACTTCAATTTATAATTAGCGTTTTTTCCATCTCAGCAGCATTTCAATTGCACATCTTTTAGCCAAAAAACACTTCATAAATGTATTCATGTGTATCATCTTTAAGTATGTTGATATTGGTTCATCTCATTCTTCTGGATAATTGACGTGGTTGTGGATGTAATTTTGACCATTCAATGTACTTTTTCTTTAATTGTGCCAGGCTTGTGACCAAGGGTACAGTTGATGAGAATGTTTACGAGATTGCAAAAAGAAAACTAACGTTGGATGCTGCTGTGCTAGAGTCTGGTGTACAAGTAGAGAATGAAGGTGAGATGCCTGAAAAGACAATGGCAGAGATATTATCGTCACTGTTGTTACCCTAACTTTCTCTCGGCAGAGCAGTACATTATGCTTACTGGTTCCAATTTTTGGATAGGCCTAAATTGTGTGTTATTTAAATTTTATGGAAAAGAAATATATGCTACTGAAAGCAATGTTTCTCTAGAACTTAGCTTGAATATAGTGGTGGATGGAAGTCCATTATACACTCAAAACCAGAATATTCTAACGCCAAATTAACTTTTTTGATTTTCTTAAATTATGTGGTCAAGATCATCTCTCAAAATATACATGTTTTTGTTTATTTGATTCCTTTTTGTTCTTTAGGATACTTATCGTGTATTTCATGTTTATTATGATTTTTTTGCTTTATAGTCGCTACTAGTGGTAATATTTGGTCGGATTTCTGCATGGAAAGGATTTTGTTTTTGACACTGCCTTGGAATTGTATTACCTCTATACCATTTCGTGTGGGATTTTTGGAATATTTCTCTGGTGGCAATTACTTAATGGTAACGTAGGTTGTACTCTCTCTCTCTCTCTGGTCAAAAGAAAGTCGAAGATGGTGGTAGAATGGGGAATCAATTCAGTTAAAATTTGCAATACTGAATTATTATGATACATTTTGCAATGCACAAGTGAAATTTCAG
The DNA here is from genome assembly GCA_954870855.1 of Scutellaria minor. Lineage (NCBI taxonomy): Eukaryota > Viridiplantae > Streptophyta > Magnoliopsida > Lamiales > Lamiaceae > Scutellaria > Scutellaria minor. The sequence continues at coordinate 16,300,220 of OX940733.1, forward strand.
TACAAAGAAGTGAAATCTCATTTACTCATTTCACTCTCTGCTATAAGAATTAAACCAAGAGGACATTGTTTACACGTACATGGATATACGATACAATTGTAAGAGTCAAATTACTAATGCACTTGTATGCAACAAGCTGGAGAACCAAGAATAAAGAGAAAACTTCTATTTACCACAGTGTTTTCTATACGATGTACAGCTAGAAATAGAAGAGCCATCGACTCAGTTAGGCCGGGATATAAAGGCTCAGGCTCAATGCATCCATTGCATCTTTACATAACCCAACCACACTTCTTTGTTGGGGCCAAAACTAAGGATATATCTTTAGAATCTGAGGCATGTAGTGTATATACTTACAGACTTGCAGTATCAGATGGAAACTGATCTTCAACCAACTTCAGCATCAGTATCCAATTGCTTTTCACTCATGAGCACACCTTCATCCCATAGCTCTTGAGACCTGTGAACATGAACATAATTCCAAATATGTTAAAAAAGGTGAAATCTCAAGGCAATGAAGAACTGCATGAAACAAACCTCTGCATCATTAACCAGATTGCTAAAATCACATGAAGAAATAAATGACGAATAAAGAAAGACTACTAAAAATAAAACCTTGTCCCATCAACATTGATACGAAGAAAGTGGCCGTGTCGCCATCCCTCTTTGAAATGGCCAAAGAAAACATCACCAAGCTTTGAGTAGAAACGGCCTTCACCATTTGCCTTTCCCTTCCAGAAGTTCACAAACCATCTATCCCCAGTATGAAAGTAAATCCATCCCTGTGAAAGAAAGAAGATACAAAGAATGCAAAATTAGCTCTAGTAATGGGCCTATTCTGCTCATTTCATCCTTTAAAAATCTATACACTTCTATCAATTCTTCGGAATTTTTCATTAAGGAATTGGTGCAGCAGATGCAAAAGATAGATGATAACATACATGGGAGCAGATCAAAACGATTCAGTAAGAAGTGTGAAGTAAAAGTAGCATGGAACAATGATACCTTGCCATGCATGAGATCATCCCTCCATGATCCCTGGAAAACATCCCCATTGTTGAAGTAGAATGCTCCCAGGCCTGATCTCTTTCCATAGCGCCACATGCCATCATAGATGCTTCCATCCCCAAGCAATAGGCGACCCTGAGAGAGTCATCATTCATGCTGTCCTTTTTAATCACATGAATCAAATGATGGGTTTCACTAGCTTTTCAGATGAACATTAAAGTACCTTTCCTTCAGGAAGTCCTCCTTGGGCACGCCCCCTGTAAATCCCTCCACGATATTTCATTTCCACCACACGGTTCCACTTCTTCTCTGAATCTCTCTCTGATTCCTTTATATAACCAACAATAACAATCTCAAATACAACTTTATTGGATAGTTTGGATAATATGGTTAAAGTTAATATTATTGACCATAGAAATATCGACCACTCCTCATATCTTACAGATCCTGGCTCAAACAAGGGAGTATATTATTATCTAGGAAACTAATATAGAAAGACTATTGATGTTTGCTCTAATCCACTGGAGCATTCATTATAATTTATTAAGCTGAGGGGAAATACTGGAATTACCAACATGGATGCAGCACGAACGGAAAGTACTCCCTGCTTCTTAGTATTACTGACTGAATTTCCTTTGTTGAGTGAAGATGCTTTATTGTTGAAATCGGTATCAGTCAATCCAGACCATGTCACGGTTGGGCCAGATTGATGCTGCTTCTTTTCATAATCATCAACTCTCCATGCTGCTCCATGCTTAGTGTTTGTGGCAAGAGGACTGTCTTCCGACTTCTCTAAATATTTTACGCCCACAGGAAGTTTGTAGATGCTGACACTGTCAATTAATGCAGTTGAATCTGAAAAATTAGTTCCATATTTGGACGGTTCAGTCAAATGACCTGACCCCACATTTCCTCTGGTAAGCAGCTCCCTTTTGAACGTATAATTTCCTGTGTAATCCATTACAACTATAATTACTATATGACAAATGGAAAATCAAGTAGATAGTAAAATTCACTATTTGCTAAATGATTAAGCAAAGAGGTAACCAGAACGAATGAAAGGTCATACCTTCAGAACAGAAATCATAAGGAGAAGAATTAGAGTAGGTGTCCAGTAATTCTACCTCACTTTCTTCCCTACATGAGAAGAATTTGTCAATGCTAAAATTTATTACTATAACATACTCATGGTGAAATTGAAATATGCATATGGAAGAACCTTAAAGAACAGTCTTCTTCATCTGTATCATCTGAATGCTTTTGGATTTTGCCAGATAAAAAACCAGTGTCTTCAGCAGTACCATCTAAGGAATTTGCCTCAGGCATATCACCAATGATGGGTGGGTTGATCACATCAGTAGCAAGTGAACTTTTAGATAAAATGGCATTCTCAGAGTTGTCCATTTGTTGATGTTGCTTCTTAAAGATATTGAAAACGAAAGGGAAATGCTGACCCAGGCTAGAGAATATGCCATTTCTCTGAGGCAACTGCTGTCTGCTGTATCTATTAACACATCAAAATACAACAAACATGAAGATATAGAAGGAAACTTAAGAGTTAACATTGAGTCAAAGAAAAAACAAGCTGTTGTGACTAATGAAAACTCAGCATTATTGAAATGATGCAGAATCCCAGCCACAAAATGTAATTGAGTTGCCAAGAATTTCTAAGATTATTCTAAGGAACTTTTTAGAGTAATAAATTTTTTGATATCAACTGATCTATCAGCAAATAACATAACCATAGATTGGTCTGAAATCTGAACCCAAGTAGAGACTTCATAACATACAAGACCAAATTCGCTGCTAATAAAATAACAACCTTCCAATAAGTATATCTACCATTATTAGTGGTGAGCAAACCAAACCAAACTGAGTGATTTGGTTCAGTTCGGTTTTATAATAAGATTCAGTTTGGTACGGTTGAAAAAATGTGAGCTGAAATACAACTCAGTTCATTTTGGTTTTATATGGGAAACAAATTTGGTGTGCCAAAACCCAAATCGAATTTGCTATATGTATTTTTACATTACATGTAATATTAACTATTAAACATATTAACAGTTGTTCACTTATGAACTCAGCTTCTAGAATTTTCTCATTTAGTGTTCACTTTGCATTTTGCCATAATCTATTTATACTACCAGTGAGCATCCTCCAATCTGCCGTCTACAAGCCACTTGCCCCAATTTACTCTACTGGTATCAGAGACCCCGAGATCGATCCCCTATCGCAAACCTCAGCTCGCCTAAATCTTCATAGTTGTTCTAAATTCTCACCTCCATTTTCCATAGCCTTCATCGCACTCACACAGTCACTTCATCCCCTCCTTGACTCTCCATTTTTCTCCAATCCACAGGACCAGAGCCACCAATTCTTCTCTCCAATTTTAAGTTTTGTAGACGGAGTAATATCGGGCAGCTATTTCAGTTCTAGAATTGACCGAAGCGAACCAAACCAACCTGAAAATATTTCGGTTCGGTTTGGTTATTTATACTGGTTTAGTTCAGTTCGGTGTGTAGAAATTAGGAATTTTGGTTTCTTTCAGTTCTGTTCAAAACTGAACGGACCAATAGCTCAACCCCAATCATCATCAAGCATGCATGAGATGCAAGGGTTGCTTCAAATAAGTTAAAACCATTTAAGCAGCTCAATTTCCAGTTATCAAGCATAAGTGAATTCATGTAACATTTCATGCCCCATTCAAGCAGTTCACTAGAACTTTCATCCCTTAAATCTTATACTATGCACTTACAGATAAGACAGGAAAAAAGATGCAACTTGAACAAAACCGAGATAGCCAGTCCAATGTGGACAGTCCATTAGTTGATTAGAATAGTTTGCAAGGAACCTTACCCAAAAACAATTATGGTAGCTAGTATTGTGTTAGCCTCCAGATAGGGCTTATGATCTATAGAAACAATTATTTCACCACCGCATTTTGTAATTGCACGGACAGTATGCAAAATGTTATTTGCGTCACTGCCGTCCACAATTCCTGAACTTGCAATAACGCATAGGATTACACCATCAAGGTCCTATCATAAGAATAGAGAAAGGACGGAAGCTGAGTGGAAAAGTAGAAATCAAAAGGAAGAAAAACTATCATATTGCAGAATTAAGTATCAAGACATTAAGTAAATTGCCGCAGAAAAAAATTAAATAATAACAGTTGATGCAATATGACAATAAAAAAGTATTCAAATAAGTTGAACCTTTATGCCTACACCTAGGAAAGGGCAGTCATTTACAGAAATTAAGGTAAACTATTATGTTGCAGAATAAGTATCAAGAAATTAAGTAAAATGCTGCAAAAAGTTTTAGTAGTAGTATAATAACAATAAAAGTTGATGCAATATGACAATATAAATAGTATTCAAATAAGTCAAACCTTTATGCCCACACCTAGGAAAGGGCAGTCGTTTATAGCTTGCAAAAGTGAAGTTTTGACATTGTAACCAGTCCCAAATCCAATTCTTGCTTCATTATAACTCTCAAAAAACTGTAAATGAGAAGCCAAGAGATTAGTGGATGAAGGAAAAAGTGATGCCAAAGAAATCAACATCTGTGAAATGTTCGCTATAAGAAAAAATGGAAACCCATTGTTGTGAATGTTCCATGAATAGAAGAGGCCCAAAACCAACCTGAAGGAACTGCAAAGAAAATATGGGTAAATGCAGTCAACTTCAAATCAACTATCTATATGTTTAGGCAAATTCAGAAATTGAAAACTCATAACAAATAAGATTGTAGGGGGACTTACTTCTTTAAACTCAGAAAGTTGAATTTCTCTTTTTGAATTATCTTTTGTTTGCAGAAGTTTTATGTGCTTCTCCTGTTAATGACAAAGAAAAAGTTGTTATCTCAAATTTCAGAAGTAAAAGGTAATGAATATGTAATAGCAAATGCAAAGTAAAAAACTTAAAACAAAAATAAGGGTAAGGGTAAACAAGTTTTGCTTACAGATAGGAGAATGGAGATAGCATTCATGGCCATCAAAACAGCATTATGAGTAGTCCTCAAAGCCTCATCCAGAGTTACCATATCATTCTCTAGAAGTGTGTCAGTATCGAGAACTGCAGCCATCACACATAAGCACAAATATGAGATGCCTAATCAATAGCAAAATAGCACCTTCTTGTAGTGTATCAGCAGTATCAAGAACTGCACCTTTCATGTACAACATATTTTACCTAGGGAATTTAGCAATATCCTCTATCCATGGTTGAGGAGCATATTTACATTTACAGTCATACTCTTTTTTTTTTCAGTAAGAAACAAAAGCTTTATTTATTACTAAGGATAATTACAAGCCAAAGATAAGACATCCACCACAAAAACCTATAGAGTTATAATTACATCGCTAAGCGCATATCTCTAAACACGTCAAAAAAAACAAATTCCTTAAATCCTTATGCCTTTGGATCCATAAAGACACCCTAAACTCAGTTCTATCCCAAACATCTAATACAGGTTCTTCAAAATCTTAGAAAATTCTCTTGTTCCTTTCTAATCATATAGACCAACATACGATTGGAACAATCATTCTCCATAAAACCTTTCTTCCACAAAATTTCAATTATTAGCGGATCCCCTTGGCTAGAAGGAACATAATTTGAGCCCTGACATATTGCAGAACAATTCCATCACCTTCATCAACCATCTGAACTAAGACTCGTCATTGATGGAAAACAGTGTATCGGCTGCAAAGTGAAGGTGAGAAACTTCCACTCTATCCTGCCCACTATGAACCCCTTTATGAGAGAAAGAGACCTAGACTAACCTTCCCACCAGTTAACCACTAGATTAAAAGGGAATGGTGGTAACAGATCCCCTTGCCTTAACTCTCACACCCCTAAACTTGGCATTGAGCCTCCCATTATCTCATTATAGAATATGATACTGGAGATAAGCACCATTGCATCCATTTTCTCAAGTGATCCCAGAACCCCTTCATATTGAGCACAAAATCTAAGAAATACCAATTGACGTGATCATAAACTCTGGCAAAATCTATCCTAAGAATGAGACCGTTTTTCCCATGAAACCTATCGTCCTCCACAACCTCAAATGCAATGGTCCCACAATCCAGAATATGTCTACCTCAACAAAAGCATCCTGAAACTCAGCTATCATGAACAAAAGAACTGCCTTAAACCCTTAATTTCTCTTTTATGGAAAGATCAGCTGAAAAGAGTAAATAATAAAAAAGTGGCACTTTGTTGCCCACATTGCATTCCAAAATAAAAGCTTCAGAAGCAATTATTATTTTTTATTTAAGAAACCGAGCAAGGCAAAATGAAAAAGGCAACTGTTCTTTTGTATGTTTAATTGTGAAGCAAAGGATTCTGGTAAAAGAAACTGGGCAACTCAATACTCAGCAGTATTATGGTTTTAAGGGCAGCCATAAATATGCAAGAAATTCCCATGCACCCTACAATCATGGTTATTTTCCTGATGCTGATTCTTTCTTTTACTAGTTAAGTGTTTTAAATAAGGCACAAAAACAGAGAATTAGAAAATGATTACTTTATGCAAATAAAAATTTCACTGCTTTCTCTTCAATATTAGCAAATTGTATAAGTATTACAGATACCAGATGTCAGTATAAGTTTATGAAACCAAACTTTGTAGAAAAGGAAGGAAAGGTTTTTTAATGTTTAGCTCTAGGTACAACAAAATCAGCCCAAGAAAACAAGTCGCTCACCAATACAAAAATTTGCCAGCTTTTGAAGTTTGCCAACCAAATCCTTGACCTACAGATGGGATAATCACCATAAGATTCCAGTAACTTTTTCCTTCAATAATATGATATAACAGACCACATAGATTAACTATATCTAACTTCCATTTTAGTTTTGAATTTGCAGGTATCATAATTCAAAGACTTATCAATATATGTATAAATTGTATCATAAACCAAAAAGGAAAAGAGCTGTGCCTCATCTTGGCGTCTTCGTCCTTCAAAGCTAAATGGCTTCAGTATTATGCCCACCACAAATCCATTTCTAGACTTGACATTACTGATAACCTCAAGTGCTGTAATATGATCTGAGCCATAAGCGGCACTAGCAACCTAACCCAAAAGGGCATGAAGAATTAAAAAGTTTAGTGAAGATATATTTGGTATGACACCCAAGCAGCATGAAAACGAGTATATAATAAGAAACTCTATAGGTTCCTCTTCATATTATCAGAAAAGAAAAGAGAATGCTAAGAGACAAAATGAGGATTAATAAATCACATTCTGCCAAGAGCTCCATCTTCCATCAATAAGAAACGAGGAACATTCAAAACAATTGTCTCGACAGGGTGAGATTCTAAGATCATATTTTCACATCTTAAGCAAGAATGTTTTATCATTGAGGATTCCTTTAGTACATAAATTTGTAGCATCATGTGATGCTTTCTTCTTTAAAAGAAAAAAGGAAAACTCTGCTCTGGAAAACAAAGCGTACCCAATACAACAAAGAAAATCAGTTAGGACATGAAAAAATAATAATAATAATAATAATTGGAGAGGCAAGTAATGTACAAACAAGCATCACAGCTTTACAAGATGACTGTCCAGCAGAAAAGTCTTCCACGGTTCTTGGAGTGGTATCTGCCAAACCACAACCAGACTAAGTTAAAGAAAGGTGGGGAAAAAGGGCTGAAGATCACAAGATAAGAAGTTATTGATCGAAATGCCTCAGCACAAAGTAAGTTGCCAGTTATTCTTACATTAAAGAAAGTAAGCATGTACCTGAATTATATTCTTCTTACTCTTTTAATAAGAAACATAACTTTTTATTCATTAATAGTGGGATGACTACAGGCTGTGGATAATCATCCATAATTATAACTATAGATACCTGATTTTTCTTCTTTGTTCATAGAAAAACAATACGAGCCAATACCATTTTTTTGTACAGTTCAAGGAAATTTGTAATATGTCCCCACTCCTCACCCAAAAACCAAGATCGCCATAATGACGCTGGTAACAGGTTAGTGGTGTTATAGCTGATTGATGGCAGTGGGTATGGTTACTCGGAATCAAGATTGAGTCTTGATTTGTTCATCTATGAAGAATTACTGATTTTAATATTTTGGCACTAAATACATGTTAAGTAAGATTGTTAAGGAAGAAACTAAGAATTCACCCTAAGGCTGACTCATCCATGGTGTATGTTCTAGCCATAAATCCACAACTATATGCATACACTGTAGCAAGTTGCACTAAGGCTTTCAATCAAAATCAACAGCACTTTACTAAAAGATGTGAAGCAAATAATATAATTTTAGCTGATATAATTTCCAGACATTGACCAAAGAAATAAACATATAATTACAGGTCACAGAAGGACACCTGAGTTCAGATGTTTAACCTTTTCTAGTTAACTTCTGTTGCAGTCGCACCTGTTCTGAGTCGTAACCAAGAATATTCCTGTCACAGACAAAATTGAGGTTAAGCAAAAAAATCCAAACTTCTACTGAGACCTCCAATCAAACTTGTCAACCAGATGACCCAGTGGGGTTCTCTCTGGGTAACTTATTATTTCAGGTTTACAAAATTGCATTCTTCATTGGCAAGAACTTCATATAATATTAACTAATAGCAAACAGATCTTCAAGAGACAGTGCACATAAACAAATTTCTAATCACAACAATTTCAAGATGGCAAAGCTAAAAGATTCCGCTTTTAGTGGTTTTAAGCCACGAAAAATCCTTTGAAAGTGATGGCTACATCATTCAATCAAAGACAACCAACATGGGTTCTAAAATAACTATAGAATAACTAGTAAAACAACATGATCCTTTCAATTGTGAATTTCGACATCAGAGTGAAATTGTCAAATCTCTGAGACTTAAAAGCTTATTGCTTGTCCACCAATTCTAAATCATTTGTTTCCTTTGAAGCTTTTTCTCAGTGGATTAAAGCCATAGAAAGCCTCTTATCTGCTATACCAACTTCATATCTGTCATTAGTTTTCCACACTAGCACAAATAAACAAGAAAATCCCCCCCTTTTTTTTGCCACAGCAATTACCATCTATCAAGCATACCAAGAAAACACACACTTCAATACTCTCCACATTTTACCTCCAATGATTTCATAGGTTCAAGTCTCTACCCTTTCACGGCACATTTTCTTTAACCAATGCATTTCTTGTATGTACACATTTTGCCAGTGTGGACAAAAAGTAGGTACTACCATCATAGAATGCCTTGTGGCATTCCATTAAACAATCCTCCCAATCGCACAAAAGAACCCCGAGGATACAATATTTAAGCAATCTCATTAGTTCTAACTTCTCGGATCCTCATCAGCTTCAATCCATCAGCATCACATTACAAGCCTATCCTATTCCCCAACCTTCGTTATCTATCAAGCCCCTGGTAAGAATATACTATACATATACAACACCCACATCCCTACGTAAGAATTTAATGCAACAAAGAAGAGAAAAGGAGTAGAATAGCATATATACCAAAATCTGAGAACAGGGGAAAGGAAAGGCGAGACAGAGCAGAAGTCCAGCACAGCATCTTTCCGGCTACCTACTACTATCACTTCCACGCACTCCTCGCATTCTTCCCGCACTTCACCGCCGCCATTGTTACGGCCACTACTGCTGTCATTACTAGCGTTAACGCTGCTGCGACTTAATTTATCTGCAGTGGAATTCAAGTTCCATCGCATAAACAGTTGGGAACGGCGTTCCTTATGGGTTCTGGCGAGCGAGAATGGGAGTGGGGAAATTGGAACACGTGAAAGGGAACAAGGCCCAGTTGCATTTGGGTAGAAAAGGTTCATGGATTGCCGCCTCGGTGGTGGTGGTGGCGGCGGCGGCGGCGGCGGTGGTGGACGAATGCTGCTCCGACCTAGACTGAACTTGTGTACATTAAACGGGTTCAAAGTAAATGACAGTTTTGCCCATCTGCTTGGATCTCTAGAGGAAAGACAACTAACCAAATATAGTTTCTTTTTCCATTAAAAAAAAAAAAACTCAACTCACAATCTATCCCAATAAAGAAGAAAATAATATTAAACTTTGCAGTATAGTTTTGTAAATATCGGTTAATATCGTTATATGTCCAACATGTGGTGATGCTAGAGTACTGGATCAAGAGACAGATAAATAAAGTGTCAATTATGATCACTTACTGAATTTTGAAGATCGATAACACTTAAAAATAATCATGCAAAAAAAGAAAGTAAAAAATAGTACCATAATTATTTAAGCTTTAGAAAGTTTTGAAATTGGAAAGTTGTCTTGTATTTATAGTTTATTTGCGTATTGTTACGTTAAGAAAACGTGCAGGATAATATGTTTTAATATGTTCATCGTTTATGTATAAAAAATTTATTTTTTAAAATTAGATATTATGAAATTAATAAATAAATTAGATACATTATATATCAACGATTGACACATTAATATATATTCATGATGAATAGATAATTAGTTGGACTGTACTATATTATATATGATATAAAATAAATTATCTTTCATGAAACATCTTCCATAATTATAGAATGCGGTAATTATATGTGCACAAAAACTTTTGTGCAACTGGTGTACGAATCCTAGGTTCATGCACCCAGATCGTTCCTGCCCATCATGTGCACCCATGCGGCGCCACGCGCCCTAAGGTCACGTACAAATTCACCCAAATGTTATACTTTTTAATAGTGTTAGTCATACATTTTAGTTATGTTAATCATACATTTAGTAATGCTAGTTATACCTTAACATTTTTTTTAGACAACCATATTAACATTTCATACATTTTAGTTATATTAGTCATACATTTTAGTTATGTTAGCCGTACATTTATATATTACATAAATGTATGATTATATTAATATAAAAGTATGAATAATATCACATAAAACTACGAGTAATATCGTATAAAGGTAAATGTATACAAATTGTGCTGAAATTAAGGTTTTTTATGGAGTTAAAGTATCTAATAAACATATGATATTTGTACATAAATGTATGCATAATATAATATAAATGTATGACTAACAAAGTATAAAAGTTCGTGGTTTTTTTTTTTAAAGTTGAAGTATTGCACTAAAGTTATGATATCTGGATATAAAGTATAACCAATATAACATAAATGTATGATTAACATAATATAAAGATTATAAGAAAAGAAAAAACGCAAATTCAGATCAAATCCTATCCGAGCCAACCTGAGTGCATATTTAAGATCAATGCACCAATTATATATGAGAGTTACTGTTACATGGGAGGGAAGCATCTTCCGTGAAACCGAATGCTGTGATGTTGAAGCCCAAACCTACTATAGAATGTTAAGTTGGGCCGGCCCGATAAAGTATCATGGATGGCTCGGCCCAATGGATTTTGCTAACTGGACCACAAGTATTTAAGCTCGATTCTGTTTTTCTTTGGAGGAAAGTTATTAACACGATTTTTCCCTACATGTAGCAATTAATAAGCTCATGTAATAGAATTACGACTCAATTTTTTGTTGTTATTAATCATTTTTTACAGATTATATTATTTTGCATGAAGGCCAAATAATAATACATTCAGTAATGACTAACAAATTAAAATGGGATAGTGAGATAGCGAGTTCACATAAGGACCAAACCTTTGATAAATGATACATGAGATCTTTTGAACTATAACAATGAATGAGATTTTTAAGTTAATTTAAAAAAACCATCATGATAAAATTGCAAATTTTTAAAATATAAATTTTTCTTTTTTTGACAATTTAACCTTCATTTTTTAGAAATTGTATGACATTTGATGTGACATATACATTGGATATGTGAACTCCTATCATTGAAAATTAAAATTCTGGTTTGAACTGTAATAATTAATAAACATTATGATTTTTTCTATGACATTCAAAACGTTATATGATAAAATTATAATTTTTTTTGAAAAGATAGTGATATTTTTTTTCTTTTTTCAATTTTCATGACATATGATTAGAGAGCACCATGCCATTACATGGTCCCTAGACACACACTTGGCCTTGAAGAAGTTTGACTGTGGCCATGATTTTTTTTTGTGTTGACCAAGTTTTTCAAACCCCAAGTCCCAACCACTCAAAGAATATATGTCTAACAAATCTTTGAAATAAATAGGCAAAAAAAAAAGAAAGTAAAAAGCAGGTTGAATGAGATTGGTATGGGCCCACACAGCAAGAGTGAATCAAAAGTCACCTAATCAAAAACCAAAAAGAGAAAACAGTTGGAAACCATCCCACAAAGGAAAATAAAAAAGAGAAAACCCAGTTTGAATTTTGTCCCATCACCATGCACTTCTCCTTCCTTCAAACCAACATCTTACCCACACATAATTTCCAATCTTATATTTTCTCTATTATTATTATTATTTTTTATTTTATTTGAAAAGTAAACTATATTGTCTCTGTTCTATTTTACTTACACGAAAATTTATACAAAACCATTTCATGAATGTAATTTAATGAAACAGTCTCATAGGTTACTTGTCTCTATGTATGTATTGATTTGTAAGATGGTGTTTTGTTTACAAGATTCGAATGAAGATTAATTTTGATGAGATTCTTAATTATAAAAGAGTTGATCACAATTATCTCATCAAACTATCAACAATTTTATATATAAATTGTTGAGTTTTTTTGTGATATCGATATACATGAACGATATGGATTTGACCCAAACTATTTTTTCAACCATTTGTCCTCGAGACATATTTTTAAGGGTTTTTTTTCTAAACATTCTAGTCGTTGTATTAAAAAAACCCCTTAATTACACAACAAGAATACAACAATTCAATTGTTTGGATAAAAAAACTTTTAAAAATGTGTCATGCATAAGTCACTTGCCAAAATCCGATAAAATTGTCGAAAAATTAGTTTAGTGGTTTAAGTATTAAATCCGTATAGATTTTATATATCATGACCACATAAAAAAATCAGTTATTTGTGTGCAAAATCATTGATAATTTAATAAAATTGCTGCAATTAATTTTTTTTATAAAATGTAATCCATGAAACAATGTGACTCGTTTTTGTTTTTGTTTTTGTTTTTGTTTTTTTTTGTTTTGTTTTTGTTTTTTGTTTTTTTTTTTTACAAATAAAGAATGTAATATTGGATTTAGGTATATAGCTAGTTTCTCTTAGGTGGGCTTTCAAAAATCCCTCTTTATTTGATATAGAAACATGCTATGATAACCAATGCAATAATTTAGTCCCCTACTTTAACCCCACCACAACCCTAACATTTACAGAAATATGATAAAAGTTGAGCAATTTCCGAATCCCATTAAACATATTTCCCTCTTTTGACTCACTGTTACCTTCTCTTCTAAAATCATCCCCTTTTTGTCCTTCTATAATTCCGTCTTTGTTATGCTTTATCATACTGCTAATTTTTTAATCTTTTTTCACTTATTGAAATTCTTCTTTATATAATATATTTTATGAATTTAAACCTCCCATTTGAATTGAGGTCACCTATCGTCATTTTTTGTGGAGAAAAGCCCATCTAACATATATTGCACTATTTATATATCTGGAGCAAGACTTTTTTTTTTTTTCCTAACATTTGTAAAAGAGTTTTAATTGTATCCCGATTAATTTTAAAGTTCATTACTTATTTTATATGTAAAAAAGAAAATTAAAAGTCTGAAAATTTGAAAAATTGTTATTTAAATAATAATAATTAGAAGAACTACGTTCATAAACTTGCAAAAAGAGACTCATGCATTTCTAACTTTAAAATGTGCATTTGATTGATCATCTGTGGTACCAACTTTCTAATTCTAAATGTTACTGAATCTTATTATGTTATTTATGTTTATGTTCAAATTTTACGTTGAAAGTATTGTTTTAATTTTGTATTTATCTTCTTCAGATTTATATAATTCTTGTTTTTACTTTGATTAATTTTTAAAATATTAAGTCAAACTAATATTGTATTATTGTATCGTTTTAATAGACATAAATAAGGCTAAATACGTAAAATTTTATAAATAATAAAATGAAAAAAAAAATCTAATAATCTTCATATCAGGCAAGCAATTGGAGGTACATTTAGGTTAGCGATAAATTTGGCACAGAAATTATGCAAAACTTGAAAAAGAAAAAAAGGTTCCAACTCTTGGAGATGCTGTAAGTGACTTTCAAGCAACAACTTTTCTACCAATTTTTTATTTGTTTTAATAACTTGTAGATGCATATTTGGTAGTTGAAGATTGAATAAAGAACAGTAGACAGAAATCGAAACAAATATAATAACATTTGTATTTCTTTCACTATAACAAGACTTTAATATTTATTACGAATTTCCATCTCCTACGAAAAATGTTTGTCTACTGTGCTTATCTAATCTCATATCATGTTTACTAGTAGTTGTTTTGTGTCCAATTTAAATATTGTTTAATTGTGTCTTGTGTTGCTAGTAGTCTTACAATATTTATATAAAAATTAAAATCAAGATTTAGAAAATAGAAATTAGACCCGGCCAAATAACTCTTAATTAGGTTGACATGCAACACCAATAGCACCGGGCTTGCAACATGACTTTGTAAGTGTAACTAATACTTTTGAAATTATAAAATCTTTAATTCCAAAAGCCAATCTATATCAAATAATTAGCTAGTAGCACATGACTACGTAATACTAGGGGGGAAAAACAACATATTTTAGTAAAAGCATTATATGGAATTAATTTGTAATTGTAGATAATAAATGATGTAGATCTAGATGAGGAAGATGGATATGTATAATATAGTAGAGAGAGAGAGAGAGAGAGAGAGTCCATAGCATTCAGCAGCAGCAGCAGCAGCAGAAGTGTTGGTTGGGATCTTCATAATCTTGGAGTTTTCAACGCAGACATGTCTCTATGTATGGCATTCCACTTTTACTACTAATTTATTTATACATCTCTCTTTTTTCTTCTTCTCCCTTTGCTTTTTTCTTTCTTTCTTCTTTACCCAACTTTGATGACACTATTAATGCTAGCTATTATCAAACACACACACACACAGAGAAATGTACTAATTAATTAGCTCATGCATGTGATTAATTGGTGTGAATTGATAATTAAGCAGATGATATGGAGAGAATTAGCTCAGCACCTGCATGTGATGATGATTATAAGTACTACTCTTCATTAGTTGATGATGATGATGATGATGATGAAGATTATGATGATTTCTCCACTGGATATCTTCAAGATGTGCTCTTTGAGTTCAGCTCCAAGCGAAGAAGGCTAATTGATGGCTCTATCAAGGTTTGTATTTAATTATATAAATGTAATATTGTTAGTACAATTTGTTATCAACATTTATAAGTTCTATATTAATCATACATATATTTCTCAAGAATTCTTGCATATTTTGTTTCTATCTACATGTTTAATTAATTATTCTCTGCCACTTTATGCAGAATTGCTGGGCATCAAACCTCATCCAGAATTGTTATCAAGACTTTGATACTACCCTCACTCACTCAATTTCTGGTAATTTTTTTGTCTTTTGTCTTTTTGTTTTTTTTTAGAGAGAGATTGAATCATGAGTTAATTATTGGTGTGCATACATAGTTAATTAATTAGAAATTAATATTATTCTTGGTAGATGATATTGATGAAATGAAGTTTTTGGATGCAGATATGAAAAGAGGTGAATTAGAGACTACAAAATATTCAGAAACGTATGATTCATCAAATTCATCTTCTCATGATAAAGAATCAGAAGACAAGCAGTGGACACCTGAGAAAGACAACCTATATTGCATAGACCCCATTTTTTCTTCTGCAGGTCTCTCTCTCTCTCTCCAAAAACAACTCATTTTAATTTAATTTTGTTAGAGTGGAATTGGATTTGCTAGAATCAATCAACTTTATCCCTCAAAATGTTACCTGCACTTGTCTTTTCCTCACAAAGGCTGCAAATTGGGATTGACCAAATGCACTAATTAACTGTATTTGGGTGGAAAATAAAAATAATAAATAAAAAAAGAAAAAAGAAAAAAGAGAAAAGAGATAGATTTTTTTCCTCTTTAATTCATAAACAAAGACTGATATGTCTTCATGGTCTTGACATGTCTCCCATATGTTATTTTTAGATACATCTTCTATTTTAAACTTAAATTTTATCTTGGTTAAAGTTTTGTATTTTCTCTCATTTTTCAGTTTTAAATTCTCATTTAGTTCATTATTAGAAATGAATAACGAAGTTGTCGCCAAATTCATGAAAGTATGCTAAATTTTCAAATTTATCAACCTAAGTTCTAGTTCCAACCTCTTTTTAGATCTAAAGTTTCTCTCAAATTAAAGTTAATCTATTTGAATTTTGAACAAAACCAAACCAAATTAAATTACTTTGATACTCTATTTTGATTTTGAAATATCATGTGAAATTAAATATCATTCAAGAATTACATCAATATGTATATCAGGGTCCCAAGAGAAAAGAAAGTCGAGGGTGCTAGCAAAGGTGGTTTATCCTTTTGCTCTAGTGAAACCGGGAGGATTCGAAGGGGATATGACGCTGAACGACATCAACGAGCGAATCCTAATGCCGCCAACACGGCCGGTGCGTCACCCTGTGGGGGATTTTGCTTGCCGGCCCCTCGTCTCTCCGGACGGACCGGGGTTGTCTGGCAAGACAGTGGTGGCGTTCACAAGGATTCACACCCAAGGGAGAGGCACTATAACTATTATCCGAACTAGAGGTTGATATATGGAGAAAGGTGGATAAAAAACGAGGCATTTTTAATTTGTTGAGATAAATTTTCATGAGGTTTCGAGATATAAGATCCTCATTTCAATTGTCAAATGTTGAATTATGATATCATGATATTGGACACGTAAAGTGTACGTATTAAAATGATATATGTATGCAATTGCAAAATGATAGAGTTACAAGATCCCAATTTGAAGTTGGAATGTAAATAGATGTATCTAAAGAGTTTGTGTATGTAGTACTATTTGAGTTTATAGTATAGTACAAAAAGTGTAATAGTTTTATTGTATCGAATATATATAGACTTGGATTCAATTTGAGTTCTATTCAATTGTGCTGTACCAAACACAAATATTTATAGTTTAATTGAGACTAAAATTTAAAAAATATTAATAATTATCTAAAAGTCATTTAATGTGTGGATTTTCAACGACAAGATCTTGATGTCATATTTGATTGCACATCAATGTATTTACCGAATAATGTGATGAGACAATTATTAATTTAATTACACAAAAACTCATGTGAGACGATTTCACGGATAGTTTTCGTGAGACGGAGCCCCATCACCCACAAATAACATGTGAATTGTAGGGTTTGAGTAGTAGGTAATTGGATTGTGGGTTGATCCGTCTCACATAATGTATTAAAATTCTGTGGGACGGTCTCACAAGAGACTTACTCAATTTAATTATATTTTCAACGTACAAACTTGCCAATAAGAAGAAAAGATATAATGAAAATCTTTCCTAAAAAAAAGCGAATCTTCTATAATAAATGTTTTTTCTTATTTTTAATTACTAATATACACTCATGTGAGACAGTTTCACGAATAGTTTCCGTGAGATGGAGTCTCTTCACCCACAAACAACATATGAATTGTAGGGTTTGGGTGGTGGGTAATTGGGTTGTGGATTGTCACGTCTCACATAATGCATTAAAATTTCGTGAGACGGTCTCACAAGAAATTTACTCTTTTATATATATATATATATATATATATATAATAATAATAATAATAATAAAGAGAGCATGCGAATGAGGTACGGCGCATGCGACAAAGGTAAAACAAAAAACTTTGCTACTTTTGAATACAACAAATTCGTGGTTAAAAATTATTCTTCCTAAAAAATAGTATTAATTAATTCACAGACATAAAAAAGTAAAGAAAGAAAATCATTAGCATTGTATCGTGTCAGATAATAATAATAATTATCATTATTTTTTTTAGGATAAATTTCAATCCAATTTATAGTTTAGTTTTTAATTTTAAACTCAATTTTTAAAGTTTTGCAATAAGGGACTCAATTTAATTCTTTTTTTTTTTTAATTTAAAACTTGAAATTTAGATTGAGTTCATAATTTAAGACAATTTTTTTTTATTTTTAATTATATTTATAAATTTATTAATATTTCAATATATATTTATATTTTAGATAAATTATAACAAGTTAGTGTAATTTTGAAATGATTTTCATCCGACTTGTATTGATTTATAAACAAAATATATATATATATATAATTAATTCATAAAATATAATTTATATAAAATTGATTAATACTAAAATTGAGTTTATGTGCTTTTATTAATAAAATTAAGAAAATAAAAAGAATCTTAATTTTATGTAATGTATTAATTATAATTTATATATATACATATAAATCAATACAAGTCGGATGAAAATTGTTCCAAAATTATACTAACTTGTCTTAATTTATCTAAAATAAAAATACATATTAAAAAATTAATTAATAAATATAAATAAATTTATAAATATAATTAAAAATAAAAAAAGGATTTTTTTTTTAAAATTGATAACTCAATCTAAATTTCAAATTTTAAATTAAGAAAAAATGTTAAATTAAATCCCTTATTGAGAAATTTTAAAAATTGGATTTAGAATTGAAAAATAAACTATAAATGGAATTTTGTTATGAAATTTAACCTTTTTTTTCTTGAAGACGTCGGGCCAAAAAATGATGGAATTACCTTTTAGGTCCAAATTAATTAATCTAAAAGTTCCATTTTTCTCGTACATATTGCACAACATGTAACTAATTCTTGCAATTATTGTTTTCTGACATTCAAATGTATTTTGGTTCTCATGTTTGTATTTTACGTAATAGTGGGGAAACATATGTATAATATTGTTGAGTGGTGCCATGATTTTCGAGGTTATTTATTTTGAGAGTTTAAATGTGTGTCATTATTTATTATTATTATTATATAATCACGATGAGTAATTCATGGGGTTGCCGAAGGTGGGGTACGCACTGCTATAATCATTGTACACGACTTCAAATAATTGCACTTGTTGGGAAATTCATTTTACCACAGCAACACAACTTAAAAGGGAAAACTATTATATATATCATTGATTTGATTATATTTTGTTGTTTCATTTTATATTTTATTATTTTAACATATAATATATTAATTAATAATAATATTTATTTTAGTGATTATTTTGAAATATTGAATAAAATATGTATTAAAAATTTCAAATTAATGATTTCGTGTGAAAATGCGAATCATAACTTAATTTCAATAACAATATAATTTTAATTTGTGAACAAGCATAAAAGTCAGAGTAGTTAGAATGTTATGTCGTTTTGTTCGTAGGGTCAATTTGGGTCGTTAAACTTTGGCATTTCAACAAAAAATATCCTCAATTTTTGGCCACATTATTTAATTTGATTTCTTATCTATAATAAAACGTTTGATTGACAGAGAGGATCCATTTATATAATTGACAATTATAAGCTAATAGTGTGAACAGAATTCAAAACAACTACTCCCTCCGTCCCACAATAAGTTTCCCACTTTCCTTTTTGGTCCGTCCCACAATAAGTTTCCCATTTCAAAGCTTACTAAAAATGGCAAAGAAAACTTCACAAAAATTACAAATATGTCATCCCTTGTTTTGATAAGTAAGTGGGCCCTACCACTTTCCCTTCCACCTTTTTCTACTAAATATCCTCTCTCCTCCCACTCACATTAAAATACACATTTTCCTTAAAAACAACACCCAAAAAGAATTGGGAAACTTATTGTGGGACGGAGGGAGTATAAGATAAAAAAACAATAAAAGTTATATATTTATTTACATAGTGGAGTAAATAAATTGAAAGATTTAACATATATATATATATATATGCACTAGCTAGTTAATGCACACTTTAATTAATTAAGTGGTTGCTATGCTATGCTATCAGTTAGTCTTGGAAAGTAAGTGAGAAACAGCTGTTGAATTTGTAAATTTTAAGTTTTTAATCTTTTGACACAAAATCACAATGATTATGTTGATTTGTGGAGGTCAATAAAATTTAGATGACGTTTTTGTGGCACCCCACTTGTTTTTTTTTTCTTTCCTATATATCATAGACAAATGAATGGTTTCTTATCACTTGATATTTCCATGATTTTGTCAATCACATATTTTTTTTTTTTGAATACAATTGGTATTTAATATATAAATATGAAGTAGTGTTGACTAATGTAATTAGGATGACAGTGAATGAGTGCTACACCGTTTTATCAATTTAATATTCAGTGAGATAGTTAATGACCAAGTTATAACTCACACTCCATAAATGGGTTTGATTAGCAGGTTGTGAGGCTGATTTCACATGTATTTATAAAATCGTCTCATATGAATTTTTGTAGTACAAATATATACATAAATTAAATAATAGATTCTTATGATATTGTCTCATATATTTAATTTGGAAGATGAGTCAACTCACTATCCATAATCTACAAGTAGAGATAATTAAACTGTTGAAATGAATTTTGAGTATGAGTAAGGATTCTATATGACTTCCATATTACTGAATTATGGTCTAATATAAGTTTTTCGGAAAATTAAAATCCTATAGAAAATAGCCTAAACAAATAATTATATTGTGTGCATTATAAGTATGATTACGATTTTCTCAATAAACAAAATTTTGAAATTTTCTATCATCAGTGAAGTAAACGAAATGTTATTAAAGAATGGATTTGATGATACATGCCAAGGATCAAATTTTGAAGATGAATTTTAATTAAATCCCTAAAATTTTAAATTTTAGGCCCGTAAAATTTGACACAACACATAAATTTTGAACTAACGTTATAAACACATTGTATTGTATATCATTCGGCAGTTCAATAAAAGGTCTCAGTGACAATAATATCATGGATATAAGAGATTCCATATTTTACCACAAAAGATAGTTTTGTTATCTTTTTTTTACCACAAATCAAAAATATGATAAAATTACCCTACTAAAAAAGTCAAATATCATTACGCACAGACTACCTTACATGATTTTCAATATTGTGTAAGTCATTAACTGCACAGTGATTTCTAATTTTTATCATAAGGGCAATTTTGTCAATTTTCATAATTTGTGGTAGAAAATTAATAAAATTATTTTTTATGGTAGAAAAATAATACACTATTTGATTTCATGGTATTAAGGACTATTGTCTCTTCAATAAAATACATGAATCTTTATATATATATATATATATATATATATATATATATATAAAAGAAGGACCAAGAATGCCACATGATAAGCATACAATATTTTCACATTAAATGTAGCTAATTAATTACTTCAAATTTTATGTTACTAAGAAACATTACTAATTAAATAATATAGTAATGTTAATAGATTTATCTCAATAACATATGCTAAAATTCAATAATATAAATTATTTCCAGAATTGAAATTTGTTAAATTTAAAAGTTTAAAGAAAAAATATAAATAAATAGAAAAAAACTAAAATAAAGGTGGGGTTGATTGAAAATGGTTGTTCAAACTTATTAATTAATGAAATTGAATAATTTTTTTGAATATGTGATTTAAAATAAATTATGAATGGTTGTTCAAACTTATTAATTAATGAAATTGAATAATTTTTTTGAATATGTGATTTAAAATAAATTATGAAATTTATTTGTAAAGTTTTGACTTTCATTTTTTATCGTTTATTTGAAAAGAAAGGTGAGGGTTGTTATAGACGTTGAAAATAAAAAGCAAACCAAAAAAAAAAAAAAAAAGGCGGGTGTGGTGTGATGAATAACATAATAGACATAATAATATTTTTTTTTTTTAAAATAAAAAAATAAAAAATTAGGATCCTCTACAAATGAAACTAATTATAATTCTACAATTAAATAATTATTTAATCATATTATGTTATATTTAATGTTCAATTAAATGATATACACTGCACAAATCATATATTTAATTTTAATATATAAATAATATTTATATTTTTCAAATTTACCAAATTTTATTTAATTTTTTTATAAAAATCCTGTATATTGCACGGGCCTTATACTAGTAAACATATATTATAAATACACTATATCAATAAAATGGTTGGATAAAGAGCATTACACTTGAGTCCACATACTATAAACACTTGGGTTCTTGATCAAGCATGGGTGTGAAATACTCAATACCATAACAATTTGTTATTAAATTATGGATTATAATTCTTTGAACTAAATTGAGTATCCTAGTGCAAACAATTGAAATCGGTGATGAGGTGGAAAAGTTAAAGAGTGATTAGATTTTGTTTTTGCTTTAAAGAGTGATATTAGATTATGGTCATTGGTTTAAGGGAGACAGAAACATAGCATATGATGGTGGCAGAGGGAACACACTACATATCTCTATCAAGATAGAGAAAGATGAGTGCATCTGTATCTATCTCTATCTCACTTATTAATTGACATAACAAGACAAAAAAAGAAAAAAGAAACAGACACTGGTTAAGTAGTACAAACTCGTGCTCACGCTTTCTTTTCTTTCTTTTTCATTCTTCTGAAACACCCACTTCACTCTCTTGCTTTTCTCACCTTCTCAAATTCCTATATCATAAATGAAGTTTCCATTTTGGGATTTAATTTTTTAATCTATTTGGTGTTTGGATTTGTACATAATCATAACTTAAATCTCTAAATTATAACCCTATATCATTTGTTACAAATAATATTTCATCTCACATCTTTTACTCCAAAATCATTACTATAAAGATGATGTATGTTGAAACACAAAAACTCCTGTGCACCAGGTGCATGAATCTAAGATCCGTGCAATCCGGGTCGATCCGACCCGGATCCGCGAGTTTTCAATTTTTTTTATTTTCCAAATTTTTGTCCAGACCTTTATGTTATAAATGTATAACCTTTACGTTATAAATGTGTGATCTTTATGTACAATTATCTCTACCTTTATGCACTGTAACTTAGGAAAAAAATGAAGATTTTCAACACAATTTATACTATGTACCTTTATGTGATATTAATGCGACCTTAATGTTATATTATGTCACCTTTATGTACAAATATTCTGACCTTTATGCATCTTTATATATTATATAAAGGTCATAATATTTATACATAAAGATGACATAATATAACATAAATGTCGCATTGATATCACATAAAGATGTTCAGTTCAAATTATATTGAAAATCTTCATTTTTTTTCTAAGTTACAGTACATAAAGATCATGATAGTTGTACATAAAGGTCACACATTTATAACATAAAGGTCACACATTTACAACATAAAGGTCACAACCTGAAAAAAAAAAAAAAAAAAAAGCAAAACTCAAAACACGCGGATTCGGGTCAAAAACCGGGTCTACCCGGATTTCATGTACACCAAGTGCACACAAGATCAACTCATGTTGAAAATGTTAGAATAAAAATGTTTACGATTATTTGTTGTATATATTTTTTAATAAATGGAGAGGTATACATGATAGTTTTTGTTGTTGCATAATATTACAAACACCTACATATTGTGCATATGAAATTTCTTGCTGTTTTATTAGAGACGAATCGACAAGTGCCAGAAAACAGAGACAACAACTATTATACAATAATGATGATGATCTGAATAGGGCTTCAAGAAGCTTGGTGAAAAGACAATCTGCTCGGTGAATCGATTCTTACTATATGTTCGTCCTCACAGCCAGAATCATCGCTCGAGTCATCTCTTGTTGCATGACTTTCATGACGCAATTTTTTAGGTTGTGACCCGCTGCTTTCTCGTTTATCTTCTTGCATATCAAGTTTCTTTCGCAATGTGTTGGACCCTTCTGATTTAACAGAGACCATTCGATGTCGTGCATGGACTGAAGGAACTCTCGGGTATGAGAGACTGTGAGCTGGCATCACTCTCCTACTTGGAAAACTTCTAGCACGCCGTCCTCGTATGTTTATCTGAAAATGAAGCAGCATTGTGGTAAAAGTAGATAAAACACACAAATCTAGAGAGTTATAACAAAGGAGAAAGAAAGGATAATATTAAAATTACCATGCTACCAAACATGCTTAGCTGCAATGCCCTTGCAGACAAATTGTTTCCTTGTTCGTCGGCCGCTTTCTGATCTTGACGTTTGGAATTGGAAACATGCTGAGGCCAACTCATTAGACCAAGAGTTCCGGAGAGATGATCAGCCGAATGTGATATTAATGATGATGACCTTTTTCGAAGAGTTCTGCCAGCCTCGAATCCAGTAATATCAAATATGACTACTCTTGCCCTTGTCTCAACTTGATATAATGAAGCTTGATTATAGAAACTTCCTGCTCTGGAGCCTACAAGGAGAATTTAAAATGAACTAATGCTACATGACTATGAAAATGGATATGGTAGCTGTTGTGCTGGGAATGGAAGGAATTAGATGAAATACAAATCTGATTTTATTTATTAAGGGATAAGAAACAGAAACAGTTAGGTCATTTCCTAAATTAACTTAGTTCCTGATTTTTGGCTGATTAACAACAGAATATAACCTTATATGCATGAACAATACTGAATCAATGAAAAACAGCTTCTTCCCAGGTTACTGTTCATAATGGTAGCACAGTTGAAATTTGAAAACATGTGAAAGGATGTTAAGATGCAACAAATAGAAGTGAAATATCCATTATGAATCCACGCCACGGAGTTTTCTAAAGCAAACTTATTTAACTTAATAAAATACCAAGTATAGCACTGTAGTACCATAGGTCAGGTCATCAGGCTCGACTGTGATCACTAATCACTAACAGAAAAGAAACCGAGTTCTTAAATAAATCATTGATGATTTCACAGTCTACTTATCCAACACTCAGACGTTCAAACTAAACACTAAAACATCATCAAATGTGAAGAGAAAATATGATTGAAAATTGGAGATAGATGCTAGACAGGCTGAAAGCATGCGCAATAAGCAGGATTATGAACTGTTAAAAGATAAAACACATGAGACTATAATATCAATTAGGAAAATGTATTTTAGACAAGTAATGTATGTACCTGATGTTTCGGATCGGTGAAAATTTTGATCAACACATGGTAAAATTGCTGCTGGAGCTGTAAGCAGCTCATCTTGCCCACCTTGCAACCTTATGAAACCTTCCAATAAGAAACCCACAGATTGATGATGTAATTCAAAACTCTCCCCTCTGATGTATATATTCATCATTGATCTTTCAGCAACAAGTGTTCTTAAATCTTGCATTGTCATTTTCTCAAAGATATGAGGAAGCATGATTTTGGCAAGAACAATGAGACCCTCCTGCAGATTAAAGAATAAAATCTTCAGGCACAGCTCATAAGATATTTGAGAACACCACTTGAAGCAAAGACAATTTTTCCTTCAAATATGACAAGTGAAACACAACCAAGAATATGTGCACTTGCAGGATGATAGTGCATCCATTATTGCCAGCTAAAATATGCAGAAACTGACAAAGGAAGTGATAATTGGAACTTTATAGGCCACAAAAACAATACGAAAAAAAGTACCACAAATACCTACCCGCCAAAAGAAATCTTCCACGGCAGGATCAGATCTCAATGCAGAAAATATTTTTTCAGCCTCAATAAAGAAGCAGAGCACCACGGAATCGGTAGTGATATCGCAGATGCATGGCTTCTCAGCAAGCACTTCATACAAACCCAGGGTACTTCCATGAGTAAAAGTCGGGTGCAGAAAATGCTTATTACTCATATTTTTCCTTGACCACTGCTCAGAACCGACAATCATGAGTGAGCTACAATAAATATCAGATACAAGTCATAATAGAACTTATAGCAAATACAATTTCTATATACCTTCACTACTCCGTTTGATATTAACCAGATACCAGCTGGCTTTGATCCCTCCCTGTAAAGAGTTGTTCCTGATAGTTTCAATGTTTCCTTAGTAGATACTGCTATCGTCTCACGCACCATGTCTGGTAGGGCTCCCAGTAGAGGATTGCTTGATATCAGATCCCGTATTATTGGAATTTTCACCAAAGGTGGATTTCTCAAGAGCTTTTTCAAGTCAGTCTGAAAAAAAGATCAAATCTTATTCATTATAACTTTCAAATGAAAACATTAAAAAGAAGGAATTTTATCAATCCAGGTCAAGTTAAATATGAAAGATAAATTTGATGAATCAAATTAAAATTCCAAACTAAAACGACATTAACATTTCTCTATCAGGCGTTATCTGATTTTCATGATAAATCTTATCAAGACTTTTATCAGAAATTGGAAACCATCAAATTAAGATTCCAAAATAAAATAACATTAACATTTCTCTATTAGACATAATCTCATTTTCAAGATTGAAAACTATCAAATTAAGATTTCAAAATAAAATGACATTAATATTTCTCTATTAGACATTATCTCATTTTCAAGATAAATCTTATCAGGACTTAAAGATTAGAAACATCAAATTAAAATTCCAAAATAAAACGACATTAACATTTCTCCATTAGGCTTATTCTATTCTCATAGCTTTGGAAACATCAAATTAAGATTCAAAAATAAAACAATATTAACATTCTCATAGCTTTGGAAACATCAAATTAAGATTCCAAAATAAAACAATATTAACATTTCTCCATTACGCTTATTCTATTCTCATAGCTGATGTGGCTGCCCAAATCACACTTAATCGAAAAATTAAAATTAGGGCGTAAAAGTTTATATTGTTATTTTATTAGTTATAATTTTTGATAGAATATCCAATTGAATACAAAATTTATTGTTTTTTGACAAAAACTTTTGTGCACCTGGTGCACGGACCCTAGATCCGTGCACCCGGGTCGACCCGACCTGCCACGCGCCCACATGCATCCCTAGATCGCGGACAAAATCCACCCAAACATGCTCTTCTAGGTGCCAGACCTTTATGTTATGTTAACTATACATTTTAGTAGTATTAGTCATACCTTTTAGTTATATTAGACGTATATTTTGTAAGACTTGCTATACCTTAACATTTTTTTTAGACAAACATATTAACCTTTCATTCCTTTTAGTTATAATAGTCGTACATTTTAGTATTATTAGATATACCTTTTAATTATGTTAGTTGTACCTTTATATATTACATAAAAGCATTTACTGATAGTTTCCTTTTTATTCAAATTAATATTATATAACTTCTAAGATATCAATATTGATACAAAAATTAAATCTCTAAATTTA
Source organism: Scutellaria minor (assembly GCA_954870855.1). Lineage (NCBI taxonomy): Eukaryota > Viridiplantae > Streptophyta > Magnoliopsida > Lamiales > Lamiaceae > Scutellaria > Scutellaria minor. The sequence goes on from OX940733.1 coordinate 16,327,417, forward strand.
TCCAATATATATGGATAGTCCACTATCAATATCGATATTTTATGACATTGTATCCAATATAATATTGACATTTTGCGATATTGATTTTTGTCCAATAATATATATCGATAGTCCACAATCAATATTGATGTTTTTCTATATTGTATCCAATATAATATCGATATTTTTCGATATTGATTTTTGTTCAACAATATATATCGAACAAATATTTGTATGATAATATTAATATTTTTACACTTTTTGCCATATTAATATTCATCCAATAATATACATCAAAAATCCACAATCAATATCGATATTTTGCGATATTATATCCATCCAACATAATATCGATATTTTACGGGTACAATATAATATCAATGTTTTGCGGCTACAATATAACATTGATATTTTGCGATATTGATTTGTGTCCACTAATATATATTGAACAAATATCTACATGATAATAATGATATATTTACAAGTATAATATATTGATAGTTCATGTATAATATAGTAATTGATTACCATTCTTAAATATATCTAATATTAATTAAAATCGAGTTTACTAATGCTTAAATGTATCTAATAATAATTAAAAAAAACAATGAATTTTGTATTCAAATGATATTTTATCAAATATCATAACTAATGAAAAAAAATTTAAAGTTTTACACGATAATTTTAATTTTAATTTTTCAATTGACAAGTCATGTTAGCTATAAGAAGAGAATGAGATAACACCTAATAAAAAAATGTTAACGGTGTTTCATTTTAAAATCTTAATTTGATAGTTTCCAATGTTAACAGTGTTTCATTTTGAAATATTAATTTGATAGTTTTCAAGCTATAAGAAATTTTGGAATCTTGATTTGATAGTTTCCAACGTTAACAGTGTTTCATTTTGAAATCTTAATTTGATAGTTTAAGTTATAAGGAGAGAATGAGATAAGAGAATGAGATAATGCCTAATAAGAAAATGTTAACGGTGTTTCATTTTGGAATCTTAATTTGATAGTGTTTCATTTTGAAATCTTAATTTGATAGTTTTGAAGCTATAAGAAGAGAATGAGATAACTCCTAGTAGCAAAATGTTAACGGTGTTTCATTTTGGAATATAGTTTCCAATGTTAACAGTGTTTCATTTTGAATTTGATAGTTTTCAATCTTTTAAGCCTTGGATTTACAAGATTTATCTCTCATATCATATCCCGCATTGATAGTTAATTTATCTTTTGAGTTTGAATCGATAAAATCCCAAAAAAGAATAACCATAACAAATAGATGAGCACAACCTACCTGGACAGCATCATGAAGATGGATCATCTCTTTATCTTCTAATATGCCAATCTTCTCTAGGTTGTGAACATATTCAATCAAATGATTCAGAACTGAATATGTAACTTGTCTTGTTTTTACAACACGTAGCACCTAAAAGATGTTATTAACTGTAAATCTCATAAACCATTACTATGTACTGTAGGCTATATTATAGTCTGCATACCTGAGGAAATGTAACACGAACATCCTCTAGAAACTTTCTTGCTTCTTCACCTTCCTGCTCACTTTCCCTAATTACAATGGCTGCAATCTCACTGTCTCCTAAATTATCAATGCATATGTAAGAAATATAACATAGACAATTGGTTTTTGTTAAAAGATGTGAATTAGAAATCAATTTGAAACCAAAAAAAAAAAGGACATATTAGAAAGTGACTCAATCAATCTAGTTCGATTTAGAAAATAGAAAACAGAAACTAAGGCCTTCTTTGGTTTCATTTTCAAATTCTGTTTCTGCCTTTTCCATTACTAAAAAATAGAAAAAAAAAGTCCAATTCAATATTTTTAACAAAAATACCACCCTTTATATTTTGTACATACAACCAACAATTAACACATAAATATTATTTTAGTGTAACCAAAGTATAACTCTAATTATGATGTTTCACTAATTTAAGAATGCTGACAAACCACTAGCCAGTTAGATAATAGTTCCTCTTCTATATAGCTTCACTAAAATAAATGGAATAATAATTTCTCAACCCAAAAGTTTACTGAACAGATAAAATGACGGTACCTATTAATTATTACTCTTAAACTATATATATGATTTTCAATCCAATAAAATCAATATTTCAATACATGTACACACATTTTAACTTTCACACAAACGAGAAATTGGGAGTACACTGAAAACACTCAACATGAAAAATGTTAATGATAATGTAATCATAAACAAGGCTTATTGTAGAGCATCTTACTACTTTACCAAGTCTAAATGCAGCCTAACTTAAAATGAAATGACATAAAACTTAACTGATTAACCAAAACTAGTTAAAAATACATAAAATCATAATATCTTACTTTATCTTCAAAACTTTATGTGCAGAGAGCTATACAGATAAATGTACATAGACCTTATCCATATAAAATTATACAAATCATAGAGGAAATGCTTTCCATAATCATCTGAAACTAAAAACAATAATCTTTTTTCAAAACAAAACAAAAATTGTATTATCGGTGGTGTTTCTTCAATCTTCACATACAAATAATGTAAAACATAGTCATTGCCACATTCTATTAAGGATTTTGTTCTTTAAGTGGGTTCATAAATGATAGAGGTCACGTGTTTTGTGTGTCATTGTTCCAGTTTTATATTGGTCAATTTGGTTAGGATTTGTTTTTTAAGTTTTGGAGGCTCAGAGGTCAAGTGTTTTGGGTGTCATTGTTCCAGTTTTATATTGGTCAATTTGGTTATAAAGGAATTGAAGAATTTTGAGGAACCATCAAGGAAGTGCAAAGTTTAGAGTCTGGTGTCAAACCATAGAGATTTCAAACTTTTTTTTGTCCGATCTGGTTTTGAAGCTTTTTGTTTATTTGTTTGAGATTCTTTATTCCATTTCACTGATTTTCTCTATATACAAAATGTTAATTTCTTCTAGTTAGAAAATAGAAGAACCAGAGATTTCAAAACTTGCTAGAGATAGGATTCGGTCTGTTTTGAGGCCTTTTTGTTTATTTGTTTGAGATTCCTCATTCCATTGCACTGATTTTCTCTATATACAAAATGTTAATTTCTTCTTGTTAGAAAAGTAGAAGTGATTATAAGTGTTTGAGGCTTTTTGTTTATATTCCATTTTTCTCTATATACAAAATGTTAATTTCTTCTTGTTAGAAAAGTAGAAGTGATTATAGTTGTTTGAAGTCTTTTTGTTTATTTGTTTGAGATTCCTCATTCCATTACACTAATTCTCTCTATGTACAAAATGTTAATTTCATCTTGTTAGAAAATAGAATAACCATAGAGATTTCAAAACTTTTTTTTTTTTTGTGTCGGACATTGTTAGAGATAGGATTCTATTTTGAGGCCTTTTGTTTATTTGTTTGAGATTTCTCATTCCATTGCACTGATTTTCTCTAGATAAAAAATGTTAATTTTTTCTTGTTAGAAAAGTAGAAGTGATTATAGATGTTTTGAATGAGGTGAGTGATTTTAGTGAAAGTGATGTAGAAGACGAGTTAAATTTTAATTTCTTATTGTAAGAAAAGTAGAAGTGATTATAAGTGTTTTGAATGTGGTAGGTGATTTTAGTGAAAATGATGTAATAGAGGAGTTAGTGTTTTAGTGTGTAGAATATGAGTATAGGTGTAGGAGTATCACTCTAGATTCGATCTAGAATTCTCTACACTATTTCTTATTCAAACTTCTCTAGATTTTAAGTAGAGTTCTCTAATCTTGATTTCTCTAGAACACTCCTTCTCCTACACTATTTAGAAACTTCTCGATAAGTGCATTGTTCTTCAATACTTCTTAAAAGAGAGCCACAATTTTTCAATCAAAATCATGTGTCAAAGGAAACAAATGACGAAAATATTGAGCACATAGCTTGCACAATTCGGTATATAAGGAATAAAGAATGCAGGAAAATCTTACCAATGAAATCATGTAGTTGCTGTCTTGCAATTCTATGGGCGCGGAGAAAGGAAGCAGAGATATAGCATGCAGACTCTAATCTCTCAACGGTATAGTAAGTAACAAGCTTTCGAGGGATGATGCTTGATTGTAGAAACTTATAGTGATTTGGGATATTCACGTAAGATTTAAGCCCTTTCCAATCACACAATGCTTCATGAGATACTAGGTCAATTGCTTCATCAACAGACCGCATTAGAAGATTAGCCGTAGTTTGAGTGATCCTTCCCTCATCAAGCATGACCCAGTAAGCTGCCTGAACACCTTTAATTATATTATCACATTAAGTTAGACATAATAATCATTTAATGCACATAACAAATTGGGTCTGTGACATTCTATTTGTTAGATACATATTGATCTAAAGAAACAGCCATGTCCTATTTGTTTGAACAAAATGATTACAGAGGCATACCCTTTCAAATGAAAACAGCTTCTTTTCTCTTATTTTTGTTTCTGAAAACCTCTCAATCAAGGAATTGTTTATATTCAATCTTGGATATTTTATTAGCAAAAAGAGTCAAGTGTTACAGGGAGTGATTACTCCATCCTTGTGTTGGTCCTTACAGTTAGGAAGAAATAGAAGAATCTTTGAGGATCGAGAGGAATGAGGAAGTGTGAGATAAGGTTGTTTGAATTTATAAATACACAGGGATACCCTCTCAAACAAGAACTATTTCTCTTATTCCAATATTGAACCTTGGATATATGAGTTCCGAATCGAATCTCTTTAAAAAGAATAATTTATGCAGTGAACAGATTTTACATTTGTTCAGTTGTTGTGAACTGTAATTTAAGAAATTTATAATGCTATTAGATTTTAGAAAGGAAAATATCAGAATGTGTATTAAAATTAAGCTGTGCGATATGGTTACAGGAGTTGGAAAAAAACCATATTTCCTGTATACACAGAAAATAAGAAAGTAAAACAGTCGGCTATTATAATTTGAAGTATTATGGACATAAGGTCATAGATAACTTACCATTTAAAAAGCGCATTCGGATATCTTTCAAATTCATATGGTCAGGATTATCATCATTTTCAGTTGAATGAGGGTGTATTCGTTCACCATCCATATCATTTAAGCTTGTTATGTATCTTCTAACAGTAGGCCAATCAGCAGGTCCTAGTTCTTCATCGTCCCCAAGATCACCAAAGGCATCTAGTGCTTTGTTCAACATTTCATACTTTGTGTAATTCAATATTCGCCTCTGCCATAAAATGTTATTAACAAAAATTGTTGATTTTGGACAGGCCGTTGAGAGAATACCCAGTACATTGCTATAACAACTATATTCACAATCTTATGTACAAAATTCAACATACATACAATGGAGACCTGTATGTATGAACATTTCAGTTGTTAAATCTATGACATGGGGGCCAAAATAATCTCGCATAATTATTACTATGAATCCTAAAAGACAGTAACTAAGTAACTAAGCGACAAAACATAAGATTGAGAAACATTAGTGATTTAACAGATTACAAAACCAGATATTTCATGTTTTAACACTCATCTCATAATATCTTTGGAAGATCCATCTCTCTGATAATGAGTAGTAGTAATGGTACTATGGAATATGGATAGTAGACAAGATCCATCTCTCTTTAGTAATGTTTTAACACCCATCTCATGTTGCTTGTGGTAATAGTTTATAGCATTGTTCATCTAATCTACATTACATTTATTATTAACAAAGTAAGTCTTTGAACCATAGATATGCTGTATAACAATAGATCACAATATTGTACCTTTGGTGCCGATAGCCCATCCATCTTAAGAATATGTAGAAAAAACTGTGTTGTTGATCCATTCACAATGAGCGTAAGGAATACAACTCCACCAGTTAAGAAAACAAACTGCAAAAGCAAGAAAAAGTATTGTACATGGCATAATAGTAAAATTAATAGTGGTTCAATTTGATGTAGACATGACATACCAAAGTCCCAGTATCAGAACTGATATAAGGTGACTTGTCACTGGCTCGCTGAAACACCAATAAAGATAAAACTTAGACAAATAATTTTTAAGTAGCAATTTTACAAGTAGAAGTTGGAGAGCCAGGCTCAGATATCATGTAACAGTGACCATTATTCATAAACAATCAGTTCCTCTATTTAAACAACAGCTATGCATGGAAATTTAATCATAAACAACTCCTGAAACAATCAACACCCAGGCATGCAGGATAAACACACTAAGAAAATTAGCATTGACAAGCACCATCAAACTAAAGTGGGTCAATTGATATTTGCTTTCAAGACAATGGTAATAGAAGCACTCCTTCGATAACTGAAATTGTTAATTGATGCGCATCTAAAATGGCACAAAAAAGTTCAACAATAACATTTGTACAGAAGTCTCAGGATAACGATTTTGCCACCCACATCAAACTGGCTGGAAAAACTCAGCTCTTGGGACTTGCTTTTTTTGTAGCTATGACAAGGAGAACTTCCACCATCATTATCATGTGCAAGTAGTTGTGCAGATAAACTTAGTGAAGATATATCATTCACTATGGGACTGGTTTAACTGAAGAAAAATACACCAAAGCTCATTTTCATTTCTTTCCCCAAAACATCCCAGTAAATTAGCAAAGAAGAATCAGTTTGTTCATTTCACTTCATTTCAAGTATGAATGATTGGGTTAACTTGCAAAATGTTAACATTCCATGGTACCATCAACAAGATAAATCAAGGGAGCGCATTACTGTTAGGATGTATACTATAAGCCTAGCTTTTTGTATGAACATTTTTTTTTGATATGAGAATCATTTTGGTCATATGTTTGCATTTTATATTTGTTATATATGTTTATGTAATGTCCAATTAATTTATATTATAGATAACTTGGTGTGTGGTGCCACACAGAAGATCATGTTATCAGTTTCTTATAAATTATAAATAGTAGCTCACAACCAAGATGGATTTGGACAAACCATTGGAATGGTTGTAGTGTAATTTGTTATTAGTCTATCTTGACTATAAAGTTACACTAGTACATTTTGTATGTATTGAGCAGGACCATTTGAGGTTGTTCGATTTATACTGACTATATAATAGAACAAAACCTCTGTTATTATGGATGTACATCTTCTTAATCCCTATATAATAACGGGCACGTATGCTCAGTGTTTATTTCTTTAATTTGCCAATGGGTGAGATTTATTCATAAATCAATAAGCTCGGTGAGTTGGGAGATAGCATTGTTTATATGGTGTGCTGTTGATTATAGAAGGAATCCGTGTCCTAATTATTTAGGATGATAATGTCCCCTTGAGGAGCTCATAAGGATTATCATGTAAACCCTGCAGGTGGATTTAATCCGACATGATAATAAGGATGAGTGGTACTACTCTTGAAATTAGATGTAAATTAATTAAGTTGTCAGTAACTTATTTACTTTATGGACATTCGATATCTTAAACACGGGGAAATAAATGTACACATAATAAAAGGAGCCCATATTATAATATGGGATTGAGACGGTAGTTCAATAATAATTCTCTAGTGGACTGAATTATTATTGATGGGCTTAAGTTATGTGTTCGGGCCGAACACAGGATACTTAAGCCCATCAGGAGGCCCAACCCAATTCCTCCTCTAGGTCCCTGGTGTAGCCTATATATAGCTCTTTTAATCAGCGCCTCCCTTAAGTTTCTCACGCTCAATCTCACGCAAAAACACACAGAACCGTGAGGCTAGAGAGAGAGGGACGAGATCGCTGTTTTCTTGGAAGATCGTCGCCCACACGACGTCCGAGGAAAGGGCTGGGAATACATCAGAAGATCAAGAGGTCTACGAGGGTATGATTTCTCTTTCCGCTGTGTACTTTTATGGATCCCAATTCTGACAGCATAGAGCCGGCGATCCGTCGGTTCCAACAATTACCAGTTTCCATCAGAAAGGAACAACAAGGTGTATTTCTTAAATATTTATGAGATGAGCTTGCAATTAATAATTACAAGTAGAAATTAATAGTTAAGAGAATCACAAATAGATCCTAACTGTCAACTAAATGGAAACATTCCACATGAAAAAGTCAGCACCTCATCAAGTTCTCATTAGTCACTGCAGAGGGATATAAAATGGTAAATATTGAGTTTTCAAATTATCTGAAATAAATCAAATTACAGAGTAAGCCAACTGAATCCTTTACTTAATAAATCAAAAAATATGTATGCTTTCCTTCAGTAATTTGTATTGCAGTATTTTTACTTGCTGGACGTTTTCTCATAAACCATGAGGAAGCAAACTATATAAGTAGAACTACATATCATGGCAGGAAAAATAACAGAAAGCTGAAATTCACAGCCAAATAAAGATGTGTCAATATTGCTAGATGAACTTACCTTAAGAGAGAGAGAAAGTGCCAATGCTACAGTCCCACGCAGACCAGACCAGACAAGAATAACAGCTTCTTTCCAATCCAAACCATAACCAAAATATTGCAGAAATGGATACAACACTCCAACTACAACCACCCTAGTGACTTGAACAATCACATATAGAAGGAATAGATAACCCCAAGAATTTTCTGCGTGAGAAATAACAAAAGTTGATCTATCTATATATAAAAAATCAGTTTCAATTATAAGAAACCGTTCCCACTCATTTCTACACCACAGTTTTCTCTCATTTATATAAGCCAAATTTTGTGAAAGAAATATTTTCACGCAAAAAATATCTGCAACTTATCTCTTCTCTATTGATCTCTCTAATCTATCTATAAATAAAAACACAAACGTTATAAGAAATTGTTCCGCTCATTTATATAAGCCAATTTTTGTGTGAGAAATGTTTCCATGCAAAAAATAGAGGATAACTCTTGATTTTTGCCAAATATAAACTTAATTTTTGTTGCATAGTTTATTGTATAATAAAATTTGAGTTTTTAAAATATATGTTTTGGTGGTTTAAAATTTGGCGACATTTTCTCTAAATTTTCAATATTCTGATAAGTATATTTTCCTAGAATATCATACATACATACAAATATCAATATTTTCTCAATTTTTCAGATATTAGATCAAATTTATACTTTCAAATTAATGATATATATTAATATCGATATCTTTAATATATTTAATATTTTATGAAAATTATAACAATTAATATTGAAAATATTGAGATTTATTGAGCATGCATAGAAATATGTTAAACATTAGTAAATATTTATAAAAAGTTATAAATATTCTTAATTTCTAAGAATTATTCCAATATCAACATTCAATATTTCCTTTAATTCAAAATATTCATATTTCCATCAAGATTGATATTTTAAATTTATAATACAATTTGAATTGATTATTAGAAAACATTAATTATTTTTTTACAGAATACGCACAAGAAGATGACTATTATGACATAAATGTACAGGATGATTTGGTTCTAATGATCAATATTTTGAATTCATAAACAATTTGAATTGAATAATAAAAAATATATTAATTATTTTTTTACAGAATACCCAGCGCACGGGAGGATGACTAGTATGCATTAAAGTTAAGAACATAAACGTAGAGGAGTATTTGGTTTTGATGATTAACATTTTGAATTTGTAGTACAATTTGAATTGAATATTAGAAATTATTAATTATTTTTTTATAGAATACCCGTGTATTGCACAAGAGGATGACTAGTATGCATTAAAGTTAAGAACATAAATGTAGAGGAGGGAGGATTTGTTCTGATAATGAATATTTTGAATTGTAGTACAATTTGAATTGAATATTAAAAAATATTAATAATTTTTTTACAGAATACCCGTGTTAGTATGCATTAAAGATAAGAAAATGAATGTAGAGGAGGATTTAGTTAAGATGATGAATATTTTAAATTTGTAGTACAATTTAAATAGGATATTAGAAAAAAATATTATTTTACAGAATACCTTGTATCACACGGGAGGATGACTAGTAAGCATTGAAGTTAAGAAGATAAACATAGAGGAATTGATTTTGATGATCAATATTTTGAATTTGTAGTACAATTTGAATTGAATATTAGAAAATATTGATTATTTTTTTATAGAATACCCGTGTATCGCACAGGACAATGACTAGTATGCATTAAAGTTAAGAACATAAATGTAGAGGGAGGATTTGGTTTCGATGATGAATATTTTGAATTGTAGTACAATTTGAATTGAATATTAGAAAATATTAATTATTTTTTTACAGAATACCCATGTATCGCACAGGAGGATGACTAGTATGCATTAAAGATAAGAACATAAACGCAGAAGAGGATTTGGTTTTGATGATGAATAGTTTGAATTTGTAGTACAATTTGAATTGAATATAAGGAAAAATTATTTTTTTCACAGAATACTTGTGTATAGCATGGGAGGATGACTAGTATGCATTAAAGTTAAGAACATAAACATAGTGGAGGATTTGGTTTTAATGATTAATATTTTGAATTTGTAGTACAATTTGAATTGATTATTAGAAAAATATTAATTATTTTTTTATAGAATACCCGTGTACCGCACAAGAGGATGACTAGTATGCATTAAAGTTAAGAACATAAATGCAGAGGAGTGAGGATTTATTTCTGATGATGAATATTTTGAATTTGCATTACAATTTGAATTGAATATTAAAAAATATTAATTATTTTTTTATAGAATACTCGTGTATGTAGAGGAGTGAGGATTTGTTTCTGATGATGAACATTTTGAATTTGTAGTACAATTCGAATTGAATATTAGAAAATATTAACTATTTTTTTTACAGAATACCCGTGCATGGCATATGAGGATGACTAGTATGCATTAAAGTTAAGAACATAAACATAGAGGAGGATTTGGTTTTGATGATGAATATTTTGAATTTGTTGTACAATTTGAATTGTTAGAAAAAAATATTTGTTTTTTGCAGAATACCCGTGTATCGCATGGGAGAATGACCAGTATGCATTAAAGTTAAGAACAGGAGGATTTGGTTCTGATGATGAATATTTTGAATTTGTAGTACAATTTGAATTGAATTAGAAAATATTAATAATTTTTTTTACAGAATACTCGTTTATCGAACGAGAGGATGACTAGTATGCATTAAAGTTAAGAACATAAATGTAGAGGATGATTACAGCTTAAAGAATTTGTTTTGCTAACGGGATAAAAGAAAAGGATAACTTACCATGGGTTTTAAATATACTGTTGTTTCTGAGGACACTTTCAGCTATAACTACTCCACTGCAAAGATAAAGAGGCCATTAGGATCACTGAAGTTGGATTATTATTATTATTTTTTTGAAATAAAGTCAAATCTAGGACGTTCATCAAAAGTCCTGACCAAAAAAAATCATAGGTTAAAATTGTCAAGATCAAGATGTTAGATAAACATGGGATGTTTGCCCCACAATTATCCTTGATCACAAACTTCAAGAATACTGAAAGAGTTTACTTCGTTGTGAAAAAACATTGAAATATTGAATTTCATGTTGACCAGTTGAAAAGTGGCAGGCATGGAGCTGAACTAGAAATATAACAATAAAAGAGGTTCAAGAAAGGCATGCAATTGCTAAAACTCATTCTTACCTTAAGATGAAGATTAATGTATTAGCAATATAAGAAACCATTTCCCTGAAACAAATTATACACCTCATAAAAATGCAATCCTGGAAATGATGTAAACAGTAAAGAATTTAAACTAATATGGAAACACCATAGAAATGTACTAATGAAGAGAGAGAGAGAGAGAGAGAGAGAGAGAGAGAGAGAGAGAGATATGAAAGACTAACAAAAATATATGGATGATGATGGTATTAGTTTCTTGTAGCTCCACAAGGCAAACACAGTATCAAGAGTATAATTTCAATGTTCAGATATATGTAGCATAACAGAAATCATGCATATTGACTTTTGATACAAGTGCTCTTTGTACACTGGGAAAGGAGTGGAATTGGATTGCCTTTCACATCTAATCTGTATAACAGTGGGTCATCTTCTTTTTATTTTTATTTTTTTGGGGGGTCATTAAAAAATCATGTTTGCCATCGAGCTTTTGTCTCAAGCTTCTTGCTGATTTTTCTGGTATACTGGAAATTATTATTTTTCTACTAGATTAGTGTTGACAATGGTCATTTGTTTAAAAGCTTCTAACTATTGCTGAGACATGAATTGTATCTAATTGGTGATTTCACAGGATCATTCTCATTATATTTGCTGCTTTGCAAAAATAGATCAGTTCGTGTCAAATTTGGTATATGACACAAAATTTGTTAGCATGAATAGAAATGCATAAGTTAAGCAAAGAGTATACCAAAAATGATGCAAGCTTTGCTGACTTCCACCCTTAAAGGCTGTTCGAGCCACGGCAGAGTAGAACCTGTCCATGCATCTCAATTCAGTCAGCAGTTTATGAAATTGGTATGGTTAATCTTTTGGAAATAAATAACGTACATCCCCAAAGTCATGACAGTCAAAACTCCAGAAACAGCAACTCCTTCTTGAGCCTGTCACCAATAATTTACACTTAGTTCTGATATATGAAAGACAGAAATAGAGAAAACGTGAATATATGTTGATTTAATCATCACTAAATTGATGGAATTCACTATTGAAAAAGGTGCATTGATCATACATGACATGTTAAGTTTTCTGTGCATAAAGTATAACATATTCCAGAAATCCTTATTTCAGACAAATATAAGTTGCTAAAACCCCTTAATACTAATTGGATCAATGTCAGTCCTCCACAACTCGAAAATAATGCTTTCTTCCATCCTGCTAATTCCTTGAAATGTGTTTCAGAAATATTATAACAAGGACCCTCTAGAATAATTAAGACATCTTTGTCTTCAAACAAAATCTAACAATCTATAATCATTGAAGTAGCATGTCCATTGATTAGCACTACAATGCAATGCCAGATTTGAGAGTGCATGGCTTAAACTATGTAAAAGCAATTAACTGTTCATGACAATAGAATTGAAAAAATTAGAGGAACTCAGACGACTTTCAGTACATTACACTAGCAATTTACATGCTAAAGCAAGGGGGACGGGACTTCGCATATGATATACTACATAAAATTCAACAACAAAGAGCTCGTCATAAAAGTCCATAGGTTTAGTAAGGTACATACTGTGAAGTAGGCCACGTAGCTCACAGCAAGTGTCAGAGAAATTTCAATAACTGTGTCATTGAATATAAATCCAAGCCAGAAAACGGATGCTAATCCAAAAGCAAGACCCATAGCTACACTGCACCATGAAAAACAGTTATCAGAAATGTACATCAGAGCATTATTGTCTACTGAAGGTACATGCACATACGCTCCGAGAGAGACTTGTGACAAAAATTTGATTATGGCTCCCCAATTAAAGCTCTCACCAAGAACCATCCTGTAAAACAACTGATAGACAACAATTGCTGTCCTGAAATCATAATTGAAGTATAATTAGATTTCCAGAAGACAAAATCAAAGACAGTTAATTCTAAGTTAAACAACTACATATTTCAGAACAACTAAGCAGTATCCTTTTGGGATAGTAAACTAGTCAGTTATAACACAATTTATTGATAATTATACCCGTCATTCATCAAGGACTCCCCTTCAATTATAGTACTCAATTTTTTGCTAGCACCCAGATCTTTAAGGAGGGCTACAACAGCTACAGGATCAGTAGCACTAAGTAGACTGCCAAGCAGTAGTGACGTTTTCCAGCTCCAGTTATACGGAAAAGCAAGCTACAGGTTCTTAATAGTCAGTATAATGAAAAACGAAATGGTCAACATCAGATAAGAAAGATTCTCAAACCTTTAAAGCAGCCCCAAGACAAAAGGTTGAAATGAGCACTCCAGGGCCAGCAAGAAGAAACATTTGCATCATACACCTCTGCAATGAGATGGAAAAATGAAGAAAGAAGATTTTTTGATTAAAAACCCCTTTCATATTTAAGTATTTGCGCCTGATATAAATAATTTACTCTCATGCAACTATATCATGACCTTACATGTCACTAACAGGCTCTTTCATCTATTTAAGGATAAATCAATACATCCCCTGGGTCCAATAGTTGGGTATCAGATATATCAGGTCAGGTGTGGATAATTTCAAGTGACATATTCTAATATCCAGACCGACATGAAAAAGAGGTTCCCCAAAGCATTGGCTATCAGGGTAACCTTGATTTTATATACATACATACATACATATATATGTATATATATATATATATATAATGGAGATGTGTTATCGAAGAGAAATGACATGAGACAAAAGGTAATGGAAATGAACCTGAAGGATACAAATGAAATGGAAAAATGATACCTAATGAAATAAAAAACTTAACTTGAGTGGAAAAAAAAGTAGAGGTGATATGAAAGACAAATGAAATGGAAATGAAACCTTAATGATATGAAAAGGAAACAGAAAAGAATTGAAATGCAAGGCACCTTTTCTTTATTAGATAAGATCCAAGACATTGTATTAATTTCAAAGCAATAAATTTACAACAGATGGATGAGAAATCCAATGAAAATCAGAAATACGAACAGGCAACCAAAACTTCCCAGAACTCCATAACAGACCCTAACTATCCTAAAAAAAATCTGATATTCCTCTTCAACCATTACGAAACAACATACAACAGAGGCAATCACTCTCCCAAAATCTTACCCCTGCTCCTAATGTATGCACTTATGCATATACATGTATAGGTCTTTGCTATTCAACATGTCATATAAATCTATAAAAGACATGCATATGACCCAAAAAAAATTATATCAAAATTAAAAAGTCTTTTACAAGGTAAGGTTTCGTATATTCTGGTGGTTTTGGTTTTTGTTTATTTCTTTTTATTTATTTATATATTACAATTTTGATTTTCTTGAATGTGTTGATTGTTTTGTTGATAAGGCTTTGTGCTTGTTTTATAAGTTAGCGGCTTATGATTAGAATAAAAAAGTCATTGTCTTTCATTTTTCTGATCATCACTTCCAAACGATACTTAATCACTAGAATTGTGTGTATCAAAAAACAACAAATATTTATCATTTATGCACTATTTATATAAAGTATTTTTATGATTACATGTAACATGCAACACAGGTTTTTGTCATGAATTGTTAGTACAAAATTGTCTAAATATATTTTTCAATGCGTCTCTTGTAAGAGTATTTTTGAAGAAGCAAATTATCAATAGCAAAAGCCTATGTGCTCTTAATGAAAGAAGCTTAGGTAGGATGTGAAGGAAAAGAATTGGTTTATGCATATGCGTAAAAGTATATAAAAGCAACATAGTAGCTGGAACTATTTCCATAAAAAAAAGTATAAAATTAGTTTAAATCTACGGTTTCCGCATAAAATGTAAATTTCACTAAATCCACTCTTGTTTCTACATCCACAGTCTATATCAACTATTCCAAACTAATTGCTAAGCTTTGCTACAGAATACCCATTTAATCTCAGACTTATTCCAAGAACCAGTTACAACGCTACATTACAGTTAAATGACTTCGAGGCATTTGACCTCTCGGCACACAAAAAGGGTCCACTGTATTAGAGGGACAAAGTAAGTAGGAAAGCATGGAAGATAAAGATACACAAGAAACATAGAAGTTAAGAAGATGAACCTTTATCTGGTGCACTTCCATTAAAAATGCACTCTCGAAAAGAAGTGCAGGAAGGAAGACAGTCAAGAGAAGATCGGGATCAATATTAGCCCCTAGAGAAAGAGCAAGAAGGCACCTTCTGTAAACATCTTAGAGAGATCACAGAAGTATATAACATGTGCTTTTTTTTTTTTTTAATTGCATGAAATAACAATTTTCTTCACACAGCCAGTTTTGGAAACTTGAAAAGTGAATGTAGACTTACAAAGACGGATCCCGTCACCAATCTTTCCCAACCGGTGATGTGTTCCATATTCTGCACATAAATGGATTATAACCTAAAAACGTGACATAAATCACAACTTGATACAAGAAGATGAAAAAGAAAAACAAACACGTTCCAGTTTTTCATTAAGTTCTATATAAACCATTAGCTAGATTAGACAGGTAGCTTTATTCAACTGCCATCAAATAATTCAATTCCCAATTTTCCAAGTAAAAACTGTTTAGATTTATCGTGCTAATGAGAACAAGCAGATGTACTTAATTTCAGAACAAAAGCTTGTAAATATACTAAGTAAAGCATTGTTAATCCTTACTCCAGCATCAGTGTTGTCTCACTCTGAAGCAATGTTTACCAATATTTCCAACTCAATGTTCATATATAACTAAAGAACAACAACAATCTAAAACATCCTCCACCACTACACAAGATGATTTTTAATCAAAAATTTAAGGTGGGACAACGTAATCTTTACATTCACTTCGAAAATCAATAATAGAGATTCAGCTTTAGTCTTCTTATCTACAAATTCTGAGAAAGTAATGCCATTAATTCCTCATCTCCAGTAGATCAAGTTAATCAGTTGCTCTAATCCAATACCATGAAAGGCCAGGTTAATCAGTTTGAACATTAGCCCATTGAGCCGAAAAAACTCATTAGGTGAAATATCCCCTTTGCATATCTAATTTTCCTTTGCATATCTAATTTTACTTCTTACGCATATCCATCTTACTCTCCAGACAATTTCCATTTGCCAAACACCACAAATACTCAACTAGTAACCACTACAAGCACACAAAATCAGTCGCAGAGTTCAATTAACAACCCCCCAAAACAAAACCATACCTAAGGCGCCAAGTCCAATGCCGAGAACGAGCAGCGCGACAGTGTAGGGCACGCGCGTGCCCCTGAGCGCGTGCCGACACGCAATCCCCAACACCAAGCTGATTCCGACGAATATCACCGCGTCTGTTGGAGTGCCACTGGAAGGATAGTCCTCTTCCAATACTCTCGGCGTCGAGATTGAGTCCATGATCCGGTGATCTCACACTTCAATCTCGAGAAAAATCGAGCAAGCAACACTTTATTACTCTCATGCAATGAATGCTTTTCGAAATTATAGAGTCGTGGTCGTATCACGACTTTGGATGCTTTCCTCAAGTTGGCAAATCGAAATTTGGTTGGTTTGCAAGTAAGTATGGTAAAAAAGAGAGGGAAAGATTAGTGTGTATAAATTTACAATAAGAACGTCACTGCTATATTTAATCACTGGATTGTTGATAGGTACCGTCGGAGCATCTTTTCCTGTGAAACGATGGGGTGATGCCCGTTTTGACAAACACAACAACTCCTGTGCTCCTGTGCACCAGGTGCACGAATCTAAGATCCATATAATTCGGGTCCATCCGACCCGAATCCACGAATTTTTAATTTTTCTAAGTTTTTATTTTTCAGATTTTTGTCCTGACCTTTATATTATAAATGTATAACTTTTATGTTATAAATGTGTAATCTTTATGTACAACTATCTCTACCTTTATGTACTGTAACTTAGGAAAAATCTTCATTTTTTTCTAAGTTACAGTACATAAAGGTCATGATAATTGTACATAAAGGTCACACATTTATAACATAAAGGTCACACATTTACAACATAAAGGTCACAACCTGAAGCAAAAAAAAAAAAAAAAAAATTTAAAAACACGCGGATCCGGGTCAAAAACTGGGTCGATCCGATCTGGATCCACGAGTTTTTAATTTTTTTTAATTTTTTTTTCCAGATTTTTGTCCTGACCTTTATGTTATAAATGTATGACCTTTACGTTATAAATGTGTGACCTTTATGTACAACTATCTCTACCTTTATGCACTGTAACTTAGGAAAAAAATGAAGATTTTCAACACAATTTGTACTGTGTACCTTTATGTGATATCAATGCGACTTTTATGTTATATTATGTCACATTTATGTACAAATATTCTGACCTTTATGCATCTTTATATATTATATAAAGGTCAGAATATTTGTACATAAATGTGACATAATATAACATAAAGGTCACATTAATATCACATAAAAGTGTACAGTTCAAATTATATTGAAAATCTTCATTTTTTTCTAAGTTACAGTACATAAAGGTCATGATAGTTGTACATAAAGGTCACACATTTACAACATAAAGGTCACAACCTGAAGCAAAAAAAAAGGCAAAATTCAAAAACATGCGGATTCGGGTCAAAAACTGGGTCGACCCGAATTGTAGGTGCACCAAGTGCACACAAGACCAACGAAGAGCGTGGGTCGCGAATAGTTTGCACAAAAGTTGACCATTTTAGGTAAATATTATCAGCTAAATAATACCCCATGTTGTATTCCTTTCCTTGAATGACATAATGGCAAGGAGAAGCAATACCTCTAGTTAGGTCCGAAAATAGAGGAGATCTGTCAAGCACATTAATATCATTATTGACTCCAGGCATACCAAAATATGCATGCTATATCCAAAGATCATAATCAGCTACAACCTCAAGAATAATAGTTGGTGATCCACTACGACCTGCATATTGTCCAACCCAAGCTGTTGGACAACTTTTCCATTTCCAGTGCATACAATCTAGACTACCTAACATACTTGGAAACCCACGTTGTTTTCCAATAAAAAGTAGTCTAGCAATGTCATTGGTAGTAGGCGATCTTAGATACTGCTCTCCGAATATCTCCATAATAGCACGACAAAATCTCTTCACACATTCAATAGCAGTAGACTCTCCAATATTGATGTACTTGTCAGCAGCATCTACTGGCAAAACATATACTAACACACGAAGAACAACTGTTATTTTTTGAAGCGTAGATAAATCGAGTCTGTGTGTTGCGTCTCTTCGTTGTACAAAATAATTATCATAATCTTTAACAACATTAGCTATGCGAAAAAATAAAGATCGAGCCATTCGAAAACGCCTGCGGAACATTGTTGCATTAATTGTTGGATTTTCAGTAAAGTAGTCGTTAAACAGACGTTGTGCCGCTCCTTCTCGATCACGATTGATCGTTCTACGACAAAAAATAAAGCCTCTATGAGTGGGATTGACAACTTGATTTTTAAGAATTTCTGATATGACACGGTTATTTCTAGAAATTTGTTGAACGATCAAAGTTTCTTGAAGAGAATACTCATCAGAGTTTGAAGATGAGTTTGTAGGAGAATTATTCATTTTTTGATTAAGTGCAGAACTAGAAATTGGATGAGTTTGTTGTATTCATTTGGTGAATTCACATGATAATATATAATGTAGTAGTCTATAAAGTTGCAGTAGCCCTTCACATGCCTACAGAAATTTCACATGGGATGCAGAAGTCTATAAAGTTGCACATGGGTTGCAGAAGTCTATAAAGTTGCAGTAGCCCTTCACATGCCTACAGTAATTTCACATGGGATTTCACATGCGTTGCAGTAGGCCTTCACATGCTCATCTCATCTACCATTCTCACTCATTTCTCCATATATATATGTTATACAATTCAACTTAAAACACAGTTTCATAAAAAATATTTTATAGCTCAAATGGCCAAAAATCCAAATTACTCATTTGCTGAAGATGTACTTCTTTGTGATTGCTACAAAGAAGTCTGTCAAGATCCAATCATAGATAGATTCCAAACTTCTAATCAACTCTGGAATCGGGTCAAAGAAAAAATGAATGAATCGTCAACCAATTCGAGTGACACTGTCCGCCCACTGTCACTTGAATCTCGAATTGCCTTGATAAAAAAAAAACCGTTTTGAAATTGATAGCATGTGTAGAGCAAGTTGAACGCGAAAATCCAAGTGGTGCTTCCGAAAATGACATTGTAAGTAGTTGTTAAATTTTGTTCCTAATCTAATTTGTAAAGTAGTACTAACATGGTAATGCATTATGCAGTTACGAAGCGCAAAATTTTTGTATGTGAATGATCCGTCCACCAAGGAAAAATCATTCAAGTTTGACCATGTATGGAACACCATGAAAGAGTTTCCGTAATGGGATAATACTATACGGAAGTCCCGAGATCAGTTTAATGAGGTGAATGAAAGTTCAGGATCTCCTGAACCTACATTAAATTCATTTTCAATCAATTTAAGTGATGAAAATATTAGTGGTAGTGGTGGGTCTTCATCATCACGATGACCTGACAGGGTGAAAAAATCCAAAATGAAGAAAAAAAGAGCTGAAGATATTAGTGTTTTCGCAAACACCGTACATGAAGATAATGAAGCCTTTCTAAGTTTTTTAAAGGAGGCTGGAAAAAAAAGACTATGACCGTGAGAAGCGAAGAGAAGAATGAGAGGAAAGAATTATGATGATTGATTTGGATAGCATTGGAGATCCACGCCGACGTGAATATTTTCGAAAAAAACAAGAAAAAATTATACGAAAAAATGAAGAACTTTTCCAACAACCACCAACAAATAATACTTTTGATATGTATAACAGATATTTTCCAGATCTCGGAGGATAGGGAAGTAATCTCGGAGATTATTAATTAGGATGTTTAAATTCTCGTATCGTACTTTTTTTAGCCTAATCGTTCTTTAGATATTTTATGTTTATTTTAATTTATGCATTTTAGCCTAATTGCCTTGATGTATTTTGTGATTTATGTATTTTAATTTAATGTATTTTGCGATTTAATGTATTATGTTTACTTTATTTAGCCTAAAAAATACTTTTATATAATACACATGTAGTAAATATTAATTTTTTCATAAACAATAATATTGTTTCATGAAATGATGAAATGCAAATTGTATTAAAAATAAATTGTGAAATTAAAATTGTATTAAAAAAAATCAAAAAATAAAAATAAAAATGTAGTGTAGTGCAATAGTGCCCACTACATTGAGTGGTGCACTATTCAAATCTGTAGTGTAGTGGGGAAATGTAGTGTACGGTTGGAGCACCATTTCACACTACATGTAGAGGTAGTGTGAGATGTAGTGCTCCATTGGAGATGCTCTTAGGATCATGAGACATACGTGTATTGGATAATATTTTTCTATAAATATTTTTGTATTATAAGATTCACGAGATGGTTCGGCTTGATCGGTCATTCAAAAATATGTGGATGCGATTATTTTTATTATGTACATGCATGTCTGTTATTCTATCCACCGTAGACACATATTAATGTGTTTATTGCTGATATGTCACAAATCCAATAAATTATTAATTTCAAATCACAATACATATTTAAAGAGATGTAATATTTTTACACATCAATCATATATTATTTTATGTAAATATTATTTATTAAAATAAAAAATTCTCACAAATATTACATAATACTTGTGTGACCTTATATTGAGCGTCCCGACCTGTCCTATCTCACATAATGAGATTCGTGAGATGGTCTCTCCCAAGAATTTACCTTTTTTTTAATAGCCTCATCCTAGGAGTATAGTTAAATTGTTACATAACATGAAAATATTCAATGTATAGATATAAGTTATATAATTTTATGGTGAATTTTGTTTAAATAATGTATTATTGATTGATAAAATTAAGTACTTTGTTGATAATGGTAAGAAATATGAGAAAAGAAAAATAGACTTAAAGGTTGGTTGGGTATTATAGGATTATATAAATGGTACTAAAATTGGATTAGATGTGACTCATGATTTCAAATCCAAATTAACCAACTTCAATCCAAATATAGGAATATAGAATAGGCAATGATATGGTCGAACTGAAGTGAATCGGGTTTTCTCCCTTAAACCGAGCCAAAGTCAAAGTCAACATGCGTGAACAACTTGAAGAAGCGAACAAGGTTTACTTCAGGAAGAGCGAACTGTTCTACAATGTTATTTGCAAACTGATTAAGTGCGAACTAATTAAGTTTTGAGACGTGATGACGAACTGATTAATGATGAAGTGGAACGAATAAGTTTGAATTCAAATAACCGCCATTTTCGCGGACCAATCGTCCATTTCCCATATTTATCGGATGATTCCAACTGCCACGTATCACAGAGAGTATATAAACTTATAATGTTGATTTCTTTCATTTTTCATGCACAATTATATTGCTAAAACACATATATACACTTTTACTATAAAATTGCTTAGCAATTTTACTGACTTGAGCGTTGGAGTCCCATCACTGGGAACTCCCGTCCCGGTGTTTGTTCTGTAGGTTTTCGAATCAAAGGTTTCGAGTTTTTATCTGGAGAAGAAGAGTGTTGGATCAGAGCAACATCAATTGGCGTCGTCAGAGGATGGTGGACAAGATGTTCAAAAACCAGTTAGGTCGGAATATGAAGGCTTATGTGGATGATATGTTGGTGAAGAGTATTCAAGCGAACACTCATGCAGTTGATTTAAGGGAAACCATGACAACAATTCGAAGGCATGTAATGTGTTTAAATCCAGCTAAGTGTTTATTCGGAGTGAAAACAGGAAAGTTCCTGGGATATATGGTTACAGAGAGAGGAATAGAAGTCAACCCCATCAAAATCCGAGCAATACAAGGGATGTCCCCTCCTCGAACTATAAAAGAGGTACAAACTCTAACTGGTCGTATTGTTGCTCTGAGCAGATTTATATCAAGGCTAGTAGATAGAGGTTTGTCTTTTTTCAAAATTCTAAGAAAAAGTGGCCAGTTCGGCTGGAATGAACAATGTCAAAAGGCATTTGAGGACTTGAAAACTTTCTTTTCTTCACTTCCTTTATTGAAGCAACCGATTCAAGGAGGCATACTAATAGTATATTTAGCAACTGGTAAAGAATCAGTCAGTTCGATTCTTATTCGGGAAGAAAGTAGGGATTAGTTTCCTGTGTATTTTATCAGTAAAGTTCTGCAAGGAGCTGAAACACGTTATACTGAGATTGAGAAGATGGCTTATGCATTAGTCACTGCGGCCAGGAGGTTACAGTCATATTTTTTTAGATATGCAATTATAGTAAGAACTGACCAACCACTGAGTGTTGTTTTGGGAAAACCCGACGTATCAGGAAGGTTAGTTAAATGGGCTGTCGAACTGGGTCAATTTGACATCAGGTATGAGCCTCGAACAGCTGTTAAAGGTCAAGCCTTTGCAGACTTTATTCAAGAGACGACCAGAATGCAGGAAGATAAAGAATGGAAACTATTTGTAGATGGATCTTCATCTCATCAAGGATCCGGAGCTGGGATATTGTTAATCAGTCCAAAGAAAGATGAGTTACAGTTCGCCATAAAATTCTTGTTTAAAGCATCTAATAATAAAGCAGAATATGAAGCTTTTTTACAGGGTTTAAAGATAGCCGAACAGGTAGGAGCTCGCCATTTAATAGTCAAGTCGGACTCGCAATTGGTAACCCAGCAGCTTCAAAACCAGTGTGAGGTTAAGGAGGATCGCATGATTTCTTATGTGGAATAAATCAAAGATATGGAAGACAGGTTTGAGAAGCTTCAGATTGAACAGATTCCCAGAAGTGCAAATCAGAAGACAGATTTTCTATCAAAAATAGACAGTTGCTGAAAAACTGTTCTCAACGGAGTATAACTGTTATAGGTGTGGGAAGAGAAAATGAGGTGATGAACATAGACAAGGCAGAGTCTGACTGGAGAATTTCTTTCTTGCATTTTTTGGAAGGTAAAAGAGAAGGGACAACACATGAGTCAAAAATGTTGGAAAGACAAGTTCGGTTCTATTATATTTTCGATGGATTTTTGTATAGAAAAACTTTTCTGCCAACAGATGCAAGGTGTCTATCTCAAGAAGAATGGATTAAGGTTCTAAGAGAAGCTCATGAGGGAGGATGCGCCGAACACGCAGGGGCAAGAGCTTTAGCTCGAAAGGTAGTGCGAGCTGGTTTCTATTGGCCCACAATGAAGAAGAATGCTGAGGAAATAGTTAGAAAGTGTGAGTCTTGCCAGAAGCATGGGTGACGGATTCACACACCAGCTACTGATATGCTAACTGTCTGTTCGCCTTGTCTTTTTGCCAGATGGGGGATTGACATTATTGGTCAATTTGTTAAAACTAGAGGGAGTAAATAATTCTTGGTAGTAACAGTGGACTATTTCACTAAATGGGTTGAAGCCGAACCTTTAGTCAAAATTACTGAGGCTGATATGATCAATTTTGTTTGGAAGAATATTTGTTGCAGATTTGGCTTGCCGAGGATCTTGGTATTGGATAATGGAGTTCAGTTTAGGGGAAAGAAGATTACTGAATGGTGCAAGGAGATGAAAATTTTACAAGTATTCACAACTGTTGCTCATCCCCAAGCAAATGGGCAGGTCAAAGTGGTGAATCGGATCATATTAGATGGACTTAAAAAACGGCTTGAGTCTGAGAAATCGAATTGGGTAGATGAACTGTCATCAGTGTTGTGGGCTTATCGAACAACATCTAGGTCGACAACGGGGGAGAGCCCTTTTAGTTTGGCGTTCGGAATGGAAGCAGTAGTCCCAGCAGAAATCTAAGGAGAAACTTTAAGAATTACCAATTTCGAGCCTCAAGAGAATGGGGAATTGGTTAAAACTGACATGATGTTTTTAGACGAACTGAGGGATGAGGCCAGAGTTTGTCATGAACTCTACAAGAGGCGCATTCAAGCAGCGTTCCACAAGAAAGTTTGGAAGAGAGAGTTTCAAGTAGGAGATATGGTGTTAAGGTAATCAGATGCCTTGGTTGAAATTGGGAAGTTGGATGCTACTTGGGAAAGACCATATGTTGTCTCAAAAATTCTTCCAGGAGGATCTTACGAACTGATAGATAAAGACGGAAAGATGTTGCCAAGACCATGGCATGTGAGTCATCTGAAGAAATTCTATACTTGAAGTGCTACATTTCTGTATGTTGTTTTCTACTTCTTTCAATTTCCTTTACCGTAATAAAATGCAAAATATTCACTCTCCATGAACGTAGGCTAATTTAGCCGAACCACGTTAAATTGCTGTGTCTTTTCTTTTCTGTTTAATTTCATATGATTGTTGTTATGCTTGATGATTAAGCGAACTGAAACATTCCCTCGAAATGTCCTGATTAAGCAAACTGAAACATTCCCTCGGAATGTCCTGATTAAGCGAACTGAAACATTCCCTCGGAATGTCCTGACTAAGCGAACCGAAACATTCCCTCGAAATGTCTTGATTAAGCAAACCGAAACATTCCATTGGAATGTCCTGATTAAGCGAATTATAGTTGAATTCGCTTTCTCGAGGAGCTTTGATCGAATACAAGTTGTTCACTTTCTTTGAAGGAATATCATTCTAGATATACTTATACGAATTAATTACTTGTGATGATTGAAACTTACATTTCTGATTAAGCTTTGTGGGTTATGAAGATGAATTTTTATGTCGAGAATAGATCGATTATGAATTACTTATAACGATTGTCAAATTGAAGACTGATAATATTTAAAATTTTAGAAGAATAGTTACAGGTAGGAAAATATGGAAAGTGTTGATGAACAAAAGATATAAGAAAATTACACTAGGAATAGTCAGATGGCCCTTCAGAGGGAGCTGGATGAGAGGATAAATTAGTGGATGAAGTCGGAGGCACGGGATCGAACATTTCTTCCGGCAGATCCACAACCGAACTCGGACCTTCCTTGGCAAACTGGAGAGGATTCGAGCTGATACTTTGATGCTGGGGAAGAACTTTCAAGATAGCTTGCTCCAAGTATCCTGCCCACTATTCCGCATCAACGGCCTCGCTTGGATCTTCCTGTCAGCCTGGAGGAGTAGGGGAGGATTGTCTTAACTTTTTGCCTAGAGAGGAAAGACAGAACTGAAATTGGGATTCTGGCAACACTTGACCAGTTTCTGTCTGATATTGCTGTAAGGCTTCCGTCACCTGTTCTTGGCATAATCGAACTCCCTCTCGGAAGTAGGCCTCGACCATAGGAGCAGTCTTCAAGAGGAAGATGATGGAGTTCCAAATCTGGTAGAAGATTCTTTCACGATAGACTTTTGCTATCAATTCCATCTCCGAGCTCCGAGCAAATTGATGATAGCCTTCATTCACTCTAGCTTGATAGTCTTCCATCTTCATGTCTTCGCCGAATTGAGCCCTCAACTTTCTCTCCTACTCCAACTCCTCCCGCAGCCTCTGGTTCTCCACCTCTATTCCAAGAAAAGCTGTCTGTTTTTCCATGGCAAACTTCTCATTCGCCAACAACAGTTCCTCCCTCTTGGACACCTCTGATCGAGCTATAACAAGCTCAACCTCGTATTGCTCTAGCTGAGCAGATAACTTGTCAACCTTGCCGGCATGAATCGTCAGATCACTCTCCAAGGTTTTCTTTTCATCCTCCATTTCCTGCAACCGGTGATGATATTTCTGCACTTGAGCTCGCCGACAAAGGGCCTTCTTAGCAAAACCTACAAAGAATTTTCTTGCATTCGCTAAGCGAGTGAGGTTCATCCTCAATATCCTCAAACCCCTCTTCACTCCGAACCACCACCTCTCTCGGAGCCTCCGAACTAACCCTGGGCTCTTCAGCAGTCTTCTGTTTTTTGTCTACGAATCTCTGCGAGCTGGAAGACCCCATTTTCTTTGTCGAGGGAGTCATTGCCGCTGGATTTTTGCTGACCTTTTCCGTCAGGTCAATCAGTTTGGAGACGAGAACTCTAGCTGGGAGCGAGCTAGGCTGGTTCTCTGAGAGAGATGGAATAACATCAATCGAAGAGACTGACAAGATAGGCTCCGAACTCTCAGGAAGAACACCTTTTTCCACCTGGATTACGTTCACAGTGGAGCTTAGGGTTTTGCTAGCCAGCTCGACAAGACGAGTCTCCTCCGTCTGCCTAAAGGTTGCGGCCAAGTCGGTGTCCACTCCCTACTGGGAGGATGAATACGGAGTCCTCTCTTTATCGAAGACTTCATCCATGAAGCTGAAGAACTGGTTCATTGTTCTGTCTACAAAAAGAAATAACCTGAGTAAGTTGTTCACTAATTTCTTTTAGCTACTCCTGCAAGTGTACGGTGTAGGGTGTAGAAGTGGTGAGCAAGGTCGATCCCACAGAGACTAGCTATCTAGGTACTAACTAATTACTCAAATTCAATTCTTAGTTTCATATAGGAAAATCAAATCACACTGATTGCAGATTAATTCAATAGAAAAATAACCAAGCAGATAAATTCACTCAAGAATAACAAATATCTAAGACAGGTTCTAGGGCATGCTTTCATCTAATTCTCATCAAAACATCATTTTAACCAATTCAAGTTCATTAATCAATCATCCTATATGAGCAATCACATATATCGAATTAACAGCTCTCCCGAGTTAGTTAACCGGTTGATTATTATGTCACCAGAGGTATCGCTACTCAATCTGATTGAAACAAAACAACTCTCAAAAGCACCTAGGATTGATTTCTCATCACATAAATTCCTTAATCTCCCGATCTAAGTCTTTTTATGTATCATGTGTTTATTCTTCCATAATTAAATCTCATCTCCCGAATTTTGATTTAATTACTAAAACATGCTCAATTACCGGCCGGACAATCAAACAAGCAATCAATTCATAAACACATAAATAAGATAAACGATCATGAACTTTAAATTGAAATTACAGATCCATCAAGATTCAAATTAAATTACTAACAAGCCCTAGAAACCCTAGGAAATTAGCTAGACAGATGATAAACAAACTCATAGACAAGATTGAAAATATCATATCTACTAATATCTAATAAAAGAAGAAAAGATAGAAAAAACTCTATTAGACGATCTCGCGATTCCTCGATCTCTCGATTTCTTCTTCAAATCCTCTCGTTGCTTCTCAGACTCTCGTGTTCTTCTCTATGAATCTCTCTCTGAATTTTTCTCTATATATTTTCTCTCTCTTCATGTTGAGTATTTATATGACTTTGGGAGTCTTCCAAGTGAAGTAAAAGGTGAAGATTATCCAAAAGAACCAAAACTGTACGAGTTCCTGTTCACCCGGACACGGTCATGCCCCACAGCACGGTCGATCGTGCCCTACCAAGAGGTCACTAGCTTTTGCACGGAGTTGACCGTGCCCCACAGCACGATCGTGCTACATGGCACGACCAGATCGTGCGCCACCAATTCTTTTACGCGATCTCATATTTCACTTCTACTCTTCCTCGTTTTTTCGTGATTCCTTTCTTGATCATCAATTACACTTGAAACTTGCACTTTTCTCATCAAAATCATGAAACTAAGTACAAATATGTCAAATGCAACTTATACAATATAATATCAGAAATCACCATAAAAACGTATGTAAACATATTCACATGAATACATAAACATACGCAAAAAAACGTGAAAAATGACACTTATCAAATCCCCTAAACTTGAACTATTGCTCGTCCTCGAGCAACATCAACTACTCAAAAGACATTCCTAAAGAGAACTAAGCAAGCAACTAGAAGAAACACGAATCATGAATTTAAGTATCACGAACTATAGACCATATACACCTAATTGATATCAAAAATTCATCCAAAACTTTTAATAAATACTTCAAACAATTCATAACCATGTACTTTCAAGGAGTAATGAACCTCACAAGATAACAGTGTACCACTCACGCTCAAAAGTGTTTAAAAATAGGACCTGTATACGCTCAAATCGATAAATCAAGTAAAACCTACCATAAGCTTGCAAATCGTCTCACTTCTCCACCACTTTTGTACATGTGAATATTAAGAATAGAAAAGGACTTTATTTGGATGCAATGAGGCTCTTTGGACAGGGTAGGAAAAATTTGGGATAAAAGTGACTAAACAAATAGATATTTGAAGCTTCTCCACAAATTTCAACTCAAACCATGAATTTTCCTATTTTCATGAGGTCTCTTCAAATGACCACTTCTCTCAAAACATGAGTTCCAGAGATATGTCAAAATTAATTAATCAATTGAGTTCCAGAAAAGGCACAACTCAACAAAATGTCTAAAACATATCAAAATTAGACACAACTCATGCAAAAAATTTCCTTCCAACAATCACCTCTTCAACCCAAGTATATATTATTTTTCTTTTTTTTCCATCATTTTCACACTTGGTCTTTCTTTTTCTAATATCCTCCACCAAATTCTTTCTCCACATATACTTCCCATTATATTTATACTTCTTTCACCCATCACTTCTAGTTGAGTTTCAAAATCATAGATAGGTAGGCTCAAAATAAAAGTTATGATAATTTACCCAATTATTTGGTTAATCAAAGAATAAGGCTTAAAGGCTCAACAAGGCTAACGAAGGAAATATATCAAATTTGGTGAGAAATTATTTGGTTAAGTGACTAATCAGAGCAAAAATGGCCTTAAATCATTTTCAAAAATTCACACATACTTGTAGTCTCGAATGAGATACCAAAGCAAGTTCTAGAGGTATATACAAGATAATCGCTAACCACACAATCAAGAAAATAAGACTTGATGTAATATCAAGTCAAGGCTCAAATCTCACAAGCTTATTTTCATACTCCTCAAAACTACACAATCATTGCATGTTCAAATATATTCACCAAAAATTCAAAACAAACTTTCAACTTCAATCAAACAATATATCCCCACGTTCATTTTACTCAATTCATGTTTCTTATAACTTCAAGAATTCACTTCAAATCTCCTAATCACAAGATCATCTATCATCCTAAAACAAAACAATAAATATGCTAAAGTAATAAACCTATAATGCAACTACTCATGTTATGCAAACCATCCCCCCAAACTTAAAGTCGACAATTTCAAAGAAGACTAAAAAACTTGGAAAGAATGGCTAATTGGATTGTCTCCCAAGCAACGTTAAGTTTAATGTCTTTAGCCAGACGAGACGAAAATGTATCTTTCATGGAGGAAATTTTTCCTTGATCTCTACACCAAATGCTATCTGACGGCTGGGCACAGTCGACCGTGCTGTACAGCACGGTCGTGCCCCATTGTCTAAAGCCTTTTTTCTGTCGGGCACGATCTGACAGTGCGTCATAGCACGGTCGTGCCCGATCTTCTTCTCTTCGATACCGTTTTTGTCTTGTTGTTTCCTCATCTTTTTATAGTATATCTTCATTAGTATTTCTCGATTCTCTTCACAGGCACCCACTACATCAACATAACTACAGTTCTCCTTTCCATCATAGAATCGCATGTCCTTGTAAATTTTGAACAAAATGTGTTCATCATTTACTCTCAACGTAAGCTCTCCTTTTTGCACATCAATCAGTGCTCGTCCCGTGGCTAAGAATGGTCATCCTAAAATCAAGGGTACATCATGATCTTCCTCCATGTCGAGAACCACGAAATCCACTAGGAAGATGAATTGATACTTTAACTAGCACATCCTCGATGATTTTCTTGGGGTAAGTTATTGTACTATCTGCCAATTGCAATGAGATGGTGGAAGCTTTACATCACCAATACCAAGCTTCTTGAAGATGGACAGCGGCATCAAATTTATACTTGCT
The DNA here is from genome assembly GCA_954870855.1 of Scutellaria minor. Lineage (NCBI taxonomy): Eukaryota > Viridiplantae > Streptophyta > Magnoliopsida > Lamiales > Lamiaceae > Scutellaria > Scutellaria minor. The sequence continues at coordinate 16,357,649 of OX940733.1, forward strand.
CCAAGGTAACACAAGGTCTTATTAAAACTTGATGTTCCAATTGCGCAAGGAATTGTGAAGCTCCCTGGATCCTTAAGCTTTTGTGGTAGCTTTTGTTGCAAGATGGTGCTGCACTCCTCCGTGAGATTCATTCTTTCATAATCCGCTATCTTCATTTTCTTTGACATTACATCCTTCAAGAATTTCGCATAGTTCGGCATTTGTTCCAAAACATCTGCAAAAGGAATGTTAATGTGAATTTTCTTAAAAATTTTCAAAAATTTAGCGAATTGAGCATCTAGCCTTTTCTTTTGAAAACATTGAGGAAAAGGAAGAGAAGAAATTGTAAATGGAAGTAAAGGTTTAGAATTCGATTTTGGCTTCTCAGCCCATTTTTGTTCGACTTCATCTTCCTTTTTCTCCACCACTTCTTCTTCCTCCTTTCTTTCACTTTCATCTTCCTCTGCCACTGGCATGCTTGGCCCCTCGTATTCTGTTCCACTTCTCAATTGAATTGCCAAACACTGCTCCCTTGGATTCACTTCAGTGGTGCTTGGATATTGACCATTTTTATGTTGATTTCCTATGTATTCGGAAATCTGCCCGACTTGTAACTCTAAGGCCTTCATCCGTGCATCAAATCTTTCTTCAATCCTTGCGAATCTATCTTGTGATTTGTTCACAAACGCACACACCAAATCTTCTAGTGCCGGCTTCTTTGGTTCATCGATAACTTCATTCATAACAGAAAAACCCGGAGGGGGTTGCAGAACATTCCTATTATTTGCATAAGAGAAATTTTCATGATTCGCCCCTCCATGTTTATACTGATACATACCCCTATTTCGGAAGTTTTGGTTGTTGTAACTTTGCCCATTCACATAGTTGACGTCTTCTACTTCCTCTTGTTGGGTGAAATTACATATTTGACACCCTACACTTCCTACGTTTTGAGTTTGAACCGTAGCCAGCGTAGATACTTGATTTGTGAGAGCCGCTATTTGTGAGGATAAAACGGACAATTGATCTTGACTTTGAATCTCCACCACTTTCATATACGTGTTTCTTTCAGACGGCCATTGGTAGCTGTTTGTTGTCATTTCCTCCAAAATATATATCGCATCCTCCGAATTCTTTGCTAACAAAGCTTCTCCTGCCGCTGCATCTATCATAGCTCTCGTTGATCCAAACAGTCCATTGTAGAAGAAACAGACTTGTTGATCTTCAGGAAATCCATGCTGAAGACATCTTCTTAACATATCTCTGAATCTTTCCCAAGCTTCACCCAAGGACTCCCCATCAAATTGCTTGAACTGTGTGATCTCACTTTTCAACTTCAACGTCTTACTTGGTGGAAAGTACTTAAATAGAAACTTACTACTTAATCCATCCCATGTAGTAATTGAGTCTGGAGGGAGTGAGTTGAACCACAACTTCACTTTATCTCTCAAAGAGAAAGAAAACAATCGGAGTTTTATGACATCATCAGAAACACCATTCAACTTGATCGTATCACAGACTTCAAGAAACTGTGCCAGATGCGCATTGGGGTCATCTAAAGGGCCACCCCAAACTGATTTTGCTGAACCATATTGATCAAAGCCGGCTTCAACTCAAAATTATTCACTTGAATAGGTGGTCGCACAACCCCCCTTCCATTTTGTTTTGGTTGAAAATAGTCTCCGATGGCTCTCTGAGCACCAATTGGTGGTACTTGGTTCACTCCACCATCAACACCTTGATTATTTGGTACTTGCACTACTCGATTATCTTCAGCCATCTGAGTTTGAGCGAATAGTTGCCTTCGTGTTTTACTATGTCTGCACATTGCTTCAATCTCTGAATCTAGTGCAATCAAGTTCGCCTTTTTAGAGCGAGTGTTTATGCACAATCTGAAAACACCTAAAAGACAAGTATCAGATACTCTCTAAAAATCATAAGAATTAAAAAAAATCCTAGACTAAAAATAAAAATAAAATTCGAATATTAATTATCCTAAACTCCAGTCCCCGGCAATGGCGCCAAAAACTTGTTCACTAATTTCTTTTAGCTACTCTCGCAAGTGTACGGTGTAGGGTGTAGAAGTGGTGAGTAAGGTCGATCCCACAGAGACTAGCTATCTAGGTACTAACTAATTACTCAAATTCAATTCTCAGTTTCATCTAGGAAAATCAAATCACACTGATTGTAGATTAATTCAATAGAAAAATAACCAAGCAGATAAATTCACTCAAGAATAACAGATATCTAAGACAGTTTCTAGGACATGCTTTCATCTAATTCTCATCAAAACATCACTTTAACCAATTCAAGTTCATTAATCAATCATCCTATATGAGCAATCACATATATCGAATTAACAGTTCTCCCGAGTCAGTTAATCGGTTGATTATTATGTCACCAGAAGTATCCCTACTCAATCTGATTGAAACAAAACAACTCTCAAAAGCACCTAGGATTGATTTCTCATCACATAAATTCTTTAATCTCCCGATCTAAGTCTTTTTATGTATCATGTGTTTATTCTTCCATAATTAAATCTCATCTCCCGAATTTTGATTTAATTACTAAAACATGCTCAATTACCGGCCGGATAATCAAACAAGCAATCAATTCATAAACACATAAATAAGATAAATGATCATGAACTTTGAATTGAAATTAAAGATCCATCAAGATTCGAATTAAATTACTAACAAGCCCTAGAAACCCTAGGAAATTAGCTAGACATGATGATAAACAAACTCATAGATAAGATTGAAAATATCATATCTACTAATATCTAACAAAAGAAAAAAAGATAGAAAAAACTCTATTAGACGATCTCGCGATTCCTCGATCTCTCGATTTCTTCTTCAAATCCTCTCGCTGCTTCTCAGACTCTCGTGTTCTTCTCTATGAATCTCTCTCTAAATTTTTCTCTATATATTTTCTCTCTCTTCATGTTGAGTATTTATATGGCTTTGGGAGTCTTCCAAATGAAGTAAAAGATGAAAATTTTCCAAGAAAATCAAAACTGTACGAGTTCCTGTTCACCCAGGCACGGTCGTGCCCCACAACACAGTCGACCATGTCCTACCAAGAGGTCACTGGCTTTTACACGGAGTTGACCGTGCCCCACAGCACGGTCGTATCCTGTCACTGTACAATGGCGCACGGTCATGCTACATGGCACGACCAGATCGTGTACCACCAATTCTTTTACGCGATCTCGTATTTCACTTCTACTCTTCCTCGTTTTTTCGTGATTTCTTCCTTGATCATCAATTACACTTGAAACTTGAACTTTTCTCATCAAAATCATGAAACTAAGCACAAACACGTCAAATGCAACTTATACAATATAATATCAGAAATCGCCATAAAAACGTATCTAAACATATTCATATGAGTACATAAACATACGTAAAAATACGTGAAATCGACACTTATCATAAGTCACAGTGCGCAAGAATAGTTCGAACTAATACGGGAAATTGCAAAAATTAAAGATTAACCTAAGTTGAATCTGGAGGAAACTTGGTTGTTCGGATAGAACCCCCAGAATGATAACAGTGACTCACAAGAGCTCAACCTCACTATATCAAACCATCCCTTACGGAATATTTAGTTCAGAAGACCAATCTGGTAATCTGTTTTGGGGAGAGGATCTGTTCGAGTAGAAGTTTGAGCCCAAGGAGGTGAACAGAAAGGTCGGTTCGCTGGTTCACGAATAAAAAAATAATATTTCTCCCAAGAACTAATTTTATCGTCCTCGGGAGATAGAAAAGTAGCTCACCTCTCACCACCACGAGGACTTAAATAAAAACGAAAGGGGTTTGTATTTTTTAGAACAAAACAAGATTGGAATCGCTCAGATGTGGGCTCGACTCCCATCCATTTACATACCATATAAAAAGAAACTATATAGCTAATGGAGTTCAGGTGGAGTTGGTTCGGACATATCCCAAAAGCTGAACCAATTTCCAAGAAAAATGGATGAATGGGTGGAACTAATCCTAGGGTTACATGTTTCAAAAACCATGTCTGGTAACCGGGTGGAGCACGGTGTGGTCGATCTTCGGGACTTGGAATTACCACAGAGTAGCCCCCCACCACGATCGAGCTCAAAAGTATAGTATGGGTTTGAGTGGCTTTGGTGGAGGAGAATACATCATCTACCATTTTTCATCTAGATTTTTTGGAAAATTTAGAAGGTTCCGGACGGCTTGAAGAAGAAGGTTTGGGATTTTCAGGTCTAGAACCGCGGTGGAGTGGAAATTGATCAAAACCCTCTTCTGACTCACTTTCATTTCTAAGATGAACTAGAGAATCGGAAGACGCCATTTGAAATGTAATGAGAAAGGAGAAGAAGATGATACCTAAGTTTGGAGAATTCTAGAGTTTGGAGAAGAAAATGCCTTGCTGATAAGGGTTTACAGTGATTTTTTTGTAGAATGGTTTTATGGGGGATGTAGGTGATATATATATGAGGAAGACGACACTTGATTTTGGGGGAAAAAGTTGAAAAATCACATTTTTTCGACCATCGGATGCGATGAAATCAGACGGTGAGAGATGAAGAGACGCTCAGCGGGAAACGCACTTTGTCACGTGTCGCTTACATGAGACAGGGTCAGTTGAGAAGACGTTTCACCTCGAAAAGGAGCGTTAACTGTTCAGCCAACGTATCTAGCGAACTGCACTAGTGCGTGTAAACACGCACTTCGAAAGGGGGAGTACTTGATATGGTCGAAATGAAGTGAACCGGGTTTTCTCCCTTAAACCGAGTCAAAGTCAAAGTCAACATGCGTGAACAACTTGAAGAAACGAACAAAGGTTTACTTCAGGAAGAGCTAACTGTTCTACAATGTTATTTGCAAACTGATTAAGTGCGAACTAATTAAGTTTTGAGACGTGATGACGAACTGATTAATGATGAAGTGGAGCGAACAAGTTTGAATTCAAATAACCGCCATTTTCGCGGACCAGTCGCTCATTTCCCATATTTATCGGATGATTCCAACTGTCACGTATCACAGGGAGCATATAAACTTATAATGCTGATTTCTTTCATTTTTCATGTACAATTATATTGCTAAAACACATATATACACTTTTACCATAAAATCGCTTAGCAATTTTACTGACTTGAGCGTCGAAATCCCATCGTCGGGAGCTCCCCTCCCGGTGTTTGTTTTGCAGGTTTTCGAATCAGAAGTTTCGAATTTTTGTCTGGAGAAAAAGAGTGTTGGAACGGAGCAACATCAGGCAATCTCTGGACCAACATGATAACATCTTCTATCACCCCTAACAATAAATGTTGTACCAATGTAATTACGAAACTATAACTTCTATAAGCCCTATTGATATCATTATATCTATTAGTACATTGATTTGATATTTTATTTTATATTAGATTGTCATTTGAATGATAGGAATTTGCAAAATTTCATAAACTAAATGTTCTATTAATTTTAATTATTTTCCAGTCGTTTTTCTATTTATGGATTGATGTATGCAATATATGTGTTATATTAAATCCAAACAGAAATCATGTGATAGTTTCAAGATTTTGTTGTTAATTAAGTTCAATATTTGGTGATGATGAATATAAAGAAATGACGAAAAAAAAAGAACATCAAACAAGATACATTCAACTAAAAAAGTTAAAAACTATATTTTTGCCATTTATTTACTACAATATTAAAATATTTATATGTAAGATGCAATCTAGAGTTATAATCATGATTTGTGTATGGTCAGCGACAAATTAGTTGTCTTAATCAAACTTAGATATTATAATGCGAAACATTATGAATTAAAATTATTTTGCTAGCTAGGATAGGTTATTATTAATGATAGATTGATAATGACTTGATATTACTATAATCCTTTACCTAATTATTGTGAGATAGGTTATTATTAATGATAGATTGATAATGACTTGATATTACTATAATCCTTTACCTAATTATTGTGAGACAATGTCCAGATCAGACAAATTTTTAACCTAAATTATACTTGCCTCACTTTTACGCAATAATTATAAGTGTTCAACACATTTCATTAATCAAAGAGACAGTTAAACTTCACGATCTAAATTTCATACTTTTATAATTTAAAATCATATAACAGTTACTAACGATGAATATTTCATTTTGGATTATATTATGTGCACGATATACATATGAGATTTTATAAAAAGAATTTATTTTTTGATTCTTACTTTCTAACTTTTGCAATATACCATTTCATGATGTATAAAAACAAATTACAAAACCTCATGTGAGATAATTTCATGAATAGTTACCGTGAGATGGAACCCCATCACCCACAAACAACTTGTGAATTGTAGGATTTTGGATTGTGAGTGATTGAGTTGTAGGTTGACCGTCTCATACAATGCAATAAAAAATTGTGAGACAGTATCATAGGAGACTCAAAACAAATCATAAATTAAGTAAAAGGAAAAAAAATATTCGATAAATAACTTGTAAATAACGTGCAAAATTGTGCATAGGTAATTCCTCTAGTGCTCTATTTCTCTAGATGCCTTCCTTGTTTTTGGTACAGTCTCGTGAGTAGTTTTGGAGAGCACTCGTGAGAAAATTATTTCAAAAAATTAAGATTGAGATTTTAGAGTGCACTTTAATGTAAGATATGAATATGTTATGATTATACATTTATTTTTGAAAATTATGTTTTGGAGTTTTTTTTTTTAATTTTTATAAGTACATATGTAAATGAGAAATGGAAAGGTAATGATTTTCCTTAAATTTTTTAATGATTTCTCAATTAAAAAAAAAGAAGAAAATGCTTGGTTTTTGTTATATATATATATATATATATATATATATATATATGTTTCTTATATAGTATAAAAGTATGATCACAAAGAACATATGCTACAATTAGAATGATCTTCAATATTAGTATTTAGTTATATAATTTTAATTTTATTTTAAAAATACACATACACAAAAAAAAAAAAAACTGTAAAATTACGGCCATAATTACTCTATATTAGTCAAACTTTTAAACCAAAATTTTGCACTCATAAATCTTAAATATATTAATCATTGAATAATAGAAGCTGTATATTAATCAAACTAAAAAAAATAATATATATATATATATATATGTATTATACAGATCTTACCTTAGTTTTAAAATGGGAATACATCCATAAAAATTAGGGGGAAAATGCTACAAGCAAAGATTTGAAAAAGAATCTTTAATGGATGAAAATTTCCCGTAGTTTTATCAGATCCTAATCATCCTATAATATAGCTTTAAATTTTATAGAATTATATCAATTTAATTCAATACCATTAGTTTAGAGTATTATTCTTCCACTAAACATGTGGGATTTTAATTTACCAATATTGAATGATTAAATTATTTTAGACATACACAAAATAAATCGCCGAATATACTTTTTTTTTCTTTAGTCTGTGATGTTGAGTATTTTGAAGTGTGTTCATATGAGAGGTCTCAAAACCACTGTCTAGATTTTATTCTTTTTATCATTATGAAAATAGTTATGAATAATGCCTTCAAAACAAACAATTTTCTTTAATTATCACTCTTGATTTAGATTCATCCTTTTGTATTTTCTATTCTATTTTCAAAATTATAATATCAAATTAATTGGTATTTTTTAATCTAAACTCAAGAATTTCAAATATTATAACTCTCTCATTTTGAATTTAGTGATTATATAATTAAGATAATTTAATTTAAATATTCTTTATCTCAAATTCTTATATTTCGAATCTCTCGATTCAAATAATCCTTATTCCCTTGTATTATATTTATTCCATGGCCATGTGCTAACCTGGTAGGCTAGTAGCCTTTCATAGGATCTGAAATATGCTTTCAAGTTTCTTATTTCAAAGTGCATTGCTCCTAACAGTATAGGGTGAAAGTTGCATGTTGTTTATTGGAAGAACAATGTTTGTTTGCACCAAATGCATGAATTATGATCCATATAATTGGACGTGAGGCTTGGATTGGGTCTGACTAGAGACGGACCCAAATGGGGGCAAGGGGGCACTAGGCCCTCTAAAAATTTGAAAAAAAAAAAAAGGGCATTTAGGTAATTTCATAATTTAGTTGAAAAAAAAAAAAAAAAAAGATAAAAGACCTGAATTACATATAAGTCAACGAGTTGATCTCTTCTCTCTCATATGTCATGCATTCATAAGAGCAAAATTTTATCTTTCTCCCTTCTTAATTTCCTCTCTCCTTCAATTTTCAATTTCTTCTTGATTTTCTCTCTTCTCCATCTCTCAATTTCTTCTTCATCTAATTTCAAGATAATATCTTAATTAATTTTATTTTCTCATATTGTGAATTTATCTTCATTGTTGTCAATTTATTATATATGAAATTGTATATATTTGGAAATCCTTTTTTGAAATTTATTCAAATTGAATTTATAATTTATTTGTTATTTTATATGCTCTATCAATGTATTATAATTAATTTGCAAATACTAATGATAGGTTGGTCATTAATACAGATAATTGAATTTGAATTTGATTAGATGTAACTAAATTACTAAATAATAAAATGAGACAAAGATTAAAATTATTGGCAAATAGAAATTGAGCATATCATTTTTTAGTTTGGTTAGATGTTAAGATGCAGTGTGATTGGAGATTTTCATTTTCATTCTCCAAGTTTGGAGATATACATTTTCATTGTATATAATTTTTTTTTTATAGATAATGAAAATATATTATGAAAATATATCACCTATTGTAAAGTCAATTAATGCACCTCATATTGTTCAACCTCAACTACCATCAAATCAAAATAACAACAACGAGGTTGATATGAAATTTTTTACGAGTGATATATTTATGTTCTTAGTTTAAAATTAGTATATTTTTTTATTAATTGACTTGTTCCCCTGAGTAGAAATCTTGGGTCCGTCACTGGGTCTGACCCATCCGTGCGTAGTTTTTATTTATTTTTTATTTATTTATTTATGACATAACCTTTATATTTACTGAATATAACCTTGGTGTTTACCGAGGATAATTTTTATGTACAAATATCATAACCTTTAAGTAAAATTACTTAGACTTTTTTCAGTATAAAAAACATAATTAAAAGTTATGTAACTTTTATGTTAACCAAGTATAACTTTTACATACATACTTTAAGTGATATTACTTAGACTTTTTTCACCATAAAAATTCATATAGTATGGCTTAACCTTTATGTTATAATAATTTAACCTTTATGTTATATTAGTATAACATTTATGTACAAATATCATAACTTTTATGTACTTAAAGAATAACATAAGGTTATATTATTATAACGAAAAGATTAAATTATTATGCATAAATGTTATATTATTACTAAGGACCAAAATATCGCGATATTTTCGTGAAATATCGCGAAAATGGAGTTACCAAAATAAAAATATGTTGTAATTTTTTTTTGTCACAAAATATCGCGATAATATCGGTGGTTGAGAGTGCACGCGCTATGTTTGTTTTTTTTTCCCTTTTTTGTTTTTTCTTTTTTTCTTTCTGCACGCGCTATGATTGTTTTTTTCTTTTTCCTTTTCTTTTTTCTTTTTTTTTTCTTTTTTTCCTTTCTAAAATGATGGGATTTCTCACTTTTTTTTCTTCCCTTTTCATTATTAATTTAGTTTGAGTGAATTTCTTTTTCTTTTTTATTATGAATCTTTTTATAGTGTATTTAAATGATATTTATTAAAATTGAGTTATTTATCTCTTTTTATATATTTATATTTTTTTTCTATGAGTGGAGCAAACAAGTATTTTATATAAATTTAGTTCAATTGTTTAAAATAAATTAGTACTCTAGCATTTAGGTTCCTCTCATAATTTAATTAAGTTTAGTTAATTTTTTTGAAATTTAATAAAAGGATTATGATGAATATAATATTAATGTATCTCTATATTTATTGTAAATATATCATTTTATTTGTAATTTTAAGTTCAATATATGTATTAATGTTAGTTATAATATTGTGTATATTACTACATATATTTCTCAATTTTTTTACATAGTTTCCATATTAAAAAAAAAGTCCGATATTTTCACCGAAATCGATATATCCGTCGATATTTTCGTAAAATCAAGGTATCGATATTTCTACCGATACCGATATTTTTGTCCTTGATTATTACAACATAAAAGTTTTGAAAGATATTATAAGTCTATCATACAATGCAAAATGTTATGCAAATATAATTAAAAAGTTATGTTTGACAAACTAAAAGGTTAGACCAATATAACTGTGAAACTAGGTTTGAATTAGGATTTGGAATAGGGTTTGGGCGCGTGAGATGCGTGAAATGCACCTTAGGTCGGGTCAACCCAAATACATGGATTTAGAATCTGTGCACCTGATGTACAGAAACATTTGTGTTATTTCAATATGATGTATTTACCATATAAGTCATAAGAGGAATAAGCTTTCTAAGTTTCATATGACAAAGTGTATTGCTCCCAACTGTACAGGGTAAAAGCCAAGCCATGCAAGTGGTTTTTTTTTTTGGAATATATTAAATGAATTTCCAATGAAAAATAACTTTTCATGTGAAAATTTTACGAATCAACTTTATATTTATGATCCATAGAAAGTGTGTAACATATATAACAGTCCATCACCGATAAAAGGATCTATAACTAATTTTTGTAAAATCACAATCCACATTTTTAAATTCACAAAAACTCATATGAGACGATTTTACGGATAGTTTCCCATCACCCACAAACAACATATGAATTGTAGAGTTTGGATGATGGATGATTGAGTTATGAATTAATCCGTTTCACGTCATGCATTAAAATTTTGTGAGACTGTCTCACAAAAAACTTACTCTTTTAAATTTACAATTTGTGGTGTTCTAATTATTAAAATCATGTTGCGTTCAATCTTAAAAAATCAGCATGGTCTCTGATTCTACTTTCTGAAATTGCGATTTCTTATGCATTTGTGCTTTTAGAATCCCCTCCTTCTCTAACAACTTCCTTTTATGTCTCATAGGCTAATAGACATTCTTTTCTCTTTTTCTGCATGAATGTGAATCTTCTTTTCATCTTCTTTTTTTTCCCTTTTTCCCATCCAAAATTCAAGCTGTCAAACACAACAATCAAATCAACAAAATTAACGCAAAGAAACTAACATAAAAAAATCACATTTTTCTAAGTTAATTTATTTTGTTTGAGTTCTTCTTATTTGAGTGTTTTCTTATTTTGTCGATTATACTAGTTAAAAAAAAAGAAAAAAAAGTTGAATTATGTTGTGGTTATTAATACCAAGTTTTTATGTCTTTATAAATAAAATTTCAGATTTATTTGATTACTCTAGATAGTGTTTGTATTTTATTAAATTATTTTTCAATTTAATTAAGTAAATGTATTTTCATTAATATAGTTGATAAAAATAGCTGTATTTTGTGCTTGATTGATCATATATTTGATGTGATTTTATGCATGAAATGTCTACATTCAACATGGTTTTCGCATGCTGAATTGTACTTTTTGTTTGTTTTATAAGTTTACATATGATGCTTATATAAATGAGTGTTAACTAAAAATGGATATTCATATTGAGATGATGCAAAAAATGTCGGAAAAATAGGTTAAAGAAAACAAGTCGAGAAATCATAAACTGGATTTTGGAAGTTCAAATCAACAAATGTGGTGAAAAATGATAATACACACTAAGGTGGTGTAGGCATACACCTAAAACGTATTGGAAAACCTTAAAAAAAAAAAACAATTCTATAATTTCATAATTGAGTTACAAAATTCAATTAAGATATAATTACATTTCTCCACATATATAAATTTTAAGTACCTCAGTGGATAAATATCCCACTATCCAGTAGCTATTTCCGATAATTCAGTGTTGTCCGAATTTGGTCTCAAACTCAACCAGTTTCCATAAAAATCATTAAAAAAATGCGACAAAATTAAAACCGAAATTAATATGAAGTTTTGATAGGCGCAAAAATGGATGTAGTAACCTTCGGGATAATCGTGGGCATAATACTCCTCTTTTTGTGCGCCGTTTGCATCATCACGATTGAAGGAACCTGCAAGAGAAGATCCCCTTCTTGATTATCCTTAAACCCTTCTTAATTCTCGAATTTTTTGTTTTCTGCAACCTAATTGCGACAGTAATCGTAAATGGGGGCTGTTTCAGATAGGCAGTGGCCGATCTATTCCCCTTTCTTTTGCGTTTTAGTGGCGGTGGGTTTTGGGTTCGCGGCGGCGGCGGCGCACCAGTGTAGCCATGGACACGACCATGACCATCATCATCATCATCATGTGCATGATGATGATAATGTGCGGTTAATTAAGAAGAATCATGGGCAGAGAGAGCTTCTTCCTGAGGAAATTGCTGAAGAGGAAGATCTGAAGACGATGTGGGGCCATCATGATCATGACCATGAATTTGAGCATGGACATCATGGGCATAAGCATGATGGTGTTTTGGAGCTTTCTGGGCTTGGTAACTAATTTCTCCTCTTTTTTTTTTGGTAGTTTTTGTTTCTTATTTTTTTCAGTGCTATGTTTATACGTTTCTTGTTCTTGCCTTTTATTTTTCTTTTAAATGTCGTTTTTTAAGATGTTAAAAGTAGTTAATGTAATACTTATTAGTAAAAGGTTTAACTTTCTGTTGATTTCTTTAGGTTGATTCTTTTTAATTGGTGATCATGTGTTCTTTTAGGGTGGCAATAGAATCTTTGTGATGTTGCAGTGTGTTATCCTTGAAAATCTCTTCATGCTATGTAGTTTTGTTGCCATAATTTAATCAACTGCTAACTGCTGAATGCTTACCTGCTGTGTAAACTTTGACCAATGCCTTTCGATTTGATTGCATTTTTCTTGTTACACCAGGCGCATTATAAGTGTCTAAATGACTTTAAGCATGCTCATTGACCTTGGTCATAATGCTGGACAAACATTGCAGAAAAATATCTTCTGTGACAGGATTTTACGGTTATGATTTGATGCAGCACTTAATGAACTTTAATTTAATCAAACTCTTTGGCAGGCCTCTGGACCAATGCCATGGCTTGCTCCTTATTGGTTAGCTTGGCTTCTCTTATTTGCCTGATTTTGTTGCCTTTAATATTTGGTAAGTAGCCTAAATGTAACATTACTTGCCCTTTTTAGTTTTTCTGGTTCATTAGAAGATGCCAACTTATGCTTACAGCTAACAAATGTTGGGTTTGAATTCCTGCAGTACAGGGGAAGCCATCGAAGGCTGTTGTTGATTCTTTAGCATTATTTGGGGTTGGTTTTCTTGCTCCTCTCTTCCCTCTTTCTTAGCACATTCCTACAATTAGATTTTTTTAGTGCTTGCACTCTGTATTAGCTGTTTTATTTTTTATTTTTTATTATAGTAGTTGCATCTTCTCCTAAATAGCATCTCCTATATGCTATAAGTAGGTATACTTTAGTGAACTTTTGGACTAGGAGAAAATCATATACTTTCTTATTAAGCTCCCCAGGAATAATTTCTGTATTTAGAAGATTTCTGTACCTTCTTGGAACAAAACTGTTCCCATTTTTCTGATGACTTGCTGTTCTGAGTATAGATGTGGATGGACATTTGTGGTATTTTCACTCCATAAATTAAAATCTGCTAATGCGCAAGTGTTTTACTGTTGAACTGCTGTTTGTCTTTGCGTTATATCACCATCTCTAAGAAAAATGGAAGATTGTTCATTTGGCTGTTTTAAATGCAAATTTATGTGGAATCGCTCTAATCCTTTCTACTGCAGGCAGGAGCTATGCTGGGTGATGCTTTTCTTCATCAATTGCCACATGCTTTTGGTATGAATACTCCTAGACATGAAAAAAATTAAACAACGTATGATGTGCTTATCTGAATGCTTATTGCCAGTCTTTATTTCTTTCACTTGTTCCTTGGAACTCTTACCATTTGTTGTCTTTTAATATCATTTTTTCTTGGAAGTTTGCTCTATGCTTTGTTTTTCAATGGTATACCTAGTATCTTGAGACAATCATGACACACCTTTCTTCAATTGGGAAGACCTTAACTGCATTGCCCATTATGGATCAATTTTATGAACGATATATTGAATGAAAAGTTTATCTCATCTATTGTGGAATCAATGGTATACCTAGATTTATTTATTTATTTATTTTTTATTATTCTTTTTTTTTTTTTTTTTGTGAATGACATGGAATATCTCCTACTTGGTGTAGTTCCTTGACTGTATTTTGCGTGTGGATGACTTGTCCCTATTATATACTTCTGAACTATCAATAAATTTTGTTTTCTCATAGAAGTAGGAGAGTCTGGTTTCCATATATTTCTGAGGTTAAATTGAGATTTCTTTCCCTGGTTTTTTATTCTTTTACTGCTGTACACACACCATGATAGGAAAGTACCTAATAAAGTAGCAGGCTATGAGTTATATGTTTTTCTTTTCCTTTTCCATTTTGGTGCCTAATTTGAGCTTGCTTAACCTTACCCAGCATTTGACCAATATTCTTGTAGTATGACGTTTGTTATAATTTATAAAATACATGTTATTTATTTTTATTAGTGCTTTAATGCTATCTTTACAGGTGGTGAGCACTCCCACTCACATGATCACCATGAAGACCATGATCATCATCATCCACAAGTTGGACAGTCACATGCACATTCCTTAAAGGACCTTTCCATTGGTTTGTCAGTCCTGGGTGAGTAGAAATTAACATATTTTACCTAATTTAGTGTGAGCATTTTCCTGATGAACGAGCATACTTTTCAAATTTCAGAACTCTTACAACACTAGAGCTCATTCAGTTTCCTTTTTTCTTTTTTTTTTTTCATTTTTTCTTTGTTAATCAATTTTTGAATGATATTTTCCTTTTGCATTGGTTTCTGTGTGAAAATGAATGTGTTTAAATATAGTGTAAAATACTGACTTTATTTGATTGATAATAATGTTTTAGGGTAAAAGTAATAATTGGTTCCATTATTTTCTTTTTTTGTCTCATCAATCAAATTTTGTTGGGTTGAAATATTTTTAGTTGATTTAATGGATCCAATTTTGGAAAGAAACCTTTTATTAAAGTAGTCATCTTAAGTTAAATTTAGGGAAGAACTATATTATTATTCATACACATTGATTACGTGCTGTAGATTTGACATAGCTGGTTATAAAAAAAAAAAAAAAGAGGTACTTTTTAATTTAGAAGAAAAACTAACGAATTATCTATTAAATAATAGGAATTGGCAAAAACTGAATTTATAAATGGAACCAACTGAAGCCCTAGTTTCTCACCAGAAATATATCCATCTAAACTGCCGGGAATTATTAAAGTGTATGAGCTAATTTTAGGATTTGTCAAATGTTGGTATGGTCACTGCTTTATTATGACTCCATGTAATTGGAATTTATTGTCCTTATCTATTTGCTTGTGGTAGATCTTTCAGAGTATTGATCTAAACTTAGCTTTTTTTGCGTTTGTAGAGTATTGCCAATTTTGCATCTTCACTGCAAATAATTCTCATTTTCATTCTCGAGTTTCCTAAGGATCTTGTTTTTCTCAATTAGCTAAATACAATGCAATATGTGTATAACTGTATATACATCCTCTCATCTTTTTGTTCTTAGATCTATATGAAGTTTTGGATTTCAAATTGTAAAATCTTATCAAACTTTCTTGTCACAGCTGGAATTGTAGTGTTTCTTATTGTTGAGAAACTTGTGAGATATGTGGAAGATTATTCTGGTGGAGAAAATGATTGGAGTCTTGGTCATCACCACCACCATCATAAACACACTACCAAATTGAAAGATGATGATCATATAAATGAAAATGGAAGGTCAACAAGAAAGACATCCAAGGATAAAGAGTTGGATGGACCTGCTTACAAAACAAGTAAAAAAGGTTCTATGCGGAAGGTAGAGTAAGAAGTTTGTCTATGATTAATGCTTAATCTGTTGATCCACCTCAATACCATCATTGCTTGAGACCACATAGACAGTATATTTGCTCACATCCCTACTTCTGCTATGGATGAACATTCTTTTGCTATGTCTCTCCAATATGGTAGACTAGTCAGCTGAAAACAATGTGCTTAACTTATCAAATATGTAAAGTAAATAATAACTAAAGTGGTTATATTTTTTCCTGAAATTTTGTTTGTAATTGCTGTCATTTCCAGAGAACTACTAGTAGTAACTCTCCTGAAGCTGAAGATGAAAGTAGCTCACGTGCTGAAAACATCTCCAATGGTAAAGTGGAATCCACTGACCGAAAAGAGCCTATCAAGTCCCAGTCAAGTTTGGTGTTTGGTTATCTGAACCTTTTCTCAGATGGAGTGGTAGGTGATCTCCAATTTGTCTTGGGCTTCTTGCTCTGCAGCTTCAAAAGTTATACATTCTGCTTGTTTTTGTTTGTTATATTTCTTATATTTTTCTGACTGTAGTATACCTTCACATGGTTCTTTAACTTGCTCAGCATAATTTTACTGATGGGATGGCTTTGGGAAGTGCTTTCCTCCTCTATGGATCGGTTGGTGGCTGGTCAAGAACTCTGTTTCTGCTTGCTCATGAGCTTCCTCAAGAGGTTTGATTTTCTGCCTATTGTGTTTTTGTTGCCACAATTTTGGAAGGAAAAAGAAAAGAACTCTTTCCTACATAGCCAAACCTTTGTGTTTTAGTGCAATTTTAACCAAATCTTTAAAATTGTCAATTAGGCGACGATTTTGGTAATTAGGAGCAATTGTGGCCAAATTGAGAACCTAGTCAAAATTAGCAGACTTGGTAAGTAACTAGGATGCCATGTAGGAGTGTGGTTGATTAATGACATGGAAGTGAGACTTAGTAATGGTAAATACCACTCCTACACAACATTTTAGTCGATGCTCCACAAACTTTGATAAGTTGATTGCAAGTAAGCACCAATATAACACTTATTACGTCGGTATGTTTAAATACATCGGTACAGTTATTGGTTACTGCTCAACCTCAATATGCTATCTTGCTTTATTTGGGTGTAAGATTTTTGACTTTCCCAATTTCTGATGTTGATAAATATGATTAAGAGATCCGTGAGCTAGTGATAACTTCTTTCTTTCAGTTAAATTCATCAAATGATCTTTCAAATATATGGCATGTCATATATTTTGGATTTTACATCCCAACACGGACAAGTGGGTATATTTTCTTGAAATGTTTATACGATGAAAAAAGTTAATTCTATATCTGGTTTCGTGCAGATTGGTGATTTTGGAATTTTGGTGAGATCTGGTTTTAGTGTCTCCAAAGCCCTTTTCTTCAACTTTCTATCAGCTCTATCAGCATTAGCAGGGACCTCTCTGGTTCGTTGTCTTCTTACAGCTAAGAAAAGCTTATATCTATCTTCCTTTACCAAAAAACTCACGAACTAATTAGCGCACTGCTGCTATTATTACAGGCTTTGATGTGGGGCCAAGACCCCGGGCAATCATCTTTGATTGAGGTGATATTCTACGATCCTGCAGCCATACATTTCGTTTCATTTGTACACTTCAAGTGGTGTTTTAATGTGTGTTAACATTTCCCATTGTGCTGCTGTTATACACTTGCAGGGTTTTACTGCTGGTGGTTTTATATACATCGCCCTAGCTGGCGTGTTGGCTGAGACGAACAATAATGGTGTCCCGGCTCTGAGAAGTACAGCGATGCAATTAATCTCATTGGTGTTGGGTATGGGTATTGCCCTTTGTATATCACTAGTTGAATGATTTTGATTCTAATTCTTTCCTTCTGTTCTCTTCAAGTTCTTCAATATCAAATTAAAATTGTAAAATTTGGTGGTTAAAATATAAATCATTCTAGCAAACACCATTGCTATCAATGGTTTTTTTCTTTTACCCCTTCTCTTTGGTAACTAGATATTCGAGCTTCAAAGACTACTTTTGGAAGATTCGTAGCTATTGTTAGTACATGTTGTGATGCTTTACTTATGAAATGCCTAGATGAAGATGATAATCGTCGAGGCATCATATGTATAATGATGATGTTATATTGTAATACAGTCCTACTAACCTACCAACCGTGAGCACATTAATGTGTTAATTGCACATGTGTAAGATATATAATACATCTATTAGTTTCGCATTTCATTACTTTCAGGGGATGAAATCATTACATATCATAACCTTTCATAGTGACTAATTCTTTATGTTCTTCATTGATTTCTCAAACAAACATGGTAACGTGTTGACAAAGTCATACATGATGAGGTTTCAGTTACAGATAAAATGTCCACGACTTTCCAACAACGTTGAGAAAAATAACATTAGCAGCAAATGTTTAACACTCCAAGATTTTATGCATTTTGTGTTTCTTTTCTGCTGTTGTTTGTATCCTTTGATATTTTGACTTCGTCGTGTATTAATGATTTCTTAATAAATTAATTAATTAAGCGAAAATTAATGTCTTAATAGTATACTATCAAATCTTGACTATGAATGCAACAAAATGTTAAGAACTTCGTTGATAAACCAACTCTTGGCATAACTCAACTTTTAGATTTCAAATTGAGTGCTATACTTGTGGGGCCACTTTTACAATACACCTGATTTGACAGGTACTCATTCTCTTGTGAGACCGTCCCAAGGATTTTTATTGCATTGCGTGAGACGGGTTAACCCACAACTCAAACCTTACAATTTACATGTTGTTTGTGGGTGATGGAGCTCTATCTCATGGTAACTATCCATGAAACCGTCTCATATGAGTTTTTGTGAATATTAGATTAGTGATAGATGTACAACATGCATTGACACACATGCCAATAACTTGTGTTGTAAATCCTAGACATAATTTCACCAATTATTTACTGTAATTAAGAGGAAATAGATGGAATTGAATGAGGGAAATGCATACTTTTCTTGATCTAAATTGAATTCACTCTTCTTCTACATCATACCTAAATCTTATATTGTGTCGATCTGTATTTTTTCAGACCATTTTTTTTTCAATTCCTGTAATTTTATCATTTACCAAATCTTACATTATGGTGTTGTGTGATATTTACCTAATTTTATACTACATCTAATATTCCAACATCTACCTAACACGTTAGAATATTGCACATCAGGACTCGAAGGATTTTCTACCACTCCCAATAAGGAAAAAAATGTTCAGTACTACATTAAAAAAATTGTCCTTTTCACTTCTTTAGGATAGTAACTAAATATAAAATGACATTGTACCCTTAAAAACAAAGTTTGAGGAATTTAATTAAAGATAATGAGCACGGTTATGAAACTAATATGTCTCGATGTTTAGTTGCAAAACCACTTGTCTCAATATCTAGTTTAAAGAATATAAACATTGGTTGGGTCACTTAAGGACACAACCTAGTCCATCTACAAATAAATTATTATTCAAAATGATACAAGACATTTTTTCAATAGGTATAAGAAACATAATGAAACAAGACATTTTTTCAATAGGTATAAGAAACATATTTTTTTACATTCGTCACATTTCCCCATAAGTATTACTAACAACTCAAACTACCAAAACTCAAATAGCATATATATATACATACACATATATGAATATGATATAAATATATAAACTAAAACAAGCATAAACTTTCAAATGTGATTCTCTTACACACATATAATATAGACATATTGGACGGCCATAATGCAGTGTATTTGGAGATCCATTAATTAGCAAGGGTTGACATCTTCAGACACAAAACATGCTCTCCACCCCCAGCCCACCCCCTCCCCCCAAATCACCAGGGCGGCCACCGGAGAATGAGGCTCTGGAACCGAGCCTCCGGCGCACTAAAGGACAAAACCAGCCTCTGGCAGGCCAACCTCACCCGCCCCTCCCCCCTCCGCAACCCTGACCTGGAGAAGGCCGTCATCCGCGCCACCTCCCATGACCCCTTCTCCCTCCCCCGCCACCACGCCGACCACCTCCGCCACTCCCTCCGCCAATCTCCGGCCAACCTCAAGCCCATCCTCTGGTCCTTCTCCAACCGCCTGGAGAAAACCCGGAGCTGGGTGGTCGCCGTTAAAGGCCTCTATCTCTTGCACGCCCTCATCAACACCGGAGCCCCCTCCGTCGCCACCATCGGCCGCCTCCCCTTCGATCTGTCCGCTTTCTCCGACGCCCATCTCCGCCGCTCCCATGCATGGCCCTTTGACACCTTCGTCCGCGCCTACTACGCCTTCCTCGACCACAAGTCCACCATCGCCTTCCAGCATGCTGACAATCTAAAGAAACACGGAGAAGATAAGATGTCAATGATAAAGGAGCTGGTTCTCCTGCAGAAGCTGCAGAGCCTCGTTGACCTTCTGATCCAGGTCAAGCCAGTGGCGCGAGCTGTCTACGCCCCTCTGATTCTCCACGTCATGGACGCGGTCATTGTAGAAGTATACGATGTCTACAGCAGGATCTGCAGAGGGATCGCCGTTGTTATCACCAACATATACTCTGCAGGGAAAGCTGAGGCCACCGTGGCGCTGCAGATCGTGCGGAAAGCGACTCGACAGGGCGAAGAGGTCTTGCATTACCTGGAGTTTTGCCAGGAAATCGGGGTCGTGAATGCGTCGGAGTTTCCGGTGGTGTATAGAGTTCCTGATGAGGGGATTGATGAGCTTGAGAGGATTATAAGGAGCTTTGAGAGAGAGGATCTGGGGAAGGCGATTGTTGTTGATGATGATAAGAAGAAGAAGAATGAAGGGGAGATCAAGAATGTGTATAGAGGTGATGAGTTTAGAACTATAATCACAGATAAATGGGAGAAATTCGAGGATGATTTTAATGTGGGGAATATTCATGCACAAGGAAACAAGTATGAAGAACTGCCAGATTTGATGACATTCTAGCAGCTAGTTTTATTAATTGGTGTTCAAGATTGTATATACTTCCCTGCTAATTTCTTCATTAATTACAGATTAAAAATGAGAGCAGAATGGATTCTTTTGTTAATTTCTTGTTGCTCCCTCCATTTAGCCGAACTGGATCCTCTATATATTTCAATTTGGTGTTTGGTGTTTAATCTTGTATGCCATAATTTTTAATTCATGTAACCTATAAATTAGTGATGTAGTTTTGACATTTGCAAATAGAGGATCTTGTTTGCCATTTCACGGGTGGGACCATCAAGTTGTCATTATGATCGAAAATATGATGCAAGAAGAATACACGCATGAACAAAACGTTGGTACTTTTCCTAATTAATGTCACACATGCAATAGAAGAATATATATATGCAAAAATTTACCATTTAAGCAACATCGAATCAATTAATTGATCTCTAGAAGAGAAATGATAATTAGGTCAAAAAAATATGTTTTATGCTCGCCAAGATGCTACCGATTTATAAATTGTTAGAGGGGTCTGATTGTAATAACTACGTACATGATGAGTAAATATAAATCTATTTTAATATTGACATTTTTACAAATTTATCTCAAGGGAAGAGAGAAAATTGTGGTAGCTCTAATCAAAGCACAAAAGAAACAATTTGTGTTGAAGCAAATTGAGAAAGAAGGTTAGTATAGTACAATAATGATGGTTAGTACTTATGTCGGAGTTGGACCATAATCTATTTAGTGGTGGGCAACTTGCACAAACATAGCTGTCAATTTTGAAGGAAATTATTGCCACACATGACAAGAATATGTCCAAATAGATTTTGGCAAGATACAAATGAAGAAGATTGAAGCTGTTTCCACTCACTTTCAACTCTATCTCTATCTATCTATATGTCTATCTATTTTACTATCTTAAAAAGGATGAGTAGGTTTTATTATTCTATGTGGGTATATATATCCCCATCATATAATAATTTTTAGAATTTCCAAGTAGTTTTAATAAATATACGCCTTTGATTTAAGCCACATATTTAATTAAGATACCTACTAATTTTTCTTTAATGATAAATATTACATATAAGAAAGAAGACATAAAGATTAATTGAAATATAAAAAATAGAAAATTTGTGTTGGGCGAAATGTGTTTTCTTTCAGACCAATGCAAAAATGTGTTTTATTACAGACCAATACAAAAATGATGGTAAACAAAAAAAAAAAAAAATTAGAAGATAAATATAAAAACGATAAATATAAAAAAGAAATATTGCCCAAAAAAAAAAAAAAAGTAATGATAAAGCAAAGAACAAAACAAAGACCCTAAGCAAATAAGAGAAACGAGGGACCCATTGAAGATTTTGAAATATCTCTTCCCATGAGATAGTTATTCTTAATTGATCTATGGAAGTCGAATAAAATAATGCAGTGACTAGATCATCTTCAACTTATTCATTTATCTACAAAATGAATTATATCTTCAACCTTATCTTGAAGATCTAAATTTTTATTTTCGAGAAAAATATAATTTATATTGTCTTTAATATTGAGTGAATTAATTATATATATTTTTGTCAGAATAATCAGGTGAAGACGTCAAGTCAATGACAACTTTTGAACAACAGTTTCATCAGCAGTTATCCTAAAAACAATAGTGGGGTGGGGCCCTCTAATGGTTGGCCGCAGTGAGAAGTCTTAATCGTAGCAACACCAAATACTTCTTCGAAGCAAATCTGGCCTTCAGACAGTTGTTTAGATGCAGAAAATTTCCTAAATTATCATCCCAACACAATATTTGTTCAAAAATATTATATATCATAATTATCGTGTAATCATAGATAATACAACATACATTTTATTATTTTTTTTACATTTCAGATTTTGAAAAATACAAACTGCATTAGCCCTTTTAAGTGAATTAATTTAGAAACTACCAATGCAAATTTTGGTGATGGCAAAACATGAAATACATGATACAAGAAAAACCATTTGCAGCATCTCAAACCAGATAACCAAAAAGATGCACCTACTTTCTTACCTTTTTTTTTCTTTTACCTGGGGCCACATGTAATTTTATTTGCGAAAAAAAAAAAAACAAAAGGTTACCATTACATTTTGAATTGGGCCCTTTAAAAGAATCAATTTTTTACACACAAAAAAAAAAAATTAGAAAATTAGAAAATTAGGGATCCAATTCAAAATAAAATAGAAGTATACAGAGACAATTTTTACAAATACAAGTACGAGGATTAATTTATACAAATATGCATTTTCCCTAATCAAAACACAAAAAAGGCGGACAAAATGCAGAACATAACATACATTCCCTGTTCCTACAAGAATTTAGATTGTTAGCAGTGTCCATAAAGAGACAGACAAAGTTTCAATTATGAATATTGCATAGCAAACTAAGTATTCCCATTTCAGAAGCATAGACAACATGTCAAGAACATTTATGACCCAAGAAATCAAGTAGTGATTACACACCAGAAAGAAGAAATGGAATTTGCATCAAGAAAAGAAAGCACAAAATAATGGTATATTATCATGCAAAATTGAGCAAATAATGCATAAGTCATGCAACAAGTAACATATGAAAGCATCTAAGTATTGGATAAACAGAAACAGCTCATAATGCCATATAAAGGAAGAAGAAATAAATATCAAAACAATTCATTGACTAAAATAAAATAAACAATTCATTATCCTACCCTCAATGGCCAGAAAAATGTTGCTAGCCTATGAAGTAAACAAAGGAGAGTTGATCAACAGTCAAGGATTCCAAACATGTATCATCATGAATATGAAAAATTCAAGGACTACAAAGTACCAAACAAATTAACTGCAAGAGGCCACATAATATATACATGGAAAACGGACCAGATGCGACGGGCAACAACTCCACGATCCTCAATATGGCTCGATCATCTACCTGATTATCACGAACTTGTTGGTACCATGTTTCGCCCAATAAGTCCTCAAGTCAATCGGATTAGCAAAGTTATAGCCTTCCGAGGCCAGTTTCTCCAGAACCTTCTTAAACGCGCCTTGACTCATCTTCCGCCCCGCAATTCTAGCTCCTCGTCTCTTAGTGCTCATCGGCAACGGATACATTGATATAGTAGTCGTGCAACAAGCCGATTGCCACCCCCCACACCCCCATCTATAGCACTGCTGGGGGGTTCCAGTACAAGAACAAACCGGAATTGGTATACCAGTGATATCCATATCAATTCCGTTGATAACAACCTCGACATTCTTCTTCGCTGTTTTCGCGCGTTGAGCAGAGGGATTCCCATTTTCCTTCTGTTCCGGAACCTTCCTAGGCTTCTTTGCCTTTGGGGTCTTGGGGTTGGCAGCAGCTGCCCTCTTCTTGGCGGGCCCGTTTTCCTTCTTGGGGGCAGGCTCTTCCATGCTCGGCCTCGTCTCTTTGGGCGTCTCAGGCTGCTGCACCATCTGCATCGGATGGTGGGACGCGGAGGACTCAGCAAGAACAGAGTTGTAAGGGTTCCCTGGGAACATATGCAAGAACTTCTCTCTGTGGTTTATCCAACTATCTCTTACATAGTCCATGTGAGTGACAGGTGGCTCAGTGACCACACAATCCCTGGGATGGAAGGCACCATTAGCTGAAACCATGACTGGATTGTCTCGACCGGAGAGGAAAGGCTTCGTGTCTCGCTCAGCCAGAGACGACATGAGCTGTAGACCAAGATGCCCTTTAAGGGGAGGTTCATAATAACCCCAATTCCTCAGGCTATCTTCATCCATAGAATCTACATATCCAAGAAAGGAATAGCATTGATTAAGTCATCAAACATTCCCATTCTAACAATGTAGCCACTGCATTTTCTATAACCATTACTGAAAACCTCAAGAAATCCATGCAACAGATATGATCAGCAAAATAATCAATTTGCAAGTAGGGCAATACCAATACATCAAATTGGTCTACTTTAACAGATGGTGAAAATCTGAGCATTTCAAATAGGCAAAACAAAGCAGAATCCAAATGCAACATTGATTTGGGGTCTTTTTTAATGAAAAAAAATCAGTTCTTGATTTTTTTACAATTCTTATCTACCTATACAACTATGACAAACAAAGTCAAGATACCTTGTGAACTAATGCACATCGGTTTCAATAAAAAAATCAATTTAATTCAAATCTCAATATTTTCTACGCAATGAAAAATATCAGAAAACTGAAACAGGCATAAGATCTGAAACATGAGGAAAACAACAGCAACACGAATAATTTTATTCGTCTTTAAATTCTACAAAATCAAAATTAATAGAAAAAAATGTGAGATCAAACAGATCCCTTCAAATCAAAGAAACCCATGAGAATAAACATTGGTAAAATTGAGAAAGAGCCGTGAAAACCAAGAACCCTATCGAAAGATTCAATCTTTGGCCCTTTGACACAGATCTGAACACAAATTGACAAAATTACAGATCTGCAATCACAATTAGAGTAACAAAACAAATCGGTGCACCAATCGCATGCAGGTATTGTAAATTCAGAAATTAATTAAAGCAGATAAAAAGTTGCAATAGATATATAGGGAAGACGGAGAGAGAAAAGCCCAGATAATATTATTTTGAAAGAGAGGGACAGAAAGAGAAGGAGGGGAGAGAGAACTTACTTGTGGGTAAACAGCTCTTTTAGGTTTTTTTTCCTTCTGGAGAGAGGAGAGAGGAGAGAGAATTTTGAAAGAGAGAAGAGAGAGAAGATTGAAACCAGAGAGAGACAGAGAGAGGCCCTTCAAAATTGAGTTTTCATCAAATAGATTTCCACATTTAATAAAAAAACATATCTTTGACAGGAAAAAAAAAATGGTTATTAACCTTTAGTTGTACAGTTGTGCTATAAATAATGCTTAGCTCTATTTTATCATTATTTCTCTTTTCAGAAATAAATATTCACATGTAGGTCATTTTTTTCACATGGTACAACCTTATTATAAATTAATTATATCAATTTTAACCTTATCATAAATTTAATTATATCAATTTAATCGTTAAATTCATTTTATTAAGAATATACATAAATCAATAAAAAACTTTAAGAATTATTATTTTGCACCAAAATACTAATAAAGAATATTAGGAGTTTCAACAAACGTAGAAAAAATGGAAAGATTGACAAGTAAGACTATTAGCAATAGAATTCGAATCTCTTTTTGAAAAATGAACAATCATATTTGGATTTTTATTAAAAATCTATTAGCATTGAGTAATGATGAACTCAAATTCAAAGTTATCCCTAGTTGTAGCAACAAAACGCGTCTATGACTTGTTTTGCATCTATTTCAAAATAAAAATAATGAAAAGTCAACAATTTGATTCAAGAAATGGCTTACTATAAACCAAACATTTGAGCTTTGATAATACAACGATAACCTGCATGTGTCTTCTTCTCATACAATAAGAAACTTTTCCATGGTCGTGAATAATAATAATAATATCAATAATATTTTAAGTTTGATAAACCCTAAGATTAATGATGCTGCATTTCAAGTAGGGAGTCGTGGATAAGAATGGCTGCTAGATCACATGACAAATCTACATTTTCCTAACATTAATTATTTTTAAGTATAAATTCTATTAAAAAAACTATAAGAAAGATAATAACTATATATATATATATTTAAAGAACTTATAATTTGATTTCAAATGGCACAAGTCCAATATTACAAGTTTAATCATCTAAGACGGAAAACTTTCCTTAACCCAACAAAGGGCAAGAAGAAGATGAAGCAAAAGTAGCAGTTTTATGGGTGACCACATTGACCGAGCATTTCACAGTGCAAAATACGAGAATTAGGCGAATTGGTGAGTATAGACTAATATCAGTTGCCAATATGCCATTGTCATCAATGAAATCACTAGGTTTGGTGAATACTCATACTTAGATCACAACTAAAAAACTAGAAAAAATGATGGTCGGGAGAAGATTACGTTCAGAAGCAATTCTGGTTCCTTCTTTGATGACCCCGAACTCTTCTTCAACAAGAGAGTTGATTTTATTGTATTTCCTCCCAAAAGCCACAACGGGTTGTTTCACAGATTCACGAGCTCACAACAAATGCCACCAACAAAAAGACGATCTTTTTTATCGTCTCAACATACATCTATGTTAACTCTCCAACCGTAATTACATTATTAACATGCTTGGCTAACTTCCAATCACTTTAAATTTAAGAAAAATAAGAAACTTCACAAATTTAAATAACTTTGACTAAAATAAATATGAAAATACTTAAAAAATTAAGAGCTATTTTATTAATATTCTAAATTTAATAAATTTAACCGATCATTTTCCCACTCCTCACTATAAAATTATTTGATCAAATAGATATCTCACAAAGATCTAAATAGTCAAATATAAGTGCAAATAGAGTATATATATGTACGTAATATGTATATAAGATTGACTCGTCCCATTCATAGTGCCGTTGTTATTGGGCAAGATAGTGCCATTCAAACTGTCGTTGTTGATCGGGAAGACGGTGCCGTTCCGAGTGCCGTGAGTTGTAACTCAGTAAAATTGTTCAATATGGTTTTCAGGTCTGTCTAATTGTTTTATATATATATATATATATATATATATATAATACATGAGATTGTCTCACAAATATCTTTAAATGAGATAAAAGTCAAATAGGGTCAAAAATAAACAACACAAGTCAACGCGTCAACAAATCAATTCATGGTTAAAACAGTCATACAAATATTAATAATGCGTATAAATATTCATTTTATAGCTAAAAATATTCGTTTTGATATAATAATTTTAGGCATAAAAGAAATATTTATATGTGTATTACTAATACTAATTTTATGACATTGAAAATAAATATCATCTCAATATTTTAAAAGTTTGTAAATATTTATTTACAAGGGCATAAAAGTGTAAGTTATACAAATATAAATATTCGTTTTATGGCTAAAAGTAATAGATAAATCAAATTACAGTTAAATGTAATGCCTTTTCTTTTTTTAACCAAAATAAATGCGTGTTAATCTATACATGGTTCTTTCTTCTTTATTTCGAAAATGAAAAAAACAATAAAATTGTCTCTCACTATCATGAGATGCTGAATAGCTGATACATAAATTTGGTATTCAAATCTTTATTGGAAAATATGGAGTATATTAAAAAAAAATTCAAACAACTGTGAAAGCAATCAAATACAAAGATCAATCAAAAAAGAAAAAGAAAATTAAGAAAGTCGAGTGTGGCCGGCCTGTAGTGCAAGTCAGTTCCCAATTAATAATACTATATATTTAATTACTTGAAGCTAATTAAATTGTAGACCTCACTATAATCTTGCGAGTCAGGTGTCATAAATCTAAGTAATTTTTTCTTGAAAAAGTCTTGGGTGAGACCGTCTCATGGATTCCATTTCGTGAGACGGATCGGGTCGGATCAAACATAAAAATTATATAATATTTTTATGTGTGTTATGTAAGATTTTTCTATATATTAGATGATACTTTGGTATTATATGATGCATTTTGGATTTGTTCAAACTATGAGAAAATATGTAGTACTTTTTATATGTATTCGATAATACTTTTCTGTATATCAGGTAATATTTTTGTATTATGGGATAAGGACCCGAATTGGGTCGGGTCGGGTCTCAACAAAAACGAGTGGATCCTAGGACGCCTATGTGCTCTTCTTTCTCGCGCATGAATTGTGTAATATGTAATACTTTTGTGTATATTAGGTAGTTCTTTTATGTATATCATGTAATTCTTTTTGAAAATATCACATAATACACATAAAAGTATCAGTATCATGTAATATTTTTATGTATATGAGGTAATACTTTTATGTATATCATGTAATTCTTTTTGAAAATATCACATAATACACATAAAAGTATCAGTATCATGTAATATTTTTATGTATATGAGGTAATACTTTTATGTGTATCATGAAATACTTTTGTATATATCATTTATACTTTTTGAAAGTATCACCATGTAATACTTTTATGTATATCATGTAATAGTTTTTGAAAGTATCACATGATATACATAAAAGTATTACATGGTACACATGAAAGTATTACATTATGAGAATAAAACATCATGTAATACTTTTATGTATATCATGTAATACTTTTTGAAAATATCACATAATAAATATAAAAGTATTATGTAATATTTTCATGTATATGATGTAATACTTTTATGTGTATCATGTAATACTTTTGAGTTAACGGTGTTGACCGTTGACCGTTGACTTTGACAGTTGGTCGGGTTGGGTTAACCCATCTCATGGAATGAGATCTATGAGACGGTCTCGCACAAGACCTACTCTTTTTTCTTTTGGAGAAAAGACATCTCAAATAAGAAAAGTTTCAATTTCCCTCTTCTAATTTAATCCGTATCCATCTTTTTACCATTTATTTTACATATGAGTGTGTTGGGATATTTCTGTTAGATTTTGATGAGACAAGTAACTTTGTATAGGAAGTTAGAGTATCTCATTCTTCCACAATATTTAAGTGGAATTAGCTTTGAAAAGTTTATTTTTTAAGATATATTTTTGAAGATATGTAAAAATCAGAAAGATGGAAGTTTTTTTATCTCAGCAAGATTCTGCAAATGAAGAAGTATCGGATGCTGATTATCAATAAGGAGAATCAGTAAGCAGAAAGAGTAAGCAGAATCAGCAAGCTGGATCAGTAAAACAACATACAGTAATCAATAAAAGGCTTTCTGTAGGATTCAGAATCAGTAAGCTGGATTCAGGATCAGCTAGCAGGATTCAGAAACAGGAAGTTGTTACAGAATTAGTAAGCGAACGCAAATCAGTAAGCAGACACAAAACAGAAAGTTGGCACAGAACATAAAACATCTACTGCAACCTGAACAGGAAATAATAAGTTTATCTCTCTTATTTATTGCAGTACGAAGAAGGAGTGAATGCAGTACGAGGATTCTGCATTATCAAAGAATCCGGTAGATAGAAGTTAGCACTTGACCAATGAGGTGGTGCCATCTGGACCGCGGACCTGCAAAAACATTGTTGCCGAGGAGTGGCGCCATTAATGCGATGCAGAATAGGACATGCCCTATTTCTCAGTTTCTCCAGGAGCATTTAATGCGAAGATCAAATGAGATAAATATTTGAATTTCAACAAAGATTGTATCTCTCTTCAACGGATACAATCCCTACAAGTATAAATAGAAGGTGAAGTCGATTTGAGAAGACTACCGAACAACTGAAGTAATTTTCTAGCTATCTATATCTCTCAAGTAAATGCAAGTTTTCTCTGTTCAGTCACTCAACCTTCAAGAAGCAGTCGAGCCCAAGATTTCAAACTTAAAAAGATCTTAAGGTTGTCTTCGAAAGCACAGTTGAAGAACATATACATTTAACCTATTTGTTGTGTACTAGGTTGTTTTAGTTGGTGTCCTTAGTGGGAAAGATTTAAATCCTCACTAAGTGTTAGCTTTATTTGTATTAAGGCTTTTTACTCTGTGTGAGTATTTGTACCCTGTGTGGAATTGACATAGGAATCTTACTGATTTTAGTAGGTGTAAGCTCGTTAGGAAGAGGATTGTAAAGTGAGACTTGTAAATCAATCTAACCCAGTGGAGTTCCTCCTGTGTGAAAGAGAAGAGTAGATATAGAAGGATTACACCACATTCGAACCACTATAAACCCTTTGTGTGTTTATCGCTTTATTTACTTGCTGAATATCTTATATATCCTGCTCATATTGCTGAAAACGATTCTGATAAAATCATACTTGGTAAAGAAAACTATTTTTCTTAAAAGAAACTCTATCTTAAGTTTCCGCTGCATACTATAAAATTCGGGACAGTAAGCTAATCAAGCATACTGCCAGCTTACTAAATTGAGATTGTTGTTGTATTCTGTCAAGAATTCAATAACCTGCTTACAAAAAGTTTTAAAACGTAAAATTTGATAGAGGTTCATTCACCCCACTCTAAACCTCTAACCACTTAGGATCAACAAAGTGAATATTTCATAAGACTATCTTACGAATATCATTTCCTGAGATGGGTCATCTAACTCGATCAATCATATTGACCAACCGATCAATGTTGGTTAATGGTCAATGACCGATTAACCAATTTTTTTACATGATATCTATTACCTTTTATTACCTATATAAAAGTATGAATGTTTCTTACAAAATATGAATTGTTTATTATATTTTTATTAAATATCATTATTTAAGGTTATAATAGCAATTTAGTATTTTCATATTTAAATAATTTTATATTAGATGAGTCCTAATCCAAAATCCTATAGAATTTTATTTTGAGTAGGACTCTAATTTAATATAGATCGTATATCCTTATTAAAAATTATAACTGAAGGTCATAGTAATAATTTGGTATTTTTATATTTAATTTTTTTTAATATTAGAATACTAATCAAAATCCTATAAAATCATAATCCAAGTATTTTGGTATTTTCTAAATTTATATAGAATTGCATTCAAAAATCCTATAAAATCATAACCCTAGCATTTTAGTATTTGTGAATTTAATACAATATGAAAAAAATAAATTTCACAGTTTAGGATTAAAATATTCTATTACAATTTATTGTAACTTTTTTAATAGTTTATGATTAACATATAATATATAGTAAGTGGAGAATCTGACTTGAGTACAAACTATCGTGAAATGATCCTGTAAACTATCGTTATTATCGATCAACACATATCATGTAACATATATTTATCGTAAATTCGTGATGATCGTAACTTTACACTCATATCACAATTGATGCAATTAATTGAATGAAATTTGAATATTTGAGTGATATAAGACGTATAAAAAAAATTATAAAAATTCCCTCCACTCAAACAAAAGTTTCATGATTGGTAGTTGGCCAAGAACGTAGCAACGTTCTAAATAAATCCTTATAGTTATAACATGACCCTATGTGTTTCCACCTTCGCCTTAGAAATTGCCGGGACACTTAGAGTGTGTTTGGATTTTAATTATTAATTATCTGTAAAACCCAAGGCAAAAACTTAAAAATTCACAAAATAAATATCCCAGATCAGTCAAGTTATCTCATGCGAGAAAAATCACAATTTTCACCTTGTAATTTTCATTATTTTATTATAAATTTTACATATTTCAATTTTGGTTTTTTAACTATTTTTTGTTTCAATTTTCATTTGATTTTACTTGGAATTATGCATTTTACCTATATGGATGTCAGAATTAGTGACATAAATTTTTCAATTATGGTGTTCATATAGGCAGAACTAATAAAATCAGACCAAAATGAAAAAAAAAAAAAATAAATAAATAAAAAAAAAAATATATATATATATATATATTTAGAAAACAAAAATTGGATGCGTAAAATTTATGGAACAAATTCATTTTTGGTCCTGCCTTATAGAGGCGTTATCCGATTTTAATCCTGTTAATTTTCGATTATTAATTTTAGTCATGTAATTGAAAAATTTGGTCCAATTTCAATCTTTTTTCACCGAAATTTGTATCTTCCTGTCAATTTCCGGCGAGTGAAACACACTTGCCCCAAATTCCATGATTTCAGTCTACGCACGTTTATGTGGCCGTTTTTTTACATGTGAAATTTCTTTTTGTAATTTTTACTATCTAAATTGCCCAATCATTACTACGTCATTTATTTAAATTAAAATAAACCAAAAATTATACATAAAAATTGAAAAAAAAAGGGAGAAGAATCAAAAGAAAAATATTTATAAAAAAAACACAAAAATTCAAGAACCCACAACAAATCTTAATCGAGAACCCAATCCTAACCTAATCTTTCAATCAGTTTGGGATCCACGAAAAAATCTACCCAATTAATCCAAACCCTAACACCAAAAAGGGGGAACTGGGGCTTGGATTTGTGAATGAATTGGTGGTTATTGGCCATGGAAGCTGGGAAGAGGGGGAAATGGAAAGGGAAACAGAGCTAGTGCAGATCAATGGCGGTGGCTTGGTGGGTTGTGAGGATTTTTAATTTGGGATTTGTTGTGTTTACTCTGATTTTGCTTCGTTTTTTTCTTAATTAATTTTTATTTTCTTTTCGTAAGTGTGTTTTTTTATTAATAATTTTCTTTTAATTTTTCTTACCTTTTTTTTTTTTTTTTTAAATTTTCTGCATCAATTTTGGTTTAATTTAATATAAATAAATGATGTGGCTATGATCCGGCAATTTAGGTAGTAAAAAAATACAAAAGGAAATTCCACGTGCGAAAAAAAAAGACAAGTAAGCGTAATTTGATTGAAATCATGGAATTTGAGACGAGTGTGTGATATTCACTGGAAGTTGGTCAGAAAATACAAATTCCAACGAAAAAAGGAATGAAATTGAACAAATTTTTCAATCACAAAACTAAAATTAATAATTGGAAATTAATAAGACCAAAATCGATCAAGGTGTTTAGGACAAGATAAAAAATGATTTTTTCCTAAAATTTATGGTAAATAAGTGACAATCCCGTAAAAATATAATAAATTTCCAAATTAACAGAGATGTTAAAGCTAGGCAAACTAAAGGATAGAGAAATATATGTAAATTGCATGAGAACGAAAAGCATGGATTGATTAATTAAGTTGGAAAAAAACTCATGCACACAACCACAGCGATTCTTTTGCAAAATCACGTCCATTTAGCAACAGATCATGCAGATAGTGACCCATTTTGAAAAAAGTGAGAATTTCATCATTCAGATTTTCTATATTCATAGGCACCATGCGTGTGAGCTCTCTATGCATCAATATAAATACATGCACACGATTATAAAGCCAAGATCTTTTCAATCTTAATCCATCCATCCATCCATCCTTGTTAATTTCATCACAAGAACTAACAAAAATGTCACAGCTGGATCTGAGTGGTTTTAGAAAGAGAAAGAGAGGTGAAAGGGTGTTCAAATTCAAGGTGTTTGGAGAGAGAGGGTACCCCACCGATTTCAACGGCTCGTTTCAAGAAAATGTAAGAGCCCTTTTGGAGCTTGGACAGCTTGAGAATGGTGTGTGTGGAGCCATGGCTAGTTGGTCCTTTCAGCTCGAGATTCGTCGTCATCCATTGCTCCATTTGTTTCTCTTTGTTGTTGAAGAGCCCATTGAGCTTTCCCTTGAGTTTTCTTGCAAGCATTGTCAATACATAGGTAGACTATTATATACATATTTATATTTTGCTTATTTTGAGTTATACAAATGACACATGATTAAAATGTAATTTAGGTTGGGGGAGACACATGGTGTGCAATAAAAAGTACCATTTCTTGTTGCCATCGAAGGCTAGTTCAATGGAGTATTGTAGGTCAAATGTGATTGAGTTGCAAGGAGAGGGTCATAGCCTCCATGGTGTTTTTCACTCTAATGGATTTGGGCATTTGCTTTGCATAAACGGGACGGAAATCGGGTCGGATCTAGCAGGGTACCAGATCATGGAATTTTGGGATCGATTGTGCTCCGGATTAGGAGCAAGGTTTGTGACTACTAATCTCATCAAATCACACACATAAACTACACAGACAGTCAATATTTAAAATCATTTTCAATCCAGTGAATTAGTGCATTTCCGCAAAAGTCTCACAATCATCTGTCATTTCGATTTAGTCCTCACAACTAGATAAACTGCTCTATTTTGATCCAATTTCGATCGGAAACTTAAAAATTTACCCGTACATGCTTCTGGAAAATTTTCAATTTCCAACCGAAATTGGACCAAGATTGAGCAATTAATCTAATTGCGGGATAAAATTGAAAAAAAAAAAAAAACAGATAACGGTGGACCCTTTTACAGAAACGTCCCAAGTTATAGAACTGAAAATGATTTAGACACGATTGAATTATCTTAATCAAATCTTGTCAAGAAATTCCAACTGATTACGTATGTTGTCATAGGAAAGTGAGCTTGAAAGATGTGGCCAAGAAGAAAGGCATGGACCTAAGGCTACTCCACACCGTAGCCTATGGCAAGTCATGGTTCGGACATTGGGACTACACCTTCGCGCGTGGATGCTACGGAGTCAACAAAGAAGCCTATCAAAACGCCCTAACTGCAATCCAAAACATCCCACTAACCCAAGTTGCTCATCAACTCGGATTCACTCAAAACGACATCCACATCATACTACCAAGGTACCAACTCTTGTCTGGCCATTCTTTGCTAACCCTAGGCGATCTCTTCCACTTCATGTTAGAACTCAAACTCCGAATCCCCAAAGAAAGCAGCATGGATTTCCACTACCCAGGAATCATGTCCGATGCATCATGCCGATGGTCCCCAAAGCGCGTGGAGATGGCCATCCACGTCGTCATAGAAGCCCTAAAACGAGCAGAGTTCCAGTGGGTTTCAAGACAGCACGTTCGAGATATATCACGTGCGTATATTGGCGACACTGGGTTGCTAGATTTTGTCCTAAAGTCACTGGGAAACCACACAGTGGGGAAGTACTTTGTACGTCGATGCTTGAACCCAGTCACCAAAGTGTTGGAGTATTGCTTGGAAGATGTCCCAAGAACATCTCCCAAGCAAGAGGTTTTCCCATTGATCGACCTGAAATCCAAGTCCCATAAGAAGATCACTCGAGCCCAGGTCATCAAGGACTTGTTCTGTGTCTACAACAACGTTCTTGGAGAGAGTTATTACAATGGGGTTTTAGCAGCAATTCCTTTAGCTTCAAGAGTCATTCTTGATTCCAAGTACCTTGTCAAAGCATACAACGGCGAAAAAGCGACTGATAATGAAGCAAACAAGAGAAAAATCTATTGCAGAGTGATCGTGCAGAGTGAATTAGGGTTTGAAGAAGATCAATCAGCTCAAACTCCGTACCACTGTTTCGTGTTAAAGAACACTGCAACGTTCGATGAGTTGAGGTCTGAGATTGAGAAGACGTTCAGAGAAACATACTTGGTGTTGAGGAGCTTTGTGGCAGAGTCGATAAAGAACATGAAGCCTCAGGGATCGGATCTGGTGTTCAAGCTGGTTAAGCCGGGTAGTAAGATCGAGTTGGTGTGCAAACAAGGGGGCCCGAATTGTGAGGCCCGAATGGTTGTGGATTGTGTTTGTGGTGCTAAGGATGATGATGGGGAGAGAATGGTATCGTGTGATATGTGTCAAGTTTTGCAGCACACGTTGTGTGTGCAAATTCCAGACGAGGATCAAATTCCAAACATATTTCTGTGTAGTAATTGCGAGCAAAATATCTTTCGCTTTCGTTGCTATGCTACCACCACTTCTATCTAGCTTAAATCAAGTGTTGTAAGTGTAAGTGATCATCGTCGTATATGTTATGGATTAAATCAGATGATTTTATTGTTTTTTTTCGTGGGGTTATACTTTTGGTTTGATCTGTGAATTAACAAACTATGATTGTGTTTGGATATTCAGGGATATGAAATACATGATTTGAATTGAAAGACGGAAATTTTTAATTACGTCTTACGACTCATGCCTGAAATTAGTACGGTATTATTCAAAAAATAAACTTTATTTGTGCAATTAATTAAAAAAAAGTCAAATTTTAGTCATTTTCCACTTGAATTTTCGAATTATGGCGGAGAAATGACTTAAAATTTGACTTTTTTTTTTTTTTTTTCAATTGTAGGACTAAAATTGATTTTTTGAATTATAAAAGATTAGTATTAGACACGAGTCCTAAGGCGAGACGGAAAATGAATTTCAAATCCAGTCATATTACTAAAAGAATTAATTCTAAATCCATATATATCCAAACACCATTGATGAATCTGAATTTCAAATAATTCCTCAAATCTCCTATCCAAACACAACCTACGGGTTGTTGTTGTTGCTGCTCTTGATGAGAGTTAAGGATGAAAGAAGTGATGAAATTTCAGTAGTGATGAAACCAATGAGAAGAAACACAGCTGCAAAATAGGCCCTGTTGAAGAAGTCATCCAATTTGGAGCGTAATGGGGAATATGTGGTGATTGCTAGAGATTGCACAAAGTAATCATCAAAATTGTCCATGATTCTTTTGAGATCAAGTGTGGCACCGAATGTAGCACCAACCCCTGTTGCTAGCAGTGCTAAGACAACCTATTCAATTAAATATTAATTTCCATAATGTCACAAAGATAGTATAATAATGAATGAAAAAATTAAGGATGTATATATATGAACCTTATCTCCAAGAAACTCATAAACAACAAGTTTTGCATGATTAGATAGGATTTTCCCTGATCTCACTTGTTGGATTGAAAATGGCAACTGTAATAAGGTGTAGGTCACTCCTATGACAGCAGTAGCAAGTGCATACCTGGCAATGAGTAATTAGTTAAACTATTTTACTTACTAGCTAGCCATTTCATATGAAATCATTTTATTATTACCAAAATGTTTTACTCAAGACTCACTAAATAATAACCCCAAATTTCGTGTCAACCTCCAATTGAAGCATGAAGGTATGGCTGACATGTAATTGAGAGTTGACATGAACTGAATTTGACAATTTATACACTTTTAACCAAAATGTGGTTTTGTTACGAAGTAGTTGCAAAACACCATATTAATTTGCATTACATAATTATGGAGAGAAATTTAAAACTAGTCATGTAACTTCAAGTTTGTACAAATTGGTCTTGATAATTCAAAATTTTATATTAAAAAATTATTTAATTTGAGTCCAATATTTTGCTGAAATTTATAATAGTCGACACATTTCCATTGTATTTGAGATTAATAAAACTAAAATTTTCAAACCCCCAATTTCAATGGTAACACGAGTAATTAATTATAACTTCTGCAATTTCCAGCTAAAATTGGTTTTGAATTTTGAAACATAGATTAGAACTGAAAATTCTAGGTGCAATTTTGGACAAGCCCTAAACTACAAGATCCTAATTTAGAATTTTTCGTATATTTATGTATACTGTATCTTGTGGGCCACTAGACATATGTATAGTTGAATATACAAAGGATCATCGATCACTAACCGATAAGCATAAATATCGTTGAAGTTAACCGTGATAGTGGAGCTATAGAAGTCTATAGCGCTAAGGTTTGTTGTGATGGTGGCGGTGGTGGAGTTGGAAGCTAGAAGGCTGGTTGAGACTACAAGACAAGCCAAGGTGACGAGCCGTACAACCAACGCTATTACAGGCATGGATGACAACAAAGACGATGATGCTTCAACTTCAACTTGAGCTTGACTTTGAGGTTGTGCAATTGGGAGTGTTGATCGAGCCATATCAGTGTGCTTGTAAAAATATTCTTACTACACAATGGATCAACATTATTTCCATAGCCATTTATTAATTTCTTACTTGGTTTCTTCCAGCCATGCTGTCATTGTTAATATCGTCATGAAAATAACCTGTAGTATAGTATAAGTCCTAATATTACATCCTTGTAACATGACTACACAATAGCTAGTCTTGTTTTTTTTTTAATTAAGGGATGTATTGCTAGCCTGGATTAGGAATGAGGTCTACCGCGTTAATAAATTATTAAATTATTTGGGTTAATTTGCTAGCATGGATTGATTAATAAAAACAAAACCATGGAAGACGAAATTTTGATTTTGAAAATTGTGGATTTGGAAATAAGGGGTCCCTCGAATAAGAATATAATTGAAAATTAATAAAATCAATTGAAGAAAGATGAAATTTTTATTTTGAGATCTGTGGATTGAATTATTGACAGACGTTAAAGATTTAAGAATAGTTAAAACTTCACTAATTAATTTTTGGATTAATATCAAAAGCTAACATGAAGTATGATTTTTTTCAATTAGCAATCTAATTTTTTTTTTCTCAATAACACCAATAGTTTATGTTTTTTTTTCAAAATTATAACTTTAGGAACGTTTTTCAAGCATTTTTCCATCCAAAATCAAATTTGATATGTCCCGATTTTTTAATCAATTTCAAGAAACTATGTCAAACACTCCACATTTCAAACGAAAGGCTCAAATCAATTTTCTAATTTTCATTCGATCCAAACTCAATTTGAAAGAAATCAAATAAAAATTTCAATTTTGATTGGAAAAATAGTCCTATGTTGTAATTAGAAAAAAAATTATGAAGTTTGAAATACAGTTGGAAAAGAAAAAAAAAATTAAACTGCAAAAAAAAAAAAAAAAAAAAAAAAATCAGATTGGTTTTTAATATTAACCTACATATTGCTCACCTTGTTCTTCATTTAAACATTGAATACTCTGATTTTTGACCTCCAAGCCTATATGGGTGTAGAACCACTCAAGAAGTAAAATTCAATGTTCAAAGTCCGTACGTCTACTTAACGTAGCTCCCTTGGGATCATATATTAGAATAAATTTTTTTAGTTTAATTTACGAATAATTTTTATTTATAGAAAATGTTGATGGCATGCAATTAATCATCCACTAACAATATACATATTTAGGAGAAAAAAAGTATTTTAATCCTTCAAATTTATCTTATTAATTCTTTTTTTTTCTCTTTGTCTTTCGTCACTTGTTGTCTTTATAATCTATGTTTCTGTAACACCCCCTTCTAGTAGGGTAGTTATTTCTACTAAAGTATACTTAACTTTCCAATTAATAAAAGTATGTCATAAGGATTCATAGAATTTTTTTTTTAAAACAGCGGAAATAATTTTGTTAAGAAACATACCAGAGTTTTAAAATGGTCTAAAGCATCCAAAAAGAATTAAATTGTTTGTGTAAAACTTTCATCAAAAATCAAATCAAAAGTTCTTATCATACAAATTTAGAAAACTCTAAAAAAATCTTAAACCAATTCCGACGTCGTCACCACCAATCACGCTTCAACGCTGCTACCTCCTTGCATCACATCTTACCTTTGCCTTTATCTATAGTATGAGGTAATACTATAAGCAAAATGCTTAGCAAGTACATCACCTATATCACAAAATATTTTTCTTTGTAACTTAAATAGAAAACAAGAACATCACTAATAAAATAATAATATACTCTTGTACTTGAAAATAATATACTATGGACCCAGACATGGTACCAATGCGCGCAACTCCGAAGAATTCGGGGTAGCTAGCCACCGAATCCAAACGGAGCAACTAATAACTAATAGAGCAGTCTTGGAGCCCTTAACTTTTTCTCGTGGGCAGTCTAGAAACCCGGTACCAGTCTCTTAAAAATATAGAAAATAAAACCATATATATATATATATATACTCTATCTCAAAATATTTTTCTCACTTTTCGTAAAACAAAATACTTGCATCTTGTACCAGATCAAACATATGGAATCACCACACTTAACAAAACATCTCTTCACATTCACATAAATCATAAATAAAAACTCACGAAACATTTAACTTAACAACTCATTAAAACATACTCACATAAAACATAAATAGGCACTCACGTAATTTTGCATAATCATTAAACAATCAAAACAAAGCTACTCATACTTCAGGTGAGAGATGTACTTACCTGAAATTTTCAAAGCTTATAATATCTCAAGACTCTTAAACACGTTCTAAACTTTCTCAACCGAATCTAAGACGTGAAAAATTAATATAAGAAAGTTCTGACAAATCCTGTTTTACCCA
Source organism: Scutellaria minor (assembly GCA_954870855.1). Taxonomy (NCBI): domain Eukaryota; kingdom Viridiplantae; phylum Streptophyta; class Magnoliopsida; order Lamiales; family Lamiaceae; genus Scutellaria; species Scutellaria minor. Next base: position 16,398,005 of record OX940733.1, read on the forward strand.
ACGAGAAGAATTTAGTATCCGCAAATCTTAAAATAAACTATATAAGAGTAATAAAGTTCGTGATATGGGATCCGTTAATGTCTATCTAATTGATACATATAATCTTATTTATAGACTGAAGGCATAACAAAACTCTTCAATGTGTTGTTGAGACAATCCATAAGTTTATGAGCATTAGCTAAAGAAGTATTTATAAATATGTAAATGTGAGATAAACTTATTTAATGATGTATATATCGGAATATTTTAATATATTAATCTCTACTTTGCACTTAGTGATATGTTAATGTGAGTGTATTAGACAATTTTGTTGAGTGTAGGAAATTAATATAAAATTTACATTCAAATCGGTCATGAATGTTTTGACGTAATAAAATTTAATTTTTGAAGAGTAAAACACTTTGATTGTGAATAGATATCAAACATATTAAGAGTACATAATGTTGACCTTTATTATGACATGATACTTCATTTTGTACGTTATGGAATGTCTTACGGCCTTGCTAAGATGTTAGTGTAAAATATGGAAAGTTAGTTATGTATGTATATATATGCTTAGTATCGTTGAACATAAAATTTTGACAAATAACATTGTAGAAGATTAATCAATAAGGATGAATCATTTTATGGGACTTAATTAAGTTATTTCCATAGTGACATGTTAAATTATACTATCAAAAACTTCAAACAAAACCAAGTTACACAATAAATAACATTAGATGTTCGAATACATTAGTAATAATCACTAGCTAATGGAAGGTGATAATAGTGGTACTTAGGAAAAATGCCTAATGAATTATACAAGAAGAAAAAAAAAATTCTATGAATCCTTATGATATATCTTAATTAGTTGGAAAGTTAAACATAATTTTGTAGAGATAAGTAGATAACTACCCTACTAGAAGGGGGTGTTACAATTTCAGATATTTATTTTTTTATCCACTTACCTGCTATAACATGTAGATATCCTTTTATTTAAGAGTGAATATATCTACCATTTTCAAGGTTTGTAAAAATTGCAATCTATTAACCCTTTAACTATGAAAAAGAAAAAAAAAACTCATGCAATGATTCGATCGATTTCTAAAAATAATTTGATTCAAACTCATTTATTTTTATTAATAACATACTATAATATCGTAATTTAAAATTTAAGACGCCTTAGGTTGAAAACTTGATCATTGATAAAGGAATCAACTTGTAATAAAAAGTAAAAATAAAGACTTTACATGTTATAGAAAATATATAGACCAAACAAAATGATTTTTGTTTTTTTTTCTGAAATTAGAAGACTAAAAAAAATGAAAATCTAATTAAATAAATTTAGAGGGATAAAAACTTTTTTTCTCATATATTTATCTTAAGTTAGGCAAATGAACCATTTGAGGAGTGACGATGAATACATATACAATTAAATGTTGCTCTTTTTTCTTTTTTTTTTTCATTGTAGGTTGTGCCTATTAATTTGATGAGAACAACACTTTTATTTAAATCGATAGATATGGGCACATCTATCCAAAATCGATATTTTTAATAGGAGGTATTTGTAATTTCCTTAATTTTTTTATTTTTTAATTACAGTCCTTCTGATGTTGACCATTGAGTGATGTTTGTTTCTGGCATTTCTACTTATGACGAAGATAAAGAAACAAATTGAGAATTACTAGTGAACTAACCACAAATAATGTTGCTCATTTACATTAAAATAGTTTAGGAATTCATGCGAATTAACTAAACAGAGCAACCTTTGTGGCTGGAATGGCTTATCCATAGAGGCATCATAAACTATACAATATTTATTTATTTAATTATTTTGAGAAAGAAAACTATACAGTTAATTTAATTTCCATAATTTTATGGGATTTGAGCTCCAAATTAGCTTACAATACAAAGTTCCTTTTATTAATATTTATACCTAAGATTTCCATAATATTTATCCAAGAGTCATATGTATTTTTTACTTTTTCATACATTCTTAATGTAAGCGAGCTACATTATTTATACAATTTTTTAATTTCATACTTTCATAAATAGATTGTTGTTAAATTAGAATCAATACTAATAATGTACTTAAAGTTTTTATTTCATTTTATATTAAGGAATTTATCACACAATATATGTAGGTTTGGCAGGTCTTCTGATGACATTATTTCTAGAGGGCTAGTATTTTACGAACTGAAATACGATATGAATTATTATATTTTAATTTGTAACAGATTATCTGCTTTCACAAAAAGAAAGCATTAAAAATAGTCACAATTAACAAGTTAACATGATTATAGTCAGAATTCAGAAGCCATTATGTTAAAAAAAAAAAAAAAATTCATAAAACAAGTGAAGAATGAATAGAAGAAATCCATGTAGCTATGGTTCCAACAACAACAAATGCTACTGGGATATAAACCATTGTATAGAAATCCTGCATCTTTGAGTCTTCATCTCCCCATGCTTTCTTCATATCCACTGTCATTCCCAATGTCGACCCGTTGCACGAATGCCACCGTCTGATATATTCCACTCGTCGAAGAATCACATCTTAATCAATAATCACTTGTTATGAAGTCTAGCTTAAGAAAATAGCAATTTTCGTCATGTAATTCAGTTATTACCTTACGTGTTTCAATTTTGGTTTTGTAACTATCACTTTTTTTTTTCGATTTTAAAATTTGTATGGACGTCGGAACTGCTAACGTGAATTTTTCAGTTATGACGTTCACATAAAGGACAAAAATTGAGATTTTCCTATAAATAATACTGAGGTATACATACCAAAAAAATTGCCAATTATTTTGATTCGAAGAAGATCAAAATTGGAATATGACTAAATTTGTATATATAGAGTTGATCTTGTGTGCACTTGGTGTACATGAAATCCGGGTCGACCCAGTTTTTGACCCGGATCCACGTGTTTTGAGTTTTGTTTTGTTTTTTTTTTTTTTTTTTGCTTTAGGTTGTGACCTTTATGTTGTAAATGTGTGACCTTTATCATGACCTTTATGTACTATAACTTAGAAAAAAAATGAAGATTTTCAATATAATTTGAACCGAACACCTTTATGTGATATCAATGCGACCTTTATGTTATATTATGTCACCTTTATGTACAAATATTTTGACCTTTATATAATATATAAAGATGCATAAAAGTCAGAATATTTGTACATAAATGTGACATAATATAACATAAAGGTCACATTAATATCACATAAAGGTACATAGTACAAATTGTGTTGAAAATCTTCATTTTTTTCCTAAGTTACAGTGCATAAAGGTAGAGATAGTTGTACATAAAGGTCACACATTTATAACGTAAAGGTCTTACATTTATAACATAAAGATCAGGACAAAAATCTGGAAAAAAAAAATAAAAAAAAATTAAAAACTCGCGGATCTGGGTCGGATCAACCCGGATTGCACGAATCTTAGATCCGTGCACCTGGTGCACAGGAGTTTTTGTGGTATATATATAGGTTGAATATATGTATATAGGTTGAATATATGTACCTTGTCTGCATAGCCATTGGTCATGGTGACATTGTTGGCTGTTAATCTTCTTATTGCAAATTTCAAACCATAATTAGTTTTTGCCAAATGACATGCATTTCAATAGTTTCCCAATTCATTTTATCTTCCTAGCATTAAAAATACAACACTAACGACATCATTTTATCTTCCTAGCATTGGAAATACAACACTAACGACATCATGTTGGTATAATACGGGGTCTTAGGTCCATCCAATAATAGAGGATCTAATCCGTCATTTACATATATTATTTTCTTAAGCATTTACATGTTATCTTCTATTATTGTTAATTAGTATTGCTCAAGACATTTTACTTAGGACTAAAATCACCATATCAAACAATCACAAAACCAAAATTTTCACTTCTTTCAACTTATGTGTGCTTTCAAATAGAGAGCTCAAACTTATTAGTATTGCATGGACAATTTTTTTGGAAAAGTTTGGTACACTTCATTAAGACAAGAGAGTAATGATATTCATCCGCGGTTTGTCTAAGAAAAGCAATGCTTACAATATATTTATTGCTTTCAACTCACAAACACATTGGCCTAAATCAAGTCCTAAATGGTTTGGACTAAAAGACAGAAAACCAGTCTTGCTACCAAACCTTATATTATAAAGAACGCACAAGACATTGCACATCAAAGTACTTTGTTGTTTTGTTATTTGATGTAAAATAAAATTTTAAAAAGGTTTAATTATTAAAAAAACACAAATTTACGAACTTTTAATTATTTTAGTTCGACATTACAGAATTTGGTAATTAGCAAAATTTAAATAATAATAATATTATTATTATTATTATTATTTTGCAAAACTTTTGAATTTTGATCGTAATATCTTTGATCCTATCTATATTTGTATTACATCCCCTATGTAATACATAATCTCTCACAATCCTCTCACAATTCATACAAATTTTCACAATAAAAAATACAACTACATCTATTTTGTAATTAGTTTTTTCAATACTCCCTCCATTTCATCATAAGTATTGTTTTGGAGTTTTTGTCATAAATTAAGAAATATAAAAATTGGATAAATATACTCTTAACTAATCATGAAATTTAGGATTCAAATTTGGAAAGAGAATTAAATTAATTTCACAAAATTATCATAATTAAATCCCTAAATTTTAGGGAAATATATTAATAGAGATAATTTGGAAAGAAAATTATATAAAAATCTAAAATGATACTTAATTTAAAATAAAATTTAAACTCTAAGACAATTATTTTAAAATGGAAGGAGTATCATTTAACATTTTAGCTATAATCATTATTTCAACCACATACAGGAGTTTTAAAATTTAGAAATTTGCAAAATTTCAACCCAAATCTTAAGTCCAATGTTACAAAAATTTACATGTGCAGTCCAAACCGACAAGTATATATATGGTTTTAAATGGGCTGTAAACCATAGTGGACTGGGCATATTGGGCTGGCTTCTCAATTTTGTTTATTAGCCCACATATAGTAACTGGGCGCATCGGCTCTCGGGTAATCGAGTACCACGGTTTAGGAGTAAGCTTAATTTACAATCTGCACATTACAGTATAGTTTGACAAAAAAAAAAAAAAAAAAAAGAGTCAACAATGTCGCATTTGGACAAATTAAATTTTTTGAGTTACTTTGGATTTATACGATAATTTAAAGTACAACTCTGCCTATCTTTTCATTCAAAGATAATAAATGTGGGAACCTTAAAAATTAAAAGTAGAGAAATTCAAATTTTAAACCATAGTAATCGAGCAAGTAAGAAGAAACAAAATGTCTAGGCATAGATATATAAAAGTTTTATTAAGAGGAAGTAGCTATCATAACCTTATTTAACTATGCTTAAGTTCCACTTGAAAAAAGAAGCACGTAAATCTAGTGCATAGATTTATACAAGACAAACTATTTTATAGCCCAAATCTCTTATTCTCTTGTGCTGCTGTGCATAGATTTATATAGTGAATCTCTAGAAATGTGTAGGAATATATTCATCTAGTGAATCACTAGAAATGTAAAGGAACATGTTCATAAATCTAGAGTTTGTCCATACAATTTATATGTGAAGAGATTTATAGAATGTTCCAGCAAACAAATGTCAGTCCTTAAATCAAATTAATCTCCACAATTCAATAGAATGTCAAATGTTAGTCCTTCTATCAAATTAATCTCCATGATCCAGTAGAATGTGTCATGCTATAAATAAAGACATTTGTAAACTATTCTTCGAAAAAAGTATGTGAACGTTTGTTTTATAATAATAAGTTTACAATCAAATCTTTCTTGATTATTCACAATTTCAAAATAGTTTAATATAAAATTTTGTTATCTTTGTTGATTATTCACAACTTGAAATAGTTCTTTCCTGAGTCAATATCCTAGTATTTGATGGATCATAAGTCAACTGTAAGAAACAAAACATGAGTTTTGATTGATTTTTAGATGCCCTAAAATAAAGAAAAAATCTAATTTAAAAGAATTCCTAAAATTGTGAAAATATATGTAAATGAAAATTAATAGACAGATTTTTTTTGCAATTTAGAGAGAAATTTTGTGGGAAATCACCGATAATACCTAGGATTTGATAAATCATAAGTAAGAAACAGAATACGAATTTTGATGAATATTTTTAGATGTCATGAAAACTTTGAAATAGAGAAAAATGTAATTTAAACGTATGGAATTCCTTATTAAATTCAAGAATTGTGAAAGCATATGTAAATGGAGAGATTTATTTTTTTAGATGTCATGAAAAGGAGAAAAATGTAATTTAAATATATGGAAGGAATTGTGAAAACATATGTAAATGAAAATTAATAGAGAGATTTCCCGGCAATTTAGAGAAAAATTTTGTGGGAAATCACCATGATTTAATAGAGAGATAATTCCCTGACACGACAAGACAAGTTATAATTTTTTAGTTTTTTTGATTTAAAGAAGTTTTTTTTCTTAGAAATGTGTTACGGAGAAGAATAAATATTAATTTTTTTATGAATATTTTTTTCTTAGAAATGTGTTATGCAGAAGAATAAATATGAGATTGATTACGAAAATTTTAATAGTTTGTATGCTCAATTTGTTTACGAAAATTCAATATTTCATTGTTATTGAATTATATACCTAATAACTTGAATCGTCGATCTGATTAGAATAATAACACAAACAATCAATAAATATATAAGTGAAATCTCTCAAATATAAATTGTTGGAATTAAATAGAAAAATGAAAAGCATTATTTTATTTCAAACATTATTTTAATGTAAATTTAGTAAAGAAGCACAATCAATGTATACTTATCCATAATATATATATGATATTGGAGACATATTAGAATTAAAGATGATTAAATTTGCAATGGTTGAAGCAATAGCATCGACGGCGAAGACCTTGACAATCACCACCTTCAAAGCCCTCTTTCTTGCACACATCACCACACTTTATATCATTAAGGCATACTCCCCAATACTTCTCGCTTTTATACTCACATACTTTCTTTTCCTCTATCTTCATCGATCCATTCACTATACCTGCACCAATTTTTTTAATATTACATATTGCAACACAAATCATGTTGTGATTAAGTACTTAGTACTCTAAGGATTTATTTTTTCTTTACTAAAAACCCAAAAATAAATAAAAAACAAAAAATGTTATATGAAACCTTCTCACCACTCAACTCATTTTCATAATTCAACCTGATCTAATATGAGTTGTAGGCTGACTCATGAAATTATATAAGGTTAATTACAAAAAAAAGAAGAAGTTAGAATCCTTACTTAGGATTGTTATTTTAACCAAAATTTTCAATATTCGTTAAAATAACATAATATTATATATGTAGTACTCTTTTGACCTCGATCAATTTTTTGACCACATCCGGACAGCTAAACACGTTAGTAATTTTTTTTTTCCTTTCAAAATTGAGCTAACTCAAAAAAATGCTAAAGTTATGTTACTTTGATCAATAGTGAAAAATTGAGTTTAAAAATTTGAGTAAATGTTGTGATTTTTCTAACAATTAACAAAATTAGAAATGCAAAACATGAGTCCTAATTATTAAATAAATAAATTGACGATGAGAAAATGTACGTTCAAGATCAAGAAAGTGTGAATTAGTGCAAAAAGATTAACCGAAAATGAAAGAAAACATATGATGCATTATTGCATTTGTGAATAAGTCGACATAACTTGAAAATAATTAGTTTAATTGATTAAATAAAATGCATATAATATAGAAGAATATGAGTGGAAATTAAGGTTTGGGTAAGAGATTAAGGAAAAACCACTGATGAGGAGAAGCGCTAGGATGAAGACAATCTTCATGGTCAAATTAGTCTGAGTAGGTAGAGAGAGAAAATATATGAGTGAGACGCTAATCACAAAACATGGGGTTTTATATGTGATTAGGAGGATTCTTGAATTAAATTAGAGATGAAGCACTCCTAAATTTTCATTTCTAGCTTTTCCAAAATGCATATTAAGATAAGAGCCAATGGAAATTGTTCATTCTTTTTGTTTGAATTTGTGTCAACTGTTATTCCCCCATTAATTCGGATCATTTTCATCTTAATATTTTAATGTTTCATTTTATATTGAGAGGATATAATTGGATTATAGTTTCCTTGCAAGTTTTAAGAGATATTAATGTTAAATAAGTGTAGCTTCTAATAGGAGGATAGGGATTTGAAACCTTCCCCACTCCTATATCTCATATAATAAATAGATTTTTAAATTTAATGTTGGGATTTAGTTGATATTTTTGGGAATTAGAACTACGTTTTTCATTTGAGAATTTAAGTATAAAATTCACTTTAGGGTAATTATTGAAAGATTTTTCCAATATATATATATATATATATATATATATATATATATATATGATAAGTTATTTTAACACAATTAAATATTTTGAAATAATTAGAACATGCACGGATTAATGAACAATTAATAGTTATATTAAATAAATGTGTGGCAAGCTCACACCTAACTAAAATTATGACATCCCATACATGATCTTGAACAAATTATTATATACTTCTTTTATTTCAAAATAAATATCGTTTAAAAAAAAAGTGTTTTTTTAGGATTTCAAGATATATTTAACAATAATCTACCAAAAATACTCCCATTTACTTCTACCAAATTAAAAAGAGTTGTTTAGAGGAAAAAGAAAAAACTCTCACAATAATTACACTTAAATATGGGTAGATCAGTCTTTATATAATTTTTGTTAATTTATGTAAAAACACCTAAAACGACATTTTTTTAGACGGAGGGAGTATAAGGTTTTAATTTTTTTTTTTCAATTTCAGTAAAAAAAAAAAGTATTATTTATTTAGTTTTTATTATTATTAATTCATTTGGTCGACGTTGAAGCCAAATCGGCGACGGGTTGATAATTTGAGTCGGGCAATAATTTTAATTTTTAAAGAAACGAAACAAAAAATTGAAATAATATTAGAAATATCTAGGATATTAATACAGATGATCAGCTTACTTTGCACTTATTTTCATTTTGGTCATTAACCTTTTTTTTTTCTCATTTTAATCATTTACCTTTTTTTTTTATTTTATAAATTTTAGTCCTTTACCTAATTTTCTTTTTTTCATTTTGGTCATTTACTAACTTTTAAATTGGTCACTTAAGTTAAACTTTTTTTTTCTATAAGAAACTTAAGGTTAGACTTTATCAAATCCTAACCACCCTCTCAATTATTATTATGATATTTTAATTTATCGTGGGTTACAATTAAACGTTATCGTTTGATTTGGTTAAACTTTGAAATAATTCAGAACCGATCTAATTGGTTTGACTAGAAAATTTTGGTATAAACAAACCAAATTGAACCATGATCAATTCCCATGTTACTGAGAAGGCATATATAAGTCATCGAAATGAAACTGCTTTATATGAAGCAATTTTGTCTTATACTATGAAGAACAAAAATTGATGTTTGAATGGAATATATGTACTTGATACATAAAAAAAGGGTGTAATAAGGACAAGTTGATGATTAAATTATATATATTTGGTAGGGAACTAATTATCCAATGTGAAAAAAAGGAAAAAGACAATATGAACGTGGATATTCACCAAATTCAATAAATCAAATCTTCATATATGTACGTCAGATCTATTTGATCATATATATAATTCTTCTTAACTTCAATTATTTTCATATTTTTTTAACCAATTATATTAATTTGAGTAACCACCTACTTTCATTTGCTAGTAAAGAATTGGTTGACGAAATAAATTCACTAATCAAAGTCATTCTTTATTGAAAAGTCTTATCTCCCATTCTTCTAACCACCTTAGAAAACTCAAACTCTGTCGTAATTATACTCTACATTTAATCAAACTTAAAAAATTCTTCTTCATGTATATATATCATTCAATATTGGCCCAAAACATTACAAGATAATGAAAAATAAAAAAATAAAAAAAAAATCATCTCAAACTACATAATATGATTTGAAACAGAATCCTTACTCGTTAAAACTTTGTTATGGAAAAACTTTGTCTCTAAATTTAGTTACCAAATTTTCATCATTGTGACCGAATTACCTATAAATTAGACACGAATTAATCATTTATGTGTTTGATTAATCTAATCCGCAAATTTCTTCTAGTGTATGGTAATATATATCTATATTAACTATATAATCATTCAAACTTCTATATCCAAATCAAGATTCAACGAAACTAGTTTTTATTTTATTTAAATAAAGTAAAAGAAAATAAAAACCCGACGACTAGTTGAAAGCACCAGTCTAATTAATTCCAACAAAATGTATCTAAACTCAAGAGATTAATTAATCATGTGACCATATAAATTAAACATAGAAAATTATGAATGCATACCTAACTCTTCAACTTTCAATCTCAGTGTGCTGGCAACTGTGTGTGTGTGTGTGTGTGTATATATATATAAACATTCTCTTACAAGTAGAAATAATTTGCAGTAATTAATTGAAGCTTTATTGCAATGGCAAGAAGAAGAAGTAGTTCATCTTTGAGTGGAAGCCATAAAGGGCGATCTAAACATGAAAGATATTTAAGTGTTCTAAGCATTGATGGTGGTGGCATCAAAGGAATCCTCCCAGCAGTTATCCTCGATTTCCTCGAATCCCAACTTCAGGTAACAATTAAAACAGACCAAATTAATTAAGGTTGTCTACATGTTAGTTATCGTGCACATCTCCACAGGAGATAGATGGAGAAGAGGCTAGAATTGCAGACTACTTCGACGTGATAGCTGGAACCAGCACAGGAGGTCTTGTAGCCGCCATGCTAACTGCACCTGACCAAAACAATCGCCCCCTTTATGCTGCTAAGGACATCAAGCCTTTCTACTTAGAAAACTGTCCTAAAATATTCCCACAAACACAGTAACTAACTCTCTCTCTCTCTCTCTCTCATTTCTTAGGGTCTTTTTTACAGGAGATGATGAACTTTTCTACCCATGTTTTATGAAAACAACATTTTTTCACCCCTAATTCATTGTTCAATTTCCCTTAATTATGTCACTACACAAAGTTTGATGTATGTATTTGACTTTGTTTTTTAATACTAGAGTTTCTTTGTATACTAAGGGCAATTTAGACATTTGACCCTGATAAAACGGGTAGAAAAGTATTTTCCATATAAAGGGGTATAAAAGTTGTGGTAAAGAGGTTAGATGTGATGAGATCATATATATGCGAGTATTGATTAATTTTAATTAGATGCATGAACAATTTTACAGTTCGTTAATTCCATCTGGGAAAATGCTCAAATCTTTGTGGGGTCCATTATACGATGGGACGCATCTTCATAAGGTATTGAGAGAGAAGTTGGAGAACAAAAGGTTGAGCGAGGCAATCACCAATGCTGTTATTCCAGCCTTTGATATTAAGCTATTACAGCCTGTTATTTTCTCATCATATGAGGTATATATATTTTTCTTTCAATTTCTATTGTTTGTTATTCTTCATGCTCTGCACATTTTTTTCAACAATTAAATAATATTTTAGTCAATTAATCTAAATTTAATTTAACTACTGAAGTTGGATGTTGTGCAGGCAAGAAGATCACCATTGTTAGATGCTAAATTTTCAGACATCTGCATAAGTACATCTGCAGCTCCTACTTTTCTTCCCGGCCACGAATTCGTGGTAGAAGACAAGATTAATAAGGAATCAAGAGCGTATAACCTTATAGATGGAGGTGTTGCTGCAAATAATCCGGTACAACCACATTATTACTTCTTTGTTTTTTATCAATTTAAGAAATTATCAATTTCATGACTAAAAGATAAAACTATTGATTGGATGCCTGGAATTATTATCACTTAATTGATAAACCTTAAAACATTATGTCAAGTGTTTTGTAATAATAAAACACAAAAAAAAAAAAGGAACAGAATCCGTAAATTCAAAATAAAATAACAAGTATAATAAAACCTTACAATTTTGAATCGAAGACATCCTTGAGCGGAAGCGTCGGTACTTGATCTTCAAAAGTTTTCCTCATAATTCTTATTGATGGATTAAAATTGCTTGATGCGTTTCTTCTCTTAAATAATGTGGACTAAACCTTGTCCAAAAATTATTCCCTTCAAATCAGCTGGAGATGGAACCGGATTATTAGGAACGAAGGAAAATTAAATCCCAAAAATCTCTCAAATCAATTGAGAGAGAGAGATGGGACGTTCTTTTTCAAAAGAAATTCCAGCAAACAAAAAATCTCATTATGGAATGAATCCCCTTAATTCCATTGGGGAGAGAGTGAAGTTTTGGAAATGAATTCATTCCAAAATTGGCAGAAAAACCATCTCCAAGAAAACGTCCAAATAAAGAAGATTTATTTATGTATATTCTGAGGCAACCTTTGGGACCAGTATAATATTATGAATAGCAGTCTAAATTTTTTCCATCAAAAAAATTCAGACACCCTTTTGGTAAAATAAAATTAGTGCACAATAATAACATAGGCCACATAATAAAATAAACTAACATTAATGACCTATAAAATCAAGGTTTAGTGCAGGATTTAAGTGGAAATTTCATTTTTCATGCCCCAAATCATTAGTACTTATCTTTTAGGCCTCAAATTGATAATTTACAATATTTCGAGCCATAAATTGATAAAAAAATCTCATTTGTTTCAAATCTAGTTTTGCTTAATGATCCATACGACTTCTTCACCATGATCTAAACAATAATTTTTTTATCTTTGAATGTCTTTAGACTCTGATAGCATTATCAGCAGTAACGAAACAAATGTTCCAAAACATGGAGTTGTTTGAGAAGAGAGGAATAGAGTATCCTCGTCTTCTGACCATATCAATAGGGACAGGAGCTGCAACAATGGACGACAAAAGATACGATATTAAAAAGGCATCGAAATGGGGGATTCTTGATTGGTTAATCAATGGAGGAACATCACCATTGCTCGAAATCTTCAACCAAGCTGGGGCTGATATGGTCGATTTTCACACTTCTGTCTTCTTTCAAACTCTTCAATCCGAGGATGATTATCTTAGGATCCAGGTAAGATTATTGACAACCAATTAACACCCTTTTTTTTTAAATGATGGGTCTAATTAATCCTTCAATATCAAGTTAGATAACAAGGGAGAATATATAGTCTATCGTGAAAAATAATTTAAAGGATATATGAACATTTATAACAAAGTCATCTGATTCATCAATGCAAACCTCATTTATTATGTTTTAAGAGAAAATCTCAACTTTTATCTAGTAATTTAGGATTATTTTTTTTGTCATTTTTACCACCAGTATTAATTCTATATGTATTTCAATTTTGGTCATCCAACATTTTTTCTTCTTCTCATTTTTTATATTTGTCAACGTCAGATGCCAAAATTAGAAAGAAAAAAAAAAGATAGTTAAAATATCAACGTAAAATTGGAGGGAAAAAAAAAAGTGGAGAAAACGTAAAATATAAAAATTACAAATTTTTCATATATGTTTTTTTTTAATTGCACGCATATATAAATTGATCTAATTTTTGCACTTATCAATTCATCTCGATTGAAGTCTATATGTCCGAACCTTTAAATTCATAGTAGCTAGACTCTCATAATTGGATACAATTAATATCCCATTTATCTTTTATCATCATGGAATTAAACATACATTTGTAGGACGATACTCTTACTGGGATTGAAAATTCAGTAGATGTTGCAACAAAAGAAAATTTAGAAAGACTAGTCACGATTGGTGAAAGGCTGCTCAAAAGTTCGGTTTCAAGGATTGATTTAGATACCGGTTTAACTAAACCGGTCACTAACGGGGGCACAAATGAGGATGCTCTCAAAAGGTGTGTGAAGTACATTATGAGTAATTTCAATTTTAATCATGTAAGATATTTTCCATTTTAATTGACAACCAAATATTCATTTTTCAATTTTGGTTCTCTATATGATAATTTTTTAAATTTTAATTCAGTTTTGATTGAAATTTTCAAATTCGTTGACGTGGTCGCCTAAAATTGGTTGTCATGTCAGAATTTCCGGCAGCTACATCAGCGATATATTTTGAAAATCCCACCAAAACTGCCCTGAAATTGAAAAATTAAAATATAGATGACCAAAATTGAAAAAGAGATATTTGGTTGTCAAAATATGGAAAGTGTCTTACATAAAAGATCAAAATTGAAATTATCCCTATACATTACAATAAATGGATTTCTAGAAATGCTTAATTATGTGACTAACTTGAATACTTTACATTGATCAGATTTGCACATTTATTATCAAATGAAAGAAAACAACGACCAGTGAAGAATAGTAAAAAGGAGAGAGCAGTTAACCCTCAACTATGGGCCAATATAACTAATCCTTCACATTCACTCAAAAAATCATTGAACACTTTGGTTAAATTTGCACATAATTTATTGTCATCAATTGAGACCAAATTTGAAGTGTTGGAAGATAGTGAAAATTGGAGACCAAATCCCAGACAAAGGATCACATCTAGCCTTGTCGGAATGAGGCTTCAAATGACGTCAAAGATAACACCTACACCAGTTTTTGCACCTCCTCGCAAAGTGTTTTTTTGTAAATAAATGGTTCACCATATATCAGCATTTTGTAAGTAATTAATACCATTCTTTAATTTAAAGACACGTGTTGATAAATAAAAAACATGCATTGATTTAGACAAATTTAATTTGTTGATAATCAATAAACTGAATAGTCTCTTTGCAGCAGAAATGATGTTATAGCCAATGCTTAGTGAGAGTTTATACTAAGCTCAAGTTAATGACTTCTTTAAAAATCTTATATATGCTCAAGTCAATGATTGATCAAAAGATTTTGAATATTTTTTTCAGACATTTTATATATATTACACACACAGAGATATTATTTTATTAAAACTGCCAGCGAAATAGCATGGTCCTATTGCATCCTTCACAATATTATAACTCATTAATAACGTATAGATAACATATAAATATAATATAAACCCCCCAATTCAGAATAGCTGTTTGTTCTGAAATTTAATGTTTGTTTCAAATTAAGTAACATTTTAATTTTATTTCCTCTAATTTAAAATAATGAACATAATAAAATGTCCACCGTGAGCAATCTTAATATGTCCAACAATGACATGTAATGATCTCATTTTCTCTTTATATGAAAACTGAAATTAATAGGTATACTAGATTTTTGACACATGGGTAGGGTAACAGGGTTATTCTAAATAAATGTCATTTCAAATGTTATATTTTGTTTCAAATTTAATGTCATTTTAAGTAACTTTGTTCAAATTAAGTGTTGTCTTAACTATTACACCACTTTTTGTCCAAGTTTACCCCTGATCTCAATTCACAAGATTTCTTCATTTTAAATTTACCTATTTAATTTTTTTTATAAATTATATTCTCACAAGATAACTATAATCTTTTCTTATCCCAATCGTCCTATATTTGTTTCTTTTATATTATCCATGTCATGTTAATTTATAAATGAGTGAGAAAAGATTGATATTATCTAATGATATTTTTATTTGATTTTAATATCTCTTAATTTATGATAAAAATTTCATAATAACACTCATTTTAAATTAGATGAAGTAATATTTATGTAAAAAGAAAAGCAAAAGCTAAGACTTGTAGTATGTAAAGAATACACTTATAAAAATAAATAAAAAGAAAGAAAGAAAATCTAAACTATGAATACATACAATGCCTAAAGATACACATATGACAAGTTAGAAAGACCAAGACTTGTGGGGGCACATTATTCTAAAATAGATCACATGGTCCATGGATGGTGGTCGCCCAATCCAATGAAAAAAAAAATATTATAATTGTAGTTTTTATGTATTAAAATATTATCATTTTTTTTAGAATTTGGTTTAAACAAATTAATTAAATGTGAAGCCACTAGCTTTTAATTAATTAATTCGTCCCCGACAATTAAGTATTGTAGATTGCGTTCCCGACATGATCACCATCTGATTACTTGTTACTAATGTACATATATCTATTTATAAGTTATTTCATAATTTTAAAGATATTTAAAATAGAAATTATAAACATGAAGTGCCAGTGATAGAGCCTCATGGAGATTATCAATAGCATTTCAGCTGTCATTTTGAAATTAGTATATATTGTTGAAAAAAAAGGTATTGGAGCATATATAGCATTGATTCAAATTGTATGTACACATATCTAATTAAGAAGACGAGTACACCATATAGTACTTCAAAATAGAATTTTGGGATTCATTATTCAATTAAATTAATCATATAATTTCTCAAAACTAGTCCGTACTATGTTGCAATGATCAAAAGTACGTAATTAACACAAGTAAAATGTAGAAGTGAAACGTTCTTTGTATGAGAAATAAAAAAGATGTTTTATTAAGTCAAAAATATAAAGTAATGCATCTCAAAACGACAAGAGTCTTATTTAAATGTGCAGAAGCAAACCATAATCCAAAATGGAAATAAAGACTCAAAAGGAAACACAATTAAGATGATAGCAAAAATAATAAAACTGTCAAAACGGGCCTGAAACATTTGAATTTGGGCATCATCTCACACATAAGGATGGCAACGGGGCGGGTTTAGCCTGTCCCAGGACCTGCCCCGCCAAAAAATATTCAGACCCGGGACCCGCCAAAAAACCTGCCAAAACCTGCCCCGTGAACCCGGCGAGTAAACCTAACGGGTAACCCGTCCCGACCTACTTAATTTTATTTTTTTTGTGTGTTTTTTTCTTATTTTCTTTTGTTTTCCCTGAAATAATGTCTATTCGAAACATTATATAATATATATGAATCTTAATCACTTAAACTATATAAAAAAAATTCATCCATGTTATAGTCATACAATTCAAATATTTAAACACAATCTCAGCATGTCTTAAAATCTTAAAATCATACATATAATGTTCAATGCAAAATTACATAATAGAATTAAAAACATAATACAAATGTCTCAACCAATTAATTTGTAAACAAAAAACCTCATACAATTTAATCATTGAAATATTTTGTTTATATATTGGAAAATAAAGAAAAAGTGAAGTAGATAATAATGAAGAAGAATAAATAATTATTAATTTATTACACCGTCGGATGTTGTCAATCTGTAATTTGAACTCTAGTCGGTCTCAGGCTTCTCAGTTCTATTAAATATTAATAATATATATAATTATATATATATATATATTAAATGGGGCGGGTCCGACAAATACCAGAACCCGCTCCGGACCAGGGGTAGACCCGTTTGAACGGGTCCAAACCCGTCCCGAAACCCGTTTGACCGGGCTTTTACCCGCCCCGAGCGGGGCGGGTTTGTTGCGGGTTCAGGTTTGAACTCAGTCCATTGTCATCCCTACTCATACATCACCACTGATCTCGTTATTCAATTTCAAGAATGAAATTATAATAAAAAAATCCGAACCTGAAATTGAAAATTACGTTTATTTCAAATTTTGCCGATGACTACTCTTCTCTTTATTCTTAAACATTAAATATGCTTCAACAATCTGTTCCACATCAGTAATATGTTAAGTTGAAATTGAAATTTTTGCTTTTGTGAAGGAATGGGCCATATTATATATGTTTTTACCTGGCCAAAACTTATATCCTCGGAGGCCCAAGTGGAAGCCCATCAGGAACCCAAGCACAGCTCCTTTAGTAGATGGTTTTTAATTTGAGCCCTCCATCTCATGCCTCTCGATCTCATCCGTTGGCTAGATACATATATATCTCTCCCTGATCCTTTTCTCTCAAACCCTAACCCTCTCCTCTCTCTCATCTACAGTGCCACATCCTCTTTTTCTCTCCTCTGATCTTCGTACAAACCATGTCTTTCCGGATGTCCTTATGCCCGACGGTCCTTCTCGACCTCAGGCTGTCATTCCCTGGTCTCTTGGTCGGTTTTCACCGGTTAATTTCTGTCCTGGGGTTTGGGTAGAGAGAGAGAGCGATGTGGGTCATCCTATATATATGCTCCTGCTTATTTCTAAAAGGGTTGAGAGGATAAAAAGGGTTGAGAGGCTTGAATATCCTGTGCTTATGTGTTCTCTGTGATTGCCGTGAGGAAAATGGGTCTTTTGAGTCGATCCCTAATCAGTTACATGTGTTGATAAACTGATTAGGGTTTTCTTCGAGGTTGGGTTAGATCAGGGTTGAGAGGGGTTCACTCTGTGGTTCCTAAGGGCTCCTTGGTGCAACCGGCTAGATTCCTGGTGTCTCTATGGTGCTGGACTGTGAAAGGGGACTGAACCGTTCCTTGAGACTGAGTTGGCTCTCAACTCACTTCAATCCATCTGTTGGATCCCTTCTGGTGTTTTCTATACCTCAACTTTTGTATTTGTTTATTTAATCTTTGTAATAGATACATGTATGAGTGATTCACTCAGTTTTATAACATGGTAAGCTTTGTAAAACTGGATCGATGCCCAACAGTGGTATCAGAGCCTTGTTGTTGATAAAATCGATCCAGTAGGTACTGTGGTGGTCAGGTATCAAGGTTATAACTCTCCTCTCGTTTATCTTTCTGTTTCTTTCCTGTGGATCTGTTTCTTGGAGGTCTGTCTGCTGGTTTGAGTCTACCTCTCTGTGTGAAGGCTTACTTGTCTATGTGTTGATCTATATCTATGTGTTTTTGGATCTACCTGTTGTTTCCGTTGTCTATCTCTCTGGTTCCCCATACAACTCACCTTGTTCGGTCCATTAAGTAACCCTGGAATTTGGGCTGAGGGGGTGACCAGTTTCTGTGTGATCCTTGTCTGAGCTTTTATCTCTTGCTGCTCTCTTTTTCTATTCATCTTGTTGCCTGCATATCTCTGTGATCATGAATGCATATCCAGTTGCTTCTTTTGATGAGAAGGGTAACTTCTCTATTTGGCAACAAAAGATAAAGGGAGTGCTTGTGCAACAAAAGTGCTTTAAGGCTATAACTCTGACTTATGATGATAAAACCACTGATGATGTGAAAAATGAACTTGATGAACTGGTTTATTCTTTAATTATACTTAATCTGTCTGATTCTGTGATAAGGAAACTGGGAAAACATGATTCAGCTAAATCTTTGTGGGAAAAATTGGAGGAATTCTACACTGAAACATCTTTGCCATCTAAAATGTTTTTGCTTGAAAAGTTCTTTAGGTTCAAACTGGATTTAAGTAAAGACATTAATGCTAATCTTGATGTTTTCACTAAGCTGGTTCAAGACATAAAGCTGGCTGGTGATAAGAATATTGATAAATATACTCCCATTATGCTGTTGAATGCTATTCCTGATTCCTATAATGATGTTAAGTCTGCTATCAAATATGGTAGGGATAAGGTTACTTTGGACACTGTTATTAATGGTCTAAAAAGCAAAGAGTTGGATTTGAAATCATCTAAAACCAGTAGGTCTCTTGGTGATGTTAACTTTGTGAAAGGTAAGCCTAAGAGCAACTCTCAGAATAGACCCTCCACCAGTAACCAAAGTAAACCTAATCAGAACCAAAATCAAAACCAAGGCCAGAATCAAGGACAAAATCAGAAAAATGAAGATTTTAAGCCTAAGTTTAAAAATAAGAAATGCTATAATTGTGGGAAACCTGGTCATTATGCTAATAGGTGTACTGAACCTAAGAGGGAAAAACCTAATGAACAGGCTAACAATGTTTCTGAAACTATGGGTGATGTGTTCATGATATCTGATGAATGTGTTTATGACCATATTAATTATGTGCTTGGTAATCTTAGTGAAAACCACTGGTTTCTTGATTCTGCATGCTCAAATCATATGACCCCTCACCTAAGCATGTTCTCATCCTATGTGGAATTGAAGAAAGGTTCTGTGTCCATGACTGATAACAGTAAAAGTAATGTGTTAGGTGTTGGCTCTGTTTGCTTGAAACTTGAAAATGGAAATGTGATTAATCTGAAGAATGTAAGACATGTTCCTAATATGAATAATAATTTGATGTCTTGTGCTATGCTTGAAGACTCTAGTTTCATAGGAGAATGGGGAAAATGAAAGATGAATATGATCAAAGATAATGTTGTTGTCTTTACTGCTGCTAGAATGCATAACATGTATGTTGTTTGTGATGAACCTGTATCTCATGCTAACTCTGTTAAAAATGATCAAACTGATCTTTGGCATAAAAGATTGTGTCATATAAGTAGCAAGGGACTAGGAATCTTGCATAAAAACAAGTATCTTTATGGTGACCTTGTGTCTGATGTGCCTGTGTGTGAAACATGCATTCTAAGTAAGCAAACAAGATCTAAGTTCCCTGTTTCCCCCTTCCCAAATCCATCTAAGTGTTCTGACATCCTAGAATATATTCATGCTGATGTGTGGGGACCTGCATCTGTTGCTACTCCTGCTGGAAATAGATACTTCTTGTCTGTTATTGATGATTATTCCAGAAAAGTGTTTGTGTTTTTGCTTAAACATAAGTTTGATGTTATTGATAAGTTCAAAACATAGAAGATTCAAATTGAAAATCAAACAGGTAAGAGGATAAAAACTTTAAGAACTGATAATGGAACTAAATTTTGCAATTATGAATTCAATGTTTTGTGTGCTGAACATGGAATTAAGAGACATAGAACTGTAACCTACACACCACAACAAAATGGAATTGCCAAGAGAATGAACAGAACTCTCCTTGAAAGAGTAAGATCTATGCTATGTGCTTCTGGTTTACCTAAATTGTTTTGGGATGAAGCTGTTTTGACTGCAGCCTATGTGATTAATAGATCTTCCTCTATTCCTCTATGTGGTGAATTACCTGAAACTTTGTGGTTTGGAAAACCTGTGAATCTGTCTAACTTAAGAGTATTTGGTTGTTCTGTCTATGTGCATCAGAAAACTGATAAGTTAGAACATAGATCCATAAAATGTGTTTTCCTTGGTTATCCTGAAGGTGTTAAAGGTTACAGGTGCTGGTTAAAAGGTGAGAATGGTTTCAAAACCATAATTAGCAGAGATGTTATCTTTAATGAAACTGAGTTTCCTTGCTTGTCTGTCTCTGTTCCTGTTATTCCCTGTGCTGCTCCAAATGAGATGGAGCAATCTGCCTCTATGTCTGATCCTGCTGATATTCATGATATGCCTGCTTTTGATCAAAGTGTTGATGAATCTGTTGAACCTGTGTTTGATGATTTAAGTGATTATCAATTGGCTAGAGATAGAACTAGAAGACAGATTAAAATGCCTCAACACTTTGATGATTACCAACTTGCTTCTTTTGTGTATAATGTGTTTGAATCCTTGGATGGAAATGAACCTAAATCTGTTAATGAGGCTCTGATATCTAAAGAATCTGCTGCTTGGTTAAATGCTATGAATGATGAGATTAAATCTTTGCATGATAACCAAACCTGATCCCTTGTTCCTAAACCTGATGCATGCTCTATTGTTGATTGTAAATGGCTGTTTAAGGTTAAAAATGAGGGTGATTCTGTTAGATATAAAGCTAGACTTGTTGCAAAAGGATTTACACAAAAGGAAAGAATTGATTATACAGAAATCTTTGCACCTGTTGTTAAATTCACAACTGTTAGAATGATGCTTGCTTTAGTTGCACATTATGATTGGGAATTAAAACAAATGGATGTGAAGACTGTTTTTTTGCATGGTGATCTGAATGAGCATATCTATATGAAACAACCTGAAGCTTTTGTTGATAAGAAACACCCTAATCATGTTTGCTTGCTAAGGAAATCTCTCTATGGCTTGAAGCAGTCCCCTAGGCAATGGAACAAAAATTTTGATGCTTGCATGATTTCTTTGAATTTTAAAAGGAGTGCATATGATCCATGCTTGTATTTCAAACATTCTGCACAAACTCCTGTGTTCCTGCTCCTATATGTTGATGATATGCTTCTTGCTAGTTCTTGCATCCAAACTGTCAATGATGTTATCAAATGCCTAAGTGATGAGTTTGACATGAAGTTGCTTGGTGATGCTAAAAAAATCCTTGGTATGAATATTGTTAGGGATAGAACTGAATGTTCCTTGTTTCTAAATCAATCTGCTTATATTGAAAAGATCCTTGAGAAGTTCTCTATGACATCTGTTAAATCTGTTTTTGTGCCTCTTGCTGCTCATTTTGTGCTAAGTAAGGATCAATCCCCCAAGATTGATTCTGAAATCTCTGTGATGAAAAATGTTCATTATGCTAATGTCATAGGATCTGTGATGTACTTGACGGTCAGTACCAGGCCAGATATTGCTTACTCTGTTATTTGCTTGAACAGATATATGTCAAATCCTGGTGCTCCACATTGGGAAGCACTTAAATGGTTGTTGAGATATCTTAAAGGTTCTATCAATACTGGTTTGTTGTTTTCTAAGTGCTTTAAAGGTATTGAATTATGTGGCTATGTTGATTCAAATTTTGCCAATGATAGGGATAATAGAAAATCCTCAACATCTTATGTGTTTACTTTGAATGGTTCTTGTGTGAGCTGGAAATCCCAACTCTAGCATATTGTTGTCTTATCTACCACTGAATCTGAATATGTTGCAACTACTGAAGCTATTAAGGAAGCTATCTGGTTGAAAGGCATGTTGTCTGAGATTGGTTCTCTTAAGAAGAAAGTGACTGTGTTTTCAGATAGTCAATTTGGTATTCAACTGTGTAAGAACCCTGTGTTTCATGACAGAACTAAACACATTGATGTTAAGTTCCATTTCATAAGAGATGTTGTTGAAAAGGGCATTATTGATCTTGATAAGATACCATCTGAGTTTAATCCTTCTGATATGGGCACTAAGTGTCTACCTTGTGAGAAATTTCAATCTTGTTTGAGAATCTTGAACATTGTTTCAAGATGTTGATCTTGCTGTGTGCTTGAGTCTTTGTGACTCCCTGTTTTTGCTCTCTTTGTGATTGTCCTGTTTGTGCTGTGTGATACTTCATCTGCCCTAACTTAGTGTTTTGTTACCTTTGTGCTTGCAGGTGAAGAAAAACGGTGATGATGACCCCTTGTCCTTTTAGAAAGAGACCACAGACCCATAATCTGGCCCAAGATGGAGGATGTGAAGAAATGGGCCATATTATATATGTTTTTACCTGGCCCAAAACTTATATCCTCAGAGGCCCAAGTGGAAGCCCATCAGGAACCCAGGCCTAGCTCCTTTAGTAGCTGGCTTTTAATCTGAGCCCTCCATCTCATGCCCCTCGATCTCATCCGTTGGCTAGGTACATATATATCTCTCCCTGATCCTTTTCTCTCAAACCCTAACCCTAACCCTCTCTTCTCTCTCATTTGCGGCGCCACATCCTCCCTCTCTCTCCTCTGATCTTCGTACAAACCATGTCTTCCCGACTGTCCTTGTGCCCGACGATCCTTCTCGACCTCGGGCTGTCCTTCCCTGGTCTCTTGGTCGGTTTTCACCGGTTAATTTTTGTCCTGGGGTTTGGGTAGAGAGAGAGAGAGAGCGATGTGGCTCACCCTATATATATGCTTCTGCTTATTTCTAAAAGGGTTGAAAGGAGAAAAAGAGTTGAGAGACTTGAATATCCTGTGCTTATGTGTTCTCTGTGATTGCTGTGAGGAAAAGGGGTCTTTTGAGCCGATCCCTAATCAGTTACATGTGTTGATAAACTGATTAGGGTTTTCTTCGAGGTTGGGTTAGATCAGGGTTGAGAGGGGTTCACTCTGTGGTTCCTAAGGGCTCCTTGGTGCAACCGGCTGGATTCCTAGTGTCTCTGTGGTGCTGGACTGTGAAAGGGGACTGAATCGTTCCTTGAGACTGAGTTGGCTCTCAACTCACTTCAATCCATCTGTTGGATCCCTTCTGGTGTTTTCTATACCTCAACTTTTGTATTTGTTTATTTAAACTTTGTAATAGATACATGTATGAGTGATTCACTCAGTGTTATAACATGGTAAGCTTTGTAAAACTAGATCGATGCCCAACAGCTTTTCTATTATCGCATTCATCTCTTGATCAAAACAAGTATGTACTAAAATACATACAAAGTTGTTTTGGCCGTTCTAATCTAAAAAGGAACAAAACTTTGAATTCAGTATATATCATTTTCCTTATGTACAAAGTAAGACATCAACCCAAATAACATTGGAAATTCCAATTTATCACGCCAAGAAGACCTTTCAAGTACTCCAATTTGGATTCTAAATTCTAGTTCATGCATGTTTTAGTGATCTTATTTCGAAAGTTAAAATGAAATTATTAAGTGTATTTATAATACCACTAGCATGTTATTTTATAAACGTGATATGTAGTGAATGTTTGAAAATACAAAATGAAAGAGCCGCGAATTTCAAGAGCTTTCAATTCACGCTACATTATTTTTATGAAAGTTGACTAAAAATGGGCATTTCCACGTTGTATTATGTGATATATTATTTATCTATGGTTTAATTGCCAAAAAAAAATTCCTAATTTTTTTAAATTTTAGTAAATTATTTTAAAATTGTCAATTTTAATCCTGATTTGATCAATTAATTTTAATTTAAAGTAATTTATGATTTTAGTCAAAATTTGATTGTGTGGTGATGTATGTCATGTAGATAGTAGACAAACAATAAGTCACATAAAATTGACCAAGCATAATTAGTAGTGTATTAACTCACTTTAACATAAACCATGAGTCTTGTAGCTCAAATAATATCCCACTTTTATAAGATGTAGATTGTGATGATTCGGGTTCAAACTCGAGTCACACAAGTTTTCTAGTTCTTATTGTGTTCCTCAAAAAAAAAAAAAATCACTTTGACATAAACAAGTAAAAAAATGATGAAAATAACACAATATAACCTAAACTCATATATTAATGATTCAATGTTAAGCGGCAAACAAAAATATTAAATGAGGTGCATTTTAAGTAAAAACAAGATTAGAGTAAGAACAAAAATAGATAAATACATACCATTTTGTTGTATTGCGTTGTTTTTATCAAATTTAAGAAAAAGAAAAAAAGTAGGTTAACCCACAATAATCAAACTTGATAAACTTTAAATGATGTATTATTTATATATTATCTATATGATAAATACATCTTCATACAATTGTTTAATTTTGACTAAAATCATAAATTGGTTAAAATTGAAATCAATTGGTTAAATTATGATCAAAATTGACAATTTTGAAACAATTGACTAAAATAAAAAAATTATGTAAATGACATGTTTTTGGAATTTTTTTTTTTTTTTTTTGGCAATTAAGCATTTATCCAAGTGTGAATGCACAGTGATCAAAATGGTCAATCACCCATGCGGGCTGCTTTGGCAGTTCTGCTTTTTTATTGGTATTTTTTTCCCATATATAAATGTGAGATCAGTGATTTTGTATTGGGTTTGGTTCTAATTAAAATACTTTTGTATTTATAAATCCTAAAATTATGGCATATTAAATAATGCAAGGATTTGACGCCATGTTATGACATCATGTTACTTTATGACATGAGATCATGTTATTATAACTTTATAAATATGGTTTTAAAATAAGGAGAGGTCAAGAGTGTTCAGTGCATGCACGGAACCTTATGTAATATAACTATATTGTTATGACTTTAATTAAAATATAAAGAAGAGCTTCTAAGTCTAATTTATTTACAATAAAAAAAAAAGACAAGTTGTGTTAGGTGGAAAATTGATAAACATGAGTACATCACATTCACCAAGTGGCCCTATACAATTAAATAATACATCCATTCCCCTACCCTACCTCCAAAAAGTCTCTATTTATATGTACATTTAAGAATTCTAATTTCATAAAATAAATTATACATTTTCAAAAAAAAAAAAAACCTCACATAATCAAAACCTCAAACCAAACAATGGAAAAAACTCCATGCAATATTCATCAAAGCGATAAGCCCCCACAGTACGAACGATTCATCACAGTCCTAAGCATTGATGGTGGTGGCATCAAAGGGATTCTGCCCGCTGTTATCCTCGATTTCCTCGAATCCCAACTTCAGGTAATAAATTAGTTAAATTAAACGCAACTTCATGAACACCTGCTGACGTGGCAGCCTTGCAGGAGCTAGATGGACCCGATGCAAGAATCGCATACTACTTCGACTTGATCGCCGGAACGAGCACCGGCGGCCTGGTAACGGCCATGCTAACAGCACCGGACGGAAATGGTCAACCCCTTTATGCCGGAAAAGGGATCAAGCCTTTCTACTTGGAAAACTGTCCCAAGATTTTCCCACAATCACGGTAATTAACTAATCGATTTTTCTTGATTGATTTCTTCTCGATTTGATTGTCTAATTAATTATCATGTATGTTGATATGATTGTAGCTCGATATTTCCGTTTGGAAAACTGTTAAAGAACTTATTGGGACCGTTATATGATGGGAAGCATCTTCGTAGCATATTAATGGATGAGTTGAAGAACACAAAGTTGAGCCAAGCTATGACCAATGTCATTATTCCAGCTTTTGACATTAAGAGAATGCAGCCTGTTATTTTCTCTACTTATGAGGTATTTAATTTCTTTCTTTTTCTTTTTGTATTTTTATCTTTATATTAATTATTGATGAATAATATTAATTCGGGATTTTTGTTGGAACTAACTACGACACAAAGTTGTTATGCACAGTAGAGAATCCAATTACATATGTGTACTTCATATTAAACTAATAAAATAGGGAAAAAAAATTCAATATTTCTAATGTTAATCCTACTTTTATAATAACTTCTATTTCCGATGATAATTGCTGACATAAATGTGGACAAGACAGATTTACCAAAATTGATTAGGAAATTTTGATCTATAAACTCTAAATTGGGTATTTTGACAAATTAATTTAATGTCATGTTGATCAGTTTTTCCAAATACAATCAAAATTCTCAATTATGAGCATCACACAAGGATTATCGTCTTTGAAGTCAACAATTATCGTTGTACATCGAATTCCTTAAAACAATGGACAAATTTTGAGAAAAAAAAGAAATTCTTCATTAATGCAACTGAGTTTGTGCAGGCAAGAAGATCCCCATTGTTAGATGCAAATCTTTCAGACATCTGCATAAGTACATCCGCAGCTCCTACTTTTCTTCCGGGCCACGAATTTGTCGTAACGGACAAGAATAAGAATGAAAAAGCATATAATCTCATCGATGGTGGTGTTGCTGCAAATAATCCGGTATAACTTCAAACCCTTAATTTTCTTACAAATATAACCCTCTCAATTGGTGCACTTATCATGCCATTTTTTTTGTTGGAATTTACTAGACATTGCTAGCAATAACGGAAGTGACGAAACAAATGTTCGATAACAATATGGACTTCTTTCGAACGAGGCCTATCGATTATCCTCGTATTCTAACCATATCGTTAGGCACTGGAGCTGCAAGAAATGATGAAAGATATGACACTAAAAAAGCATCAAAATGGGGTATTATTGACTGGCTATTCTATGGGGGTACCTCCCCATTTTTTGAAATATTTAGTCAAGCAAGTGCAGACATGGTTGATATTCACACTTCCCTTGTATTCCAAGCTTTTAACTCAGAGAATAATTATCTTAGGATCCAGGTAAATCAATTCACAAGTTGAAATTATTTCAATTTATCACTTTTCTTGGTGCATTGTGCATGGAATATAATTAATTAAATATGTATAGGATGATGAATTAAGTGGGCTTGAGAATTCGGTGGATGTTGCAACAAAAGAAAACTTGGATAGACTTGTTGCAATTGGTGAGAGGCTGCTGAAAAGGCAGGTTTCAAGAATTAATTTGGACACCGGTCTAGCTGAACCGGTCAAAGGTGGAGGCTCAAATGAGGATGCAATTAAAAGGTAATAATATAGGGATATCACATCTCTACCACAATAAATAATATATCTTTTTATCATAAATATAAAAATTATAATTTTACATCTGTTGATAAGACATAAATAACATCTCTCATCACATCAGTTAATAACTTTGAACTATATACAAATGAAATGCAAATATTATTTTAAACTTTTCTTCCAAATTATAGTAGAAAAACAACAAAATTATATATTGTAGTAGAAAAATTGATTTTATTATGATTTTGTGATATACATGGATGTTATATAGTTATATCCTAATAATATATGTATTTGTAGCGTACTAAGTACCAAAAAAACACACACACATCAATAAATCATGTATTTCAAATTGTCAATTACATTCATATTAATTATATTGTTTAAACTAAAGTATATAAATGAGATACGAGATTGTAGGATGGATATCTCATTTGCATATAATGAGATCTGATCTATGTTATGTAAAGGAAATTAATTAGTCATATATATATATATATATATATATAGGGTTCCCTTCCCTTATTACCCCTTTTCATATAACAACATACAATTCTACCCCCCAATATAACAAATTATCCCAATATACCCCTTTTCCTTATATTATATTCATAACTACCCCAAAAGTCAAACATTTCTCATTAATGATCTCATACCAACTTCCAAAATTTGTTTCCATGCAAAATTTTATTATTTCCACTCCAAACCATTAATTATATCCGGCTTAAGAATACAAAATAAAATCAGGCCCAACATGCTTCCGTAAAATAAATTTATCCCCTAAAATTCATACCTCTGTTTGACCGTAACAGCACCGGGTGTGATGGTTTGCAAAGCCACCAGCTGGAAAATCACTGCCCCCAGACCGTTCTACGAACAGCTCCTCACTGTTCAACTTCAACCCTCAGGGAAGATGGTCTGCAAGTTATCCAGCTCCTTCAGCAACTGTACAGCACAACCTTGGTTCGTTTCCTACACCAGGTGTACGAAGTATTCCTTCTAGGGGACGAACTTAATAATACTAGAAATGCATGTTGAAAGCAAAAAGCCTTTCTTTTATTAAGAACTTAGAAATATTTATTACAACATATGTAATCTCCTTTTGGGAGGAGAATTACTGGTTTAGTCTCTCATAGAGAAGGCTTGAACTCCTAAATACATAAACTGAAAACACTCTTACTATTACAGAAGAAACTAAAGAAGATAGATGTTTTGAAGAAAACTGAGGGGAATGCTCGATATCCTTAGCTTCCTTCGTTCTCTCTATTTATAGAGTGAAATCCGGATGTGAAATGCGGATTTCAATCCTTCTTGAATGAGCTGGCTGCTTTCCTTAGTGCTCCATGTGATAGTTTGTTAGGGAGTCACTTTCAGCTATTAGTGCTCGTCCTTTTTTTCTTCCCCTTGACCCATTCCATGTGATAGTGGTTGGAGTTGTCGGGGAATCCTTTCTTTCTTCACATGGTCCAACCCATGTGATTTCTCGTCCTATCCCATTTAACTTTATCGGGGACGCTTTAATAATTTGGTCGTTGTGGTTCCCGGGGATACCTCTTCTTTTGTGCTGGGCCCTTGTCTTTATTGGTTCCAGCTACTTGTCGGTCGGGTTTGGGTCGGAATCCTTTCCCAAACTCGGGTTCTTTCTGTTCAGGACACGCTTGACAGATCCGATCGATCCATCTTCCAATGTGTGCCATATTACAGAATTTCCGGTAAGTGTCTTTGCTCGCCGGAATCTTGTTCTCCCAAAGGATCTTTCTTTTTGTTTCAAAAAGTTCCTCTGCGAAACCTGTTGTCGATCCAGTCATTGTATTCAGCATGAATGATCCATTGGCTGAATTCTGGAAGACCTTAAATGAGTACTTGACCTTGTCCATTTCTGTTAGACAAGTCCAAAGTCCCCAAGCTCGTCGTGTAGAAGCTTCATCTTCAGTAAATGCTCCTACCAGTATCGGAACCTTTTCCGGGGATGTTGCCTTTATGTATTTTAAGGCATTTCCGTCCGGTCTCCGAAGCTTGATAAAATGAAAGGCCTCATGGAAGCCTTTTTTAGCTGGTTCTGGAGCTGCACTAATGAAATAGAGCTCCAGGATGTCTCCTTTGGACAAGTGTGGATTGTTTGTCCAGGTCTCATGAACTGCTTCTCCTATCCATCTCGGTAATTTCGAGATTTCTGGGAATCCTGGTGATATGGTATAAATTGAAGCAAGAGCTCCGAAGTTATACCATTCTTGGACTTCGTTTGGATGACTGTCTGGTTTCATCCAAACCCTGGGATATTTTCCCGAGATATCAACTGTCGTTCTTTCCGGGTTGATACCATTTCTCGTCACTAATTTCTCTCATTGACGTTGATAAACCTGCAACGGAGAAACCTCGTTAGTGTGAGTTTGAACCTTAGCTTTGTCTGTCTGCGGCCTTAGGTTCAACTCGACCTCTTAACCCCAGAGGTACTGGGTTGACTTGAAGACTCGGGTTGTGACACCGGAGCTTCAACATTCGTTACTGATGGTACATCCTCAAGGAATGCATCACCTGTAACACTCGTAGGCATGGTATTTGAATCCATAGCCTTCGGGTTAGAGTCCCGATCTCGAAGTTCTCCTTTTAGCACCGAAGAAGATGCAGTCTGGAGAAGAGGCTTATGCAACGCTTGGAACATATGTCCCTGAGCGTATTGGCATGCTCGTATTAGATCAGAAACGGATTTCTGATCTTCTCGTTGAAGTCGTCCAGCAACTTCGGCATTGAGACATAACGTCCCAAATTCTCGTTCAAGACTCTCCAGGTTTTCCCTGAGATGTCTTACTCGTTTGAGGACCTCGTCAGCAACGTGTCCTTCCATCTCGTGTTAAGAAATCTGCAAGAACATTTTCGTGAGATTTCACAATGACAATATCATAATCATAATATTGGCATTCAGCTTGCCATCTAAGTATCCTAGCCTTTTCTGGTTTAGATTCAATTTTATTTTTCAGAAAAGCTTTGACACTTGAATTATCAATTTTCAGGATAAACTTCTTAGCCAGTAGAAAGAGAGGCCATTTTTTAAAAGCCTTTCTGACTGCAAAGAACTCATTCTCGTTGATATGCCATCTGATTGCTTCTCCATCTAAAAACAGACCGCTGCAATATCTGCATGGCACTTCTCCGTCTGGTATGGCTTTCATAAGAACTGCTGCCCACCAATGATCACTAGCATCTGTGTAAAGAACCAGTTCATCTTCGTCTTGGGGTATAGCCAGTTTTGGAAGCTTGCTACAGACTTCCTTAAGCTACTTAATCCCTTCTCGTTGTTCATCTTCCCATTTAAAAATAACATCTTTCTTAAGTAATGGGCTGAACACCTTCCTGTGAAATGCTAGATTGTTGATGAACATTCCAGCAAAATTAACAACTCCGAGGAATTCAATCTGTTTTGTTGTTATTACTGCCTTCTTTTCAGAAAGCACTAATCCTTCCTTATGGCAAACATCTGAGAAGATTGTCAAATGTTTGAGATGCTCCTTCATGTTCTTTGATGCTATGAGAATATCATCAATGTAGATGAACATAAAGTTGAAATAATCCTTGAAGAGATTATCCATCTTTCTCTGATATATCTGGGGTGCATTTGCCAAACCCATGGGCATGACATTCCAGACATAGTGTCCTTGTGGTGTGGAGAAAGCTGTGAACTTCTTACTTTCTTCCTCCATCTTAATCTGGTAGAAACCAGACTTGCAATCGAACTTAGAGAATATCTTGGCACCTTTGATACAGTTAACCAAGTGTTCTCTACTCGGGAAATAGTATCCATCAAACTCCAGAATGTTATTAATCCCTTTGTAATTAATAACAAGTCTAGGTTTACCTCTTTTGATTTCTCCATGATTCCTCACAAGGAATCCCGGGCTGCTATATGGAGAAACTCCTGGTGATATCAACTTAAGGTCCAGGTGTTCCTTAAGTATCTTCTGCATATCCTCACGATCATTTTGATTCATCAGGATAGGTTTGAGTCTTACGAACTCATGTTCCTTTCCAGGTTTAACCTTTAGGGATGCTTTGAGCTCGTTTCTGTCCCACCATGCTAAAGGATCTTCATTGTAATTCCTATGGATCCTTTTCTTGAAATCCTCGAGTGATATTTGTTCTTCAATGGTAACATCACTCTGTGGATTCTCCATTATGGCTTTTCGCAATTCTGCAATAGCCTCTGGAGGAACTCGTTCTTCTCCTTGTCTTCTGAACGAATACAAGGTCGTATCCCATCTTTTGGTATCTTTTCATTTCGGACCAAATTGTCGATAGGATAATAAGGCATCACCAAATCTTCTTTTATCCGTCATTTTTGGATGTCGAAGTTTGGCTTTATCACCACGCTTGCTGCGAAAAGGAAAAGGCATTTTTTTGTAAAATGCTTCCCTCAGTCTCTGGACAATAATCTTATGATCACATAAAGTTGTGAAAATAAGCCGTCTTGTCTCATTTTCCTGTGTAAAACGTTTGAATGTTTGTAGGAAATTGTTTCCTAGCAAAACATCTGCACCCGTATCATGGAAATATATTGGTGGCGTCTTCACCTTATACCACGGAGTATCGCCGGCGTCTCCGATCATAATTTCCGCTTGTTTGATTCCTCTGTTAAGGATAAGAATCCTTTTGGAGAAATCTCGTCCTGTAATGGCTGGCAGATCGTCTCCCATTTCTTTAGGAAAAACCTCCGGTTTTGCAGTACATATTCCTGCTCCTGAATCAACATAGGCTGCGAAATATTCAGCCTTGTATTCAGTATATAACATTCCAATTGAAATGTATATAGAGAATGGACTAGTGGTCATCTGATTCGGTATCTTTTATCAGCCACTGTAAACTCCATTCCATCTTGTAATCTTTCCCAGGGCATATGATCCTCAAGAAAGTTAAGACCCAGTGTTAATTGTTCTGGGATTCTTCCTGCGACTCCGGAGATAGTCAATTCGATTTCACCCATCTTTAGGCATCCTTGAAATCTACCAACTATCGGTTGTTGCAGGTAATAGAGGACATCACAGGGAAAAATATTATCCTTCTGGTTGATGTCAAATATTACTTCAACTGTTCTCCAGCCTTCTGGACATTTTAGCTCTCCTGGTGTTTTGAATACACCTGGGATTCGCTGAACTGTACTAGACCTTCTTTCTTCCCAACGACTGCTACTCATCAGTCTATCTTGTTGGAAAGACATTCTCTTTGTCTCCATTCTGAGGCTTTGACTCCGATTGAAGACCGGTTGATCTTGTATTTTCATATCTATCTCCTTTATTGTTGGAGATTCAATGAGTTTTGGCAAGACCACCTTGGCAAAATCATCAAAGATTTTTGGAACTTCGATAAATTCCTTTCTCAAGAATACATCTGAATTATGCGAATTCGATAGAGCATAGGAAATCTTGTATGTGATCGAGTAGGGCCTATTCCCTTCTTTCATCAAGTCTTCTCTTTTAAAATCCTGATGAAGGGTTAGGACTCTGTTAAAATCTCGATCTCCCAGATTGTATGCAATTCTAGGATAGACATTGAATGTCAATTTCCCTGCACACAAGTTTCCGGTAACTGCTCCAAGGCATGAATCCTTGATATTTGAGATTCGCTTGTCAAAAATAGCAAGATTGAGAGGCGAATCAATTCCTTCTTTGAAAGTTGCTTTTATAATAACTCTTATGGCTCCGATATGAATCCATGAGAGTGTATTTGCAACTTCTCTCTTAACTTGATTCCTTATATCCTGAACTTCTCGGTAAGGAATCAGCTGCATCTCGATCAGGTTACTTGTGAATTCCATTGGAATGGCGAATTCTCCTGTAGTAACCCTATGGATAATTTGGTGTTTTCTTTTTCGTATTCCAAACTTATCCAAGGCTTTTTCCATAGCTCCAATAGTAAAACCATCATAGATCTGAAGCTTTGGATCCTCCTTCATAATTCTCATAAGAGTCTTATGAGAAACTGTTGTGTGAGAGAGAAATCCTGACATATCCTCTCTCATTGTTTGAAGAATTTCTTCTTCACTCTGATTCTGATGTGGATTCACTTCCATCATCCGAATAGATCTCTTCTTCGTAGATGTTTTCATCTGAGGGTAGATCCTCAAATTGATACACCTGTATAAGATCTTGGTAATAGACAGCTTCTTCGAATTCTGGTGTCGCTTCGAACTGTCTAAGACCTCTCATTTGATTGTCTGGGCAATCCATTGAAATATGCCC
This sequence comes from Scutellaria minor, assembly GCA_954870855.1. NCBI lineage: Eukaryota > Viridiplantae > Streptophyta > Magnoliopsida > Lamiales > Lamiaceae > Scutellaria > Scutellaria minor. The sequence goes on from OX940733.1 coordinate 16,432,013, forward strand.
TCTTGCTCCGCAAGTCCAGCAATTACAGTCTTTGAAACTTTCATTGGCTCTAGTGTGAGCTCGCCTGAAAGTTCTTCTTCCCATAGTTCTGCTGGAACCTCCTTGGTTTGAACCTGTTGATGAGGTTCTACTCCTGCTTGGTACTGGTCTTTGCCCTGACTTATAACTTCGGGCTTTTTGTTTAGACCACATCTTTCTGGGTCTCCAAGATCTCCTTGAAGATATGTGATTCCTCCTGTTATTGTTGTTTCCACGGCTATAAGGGTGACTTCTTTGTTTCATCCTTTTATGCCTTCGTGGTTGACCTCCCACAATTGTTGGGATGTCATTTTCTTCGCAACATAAAGGAACCATTTTGTTGATTCCTCTTAATCTCTTGTAATTTTTATAGAGTGCTGTCTGGTGGCACCATTTAGATAGCTTGGCTTTTAGGAAGGACATCCTTCTAGCCACAGTATCCAAATCATCTGCACTCTTATATTCCCTGATGAGCATTTCTCTCCAGGGACTTGGAATCTTCGCAAAGAAAAGCTGCGAAGCTTCTTTGTCATCCACCTTGGACTTCCATCGGTACTCAGTGAATAACTTCATATATTCGTCAATATGACAAATATCATGTAACTCGAGACAGTAGAGGGCTTGTTTATATCTCTTTCTCTTTTCCTCTTCTATTCCCTCAAAATAGCCTATGCCGATAAAATGGATTTTGAATAATTTGGCCATATTATCGACAATTCCTTTTAATGACTCACCAGCTGTGACATTATTTCTCATATCTGGTGGTGTCATATCCCACGCTCTCTTTACAGATTCTTCAAGACTCATTTCGAGAAGTAAAATGAATCATTCCTTTGTAAGATCGAACGTTCCTGCTGCAATTCTCATTGACGCTGCCCAGTCATCAATAAGGACTTCTCGATTTTTGAAATCTAGAATATCTAGATTTAGCATTAATCCATATGGATGTATCGGATTAAGCTGCGACTTTCCATAAGGCGTATTCTGAAGATCTGGCCTTTTGGATCGTTGTCTAGTTCCCGAAACAATCGGGTCTCCTCTTGTGGTAAAATCTCCAGCGTGTGGCATTGGTTCATCCACATGATGTGAACCTGAACTTTCTGCAACATTGGGATCTACTGGTGGTTGTGGAGGTGGTCTTGGATGTTGGTCACGTGTAACCAAGGCCGAACCATCTCCTGTATTCATCTTTAGATCCACTATACCTAATCCTGCAAAGGACTCGGCAAGTTCTTGTAGATCTTCAAGATTCATCCTTTCCATATCCATCTTAATTTATGATGGATTTTCCTTTGATGATAGCAATGAGCTTTTCATCTCGGGTCATTGGTCGTACGACTTCAGTTGGTTTCCCTTTTTGATGTAAATAGGAAACCGTTCCGAAATCTATACGTCTCCTTCCTCCGGGAACACTTGGTCTGTCCTCCAGATTCTTGACTCTTTTTACAATATCATGAAGGATTTCAAGAGTTTCCTTCTGATATTTAATCATCATCTCCATCTGGTTTTGGATCTGATGGACTTGTATCGGTAGATGATTATGGCGATTGCCATAATTCTGCACCGTCTTCTGGATTTCTCTAAGATCTAGGCCGATCTTAGATGTATCCGGAATTATCTCGCTCCAGTCTGGTTCTCCTTCAAGACCCATGCTCCTGTCGATGGGCTGTCTCCTGTAAGGTCACCAGTTCTGCGTATAACATTTGGTTAACCTGAAGGTAATCCAAATGATATGCTGCTTGTACATTGCATTGCCTCAAAGCTTCTTGGCAAGCTCCGACATTTGCTCGTTCAACATATTGGTCTTCCCAATATGTCATCTTGTGAATGTGTTCCTCCTTATACATCGTCAAAATTTGACGATATCTCCTGTATGGTATACATCTTGGACAATTGTCCAGATCCATATTTTCGCGAGAAATTCTCCTCACCAAAGTTAATTACATAACAATAATAAATATCATAAAGTTCTTAATAAACCTAGGCTCTGATACCATTTTCAAGGATCGGTATTCTTACGGTTTTTATTTTCAAACGAAATTGTACGTGGCATTGTTACACATTCCAGACCACTGTTTTAAACAGTATTGGCACGAGGAAAGTATTCCAGCCTATATACTTTTTCAAGAAAATAAACCCGTTTAATAGCTCAGATTAAATCAATTTTTTGGAGTTAGAATAATTTGTCCAAATTAAAGAATAAAACTTGGTGTTAGCAAAAGATACTTGGAAATAGCTCTTCTCAATGATTAAAACTAGTGGGGTCCACGGGTATAAAGGAAAATGGGTAGTTTGGGGTATTTCCTTATATTGAGGGGTAATAAAGGTTGTTGTTATTTGTAATGGGGTATAAGGGGATATTAACCCTATATATATATATATATATATTTCTATGAGGAAGTTGACTAAAACATTTATGAAAAAACTTGATGTGCAGATTTGCGCGTATCTTGTCAACTGAAAGGAAACTTCGATTGGAAAAGAAAAGTCAAAGATTGGAAAGAAATGCCCAACTAAGGATAAACCGTAGCCCAGTTGGAAAGAGGTTCAAGATTGACTCAATCATTAATAATAGAGACAGGCTCTTACACTATCCCATCTATTCTTTTAATCATACTACTCCCACTCTTAAAATCTTTTCTAGATAGAATTATTATTATTCTATTTAATGTTGCATGATTATAGAAAACACACAAGAGTATATATATAGTCGATGTAGAATTTATATTATAAGATCATTTCACAAATTTCATTTTGTAATATCGATTATTAAACTTGATATGAATTATATCAACCATGTATACTATTTTTATTCTTAATTCATGTGGGCGATATAATGTTTTGTTTCCAATCACAATTTTCAACAATTTTCGCTAGCTATGACTTAATTAAGGCATTAACTACTTGCAAAGTGGTATCTTTTTTATTAACGAAAATCATAACAAATAGTTACTTTATCGATGACAAGTTATCTCTTGTATATTAATTATATCGTTGGATGTATATATGACAAATGATATGTGTTAATTAATTTTAAGAAATAAAAATATTAACTGTCAAAATATTTTAGGTTAACACATATCATACATCCACTGATATCCATTATCCATACACAATGGATGGGAAACATGAAATCACTCTTAATACCCACTCCGTTTCATATTAATTGTCTTTCTGGAGTTAAAATTTTGTTTTATATTAATTGTCTTTTTGCTATTTTGTCACTATTTTTCCAATTTTACTCACAATCTCAATCTTTAAAAGATTTCTTAATTTTAAACTTACCTATTTCATCTTTATAATTTATGACACAATATTTCTATAATCTTTCCTTATTTCAAATTTCTTTTATTAATTTCATTGTCTAATGATATATTTATCTAAATCCTATGTTCTTTAATTTATAACAGAAACTCCAAAAAGATAATTAATATGAAATGGAGGGAGTATTAATTATTGCTCAAATTTTAGATTTTTTTTTTTCTTGAATGATATCTTCCCTTTCTATTTAGATAGAAAAATAGCATCTAGAAACTAGTCCACAAGAAGAAACTATCTTTCGTCGTTACTTTTTATTTAATTAACATTGTATCATTATTTTATACTTACATATATTAAGTCGGTTAATTAGCTAATAGAAAAGAAAACTATATATTTGATTTAATTATATGTAACACCCCCTTCTAGTAGGGTAATTACTTATACTAAATTATGCTTAACTTTCAAACCATCGTTGTGATTTTTTTTTTTTAAACAGCGGAAATTACTAGAAGGGCGTGTTACATTATAGAGAGGAGCAAAATTGACCTTTCATTTATTATTTAAATAATGTGTTGGTCCCAAGTTGTCAGAGGTTCAGAGGGGTGAATGAACCTCTATCAATTTTGTTTTTATTTTTTTTAAACTTTTGTGAAACAGGTTCCTGATTCAACAGTGAATGCAGTAACCTGACTCGATTCAGAAACCTGGCAGTAAGCTGATTCAGGTTTCTCACTTGGTGATCACAGTATGCAGCGGAATAAACTTAAGATAGAGTTTTCTTTGAAAAACAGTTTTTTTTTTCTAAAGTATGCTTTTAACAGAAACTTTTAGCAGGATGCTGATAATGTATACGGCAAGATATATCAGTGTAATGCAGCAGGTAGATAAAAGCAGTAAAACACTTATGGCTTATAGTGGTTCGAAGGTAGTGTAATCCTTCTACGTCCACTCTACTCCTTCTCTGAGGAGAAACTTCGTTAAGTCAGTTCGATTTACAAGTCTTAACTTTACAAACTTTTTCCTAACAAGAATAGTCATTCTCTTATTGTGGTCGACACTGTTTCAATAATGTTTCGGCTGTAAATATTATGAAGTGTGGATTGCAATGTTAATCTATTTTGCTATAAGTAATGGTATCAATCTTTTGACTAACATACCATGATTCAACTACTCATACGTGACCTGGTTTGATTTTGGTATATAATATGTATGCTAACCTGGGTTGTATAATATTCACTTCCTAGATGCTTGGCTAGTTGGTTCTAGGTACTAGATTACTGCATGTCTGATATTAAGAGGCCAAATTCATATGCTTATATAGTTTTGGATGAACAAACATTCTGTATTTATTAATCAGGACTTTACCTCCGCATTTCAAACATCTTTTTGTGACTAAGACTGAATCTCTCAATCCAGCATTTTGATATATGTAAGTTCATTGCAGGGAATTCTTTTTCTTTGATTGGATGAGTGATGAAGTTCTTGACAGCATTCGTGCAGAGCTACAGGCAAGTGGCTTGCCAATTGTCATATCTTGTACATAATTAAGCGATTTCATATTGTCAAGTGAACTGGTTTTCACTTCCTTGGCAGGCCTGGAAAAGAAATATGAGGAGAGGACTGGATTGCAGAGTCCTGAAAAGATTGATGCACGAAGTAGTAGGAAGAAAGCCGTTGGATTTGGAAAATCATGATCTTGATCTTACCTGTTGGAAGTATGTATACGCTTGTTTCTTGATCGCTTCTTGCACGACATGTTTGCACTCTGCATTCCCGTTTCGTGCAAGGTTGCTGAATCCAGGTGAATCTTCTCAGGATTAGAGCTCAAGAGTGAAGAATTTGACAAGACAAGTTTGAGGAATCTTATATAGTCATTTATCTTCGAATATGTTGTCTATATGGGGGTTGTAATTCAATATATTCGTGTTGTATTTTGTATCGATCTGCATCGTTCATTTTGTTCATCATATACATGAAAACGAGTATAGAATTGTATGATCATCAAATTCTAACGTGCACATGAGGTACTTATACCTCTGTTCAATCTAGATCATTAGAATCTAGATCATTAGACGTAGTTACTTTCATTTACTAAAAAAAAGAAGTAAAATAAAGGGTGTGCTTCCAATTACATAATTCTCATTTTGAGTTTAATACTTCTTCATGATCATAAAATCCATGATCTCTCTACTACATTACCAGTGCATTATGAAATATTAATCCTCTAATATTAAAAACTTTGATGATCAGTTAATTTATTTTACTAGACAAAAGAAAGTAAAAAAAATTAGACTTTGCCCTACCAATAATTTAATTATATTAAATAATTTATCTTCAGTTAGATAAATATAATATTATAATATTGTATGTGTTAGATTATTTTAAATGAAGTTTTCTCTCCATGCAAAATTGCAAATTGATTTAAAATTTTAATTAATTAACAATTCTTTTAATTGTAAAAACATAATTAGGGATTTGGGGTCAATTATGCCTGTTGGTCGGTGGCCTGAGCATGATTAGACTGAGCTGCAATTTTATAGGTCCGACCAGAGAATGGTCTAACCCGGTCCAACTTTATCTCCTGACCCGTCGAGTTAGGTTGGGTCAGCCCAAATGCCAACTTTAGAGGTTGGCATTAATTAAAGAAGAGTTGTATGTTTAATTAATTAAAGAAGAGTTGACGAAAAAAAAATCAACTTGAATTATTGTTTTATTTAAATTTGGAACCTAAATTTGTTTCCTTTTCCATTGAACATCAAAATTTAACAATTCATTGAAATTGCAACAAAGCGTCATTTTCTAATACTTTTCCAACCAGAATAAAATTTAATGAGCCGATTTTATAACCAAAATACATAAAATATACGTCAAAACCCTACAAATTTCAAAGTAAACAAAATCTCCAAAGAATTTTTTTGCTTCGAGTCAAGCTCAATTTGAGCAACAATCAAACAAAAAAAATAATTTTGTTCATAAGATGACCTGAAAATGACCATCGATTTGCAATTTGAAAAAAGTAGTTTAATATCCAATATGCCCAATAACTTAGGGGTCTACTAATATAGAACATTAACTTTTTGAGTAGACAATTTAGGATAATATATTACAAAATTATGCCAATTTTAGCATGAAAGTACCAAATTGGGATCAAATTGCACATGCCTCCCCAATTGCGGGATTTTTAGCTCATTTTGTTGGTGTCGATTGAATTTCTCACACGTGACCTACATTTGGATCATACTTTCACATGTGCAAATCATATTTTCATTAAAATACATTAATTGCTTTTTATTAAAAAAATAAACATACATTAATCCAGAAAATTAAATTTTGGTTATAGAACTAAAATATTTATATAACAAAATAATAAGTTTAAAATCCTTAAATATTAAAATAATTTTTAATATAGTAAAAAATCAAAACTTCATAATTTTCAAACCAACTGTTTTTCTCAATTACGTAAACTATTTATAATTCAATCATGAAAATATGTTTACTAAATTTGTAAAATATATAATCCAAATTTTTTTTTTTTATTATAATATAAATTAATGTTATTTTTTTATTTTTAAATACATTATTATTAATTTTTAATTTTAATTTTAATTTTAATTTTAATTTTAATGTATTGTAACATTAATCAATATTAGATTTTTAATTTAAATATAAAATAATTAATAATAATTTTTTAATTGTTAACTTAAACATTCTGAAATTTTAATATGTTATCTTGTACAAGGTTTTTATGATCCAGTAGAATTTTCAAGTAAATCATATTTGTATATTATTTAATAAAAAGACCTTGAAATGTAACCAATATTGCCATTGCGGGAAAAAAAATTCCTGAAATTTGAAGACAACTATTGCGGGAAGAAATTGGAGGGTTCTCTCTCCCACGACTCCATCTCCACCATCTCATCCATCTTCAATCATGTTCCACCATCACGACGACAGATTCAGGCTCTCACCATCTTCTTTCTTTTATAATTTATGTCTCTCTAATTCTTTAGTGATTCATTTCTCTCCGGATGCTCGCGGGTTGTTCGTAATCTCTGTTTTTCTCCATGGCAAAACGTAGTCGGAGTAATTCTATAGGTGAATTTCTATCTTTTTACATGTTACAATCCTACGGTTTATTAAATAGGGAAATTAGATGTTAGGTAAATTTGTGGCTTTTATAGGTAATCTCTTATGCTATCACTTATTAATTCAGTCAATTGTCCCATTCATTCAAGCGAATTAGATGTTTTTCTCCATGGCAAAACGTAGTCGGAGTAATTCTGCAGGTGAATTTCTATCTTTTTACATGTTATAATCCTACAGTTTATTAAATAGGGAAATTAGATGTTAGGTAAATTTGTGGCTTTTATAGGTAATCTCTCATGCTGTCACTTATTAATTCAGTCAATTGTCCCATTCATTCAAGTGAATTAGGTGTTTCCATTGCCTATCATCAATTAAATTATCTTAATCAATAACTTATGATTCAAAACTCTTTGTTTTAGTGTCCAACATGACTCTTATCGATCAAGAAAGAAACGAGATTCTTCCATTGCCGCAAGAATCTCTAGAGCAGCCAATTCCTTCTGAAGAAACTGAAAACGCCACTACTGGTACTACTATATTTTAATTTACACATATATCTTATGGTTTCAAGAACAAATTTGTTTTCGCATTCAGTTTATCATGATATAATTAGTAATATAATGTTTATTTATGGATTCAGAGACTTCTACAAAGAAAGTACGAGGTATAACATCAAGACTTTCAGTTCAAAAGAAAAGACGATGGACTGAAAAACTAGACATAGTTATTCATCGTAGACGTAATCGAATTGTTGGTCCGAATTCCATGGATTTTAAGACAGAAGCATGTGTGATTATTAAACAGCATGCACCACTTCAATATGTTGTTTGGAAGGACATTCCACTGGATATTAAGAGGAAGATGTGGCTCGGGATGAAGGTACCATTTGTAGAATATATATATATATATGTATATATAAAGTGTGTGTATTGTACTGATTTTTGTTTAACTATTGATATTGATAATTATGCAGCAAAAATTTAATATTGAAGAGGACATTCAAGCTAAGAAGATAGTCTTTCAACAGCTGAATCGACAATATAGAAGCTACAGACATAAACTTCATTTGCATTACCGTAAGATGTTGGGGAAATATAAGAGTAACACAATGGTTTTGGATAAAAGTCCTGAAGGAGTAAGTACGGAAGATTGGAAGTCGCTAATCAACTATTTTGAGAGTGAAGAATTTAAGGTACTAAAATCATGTACTGATATACTTGTCCAAAAGTCCTGATAATTTGAACCTCATAAGAGTGAAGAATTTAGGATTATAATATTACTTGTGTGCTATCATACTGATTGTCATTAAATATGGTTTGTTGGGTTGATACAGTTCCATAGTCAACATATCAACTTGAGGTCTTAATAGCAAATATTATTGAGCTGATATTTTGGTATTTTGCATCTCTATGTTAATCTGGATGGAATCCTTCGATCCTGCAGTGAATAAGTCAACTTGTTGGTCCATGAGTACAGACCTTGCATATACTAATTAATAATCCCTGGAAATAGCGTTGGTAATCCTTCATGTTTCCCGTTTGCTTCACTTCACCAATTTTCCTAAAAGGTTTTTTTAGTTAGGGATCGTCCAAACCTTAGGAACACTCCCTATGTTATGTTAAGGCTCTCATAACATGTGGAAGGCTACCAAGCCAATTCTGTCAATTGTTGTTGTTCTTTGGTTATTAAAAATGGTGCATCTCGAAATGGTGCATCGGACTTTGCGGCCATTAATTACTGGAACAATATAGAAGTGGGTTTAACTCCTTTAATGACTGAAACCAGATGCTGGAAATGGTAGGTTCAGATGTGATTACCTTTAAATGGCCCATTGCAGCTAGATTGAAGCCTAAGGTATCTTTGCATTCCTGTCACAAACAGAAACATCGATTTGGTGAAACAGGTTTTATTTGAACTTTAAATGCTAAAATATCATTTCAAAGGCTAGAGTTGAGAATGAAGTGCAGTTTCTTTTTGGGATTACATTACTGGGGTGGATGCAATCCTTAAGCATACTGTTTATTACTATTATATCGTGACTAATAATTAATTTAACATGGTTTCCTGACAACTTTTAATGTTACTATTACGCATTTGAAATGCTTATTTTTGTTGCTTCTATGTGTAGAATGTTAGTAAGCAAAATACAACGAACAGAAAAAAATTGACGATAAACCAAGGTTGTGGTACAAAATCTATTGCCCAAGCATGCTATGAAGATGTAAGTAACTTTTAATGCTTCTCGAGTGTTTATAATGTTATGATATATATATGTATATGATTATTATTTTCTTAAATGTCAGCGTGATCCTGAGACTGGGGAAGAGCCGACACGAACAGAAGCATGGAAAAAAAGCCGATATAACAACAAGACAAAAAAATGGGTGGATGAAGCCTCAAGAGAAGTTTATGTGAGTTTGTTTATTTTTTATATAACAGTATGTAGAGCTTGAGATGTGACATATTATAATGAACCGTATGAGCAGTAACTTTATCTTGTGATTATTTCTTTGTTATATAAAATTTTCAGGAGGAACTCATTAGATTGCAAACTGAACCAATTGAGGATGGTCAAGATGCAATGAATGAGGATGAAACATTTATCAAGGTTCTTGGGGAAGAAAAGCCCAGTAGGTTGCATGGATGTGGGGATGGCTTGAAGCCACCTTCAAACAGAGTAGAAAGAATTAATCTCGAACTTCAAAAAGAAAATGAAGAACTAAAGAAGCAAAATGAAGTTATGGCCTCACGATTGGACTCTCTAGAATCCCAAATCAGCAACCAAGAAGGTCATATACAAACGCAAGTTGAAGCTCTTTTGAAAGCTAAACTCCCATCTATACTTCAAAGTCTAAGCCAATCTAGTTAGTTTCCCTTATCCGATGTGAGTACATTTATATGTTAGTTCTTATATCTTGTCTTTATTGTTATTTTATTAACAAATTGTGTTTCATATGCTACTTCTAATATAGAACACTAATTTCTCTTGAAATATTTTACAGGTTTGAGAAGAACAACTTGCAAAAGGCTACATAGAAATGGATATCTCCTATATCAATGTAATTAGTTTGAAGGATTGTTTGCATGTAGTTTATGGATCATTTGACTTTAGTTGTTTATGTTTAATTTTCTATGAACTCGTATATTTATTTTAGGTAATTATGTTGTTGAACAGTTTGGTCTTTGAGAGAGCTAGTTTCAAAGTTTATTTCTTATGCTTTTGTAATTTTGAGCTAGCTATCTATATTTATCAATTATTCGGAATTTAGTCATAATAATCAATATTGCTATACATTAAAGCATAATTATTTATTTAATATTTTATAATTTTTACTATTGTCACGACTTTTCCAATTTCATTAGTGATGATTAATTATTCATTAATATTTACTTGTGACAACTCATACATTTCAGTCACAAATATTTTTAAGTGACTAAATATATATTTAATTCTTTTAGGGATAAGTTTTGGTGATAACAATTGAAAGTTAGTGACAAAAATTATATGTAACTAAAAGATAGTGCTTTAGTGTCAAAAATTACACGTGACTATAATTAAATTTTAGTGACGAGTATAATTGTCACTAAAATCTATTATTTTAGTGACAAAATTTGTATGTGACTACATTTAAATTTTAATGACAAGTATTATTATATCACTAAAGTCATTATTTTAGTGACGACAATTGTATGTGATTATACTTAAACTTTAGTGACAAGTATTATTATGTCACTAAAGCCTATTATTTTAGTGACAAAACTTGTATGTGACTAAAGTAAATGGTTTTAATGACGACTTTTATGTGTTGCTATATCACTACACTCTAGTGATGACTATTGTATGTGACTATTACATAATGCATTAGTGACAACAATTGAATGCAACTACAAATTGAAGTTATTGTAACGACTATACATGATTCGTGATTAAAACATTTAGTGTCACATGTTATAGTCACAACCTTCTGACGATATAAATTATTGTCACTAATAATTTATAGTGACGACATGTCTACATATAGTGACAAAAAATGTTGCCACTAAAACTCATTTTTCTTGTAGTGGTACAAAACTCACACATAGTTATAAAGCCTACACAAAACTAACACTTAGTAAGGATCAAATCCTATCAACTAAGGACACCAAAAGATAAAACAATCTAGCACACAACACAAAAGGTTAAAAGGTATATAAATCTTCAACTGGTGCAAGATTGAAACAGTCTTGAACTTGAAAGCTCAAAGAAGTTATTGACTGTTTCAGAAGGTTGAGTGACTGACTTGAGATGCTTGAGAGATTGATGGCTCGAGAAAATTTGCAAGAAGTTTAGATAAAGCTTCAGTAGTCTCAAAGGTCACTCTCTCCTTCTATTTATATCAGTAGGAAAATGCCCATTGAAGAAAGACATTGTCCTTGTTGAAATTTTGAATTGATCTTCAAATCTTTGTAATTAAAGCGCATGACAAAACCGGGTACAGGACCTCGTCCTTCACTGTTCCGCATTAATGGCGTCATTCCTCGGCTACAGTACTTTGGCTGAGCCGCGGGTCCAGGTGTCACAACCTGATTGGCTTTGCATTGACTTATATATACTGGTAACTTTGAGGAGGAACTAATCCTTGTACATCACCAAACTAAACCTCGGATATCAACAGAGAAGATAGAGGAACTTACAGCTTTCTGCCCGGATTGCAGTGGCTGTTAACAGTTCTGTGCGTACTTCCTGATCTGCGTCAGCTTCCTGTTCCAGAATCCTGCAGTCAGCTTTCTGTTTGCGATAGCTTCTTGATTCTGAACAGCTTCCTGTTCCAAAATCCTGCAGTCAGCTTCTTGTTATGCTGCTTACTAGTCCAGCTCCTTGATCTAGTTTCCTTATACAGCTAAAAAGACTTCAAGCATAGGATCCTACTAAACTCAGTATATGCTACTTTCTGATATAAACAATTTACAAAACAAGACCTAGCAAGTTTATCTTAAACAACCAGCATTCCACTTATAAAACGTGGAAAATGGATGTTCTAACTTTCTAACCAAAGTTACATTGTCTCATCAAAACCTATCAGAAATATCCCAACATAATATAAGAATCTAACACAATATTATGAGATCATGTTACTTTATAAGTGTAATTCTTTAAAAAAAAAAGAAAAAAAAAAGGAAGGAGAGGTCAAGAGTCTTCAATGCACGGAACCTTATGTAATAGAATTATTTTTATTATGAGTTTAAAAATATTTAAAAAAAAAAAAAAAAAAACTTTGCAAGTCTAATTCACAATCAAAAAAGGCGAAGTTATGCTAGGTGGGAAATAATTGATAAACATTAGAACATCCCATTCATCATGTGGCCCCATACAATTCAATAATGCATCCATTCATCTATCTCCAAAAAAATCTCAATTTATATATCCCTTCATTTCATTACATCTTTCAACCATAAAATCAAATACAAGAATAAATCAAAACCTCAAACCAAACAATGGAAAAAACTCCATGCAATATTCATCAAAGCGATCAGCCCCCACAGTACGAACGATTCATCACAGTCCTAAGCATTGATGGTGGTGGCATCAAAGGGATTCTCCCCGCCGTTATCCTCGATTTCCTCGAATCCCAACTTCAGGTAATAAATTAATTAAATTAAACACACAACGACCATCTTCATGAATACCTGCTGACGTGGCAGTCTTGCAGGAGCTAGATGGACCCGATGCAAGAATCGCACACTACTTCGACTTGATCGCTGGAACGAGCACCGGCGGCCTAGTAACAGCTATGCTAACGGCGCCGGACGGAAATGGTCAACCCCTTTATGCTGGAAAAGGGATCAAGCCTTTCTACTTGGAAAACTGTCCCAAGATTTTCCCACAAACACAGTAATTAATTAATTAATTTTCTTGATTGATTTCTTTTTTTTTTATCCTGGATTTTTGTGTAGTTAATTGTGATGTATATGAATTGTAGCTCGTTATTTCCGTTTGGAAAACTGTTAAAGTCGTTGGTGGGACCGTTATATGATGGGAAGCATCTTCATAGCTTATTGATGGATGAGTTGAAGCACACAAAGTTGAGCCAAGCTATGACCAATGTCATTATTCCTGCTTTTGACATCAAGAGAATGCAGCCTGTTATTTTCTCTACTTATGAGGTATTTCTTTTCTTTTTATTCATCTTTATATTAAATTTTTATCAAGAATATTATATATAAATTTCGGATATATATATACACACACACATAACACGAGTGGAGAGCGAATTTCCTTTCAGTTTGTTTTTCCTTTTGTTTTGAGGATTTTTTTGTTGTAAAAGAAATTATTAAATTACATGTATCGGGTTATTATGATTATGTAGGATTTAAGATTATGATTCTTTGGTGTAGTTGGAGTCCGTACAACGCAAAAAATATTAAATTACATGTATATGATTGTAATATAAATTTATTATTAAAATTACATGTATTTCAGATTATTAAATGCGAAATTACTATTATAGTAATAATATTATTAAACAACAAATTTTAATAAGAATATATTAGACAATTCAAATTTTGTAAGAAACATCCACATTTTATATTAGTAATAATAGATATATTATATCCTCCACTATTGCTGGAACTCAGTACAACATGAAGCAGAACCTGTTGTGCATTGTAGAGAAGTCAATTAATTAAATTCGTGCCTACGACATATTAAACTTAATTATAATTAAAATATTGTTAAGTGATGAAATATTAATAGTATTGAGTTTGTGCAGGCAAGAAGATCCCCATTGTTAGATGCTAAACTTTCAGACATCTGCATAAGCACATCAGCAGCTCCTACGTTTCTTCCGGGCCACGAATTCGTCGTAAAAGACGAGAATAGTGGGAATGAAAGAGAGTATAATCTTATCGATGGTGGTGTTGCTGCAAATAATCCGGTATAACTCAAACTATCTAATTTCAAATATAGCCCTCTCAAATGGTGCACTTATCATGCCATACATATTTTGTTGAAATTTACTAGACATTGATAGCAATAACGGAAGTGACGAGACAAATGTTCGACAACAATGTGGACTTCTTTCGAACGAGGCCTATCGACTATCCTCGTATTCTAACCATATCGATAGGCACTGGGACTGCAAGAATTGATGAAAGATATGACATTAGAAAAGCATCTAAATGGGGTATTTTTGATTGGCTATTTTATGGGGGTACTTCCCCTTTGCTTGAAATATTTAGTCAGACTAGTGCAGATATGGTTGATTTTCACACTTCACTCGTATTCCAAGCATTTCATTCTGAGAATAATTACCTTAGGATCCAGGTAAATGTTGTTTAATTTTGTTGCTTTTATGATTTTTATTCTTGTTTATTGATTTATGTTGTGGAATTGATTAAACATGTATAGGATGATGGATTAAGTGGGATTGAGAATTCAGTGGATATTGCGACCAAAGAAAATTTGGATAGACTTGTTACAATTGGTGAGAGGCTGTTGAAAAGACCGGTTTCAAGAATTAATTTGGACACCGGTCTAACTGAACCGATCAAAGATGGAGGCACAAATGAGGATGCAATTAAAAGGTAATAAATATATGTACGTAGAAAAAAGAAGAAAAAAAGACACATCAATAAACACATTTCAAATCATAAGATATGTGAGTGGGAGACATATATAAGAAATCATGGTCCACTTCTTTTTATTACATGCATGTGATCAAAAATATCATATGACCTGTAAATTATATCATATATATATATATAGGTCGTTACATCAAATGATGCAATGCATAAAGAATAGATAAAATAGAACACAAGATTTGAACTTAATAGAGAAATCTATAAATCTCATTTTTGTAACACTATAAAACTATATACTCTCTATTGTTAATTACATCATTTGCAGATAATGAGATGTTATTTAAAGGAAATTAATTACTTGTTTCTGTATGAGGAGGTTTATGAAAACATTTATGAAACAATTTGATGTGCAGGTTTGCGAGTATATTGTCAACTGAAAGGAAACTTGGATTGGCAAGGAATGCCCAACTAAGGCTTAACCGTAGCCCAGTTAGAAAGAGGTTCAAGATTGACTCAATCATTAATAATTGTAGACACAGCCTCTTACACTATCCCATCTATTCTTTTAATCATACTACAACTCTTAAACTCTTTTCTACATGAATTATTAGTATTCTATTTGATGGGCAGCATGAAATCACTCTTCATTTACAACTTAATATTAACTATTGCCAAAGTTGTAGACTAAATTTTTCTTGAATTATGTTTCCCTTTCTATATATATACATATGAGAGTAGTAAGTCGGTTAGCTAATTAAAAAATATATATAATTGATTTAATGATAGAGACGTCTGCTGGCCATGCATGGTACCACCACTTGATGGATGGGCATTGCATTTTCTGCTTTTTGTCACAATTTATAATATGTCATCTTGATAAGCCTTCACTCACTTCAAAAGTATACTTTAATCAAAAAAGTTACTTCAATCATAGAAGCTCTTCATATTCTTTCGGAATATCTTGTTGAACATTCTTAATATAAATAATTTGAAACTGAAAAAATTGGTACTTCTTATTTTTAAAATTTTGAAATCAATATTGTTATTTTAAATAGATGTGTTAAAGTTAATATTATTCTAGATGAATATTCAATACATTAACTTAATTTATATATTTCAAAGCATTCGATTCCGAATCAATATAATTTGGGGTGGTTCCATAGTGCACTTGTGACATTAGTGCACCTCTCACCTTTTACTTGATATATTAGATATTAATTTTTTATTATTTTCTTAATCTAACGGTGTAAAATTAAAGGAATTTCATCTAATAATCTTAAATTGAATAGGGGTACAAGTGCTCCAATTAAACTCTATAATTGGTTTATAAGTTTAATATGTGCACCACAGCATGTCTAGGACCTAAACTTCATGGACTGTCATTTTATATATAATTTCAAACTATAAATCTATGTTTTCAGAAAAATAAAATAAAATAACTCCAACATTTTTAAGTTACCTAAATCATCACTAAATTAGTATCAAATATAATTGTCACTACAATTGTGGGTCGAATACACACAAATATTAATTGAATATATTTTAATAAATATTAAAAATCATGTGTATATATATTCACACATACACTCAAATATGGTGGATTCAAAAAAATGAGTCAAGATTACCCACATGGTTACTTTGATGCATGGGCCAAATTTAGTTCTTGCTTAAACAAAGGTCCCAATTTAAATTTACTCATCGTTATACTTTATAAAGTTAGTTGTAACTTGGATGATTTATATCCTTAATGAGTGGGGCTTTTTAAATTTTTATCTTTCTGGACACATCAACTGGACTCATCCTAGGTGTTAGCCCCATAATTAGTTATTTCAATTTTACTCACCCCTTCATTAAACTTGGGCCCAAGATGCGAATCATCAAAGTTCAATAAATAAATAATGATAATAATCGCCTAAAGGTGTGATTAAAAATACTTCACAATATGATAATTTTGATTACGAGTTATCATTTTTTTAATTTATGGATACTGAAGTTTCATCTCATAAAATTAAATTTGTGAAATTGTCTCATATATATAATTCTTTGTGAATCATAGTGTGTAACAAAATGGGAAATGGACTATGGAAGTCATTACTCTACTAAAATTCAATATTAAGGCAGGAAATAAATTACAGCAAACCACATGAAATCATGAAAGAGTCCCCACAACAAGGAAGGCTTTCTTATTAGAAACCACACACATTATAACATGAAATTTTGAAAACACCAGTAATTACTACACTTAATGGTGTAGTAATTTGTTATTGGTTATTGTTAATACATAAAAATTAAATTAACAGTGTTTAGTGCAATAACAGCGGCGGCGGAAGCCCCGGCAGTGGCCGGCGTGAAAGCCCTCGGTTTGGCAGACGGCGGCGCAGTTGGCTTTTCTGACGCATAAACCCTTGAACCGGTGGCTCTTTGCCTCGCATGTCCTTGCTTCTGCCACCATTCCTCCTGATTATTACACAATAAATTATTATTCCATTATTATATATACCAACTTAAATACCACGTCTCAATATTGATTATAAATTTGATATATATGATTAATTTTTTTATTTAAAAAAAAAAAAAAACAAGAAGAAGAAAAAAGATATGCATATGAAATAATGTGTTTCATCACCAACTAGCAAAAATGTTGGTGAATACGAACCAATATAAATTAATGTTTGTGGAATCAAACCGGATTAACAGAAATAAGTCACTAGTTGATTAGATAAGGAAAAAAAATTGGAAAACACATTTAATCGGAAAATACCGGGTTAAACCGGCAAAATCCGTGGGAACTAGAAAATTGTAGAACCCTATAGGAATTATTTTTTTTTAAGGAGAAAATTATGAAATGGTTTTCTAAAACATGTTTTTGGACTTAGAAAAGAAAGTTTATATTACATTTATTATAGTTTTATAATTTTCAAATATTTTTACAAATTATAATTCATATTATATAATAATGTCAAGTAAAATTGTCAAAATAAAAGAATATTGATTATTATTATTATGTAACCGATCAGATCACCAATTAAACTGATTCGACTAGTCGAATTGTGAATGGATATATAGTCAAAATATATAGTTAGATCATTGATCCAATTCTACAAATATTGGGATGAAGAAAGTTTATTACCAGTGGAGAAGACAAGAATCAACATGATGAAAGCTGTCGCAAACAACCTCGGAAAGCTGCCCATTTTTTTCTTACAAAGGAATGAGTGTAAGTATATACTTTGTGTTGTTATGTGTTTGTATGTACAAGAAAGACTTGGGTATTGAGGCCTATATATAGGCCAAGAAATACTAAAGCTTCAATAATTAGTTGGATCGTCATTTATGTGCCACCAAATCCTTTATTTCAAATAATATTTTAAATTTTATTATTGTGTAACCATCAATCAAACTTCACATTATAAAATGACATTATTAACTACATATGTTGTGCATTCAATTGTTGAATTATATGAGCAATGTGAATAATATTAACATTTTACACATGATATGCCATAATCGCTACAAAAAATTGTCGGCTTAGAGAAGGAATTTAATATCGGATAACATATTCATAAAATAGCAAAGAAATAGACGTAGAATATGGCATAAAAATTTATTACAATATTATCATCTATTTAGTGATAAATTAGTGACTAAATATTTCAAAAAGACATTATTCAGCTCAAAATTTGTAGACTCTCAAACCTATTTTCATTAATCTATTTTATTGAGTTATATATTTATTTATCTTACAAAATTAGATAAATGAGACGGTCCTATAAATAAACTTACCTAGAAAAAAAATCAAAAAAAGGGACTAACGAAAAAGGGAAAAGAAAAAAAAAGAAAAAGTGAATAAAGAAAGAGGGATCATAAGCACTAACCATGTCCAAACGTTTATGCTTAGAACAGCTATAAATGTATGCACTTTAAAATTTATATACTTAAAAATGAGGTGTATTTCTTCTTTGCACATTCTACCTTTCTCTTCTCCTTTCTACTTTAGCGTTTTCCCACATACATTTGTGCACCTAAATTAATTTCCAAATCTCATCTCCAATATTAATATTGCAAGATATCTACACTTTAAGATAATTATCTTAAAAGTGATCATTGTCTATTCAATTACTATTCTTCATCATACTCTTACATGCCATGTCGGCCTGCTTTTTATATCTTGCAAATTGCAGTAGAGTCTTCTAGTACTTACACTTTACCTAATTCAAGAAAAATATAGGAAAATTTCACTAATATATATATATATATATATATATATATATATATATTGGATATGCTTTGCTAAAGCAAAAGACACATGATATGTTCACACTGCATTTTAGGTCTATATGTGCTTTCTATGCTTTGCATCATTATATCTTATATTTTAGGTTATTGGAATATTAGTTTGGTCGATTGAGCTGATTTTAGATTTAACCAAAAAATCAGTATTAATATACAGTATCCATATCATGTAAAATTAAATACAATAGTGGAAAGATAATAAGACTAACAATTTACTGATAAAATTAAGAGTTAAATCAAATTCATACATATTCTAATCACATAAATCTAAAATGAGTATAAATTCTTATAGAATATTATTTGTACATATTATTAGTATATATGAATTCAAGTAAATATCAATAAATATTATAAAATCTTAAGAATAAAAAAGAACTCAGTAAAACGGTCAATATGATGATCGATCATTATGTACCGATACTTATATATATATATTGATAAAATGAAAAATCTCACCTTATTTTTCATATGTGATATATAACTTTCTTACACGCATCTCTTCACAAAGCACTGTATTTCATGTTTCAAGTTAGTCATTTTTAAGCATTAATATCTCAACCATTTTAAATGATTTTGCGATAATAAAATTTGATAAATTCATCTACTCGAAATGTTGGTTAAAAACTTACATCTTGTTTTTATATTCATTAAATAAAAAATGGCTAAAAATATGATCGAAATTTGATCAAAACCATCTTTTGCGAGATCAATTTTCCAACATATGTTATAAATTTTCTCATGTATTATAATAGTTTTTTTGTCTATTTTAAACACGGTATGCTTTATTATAAATTAGTGGTGTCATTTAAGTATAATTATTTAGTATGATAGTTGAACTTGAATGTCAATATGACATGATCACAATTCGTTCATTAAAAAAGTTTCAAGATGATCTAT
The DNA here is from genome assembly GCA_954870855.1 of Scutellaria minor. Classification (NCBI taxonomy): domain Eukaryota; kingdom Viridiplantae; phylum Streptophyta; class Magnoliopsida; order Lamiales; family Lamiaceae; genus Scutellaria; species Scutellaria minor. The sequence continues at coordinate 16,452,128 of OX940733.1, forward strand.
AAATGTGTAATACCATATTTACTGATCTTTCTACTTTCTGGATACATTTAACTAACCGAATATTTGTGTTATAAAAATCTATTAAGTTTTTGATATTATAAGATAAATATGGATTTATATGTTTAGATTACTTTAAAATAAGTTACTGAAATGTTTGAATAAAATAAAAATCATAGAGCTTATAAACGGTACAATTAGTCATAGCATTTTAACATCATGAGAAAAACTAAGGAATTTGTGTATGAAACAACTTACAAGAAACTACACAAAAACTTTTGTGCACTAGGTGCACGGATCTTAGATTCCTGCAATTCGGGTCAATCTGATCCGGCACGGTCATCCACTCGCTGGAATAGTCATTCAAGCGCCAGCACGTGCCCCCACGCGCCGGGAAGGAGGCGCAACACACTTAGTTTATTTTCTGCATTTTTCTGAAAAATATGTATACCTTTTAGTTATAACTTTCATACTTTTATGTTATAACTTTCATACATTTATGTACAAACATCTGTACCTTTATGTCTGTAACTTATAAAAAAAAATGAAGATTTTCAATACAATTTGTATTGTATACCTTTATGTGATATCAATGTGACCTTTATGTTATATTATGTCACCTTTATTTACAAATATTCTGACATTTATGTAATATATAAAAGTGCATAAAGGTCAGAATATTTGTACATAAAGGTGACATGATATAATATAAAGGTCGCATTGATATCACATAAAGGTATACAGTTCAAATTATGTTGAAAATCTTCATTTTTTTCTAAGTTACAGTACATAAAGGTCATGAAAGTTGTACATAAAGGTCACACATTTACAACATAAAGGTTACAACCTGAAGCAAAAAAGAAAAACCAAAATTCAAAATCACGCGGATCCGTGTCAAAAACTGGGTCGACCCGGATTGCATGTACACCAAGTGCACACAAGACCAACTCCAAGAAACTAATATCTTATTTTATTAGTTTATAGGTTTACATTTTAAATATATATATCAAAAAGTTAATACTTAAAAAAAATACAAAATCTTTTGAATTAGGCAGCCACACGGCCCACACTCTATTGATAGGTACATAGGCTCGTTGGATTCCTCCGATCCAAGATTATTGGGCCGAGTACCAATGGGCTGTTTGTACAGGCCCAATGGATATCCTAGTTTTATAGACCTTGTTTTAATTAATTTATTTATTTCAATTGATTTTGTTTTTTTATTATTAAATACGAAGTTTTGAATTAGTTTGATTAATATTGTTAAAATCTAAGATTGACACAATTAATAAAAAGAGGTGAATACTAGCAACGATTGAATTTTCCAATCTTAAAAAAAGAAGAAAAAAATCCTGAAATATTATCAGAACATCAATTACATGAAATTTACCTCTTTTAAGCTAATAATAATTGTCTATACAGTATTCTTTTTGTCCTACCATTTCTTTCCTTTCGAATCCTTGTCAAGTGTTGAGGGAGGTCTTAGTTCCACAAGACATACAATTGGCACATATCTATAGAGTAAAATAAATAAATAAATAAATAACAAGTGTTAAATAATAACCAAAAAAAAAAAATCAATTAATTTTCACTGCAAGCAATAATTTGTGTAGGTCATCAATCTTAATTAATCAATTTTAGTAACTTAAAGCAAAAAATAGGACCGAAATATATCCAACAAACTGTAGCAGTGGCAGTAATTAGGTGCAATTGCTTCGACCTAACATCGTAATATATTTAGGATCATATTTTACATGCTCCTTTAACATAAAAACTCATGTGATACGGTTTCACGGATATTTTCTGTAAGACGGAGTCCCATCACCCACAAACAACATGTGAATTGTAGGGTTTAAATGGTGGGTAATTGGTTTGTGGGTTGACCCGTCTCATATAATATATTAAAATTTCGTAAGACGATTTACTCCTCCTTTAATTACATTACTGTCGCAATAATGACACTCTCTCATACCTAAATAATATTTCGTATAAGACAAATTATATTAGCTCAAGTCAACTGACTATTTTAGCCATCAGATGACTCATACTATCTGATCTGTCCATTTGGGCTTTTGTTTCTTGCATTTAGGTTGTATTAATTAGATTTTGACAATTTATAAGATTTTGAAAGGATATAACTAGGCATGTTATCACCAAAGTTAATTATGTAATATAATTAGTGTTTCATTATTATTTTTTCATATCTTAATATACTATCATACCTAAAACGACGCCATGTTAATAAAAGTATTGATTACCTATGTAGTAAATTTGTATTAACTCTTTGGTTTTTATCATTTTAGTTACCAATATTTGCTTTTGTGACAATTTGATATATAACCATTGGTTTTGATTATTTTAGTAATCAACATTTGCATTTGGGAAAAAAAAATTGTATAAAACGTTCGATTTTTTTTTCTCAGTTTAGTTTTCTAGACTTGAATAATATTTTGATTTGTTATGAAATGAAAAATGTCGATGATCACAGATATCTTATAATTTGAAGCTTAATCGATCGCTAAGATAATGCAACACAAAGATTGAATGGCAATATGTTATAAAAACAATGATTGATAATTAAAAGGGATAAAGACAAAAAAAAAAAGAATGACTTCACTCTTTTTGCTTAATCAAATCTTTTATTTTAAAAGCAATTTGATGCATGTAATTTCTTTTAATGAGGTTCTAATGATATCACTGTGGCTATTAAAATTCCAAAATTTTGTAATTATTGAAAATACTCATAGTTATAATATTAAAGTTGTAATTTTAACTTTTAATTAGTATCATACTTTAAGATTTGATTCTAGTTTTCTATTGGTTAAGTTACTTGATGTACATCATATCGCAAAAATTTATAAAGTAATGCATTGGATAACAATTTTTAAAGAGGTGTGATTTAATTGAAAAAAGTAATCACAAAACTTGGAAAAAAAGTGAAAAAATTTACAATCAACCCTAGTTAAATAATGATAAAGCGTTTATACCAACTATATATAAAAGATGTAATTTTTACCCATATTACCAATAAGACACACACATATATATAGAAATCATTAGAATATTTAGATATAAAAAACGTGGCGAGCAGCCCCTCTCGTTCGTCCCTTTTGGCTACATTTGGATCTTGTTGCCATATTGACTTAATGGTGGCAAATTAAACAATTTTATTGTTTAAATGTGACATCATACAACTTGTTTTTATGTTGTTTTTGTTTCAAATTTTCGATATATCTTTATTTCAATTTTTAATGGTGTTTCATGTTTGTCCTGTTATGAGGCTCGGCTTTAAAATTTTCAGACAACTGAATTTCATGAATTGTGTTTTTTTTTTTTCTTTTTTTTTGTCTTTATTTGAATTTTAAGCTGTAGTTATTCGTATAATAATTGACTCGAAATGATATTTTACATGGTAAAAAGGAACACAAAAGTGATGTAATAAAAAGAATTAAAAATAATATTCTCCTAGTGGAGTTGAAGAAAAATATGCAGACAGACAAAGTAAATTGGACTCGATTGAAAAACAACAGGGAAAATGGTTATTTCGACTTTATTGATAATGAAGGATTATATTCAAAAGCTAATTTAGTATTAAAATACAGTAAATTTTGATAAATCTTATTTGATCTCTTTTCTTTACTTTTTTATAATTTAGACTAAAGTTCAGGAAAACTCGTTAGATTGTGGAGCATTTCATAAACATGATATTTAAATACCATAAAATTTGACAAATCTGATTTGATGATCCTTGTCTTTTCTTTTTCTTTTTTTTCATTTTCAGCTTCACCGACTGTTCCCCAAAATTAAACTTCTTTTCCCTTTTTACGACTCATTGTTACAGGAAATGATATATATTTTATCCAAGTTTGTTTTGGACTTTTGTGATGCCCTCCACAGATCAATCAAATTCCATAAAATGGATTTGGTTGATTATTATCTAGGAAACCGTGTAATAAAACTTTTTTTATAATTTGTTGTGTATATATCCATTACACTTTTGAAAAAAAATATTCAAAAGTTTGAAGCAAAATATGCATTTTCCATGTATTAACTAATGAAAAAATCCTAGAAAAACCATAAGATGAAAAACCAAAGGATTATGCTAAAAAACACACAGTTTTCTTTAATAATAATAATAATAATAATAATATATCTTGATGTGTAGTTGTTTTTACTAAAAAAATAAAAATAAAAAAACTTGATAAACAGTTGCTCGCATGATCAATATTCAATCATACAACTCATATCTAAGTATCAGGTGCTGTCTTTTTCGCCGGTGCCTTCATTTCTCGCACATCCACAAACACCTCTCTCTCTCTCTCTCTCTCTCTCTCTCTCTCTCTCTCACACACACAGACACACACAGATACACATTAATTCAACGCACTGAAGACACAACGCCACTCTCTCCTCAGATAAACCCTCATTACCTATCTTTTCCAGAGCTTATTTTCACAAATAGACAACCACGGAAAGACTTTAAAAGAAAAAAATTTGAATCTTTACAGTGTTTTTTTTGTTCTAGCTGAATTCATGGACTCCAAGTCCTTGAGATTCGTAACCCACCAATCATTCTTCTCGGCCGTTCGATCGGATGATCTTGAATCCCTCAAGAACCTCATCCAGAATGAAGGGTCTGATCCGTCCTCTTTAATGGCCCTTCAGAACGATGAGAAGGAAACTGCCGTGTACATCGCCGCAGAGAATAATTTCCTTGATACTTTCACCTACTTGCTTAGTTTCTGCGACTTGGAGACTGTTAAGATAAGGACCAAATCTGATATGGATGCCTTCCACGTGGCAGCAGCAAAGGGACACCTAGGTAATTCATTCTCTTCTCTTCTCATCACTGATCCATTGGTTATTTTGGTTGTTTCTTCTCTTGATTGGTGAATTTTGGTCTCTGAATTGAATTTTCAGCTTTGTTGTTGATATGATATGATTTCTTGATGTTATAACTTTGATGATAGTGGGATTTCTGATTTTATATTTGAGCTTGCGTTGCACTAAATTTTGTTAATTGTTGGTATAATTTCTGTACAATGTATGAAGGATGCTTCTTGGTTAGAAGATGAGTATAATAGTGCATATGCTCTGTATTTAGGAAATTCTTGAAATTAGAAATTTGAGGTGCTGCTAATGGTGATCATGGTGGCAAGACATGTAGCATTGGTGAAAGATTGTCATTAGGGTTTTGACTACATCAATTGGACATTAATAAATTTGAATGAGTTGCAACCAGAATTGGATTTTTACTAAATTGTTTTACAATAGAGTTTAGATCATACTTTTATCTGCAATCATTCTTGACCCGTTGGAAATTTCCCTTTACTTTGTGTCATTTCCGAATTTTGAGTTTAGGGGCAAAAGAAACTCGATTTTATACATTTGACGTTGGAGAATATTGGAGAAGAATGACTGGAGTACTATGTTTGTTTTGTAAATCAACTTACGATTTTGTTTTGTTCTTGATCCAGGTATTGTGAAGGAACTTCTTAGGAAGTGGCCTGAGCTGTGTAGAGTTTGCAACTCGTCGAGCACAAGCCCTCTTTATGCGGCTGCTTCACAAAATCATCTTGATGTAGTGAACACCATTTTAGATGCAGATGTGAGTTCAGCGAGGATCGTAAGGAAAAATGGTAAAACTGCATTGCATACAACGGCAAGATATGGCCTACTGAGCATTGTGAAAGCACTTATCGAAAGGGATCCCGGAATTATACCCATTAAAGACAAGAAGGGCCAAACTGCTCTGCATATGGCTGCCAAGGGTCAGGATACTTCCGTGATTGATGAATTGCTTGAAGCTGATATTTCGATATTAAATGAAAGAGATAAGAAGGGAAACACTGCTGTGCATCTAGCAACACGGAAAAGCCGTTCTCAGGTGTGTGTGTGTGTGTGTGTGTGTGTGTGTGTGTTGGATGAAATTTTACTCTTCTTCTTTGTGCTTACGAATCATTCTTATCTTGCACTACTTGTTTGCTTAGATTGTGTTTGGATGGAAGGATTTGAGGAGGGATTTGAAATTCATACTAGTAAATTCACTGGTGGTGTTTGGATTAATAAGGATTTAAAATCCATCACTTTCATTTTCAACTAATATTTTAGCAGTATTAGTAGATTTTGAATCCTCCCTATTTTTCCCTCAATCCAAACACAACCTTAGATACCATCTTCCGACACACGCACTATCATAATACATATGTTAAAATACACAAACCATAACAATTTGTATGATCAAGATTAGCAATTGTAAGATTATGGATTTGCTAAGACTATTTCTAACTAGCAAAGAATAATATACTAATGTTTTGCCTCTCTGTTTCAGATAGTTGCCCTTTTGCTCACATATAGATCCATCGAAGTCAATGCCATTAACAATCAACGCCAAACTGCAATGGACATGGCAGACAAGCTCCAATACGGAACACCCGCTCTCGAAATCACAGAAGCCCTCACAGAGGCTGGTGCTAAACACGCGAGACACATAGGCCAAGTAGACGAAGCCATGGAGCTCAAACGGACAGTGAGCGATATCAAGCATGAAGTGCAGTCCCAACTAATACAGAATGAGAAAACACAGAGACGAGTCTCTGGCATTGCCAAAGAACTCAAAAAGATCCACAGAGAAGCCGTTCAAAACACCATTAATTCCGTCACAGTTGTCGCTGTTCTAGTTGCCTCTATTGCTTTTCTTGCATTGTTCAACTTACCTGGTCAATATCTCCAAGATGGAAACGAAGCAGGAAAAGCTAATATCTCCAAAGCCATTGCATTTCGTACGTTCTGCCTTCTCGACGCCACAGCCCTCTTCATATCACTGTCGGTTGTCGTCGTCCAAATCACACTGGTTGCATGGGATACACGGGCCCAGAAACAGGTTGTCTCTGTGGTTAACAAGATGATGTGGGCCGCGTGTATCAGCACATGTGGCGCGTTTTTGTCTATATCTTTCGTTGTGGTCGGAAACGGAAGCTCTTGGATGGCCATAACCATAACTGCACTGGGAGCTCCGATTCTTGTGGGCACTCTAATCAGCTTGTGCTACTTTGTTTTTCGACAGCATTTTGGGATGTTTGGTAGTGATTCTCAGAGACGAATAAGACGGCCGAGTGGAAGTAAATCGTTCTCGTGGTCTTACTCTGCAAATATATCGGATACAGATGACTACAACTCTGAAGAGAAGATTTATGCATTGTGAGGTCATAGCAAGCTCCATAGTAACAAATTGCAGAAGGTTACTTGGATATATAGAGATCTTTCAATGGCTGTGTTATGGTAGGTATTTTTCACCTTGCCGCCTTCTCCTATTATAGCCAAGTTTGTACATATATATGCAATAATGCCAGCTTGTATGTAAGAAGATTGGGTTATTTACTCAGCCAGAATGTGCATTTGCATTCCGTACTGGAAATCTGATACTCCTATCTTGGATTGTTGCCACGTGTATTCTAGAAATTTTATATTTCTCTCCTAGGGTTACTTAACGTTGATTGGGTTGATCTGCCTAAATCAGGCTTTGACTAACGTACATGAGGTTCCATTTCAAATTAGGAGATCTTTGAGACAGTCTCATGTAAAACTACTCTTTATTTAATACCATATTTTATTGAAAAATTAAAATTATAAATAGCAAACAATTATAACACAATATATGTGTTTGGCGATCGGTTGAAATGATACTCAAACTGCATGAATTAGATATTATTCCCAACTCGTGAATCTCAACACAAATACTTGTTGCACTCTTTGGATTTCATTTTTTCTTTTTTTAATATCTTTGGGTTTTAAAGATGCAACTTTTTTAAGGAGATATAATAGCTTAATGCACGCCACATGTTAATTCAAGTAATGGATGCAAATTAATTGGTTTAGAAAAGAGATGGTTTTGTTAATCCTCTCAATTCTTCCTGCTTTATACAATGTCATTTGTTCTAACTTCACAGGGTATCTCTTGCTGATCTGGAGATGATCTTTATTCTTTTTTGAAACCATCTGGAGATGATCTTTAGAGAGTGATGTATGGCATTTTGCCTACATATCGTGACAGGTAAAATCTGCAACTACGATAACGTACAAGTCTCAACAATATAAAAATGGTTTTAAAAATATTTCTTCAATGAATCTATCAATATTTCATCATAATTAATATGTTTGTACATTCTTATGATATACTTAATTTGAAATACAAAATTTAGAACCTTTTAATATTATTATGATGTTCGACTCAGATTTAATCCATTTAGAGCCCAACTAGTAGGGTCGTAACAAAAGAGATTTGTTTTGCCATCCCAAAGATCTTTGGATTGCCATAAAATAATATAAGAGTGAGTGAAAAAGTGGAAGAAGATGACAAAGCTAAGGAGAAACACAAATTAAAATGAGAAGTGAGAAGTGAACTTATTATACAGTTTGTAGCGGATGAATTATGTCTTGATAGACAATATGGAACAAGCTCAATACATCCTAAATATCCATCTTGCCCACGTGTTTTTCAATAAAAACAACATAACCATATGGGTATATCTGATATGCCAAAAACTCGAGACCTCAAATTTGATCATCATAGTTTTATTAATGTTACATCTGATGAAATACACTCAATATTTGATAGCAAAGACACCATATGCACATATATATAGTTTACTATCGATTTCACCGGTGCATCAAATATCTCTCATTGGGACTTTGATGCAACCATAAAAAGAGACAGCACAGATTCATCATACTCTACATAAATTCATTTATAGATGTCATGTACACTAGAAAAATTATGCTATTCTTGCACCACCACAAGCTATTTAATTAATACAACAAAACTTGTAAGAGCAAACTTACGCGCGCTCGAAAGGAAAAGGGCTCAAGAGAGACTCTTCAAGCTCCCGGAAACCTCTATAGACACCCTCCATTTGGTTCTGGGGAAGGGGCAGCCTCCGCACCTCAGTCATGTACCTGATATTTTGTAGAATCGATAGAGAACATGAGGGGATGAAAGAGAACTTACAAGATATATTCAACAATGGATCGGACGATTGATAAAGTAGGCAAAGATCAAAATACTCAAAGAAGTTGGATCACCTGTTTGCTGCACTTGTGAGCTTATCGCGTACACCTTGATTTATGACTGTGGCTTGCCCCAGTGAATAAGGTCCACCAAGAATTAGAGAAGCTCCAGCAGAACTTGTGCCCATTCTCTGTGCAAAGACAGACATTGCCCACTCACGAAGCACAGTTAGCACCGAGCGAAGCAGACGTAACCTTAAACTTGGAGTTGGCAAAACAGCTCCATTTGATAGCAACTGATCATATGTATTCAGCACAGGTTCTATAGCACCCTTGCAAGCACCAAGAAGAGCCCTTACAATATCTTCATCTCCAACTAGTTCGACCCCTGAAGTTGCTCGCTCCTACAAAATTTAGAAGATTTAACTAATAAGTTGCAAAGAGGTGCTAAAAAGTCAGCACCCTAGCTATGCAAGTTATTCACAAGATCGGTTCGGGTAGATTTACCTGTGCAGCCTTCTCAAGGTGAAGGCATAGTGTATCTAAAGGTAAAATAGCTCCATCGCCAGGAAACACATTGGAACCAGCCCTCTTCAGCACTGCACAAGCTTCAGCGATGCCACCCCTTGAAAGAGCTTGATCAATGAGTCTAGCCCACGTCTCTCGGACAATGCTGCTGTCAGCATCACCAGAATAGCTTGCAAAGTACAGCATTTCCAGACATACCTGAAAGCACAAAGTTTGGACTTAGAAATTGCAAAAGAAAAAATATTTCCATAAAGATAAAGATTGCTAGAGAAACCAAAATGTTAGCTCTGCACAATGAAAACACAATCATATGGTTACTTAGAGGTATTGTTAGCTAGGCATGAAGGGAAATGGCTGTTTATAACTTTGAGAAAGTATATTATCTAGCATATACAATATTTACAGAAGGGTATAGAAGCAACCTGATACTAATTAGTATTATACAACATTACGATATATTAATTTTCATTTTTTTAGCTCCAGAACATTAAGATCATAACTCTAAATGTGCATTTAATACAATCCAAACATTAAGGTCTCTATATTTCAGTAGCATGACTAATTTTCCAAATATTAAGGTCTTCTGAAAACTTTATGACTTATCTGTTCTACAAAATTATGTGTATTACTTGTCAACCTCTTTAATCCTTTCTGTCTGAGAGAATAGGTGGCTTATGCAACAGGCATGAATGTTCCCTTAGTTATTGAAATATGTTATGATATGTGACCTCAGAATGTGTGGTCTTAAGTGCAGAATAAGAGAATGACAATTGTGTTGCCCAGATATTAAGAATCAGCTAAACTTGTTATGAATATGCATTTTACCTAACAAAATCAAGCTTAGGATCATATAAAGCAACTGTATTTACTTCTGTTAAATAACCTATGCAGAGAAAATCTAACACATGCACCCCAGGCAAGGAGCAGGATCTAAAGGACTCAAAGCAGTAGAGATAATGAAGTAAGGAAAGTCGAAATGATCACAAATCAGATTGTTGGGCTGGCAGGGAATAATACTTATTTGGATGTTATGTCTGCTTCCTGGGCTAGTCAGTAACAATCTTATTGTTTAGTTAGGAGACTGACCTTATTGTAATGCAACTATAAAATCAATCAAAACTCACATGATATAAGATAAGACGGGCCACATAAATTCATGAAAGTTCAACAATTATCACCAAATAGAGGGTTTTTGAATTAACAGTACAGCCTCCACCTGGGCATAAAACTGACCTCCCAGAGTTCAAATGGAACAGCATACTCATTGTATAATTGAGTGATGTTCTTTAAATCCACTGATAATTCCTTTGCCTTTTCTTGAACAGCATGAAGAAAATTGGCATCAGTAGGGTGACCACTGTCAGTGTCAGGTGCTGCACCATTTGTGGTAGATTCGGATCTGCCAGGAGAAGCTTCCAATCTTGAAGCCATGGATTCCAACTCCTCCTTAATTTTCATCTGAAATTGAAGAACAGTAAGCTTTCCTTCAAGCAAATCAAGAAGCCCATAGTCAATAGCACCCCGGAAAGAAGCATTAAGGCTGTCAGTTTCTCTGGCACCCTTTGCCTGCAGAACAGCATTACTCAGGTACTGTCGCCTGTAATCAAAGCAACGAAAGGTCACAAACTGTAAGCTGAAAGCAGAAGAGACTATAAAATATGTTGATGCCAAATATAGGTCAAATTTGATCTCTGCCAATACTTTACACAAAATCATTTAAGCATCAAATGCACCTGATAAAGAAATGAAATCTCCTCAACAAATATCAAACTGAAGAAATACAAATCTATAAAGTTATCCATATCAATATTGTATCCATACCATGAATCTAGCCAACATTGAGTCACTATTCTGTGGTGATAAAAAGGGCAATTTATAAAACTACCATTGAAGTTCGACCAATTTACACCAAAATAATAAATAAAAGAAAAGAAAAGAATAACTAGTTCTTTTTATTACAAATACCCTTAACATTTGTATATATTTATAAACTGCTCCTACTGACAAGGTACTTAGAAGAAAAATATAAACCCCAAGGAGATAATTGGGGGATATTTGCAGTAGTACCTCACACCAAAACATAATAGATTTTGCTTGTAAATAGATCAAATCAAAGGGTAGTTGTGTAGTTCACCATAAAAAAAAAATTAGTATGCAAATAAAATCATGAACCTTTGCTCAAGTGTTGGGGTATCCCCAGCTTCTGTCGAACGCCTTTCTGCTAGCCTCACCAATATATGAGCAGCAGGAACATGCTGACGCTTCAAGACATAATATCGTGCCAAAAGTTCAGAGTACTTTATCTGATTAGATGCAGCAGGCGCTCTAGAATGACCTATAGGAGAAGTTGAGTATGCAACTGCACCAGACTGGATCCACAGGGAGAAAAGGTATCAATGGAAGATAACATTCTACTAGTTCAAACAGACATTGAACTCGAAAACGAGGAAGACCAACACAATTTTGTAAACCTTTAGAGGTCACTGTTATGATCTCAAGAAGGATTACATTTTAACAAATATCAATTCAGTTTAACAGAACTAGATCAACTATAGAAAAGGAGTCAAACCTCATGTGTAGGATCACGTCCGGTATTTTGCAAAAATTGCACCAAATCCGGGCCCCCATATTCCAACAACTCATCATCAAGGCCTAGGTCAATTAATGTCCGATATAGATATTCGTGAAAAACTCTATCTGACGATTGAACACCAAGTTGAATGATCTGGCATATGTACTTTTTCCGAGAGGCCTGATCGAGGACAGATTGGACAACAGGCCTAATAGGAGACCCAAATTCCTTCTGCAAAGCTTCACCTTTAAGACAACGCAAAGCATTAGTGACAATTTCATAACACTGCATGCGTCGAGAAAGGGCATGTTGTTGGATCCCTGCATCGACTTGCTCACTGAAAGCATCACCAGCTGCGTCAACTGCCTGTGCCTTTTGCAAAGGTAGCCGAACAACAGCTTCATAGAATCTGCAATTTCCCCAATGGTGTCATGCTTAATCTACTAAAGAAATGGTAGTAAATATAGAGCTTGCAGATTGGTAGTTTGACTTAACAAACCTGAGATCTTCAAAACGCTTGCAGACAGTTTGTAAATCAGCAGACTCTGGAATTTTACTTAAATTGTTGAAAGCCTCCCTAGCCAGATTTTCCCTTTCTTCTGTGTCAGAAGTTGTGGCAGCTCTCTCAAGATATTCAACAGCAACGTAAAACTTGTAATCACTCTCTTTGTAAAAGCTTGGACAACCATCTCGTAGTCTATTACTAATATCATCTACCGTTCCCCTGCCATCAGGACCAGTATAATACTGGATAAATGAATGATAAAGATGTGAGACAATGATTCATATAGGAATATTGATGTGCTAAACTAAGGTAAAATAACAAACTGTATATAATATTTCCATAGGAACTGAGCTAAATAAAAATAAGAGAGCTGGGGGGAGGAAGATAACAAGGATCATTGGTCAATCAATGATCTTGATCTCAAATCTGATTAAGAAATGTGACTAAGTAATGGGAAGCAATGTCTTAATTACCTCCATTAATGCAGATATAAGCCTTGTTGCAAATCGATCTCCATCATCTGAACAAACTAATTGGTGAAACGTTAGCTGAACTACAGCTTGCTTAGTATTCGTATCAAAACTTTGAATCAGGCGTGCCACAAGATGTTGAGAAAGAAGTTGCAGTAAAAAGAGGGCTTCGCCACATCTAAGAAGCAATTGCCTGATACACTCCATAGCCCTCACCTAGATCACAACCCAATTAATAACCAACAATTAGGTATTATATTGACACCGATGAAAGTTGTAAAAAGTTAATATATACCTCCATCGCAGCCAGCTCAGCAGGGCTATACATAAGACGCTGCCTTTTATTTGATGATCCACCCTCACTGGATTCCACATTTCGAGAGTATGAACTAAATAGATTTCGCACCATACTTCTGTCACCAGTAACAGGATCAGATCCAGTTCCAATCAAGATAGAACCAGTTATGTCACCCAGGCCAGCCACACAGCCATAGAGTCCACGCCTTTGATTCCTTCTAGACCTTAAAAACTTCTCTAGAGAGCGAATTTTGTCTTCAAGCATATGCATTGCCCCAACAGAGAGTCTACATGTTATGATCCCATCTTCAGAAACACCATCTGGAGGTCCAGAGCCACCTTTAATGATAAAAACTGGTAGCTCCCACAATGGTAAAAGCAACCTTGATGAGCACAGGCAAAGGCCTTCATGAGCACCTGAAAACACAGGCTCAGCCTCTTGAACGACCTGACCCATGCTAAATCCCCCAGCTGCAGTTCTAGTGTTTGACAATGCACCACTACCTTCTAATTGTGGCATTCCAACAATTCTAGGGTCCTCAAAAGCTTCAGCTGCTTTGTCAGAAACAGCATTGCTAATGAAGTTTTCTGTATATACTATCCGTGCAGCTAACATCAAACACATTGCTGCAGCCTCTCCAGCACCAAAACGATTGAAAAAGTCCTCGAGCAGTGATCTCGGTGAGTTAGACTCTAACAATCGCCTCAGAATGTCAATTGGTCTGTTAAAAACTACTTCCATCATACCCATTGTACTGAATATAACAATTTTTCTTCTTGGTAATATATGTTGCGTTGACAGATCACCTCTAGCCCAAAGTTTAATGGAATTCTTTTCACAAGACTCCCATGTGTTATGAAATCCACAGAGTTCTAGTTCTGAATATAGAGACTGCACAATGGATGCTGTCTCTGGCAGAGGTAGAACATCTGCTACAGAAAGCATTCTGCCTTCCACAGGAATGGACGAAACTGATTCTCGAAGTGCACGAGAACCTCTTGCACCTGTTCCCAAGCTAGCAGATGAAAGAGATTGAGTACTAGGATCCTTATTTACAATCAGAAGTGACGAAACAGCAGATGGAGATGAATCAGAAAGGACAAGAGTTCCAGAAGAATAATGTGCTGATTCAATCTTCAGAGATAGATCATCACCATGAGATCTTCCAGCCAGAGATAGAGATCCAAAAGCAAGTCCGCCGCTCACCCCTAGGGGAGGCGAAGGTCTTGTCGTTACAACCTTTAAGCAACTTGGTCTTCGATTATTTGTACTGAGTCCACCCAAACCTCCAACAGCACCATTATTTCCACCGGATGGAGCAGTTGAGAGGTACATCCTCCGGCCATCTGATAAAACAGCAACAAGATGCAACCACTTTGATTCTAAGGTGGATAAAGGTGATATGCTAACTATTGAAGACTTGGTTGGTCGAGAAGGGGCCCTTGATCCTGCTTGGTTTCTGCCACCATAGTTTGACTCCCTCTGAGTTATCAAGTTTTTCTCTTCTGCAACCTTCTTGAATGGGCCACCTCCATTAGGCCCAAGAGAGAATACTTGTATTTTCATCTCTTCTGTACGTGCATACAATACATGTCTCTCTGAATCAACAACCATTTCGACAATGGGGTCCACAGCTCCAAACTTAAAAACATTTGGCACAACCCACCTGAAGGAGAGAGAAAGATACAAGTAATCAAATTCTTAGAGTAAGACGCACGCAAGAGTCAGACAGACAGTTAAGATTTCAAACAGGATCAACAAATGCAAATCTGATAAATTTTGATAAGCTAGACTATTTCTGAAGAAGAAAGACATCAGTCATCACTATAAACACAGCTGATAATGAACAAGAGCTCTCCACCAAGCATGAGGAAGAAGGAAAAAAAAACTACCTAGAAATTACACTTCCTAGACCAGCAGTTAGGCAGACTTTTTGACAACGCTTTTGCCAGCCTGAACCAGTTGTGTATTGTAGTTCATAAACGTGCCCATCGCGGCCAGCAAGAAATATGTGACCCCTATCGGTGCAAGTGATGCAAGTCATAGTCACTCCATCAGAAGGAATAGTATATTCTGGTAGTGGCTGAAGTGAAACCTCTGCATATGGATCAGTTTCATCACCTCTTCCAGAACAACATACTCCGACAAGAATCAGCTGATTGACAGAAAGAATACTTGTAAGATGAAAGTGTGAAAAGTTATAAAGTATAAAAACATTGGATGATTAAAAAATTGCAGAAGCATAAGAAATGAACTTACAACAGTGAACAAACTCACATTCCAAGAGGTAATATGGAGTTAGGAATTTCTCGCATCAGCACAATATATATATATGTGTGTGTGTGTGTGTGTGTTACGAGAACCATTCACTTATATTAATATGAACTATCCACACTGATTGATAATTTGATAGAGGTTCAGAATTTGCCTACTACATTTTACAGTTGCACTGTATAAAGAAACTATGCATCAAGTGCTGATAGAAACTACTTTAAAATGAGAAATAAGCCGAGCACGGGTGAGAGCTACCTAATAGCCCCACAGTCCTTACCCCTAATCCATTATTGTTTCAGATATAGCTCTCAGATCATCCAGATAAATGAATTATGCTTAACATTCATGACCTGAAGAGTTGCGAAAATCCAACCAATGTCCAGACAGACAAAAATTCAGTTTCAACAAATTTTCATATATTCAATAGTAGAACACAGATAATTTCTCCAAAAGTATTATGTCACACAACTATCAGTAAGTAGGCTGGCCCTAACGTTCCCATAAACAGTATTATATCAGCTATCAATCAATATAGACAAACTAAAAGGTGTCCATTTCATCTTATACTTGGATGGGTTAATTCTAAAATCTCAAAACTTCATGAAAAGACAATTTTTTATCCTGATTGACATGGTTAATTGCCAAAAAAGAATAAAATAAAGAGCAGAAAATAAGTATCAAGAAGATGAGAAACTCTAAGCATCCTACCAAGAACTGTTCTGATAAAATGTTGATAAATACATTCACAAGAAAGCTTCAAAATCAATGTGACTTACAAAAAAAGATTGCAATAAGAGTATTAAAGACTTCAAGAGATGTAATCATCCCTGAATGGGGAAAGCAACTAGCTTTACTAACAAACAAAAACAGCCCAGCAGATATACAAAATTAAAACCCTTATATAAACCCAACAAATCCAATTCCTCTAAACGGGAAATAGCCTCTGACAGAAAAAACTAGTGTAAGAAACAAAGATCAACAGATTGTCAATTTCAATATGAGAAGATAAGAGATGAGGCCAAATGCTGCACTGCAGATGGCAAAGGTCCAGTAGCCAAAAGCATCACTAGATCTGGAAGGTCCGTTCTCTACAATAGGAAAGCAAGAAGCACCTTTTTCTTAAAACAATTGAGCAAAAGGAGCCCTGAGAGCCCAATCTGAGGCTTCCGTTTCTATTTTCAATGGTTTATACTTGTAACTCTGATAGGTAGCCCTTGGCCCCCCTTCATTGCTGCAAATATTGTGGTACCAAGGTGATGGTCCAATGTGAATTGTTTGATGAAAGATCTTCAAAATTATTACATTGGAATTTGTGATGTAATAGATATAAAATGCATTTCAAAAGGACAATGTGTTTGTGTTTTGGGGGAAAGAACTGAGTTGGAAATCCTCACACTAACATAACACAATGAATCCGGAGTAATCGAGTAAATCCCCTTTAAGAACTGATTTTCATTATGCAATGTGACAGTGGCAAAGAGATCACCATAAACAAAAGTGGCACATAAACCTTCTTACCCTAACCCCAATGAAACATACATCATAAATATCTAAAGTTAAAAACTGTGGAATATCTATATCACTGCTGGAAGTATGAATGGGTAAGGAAATCGAACTACCTCAACAGGAGTCGCCAAAACTAGAAGATACTGAATGGCTTCAACAAAAACACCAGGCTTAGCTTTTGCCAGACCAACGGCGCAAATAGCTTGTTCTTCCCCACTATATTCAGGACACTGACCATCCCTACATTACAAAACGCTAATGAGATGAAAAAATAAAATAATAAATAAAGAAATAAATCTTTACTTCAGGAAAAAAAGTAGGCATACTGAGATTTAAGCGGCAGATGCCTGAAAATCATTCCACAATATCTGGAGAGGACCCAAATTATATGAATGTCTGCCCTAAGTTAAGAATACAGTATTCTGAAGTGCTTCACTTCCATATTCAATTAGATTTCACAAACAAAACACTAGTCTGGATATGGAAATACAGTATCAATTGTCATGTCTCACACTTCAAAGCAGCTTGAAGGAGTTCTAGAAAAAAGAATGGCAAAACATAATCTAACCAGCTAAGATAAGGAGGATGCTGTAATACTATCTCTCAATCTAATATTAAGATAGCATTCTAGGTCAGCCTTTAATCCAGCATTATTATAGAAAATACGAAACACGTGCTAATTTAAACATATGTTTGCACTGTGCAGATAATTACTTTTAGACAAGGCAGATAACGAAATCCAACAGATGATGATTTACATGCATACAAGATGACATCATAACAAATAAATGATATGCCATAAGATGAATGATAACTGAATGATGTGAGAAAACTTCCTTAATCAGCTTTTCAATAAAGGTCAAGGACAAGAATTTATCATCTCTCATTTAGTAATCGTTCCATAGTATGATTTTTGTGTGTCAATAATTACTAAACCAAACAACTCTCACCACTTATCAAATCGCCAAAGAAATAAGGAGTTATCCACCGATGCCCAAGCCCGCCTTATTTCTGGGAATATTCCACATAAAGCTGTTCCCTCCCCACCAGCTGCATTGTATCTTTCAACCAACACCGTAGGCAACTCCCATGTGTCCACAACTTCAACCAAGGGGGGCCACTGCAACACAAAAGCATACAATTTAATAATATGTAGGTATCTGCTGGGTATTTGCAAACAGATCTCTAGCGCTTTGCTTCTCAAACAAGGTCTAGAATTGAGGCTGATTTTTCATTCGAGAATAACTAGAGGATCAAGACTATTCTGAGTTCTCTATTCCATTGTTTTGCTCTATCAATATATTTCATAGCAGATAAGTAAAGAATTCCCTTCCTCTTCAAAATTCTTCTATTATATCCAATCTCAAGGTTAAGTAGGCACTATTCCAAATGCTACTACTTCGGTAGTGTGTCAATTAAGTAATAAACAGTTTTTTTCTTTAACCTTCAGCAGTTAATCTTTAGAGCCCATGATAGGATGAAATCAAAAAGACAATCTGAAACCTCAAGCAGCAATATTCCTGAATCATGCTTAGTATAGGTAAACAAAAATACATACACTACGCTCTAGAGATTCAATCAATGATCAGATTAACAAAAGTAACTATAAAGGTCACCTCGCGGGGGTGAGTGGAATACGGATGACTAGAATATCTAGACGCTTCTAGAGCTTCTTCAAGGTCGAGCTGCCCCGCAATTTCCCGGCCAATGCGGTCGCTGACGACCAGCCCCGCATTGGTGACGTCACGCATAACCACCTCGTTTTCCCAAGAAACCATATTCAAGTAGAATCAATGAAATTTGAACTATAACGCTTTATGCTTCACTTACAAACCCTAGGATTCTCAGTTCTGGTGAAGAGACCCCAGGGCTTGAACATTAACAATGCAGATTCAAGCCGTAGATCGATTAATACAGAGTTCTATGGGTAGGGCTGATAAACAAGTTAAGAATTGAAATTCGTAATGCCAAAAATTCTGATGGGGAAGAATTTCAGAGGAGGGTTTTGGAGGGATTTTAGAATTAGGGTTTTGGCGGTGGTGGACGAATTAAGTTGCACTTTCAAAATCTAGGTGGGATAAAGTTGTCTTTTCGTCTCTTTTCGGCTTTACCGTTGTATAATTTTTTCTTTTTTTTAAGTAAAACTTTACCTTTGTAAAAAATCCAAAATTCTTTTTAGGATCGGACTATCCACGCCTCAAGAATTTCCAAGCACTACCCAACTTTTTGTTTATTTAATTAAAAAATAATTATATTCCAATTTTACCCTTAAAATTTGAAAAAAAAAGGAAACTATCCACATCCCAATATCTTCTTAACACACACCCCAATTTTTTTTATTTTCCTTTCCTCTCTCCCATTTTTTTTTCTTTCATTTTTTTCACTTAAATTTTTTAAGTAATAACACAACAATTAATAAAAATTATATCATGGGTTAACTAAATATGTAAAAATACTCTTAAAATCATGTAAAAATTGTGTAAAAAAAGTAAAAAAAAAATGTACAGAATATGATGCTCCGTTTGACCCTAGTTGGTCGAACACACAGAGGTGTGTTCGACCACCAAAGTTGAACCCCCTATAGCGTGTTCGACCACAAAAGTTGAACGCGCTATAGCGTGTTCGACCACCAAAGTTGAACGAAACCATCAGAACTGATACATTTGTGTTCGATCATCAAGTGTCGAATATGCTATAACGCGTTCAACTTTGGTGGTCGAACACACCTCTGTGTGTTCGACCAACCAGGATTGAACAGAGCATCATATTTTGTACGTTCAACTTTGGTTGTCGAACGCATTCAACCACCAAAGTTGAACGAAACCATCAGAACTGATACATTTGTGTTTGATCATCAGGTGTCGAACACGCTATAGTGCGTTCAACTTTGGTAGTCGAACACATGGTTTGGTGGTCGAACACACCTCCGTGTGTTCGACCAACCAAGGTCGAACGGAGCATCATATTCTGTAAGTTCAACTTTGGTGTGTGTTCGACCAACTAGGGTCGAACGGAGCATCATATTCTGTATGTTCAACTTTGGTGTGTGTTCGACCAACCAGGGTCGAACGGAGCATCATATTCTGTATGTTCAACTTTGGTGGTCGAACACACCTCCGTGTGTTCGACCAACCAGGTCGAACGGAGCATCAGATTCTGTACATTTTTTTGACGTTTTTTACACGATCTTTACATGATTTTAAAAATATTTTTATATATTTAGTTAACCCATGATATGATTTTTATTAATTGTTGTGTTATTGTTTAAAAAATCTAAGTGAGAAAAATGAAAGAAAAAATAAAGATGGGAGAGAGGAAGGAAAGAATGGGAGAATTTTTCAATTTTTTTTTTTAATTCATAAGAGCAAAATTGAATTTTTATTATTTTTTAATTTATTTAATTAAAAAATAAAAAAATTGGGGTGTGCTTAGAAAAGCGTGAGTGTAATAGTCTCACCCTTCTTTTGATTGGTATGTATATCACTATTGCAATCTCAATCCATTACCCCACTTTTGCAATACATTATATTTTTTTTATTTACTTTAAAATATTAACATCCACATACATTTGTATGATATATTGATTATATATTAATTGTAATAATAAATTTATCATAATATAATAAATTTATTACACGATACATGATCAATAAATATGTTAGAACATCTGCAATATTTTAATAATAATTTTTTTAGTATTTTACTGCAATAACATTCTTACAAGGAGAGATTATAAAAATCACTAATCAAATGGGCCAACACAACCTCTATTATTTCTTTATTTTTATTCATTTTATTAATTTTTTTGTGGTATTATTTTAATATATTAATAAGAATTTAAAAACAATTAATGTAAATGTCCTTAGTGTCTGCCAAACTGAATAAAAAATATATATATATAAATAAAAAGAAAAATTAATTAAGAATATATTGAAAATTATGCTACATAATAATGCAACATATATTCTAATAATTAAATAATATATAAATGAAACTATATTACACATTATTGATTATTTAAAAACAAATACTATATTCTTAAAAAAAAAAAAACAAATCGTATTATGATTTATTACCCAATTTTTTTAATTTAATTTGGTATTATTTGGTGTGGGATTAGTCAACGACAGTGGCAGTCGTCAAATGAGCATCGGCGCCGCCATCAAATCTCTGAAATCCTCCGCCGTCTTCTCCTGGAAATCCGTACAGTCTCCGGCCATACACGCACTCACACACATACACGCTAAGTTTACCAACTCATAATCATAGTCCTATTTGCAGACGGGCAAGCTGCAGCAAACTGTAGCGAATTGCATAGAGAGAACTGGTCAGGGACTCCACTCCGGCGACATTTCCACCGTCAAAATTCTACCGGCGTCCGCCCGTGCTGGACGCTTCTTCGTTTTCCGAACGAATGTTATTCGCGCGTCAATTGAGAATGCTGTGAAAGAGACCCCTCTATGCACTGCGCTCTCGAAAGATGGGTACTGCGTTCGAACTGTCGAACACTTGCTCTCCGCTCTGGAGGCCACTGGTGTCGATAACTGTCGTATCGAGATTGAGGGATCCAACAGTTTTGATCGTTCTGCTGAGGTGATTGCTATTTCCTCATTAGTGATGAATTCGATACTTCAATCGAAGTTATTATAACATGTATTATTGCTTCATGATTGGCTGTTTGAAAATGATTGAGGTTATTGTTCATGATTGGCAGTTTGAAATCCATCTACCTTCTTTAATCTGGAAGACTTTTATTGCTTCAATCTATTTCCATGCCCCAAATTTTTGTGATGTGATTTGATTTAATTAGGTTTATCTACTGATTTTATCATGAGTTTAAATTGAAATACATATCTCATTTCACTAAAACATTCTAGCCAAGATAGGAAATTAGACAGACTTCGGTTGATCCTGGAAACTGCTCAAAAATCATTATTGAAACATAAGGAGAAGAAGGCTGGATAATATTGAAAATTGTCTTCCTTTAGGGTTCATTCACGTGATGAGTGGAAAAGTTCACAATGAGTAGCACTTGTTTGGCATGCCTCTCATTTTAATGTGCTGTTCTGGTTTAGCACCACTGAAATGATAACTGTAAGCTCCTAATGGAAGAAAGAATACTATTGATCGATGTTTGTAAGTGATGACATGTAATCGCCCAGGTTCCTATTTTTGATGGGTCAGCAAGAGAATGGGTGGAGGCAATCAATCAAGCTGGATTACAGGTAGCTGTAGATGGTGGTGGTAAAAGTTGTGAAAAATTAGCGCCATATCTCAATGAACCTGTTCATGTGCTGAAAAATGATTCTTTTATAGCAGCATTCCCTTCTTCGAAAGTGAATATCACATATGGGATCGACTACCCACAGGTACCTTTTAGATAAATTGACAGGCATAAACTTTGTTTAAAATAACTAATGGCAGCCATGCTCTCAAATCGGTAGTTATTACTCTTGGTTATGCACCATTGTTGCTGAGATTCATTTCTTAGCACAGATAGATCGTTAAAGGTGTTTGGCTGCCTTTTTGTGATTTGAATCAAGGTTTGGGAGCCTATACAAGAAAATGTAAAGTGTGGTGTAGGACGTCATAACCCATAGTTTTTTCTCTTCAAGTCATGCTATTATTTTCTTAAACAAATTATTCTTGCAGGCACCTGCAATTGGTCGTCAATGGTTCTCGTCCACATTTTTGGATGAATCTTTCTACTCCAGGGCTATAGCTTCATCTAGAACCTTTTGCATTTATGAAGAGGTAAATTTTCATTTTCAGAAGTGTTGTTTCCATATTTCTCTCTATTTTTAAGAATTTTGCAATTGAATAATAATAAATATAGCTTTGCATTGTCCCTTTCTTGCTTCATGTGTTCTCTTGAAAATGTGTTTTTCTTTTTATGTATGATGAATCTAATTCATGCCTTTTATTCTATAAGAAGTTAAAAGCTGTCTTTCTTTATAGAATCAAAATATAGCAGTATCATTTTCTTATTTTAAAAAGAGCACCTCTTACTCACAGTTTCTTTCAAGTTGGTTTTTCTGTTTACTCAGTAGATAAGTATTTCTTATTGAGGGTGAATTATATGGTTTTTTTTTTCAAAAATATTTGAATACAGTTTTGCACCGAGAGTTGACTGATGAATGTTGTCTATAGCATGTCTAAATGAAGAATTCATTTTTTGCAGGTGGAATATATGCAGAACTTAGGACTTATTAAAGGGGGTTCGGCAGAAACAGCCATCGTATGTAGGTGAGAGATATTTTATTAGCATGTAATCAGCAACTGATGAAAATAGTAGTTACTAGTTAATGTTGTACATTCACAATTTTATAATTCATGTTAGTATAAAATGTGATACTCTATTAAAATGCTATCTTAATAGTTTTCTCTTGTGGAGGAATGACTCGTTATAGTTCGTTACTTGTTAAAATTCCTCAGAATGTTGACAAAATTGCTAAATTGATAGATAATGTAACAGATGTCATTGATTCCTCAGTTCCGTTAACAAGTTAAATCCCTGACAAAGACAGAATAGTGGTCATGAGTCTCATAGAGTGAGTCCTCTTTGGATTTTTGGAGTTGGTTCAAAAGAATAACATTTTAAAAATGTTTTAACAACAATTTCAAAGCCAGGATGTTGTAGGTAGTTTTTGGAGGTTGATTCTCACTCTTTCTGGCTTTTGTTATATGCATGTCTCCAACCTTTGCAGCATGAATAAGGGATGGTTGAATCCACCTCTGCAATACGATGATGAGCCTTGCAGACATAAGGTGTTGGATCTTATTGGTGATATTTCGCTTTTGGCTCAAGAGGGCAATCAAGGTCTTCTTGTGGCTCACATTGTTGCTTATAAAGTATGTCCCTTTCCTTTGCACCCTCCTTTTTATAACTCCTGAAAATCGTTACTATCAAACTCTATACATGTGAATGCAATCCATATTCTCGCCCATCCAACTAAGGAAGAAAGTAAATTGACGGTAAACAAATGTATTAATCTGTACCTTGGCTAAAAGACTAGATAAAGGTACATAACAATGTGCACTGCATGCTTCTTTGAAGACTGAAAACACCACCCCTCTGAATCAAAAATAAAGTTTTAAGAAATCCTTGGGCGATTGCATGCTTGTTAATCGTCGTATTTGTAAGAGTAGTTAGTATGTGTTATAGAACCAGTGGGTGACATTGTAAACATGATGATAGGCTGGACACTCGCTGCACACAGAGTTTGTTCGTCGCCTGCTGGGAATCAATCAAAGTAACGATGCTCACTTCACTTCTAACAAGCTTGCAGGATAGGAAAAAAAGGCGTTTGAGTTGGCTATTAAGCCTTTCTGTTGTATCCTCTGCAGTGATAGTGGTGTTACAGATATAGACGAGTATTCAATTATTGTCTATTCAGCCTGTTTTCTTGTTACTCAATTTTGGTTTATCACGCATATTGATTTTGGAAACTCTTTTCTGTAAACTTTTGTAAAGTTTGAAGAGATGTGAGATAGAAGAGGGAGCGAGTTGTCTCTCTCTCCCAAATGTACAACAGCAAAAGAAATTTAAGGATTTTTCCATTTTGAGTAGGAACTCAACATAAAGTTGGTAATATCTACAATACACGTATGTATATGTGCAAAAGTAAGCGATCAACCAGCAATCTTTTATACGAACAAAAAAGAACAGAATGACAGATTTACAAGACGGAATCTTGAGTGCGACTTAACTAGAAAAATGGCTAAAGGTTTTCTGAAGAGGATAATTTACAGAAGCTAAACCTCCTTATTCCCATATATATAGACGAAGCGTATTTATCATCAAGCGAAAAAACACGCTGAAGCAAACATCAGAATAAACACATAAATCTCTATACTTTGTTTTAGACTTGATCAATCCCCTTGAGGATGTTGTACTTGCATAATGGGCATGTCGCATTCATCTTAAGCCATTTCACGATACACGTTGAGTGAAAATGATGGTTACACTGAAGAGCATGTAGTTCGGTCCCATCCTCATATGCACAAAGACATATACAGCATTCCTACACCAACAAACAGAAGAAAGAAGCATGTTAACCAAAAAAAAAAAAATATATATATATATATATATATATATATATATATATATATTCAAAAATTGTTCTCACTTGAATAAGATGTAGCTATGTACAATGGCATTAATCAATAGGGAACTTATTTTCATTCGTATGGTATATATGAGATGTTCATTCAAAATATATGCTTCAACTGAAAGAGTGTTATCTGGATAAAGCATGAATTAACTAACATCTAAGGAAAACTAACCAGAAGAACTGTGAACAACAGATTAGTGTTGCAATTGTATGGATTAAATAGAGCAGCAGGTAATTAGAACTGTGTCTGTTAAAGCAGTTTTTCGTGCCAGAATTTGGATTCTGCGCACTGGTCAATAACAGCATATTTTAGATAATAAACACCAGAACGCATGAGATCCAAACAAGCAGAACTTTTTGAACCACTGATATTCATGAATGAAATGCATACACCTCAACTAATAGAAAGGTTAAAGCTATGTGAAATCGAAAAACAGCATCTCTTTGTTAGCATAATTTGGATAACAAAATACACAAAAGGCACTTACTGCATCTTCAGGTGAAAGAATTCTCTCATTAGCTATGTACCCACTGCTTGTTTCAATAGGAATCATACTGCCAGATGCAATGCCGACACTTTCTTCATCTTTGCAGGTCTGATATCTATACTTGGGAAGCATGCTCAAATCTGCCTCAGATGCACCTTCCTGCATTTAAAGCAAAAAAGTATAAGCCAGTGATTTTACCATTAGATAAATTTATTTACATCTAATTTATCACATACCTGGCCGGCAATAGCATAAAGAATGGCAATGATGCAAGGTAAGCAGCAGCATAGAGCAATTCCAATGAGACATGCTAAGACAACACAAAATATGGCAAAGATTACATCAAATGCCAAGAAAACCACAGCCAACCTGCAGCACTTACAAGATCAGAGATCTATTCCATAATTATTAGATACAGTAAAAATCAAAGGGAAAAAATAATAGCATTCAGTAAGTTACTGAAAAGGAACCAAGAGAACTTGCTATCAGAATTGTGCAATCTGTTCTATGATTGCTAGCTGGTTGAGGTTAACACTATAAAGTGCGCAATAATGTAAGGGAATTATACTGGACACTGAATGCAGAGAAGAGGCAAGGTCCTACAAAACTAAAGCAGATACAAGGTTCACTTTCTAATTCTTTAGTAAATTTCTTGTTCATACAATAGCATAGAATTTCCTTCTTCTTTGAAATATATGATGAAGGGCAATGAACCTTTCTATTTAACATGGATTAAAAGTTGAGTATGGGTTTCAAAGGTGAGAGTTATGTCATGTTCCTTGGCACTGTCCTTATGGACAGTGCTTGGCACTTTTGCTGATTTAAAAGGGTTGAACTAATAGATCTTCCTAATATTACTCATAAGCAAGATCTATTAATTCTCATATGGCATGTCTTATCTCTTCGTTTCGAGAATGTATTATCTCATAACCTCTGTTTATGCTTGCTTCTCATTCCGTGTCACGCCACAGTTACCTAGAATTGTTATAACCCAACTTGTATAGAAATACTTACAATAGTTATCATCAATGAATAGCTATTAGTTTTCACAACCTTGATTAAGTGTTGAGGCCTATGGGGATTCCACCCATTATTATTTTATTTTATTTTTAATTTTTTGGTATTCCACGCATTAATAAAGGTTTAAACATGACATAGTAGTGCATTGTCAACGACTTAATCATGACAATTAAAATGAGAGTTGTGGCTCTAAAAGGTGGACCGATTTAGAAAAGAATGTTCCAAATAAAAACAGAAAGATAAGCTAATAAGCTATAGTTTTTCACTACAGAGACAATATATAGCCTTTGATTTCACATAAAAAGGAAGGGCAACACTACATTACAAAAATGATGCAAGTAGTACAACGTGAAGCACTCAAAAAGATGACTTACTAACTTACCAATATAAACGTGGAGCGCTTGTTAAAAGAATCTCGCCGCCAGAGACAACCCAGTAAAAGCCAACTATCCACCAGAGGAATGATGCCATTGTGTTTAGAGATTCACATCGTTTCACCCTACTGAAGTGCCATGAAAATTATCAAAGAATGTGAATTAAGGATCTTCCTAAATAATGACATTTGATATGAATTGAAAACTGACAATAACAAGAGGCACAGCTCTCTAAACCCAGGCTTTTCTCATAAAAGTTAACAAAAATAAAGGGAAAATTGTTCCAAATTGCCTCATAAGAAAACTGACAAAATAAAGTAAGGGACCTAAATGTAGCCCGATAATTTTTTGTCACTGCATCATATTAAGCAAAATATCGTGGCAATATATATCACCCATCTTTTCAATCTACCAAATAATTCAGTTATGGATCATACTGACACTCCTCAACATGGTTTAGATTGTACATGATACAATCAATCACTGATGTTCCGTTTCTTCTCTACTACAATGATTTCTATGGAATTTTGTCAGAAAGACAGGCATGTAAGATAACACTACAAAATCCAACATGATAAATGCTTTCACAAAGTTAACAACCATATGACCAGAGTAACTACAATTGATTTTTACCAGAGTAACTACAATCATATGACCACTCTATTTAAATTAGACTACATATATATCATAGCAATCAATTTAAACCAATTGAATGAGCATAACAAAAACTAGGATACAAATGTAAAACAGAGAAAAAAGATGAAATCATATAAGAGAAAATCGAACAAAAAATGGCAGACCTGGAGCTATTAGAGACATCGTTATCATCTTCATTCTCACTCTGGTTCTCATCCTCACTACTCTGTCCCCTAACGCTGTTCCTCTCTCGCCGCAAATTACGCTTCCGATATTCCACCCAGACAAGGACCACATGCACCAGACACTGGAGAGCATACCCGCAGACCCAAACCCTAATTGGCACTTTGGGGTTCTCCTCCGCCGTGCAAATCAGCATAACCACAGACACAATCACGAACGCCAAATTCCACATAATGTCGAGGGCAACGACGGGCTTCGAGTAGCCCCAGTCTGCGCGGCGCTCCTCGAGCTCGCGGGCGGCCGTCTCGCGGACCAGCATGGAGGCGCCGCCGCGGCGCTGGGTGGTGGAGGCGGCGCGGGAGAGGAGGAGGGACAGCGTGGAAGAACGGGAGGCGGCGTTGGGGTACTGGCGCGGGCGGAGGAGCGGAGAGGTGGGGACGGCGGCGGAGGTGGGGGAAGACATGTTTGGCGAATTTCGAGAAGGGGAAACGGAGGAGATGGAGCTCTGGGAAAGGAATTCAGGAGGGTATGGGAGAGGTGAGTGAAGAAGCCATTGATGGAGTAGTAGGTTTTCTCTCTCTCTTCGATTGACTTTTTCTGTCCGAATAAGATCGTTAATCAATACTTGTGTGTGTGTGTGTGTGTGTGTGAGTGATTATATATACTGACAGATAACCGCTAACCAAACTAATCAACATTGGGTTGATCGATCACGCGGTAAAATTCATTCAATGTTATGGACCTCATCATCATACATATACTACAATCTAAACTTTGATTACTAAACTTTGATATTTGATGAAATGGATTATTTTTCACATATACAAAAAAAAAAAAAAAAATCACCTGAGAACACCAGTCGAAGGTGAATCAGTTTTCCAGCTCAAAATTATTATTTATTTTTTAATTTAAAATTTACTTAATAAAAACGATAATACTTTATTTCGGGAACATAAATACATCGTAGATTCATGGTCATACTAAAATTAAATCAATTATTAAATTAATCAAAAAATCTAAGCATGACAATTTTAATAATGATATTAATGCTATTAATAAAAATATTAAACTTTTTTCTTATTTTACTAATTAATTTTTAATTTTTTCTAAATCGTCATATGCTAGTTAAGTGTATAAAATATTTTGTGATATGGTTATTTTCTACACATATTTATATTTACTAGTCAGAGCAAAGTGTGTTGCATTTTATGTACAAAAATTCGAATAAATGTTTCTGTTATATGGATTTTGACATGCTTTTAATATACTTTTATGCACAATCATCAACTGGTCGTTTGACTTCTTTTATTTATTTATTTATTTAATGCAAATTAGAAAATTGTGAAATATTTTGTTCAATTCGATTTTATGTTAGTTTATTAACAGTGCGCAATCTATATAGATGCCACGCATTAATTGAATAAAATACAAACTAAACTATGGGTTAATTGAATAAAGACCCTCCCGACATTTCCTACTTATCTGTTCACTAAAATAAATATCTTATTGAAATTGGGTGCTTTGAACTTTGAAATGGGCCTGGGCTTTTTAACAAATCTCGAACCCAATATCTGCACGATGGGCTATCAACACATTGGTGTATTTAGCATGTCCTAGCCCAGAAGTGACGAGCAACTATCCAACAAAGAACATAAGCTTTTGTTTATTTTAATTGAATGTATTTCAAATCTATTTAAATTATGGTGTATGTAAAATTCAATACAATTGTTTAAAAGTCAGTCTAAAATGAAAGTTATGATTTTCAAATTTATATTAATTCAAACATTACCAAGTTTTTTGCTAAAGTAAATTTCAATTTTTTTTTTATATTTTCCTATAAAAAAAAAAGGTAATTATAGTCTAATAAAAGATACACCTTTTTTTTTGCCTTTGAATTCCAATTCAAACAAGTAGGGCAGCACTAGGATCTGCAAGTATTAATTTACACATTTTTTTATATGAATACACACACACACATATTCATTTTTATATGATTTTAGGAAAATATTATTTATATGATATTCCTCATTGTAAATGGGCATATATAGTTAATACATATCGACCTATACTATTTATACGTTTATAAGATTGTGAAAGTTTGTGTTCAATTTTTATGTGTCTAGCTATAATATCCTTATTATGTCTTAAGTTATAATGATAATTAATTAAGTAGTTCTACATTTAATCAATATATGTCTTTATTTGATTATAATATAATGATACAGCTATTTTCTAAATTCTTTATCCTAAACACATTCAATATTTCGAATCATCAAACAATTAAATTACTTTAATATTCAAATTGATTCCAAAAACTTTTAGATAATGTATTATAAACCTTGTCAAAGAAACATCATGATTTATAATACATATGCGAGCCAGATGGTATAATGAGAGTTAATATTACTAATTTATGTTTTATATTCAACCATTACTTTCACTATATATTCATAAAGATTTAACTATTTAAGAATTTTAAAATTGAACTCTAAACTTATAAGATTAAACCAAACATATCTTTTGTGTTTTTGCCCCCTAAATCATGCATATGTAAACATAGAAAAGTAGTTTTAATTTATATCCTTACTGTTTGTCCGTCTACTAAATAATAAAATATAATATGAAATTTAAATAAAATGGGTTGGATTTTTGAAAAATTGGCCATTCTTACTTATTGCGTTTCAACTATTATTAACTCCAAAATTGAATTCGCATTATTTTCACTCATCAAAATGGACCGTTTTAGTGACTAGTTGGTGTCGGTGTATTAGCTAAACTTTCTTGATCATCTTTATATATAATAAATATATTTTTACTCTTCCTTGATTAAGAAAAGGAAGGGATTATATAGTGATGACTAAATTAATGGTTAAAAGTTCCTTGTGAAGCACTCCAAACATATATCCCCGTACCTTAAGGCTTTTTTTAATTTGGTTGTCACCTAATTCGTGATTTAGGAATCTAATTAATAACATGACACATCATTACAAAACTGGTTTTTAAGTCAAACTATTTTGAGATTTATTAATTATTAGAGATCTATTAGATTAGGAAATTAAGACATCGAAAAGTGACTAAGGAAAAGTGATGCATCCATGAGAAGAGGGTGGTGGACCCTCTGGTTTAAGTTATAAAATTAGTCAAGCTTAGGTTGGTGTCATTTGTTCTTCTTAGGATTCTGCATATCATTGATTAATTTTAATTTTAATTTAAAAATTAATTAATGATGGTAAATAAATATTGAGAGCTTTAGCATATCTCCTTTGCTTGTTGGAAGCCCTTTTTGGTTTATATGTTGCTATCATATCCCATGATAGTTACCTACGGCATAATATTCTTTGATTGGTAAAAATATTTTAAGTTTGATATATGTGAGAAATTGGAATGACTCCAAACCAATTTATATATATTTGAATAAATAAGAAATTGAAGGAAAACACAAGAAGAATATCACCACAGCCCAAAACGTTTAATTACAAAAAATTAAACAATCTTGAAATTGCAGTCTATCTCGATGTTCAGCATTATAAAAATTATCTTTTTAAAATTTAGTTCACTTTTGAAGGATATACTTACGGGTTATCTTTATAGCGGAAAACAAGTATTATTGGATTTTTTACGCAGTTGAAATCATAATCTATCTTAATGTTTTTCCTACTCCTACGTTCAGATGGAAATCACATGGGAAATCCACCATGTATCACAACCAAGTGCCAATATCAATGAAAAAGAGAAAATGTTAGGTGTTCTTTTATTTCTCACGATTAAGAGAGTGAAGTTATATGAAAGTTGAAATAGGAAGTTTTGTCATAACTTCCAAAGTCTTCCTTAATTAACCTTAACCCGCAAAATTTATACATATAGAATATGGTCAACCCACATGAACGATCCATTAACCCTGTCTTCCATTAATTCAGATCCGATTATTAATCCCAACAACTTTTAAAGCTAATGTTAAAATTAGCCTGCCAGTCCAATTCATTTGCACTCTCAAGTTTTGCCCGACAATGTGCAAATTTCAATTTAAAAACTAATTGGAACTCAAAATATATCCTTTAACATATATATTAAAAAAAAAAAAAATCAATCCGACTCATTTTGTGATCTCATGTACTTAAAGCCAATTTTTGAGGAGTACATTTCATATCAAATTAGAAGATTTTCATAAATGAAATATTTATCGTTCTTATAGAGAAAATAAGCAAAAGATACGATACCTGATAAAACGTAAATACGAACCGTATTTTCGACACGGAAGGGGCAACAAAGCGGGTGGTGGAGGGGCCCGCAGCAACTTTAGGGGAGTATATTGAGGAAGTACGGCGTCGTTTGTGGGTTATCTTCTCTGGGAAACATGATGTCCTTTTCTGCTTGGTTGTATTTTTGGAAGCAAAGCCATAAAAATGTGAAGCAGTTGTTGGGGGGACAAACCCACCCTCACTTTTCTTCCCCATTCGTAACATCTAAACCTATCTTATCATTTTTTTTTGGGAGCATTTCATTTTTCACAATCACCCCTTTTGCAAAGATCACCTTTTCTAAATGCTGCACCTGCACACACTAGATCACGTACACTCAGAATCCGATACTTTTATGTGTAGAAAATGTTCGTATGTCCATCGTGGTATATGTTAAAATGTTTATCATTGATGTGTAAAGATTATATATCTTTAAATCTTGTTATTTGAAATTAATGATTGTATTAGATTTTTATTTTTAATATATGTTGACATAATTGTTTTATCTATAAATATACGTGTACATGTATATGAAGTATTTATTTAGTCACATGCAGTAGAGATAATCCATTTTTAGCCTCAATTTAACATTTTTTCCGGTTAATTTGGTTAATTTACACACTTTGCCTATCATTTACACTATATGTATTAAGTGGTGATAATATTACATTAATTACGTTGAACATTTTTGGTGTAAGCATGAATTATATTCCCTGCCTATGAAAATGTAAGATTATGTTTTTCAAAGTACAATTAATTTTATTTTTATCAACTTAAGGTATTCTCTTATGTCCCTTTAATTATTTTTAGATTTAACGTACTCAATCATTTTTTACTTTGTTCGAATTTGTCACAAATGAATTATTAATTTTTTTTAATTGAAAACCAACTATGTATAATTCTCGAAACATTACTGTCAGGTCCGTTACACTACCTATTGTAAACACATATCTCTGATGTGTCACAAATCCAACACAATTATTAATTTCAAATCACAATATTTTATACTACATGAAATGCGTAAAAGTCTTCTTTGAGCAATTCAGGAAACTTGTTTGGCATTTGCGGATTAAGTCCAGATATGGATGTCTAATGAAATGTGATAAGACATGTCCATGATAGATAGAAGATAATTATTTACATTACTATTTCTTGTAATAAAAAGGTTTGAAATACATAACTTAAAAAAAAAAAAAAAAAGGCAAATATTCAAGAGTGAATCAGTATACACGCGCACATGCACTTCTGGTAACGAATATAAAATGAATGATATATTCCTTAGTTATAGGAAAAAAAAACTCAAGATTAATGATTTAAATTTATTTAAAAAAGAATAAACTTATTTAATTGCATTATTGAATTAGGCATCATTGCACGCGCAATGTTGCTCCACATTAAACATGATTCCTTTGTATTTTGTGTATAGATCTAGTGCTCCATACACACACACACACACATATATATATATATATATATATTTTTTTTTTGAAGGCATGGTTGTTTTTGTACACGTATGAATTGAAGCTTCTAAGTTAAACTCTTTCTTTTTTGTGGAAGATTGAATGCTTCAAGGAAGAGCTACCGATGCTGCCCTATCTACAATGCTTTTCTCTCTCTCTCTCTCATTCTTAACTTTTTGAGAGGAAATCAAGTACCCACTCAATTAACAATATATATACACACAGGTTTTTTGTAATATTTCGTTGTATAAAAAAGTGATAAAATGTCCATCTTGGGCAACTCTTAATATGGTCATCGATGACGTGTAATAATCTCATCCTTCATTATATAAAAAGTGAAATTAATAGATATTATGAATTTTTGACACATCAGCCGTGGACACATTAAAATGTGCCGACGGTGGATAGGGTAGCATAATTATAATTGTATATTGTTTAATATTTATTTCTAAAATAAAAATATTGATTAATTTTTTTTAGGAACTGTACAGATGGTCAAATCGGTCTTGTTATCTGTTCATGGTGGTCCAATCGATTTAAATAAATTGAATAATATAATTCTTCTGAAATTTTATTATATTATGTAATATATATGTATTGGTTCAAACATTTGTAAAGGACAATATTAATAACAATAATGAGTTCAAAATTCTTTTTCATAAATAGTTTAAAAAGACCACAAATTCACAATAGAACACATAAAACTACATATATAGTTGCAATAATACCACCACAATACTATATCTCGTCAATTTTTTAAAAAACACAAAAATCCATAATTAAATAATATATGAATTTTCGCTTAAAATACAATTATGAGTATATTCTTATATATAATAATTTATACACAACATAGTATTAAAAGTGAACAGCCAAAAAAATATAGGGTTTTTAACAACATATATAATATGATGAATTATGAATTCAATCGCATTATTTTTAATGAAAATGTTTTAAGAATAAATTAAGATCAATTTCGTTATTCTTTTAGCGTAAAATTAACAATCCACGACAAGATCAAATGCAAAACGATATTTTTTTAAATATATGTATCATATTTTATTTCTATATCTAATCAAAATTTGATTTTTTTAATACGGATATTCTAAAAAAAAATCCCCAATTCTGCACTGAAAAAAATATAAGGAAACGAAATTACAACCAAACGCACCCTAATATGCCATTTGTCTCTTGATTGCAATTAACTTATTTAATATATTATCTGTAAAATTATTAGCTTAATTGAGAATTAGTTTAGTAATAAATGCACTTCTATGCCTCACCCTTTTGCCAATTGCCAGTCAACAAGATCCGCTTAACTGTTATCAACAGCGAGGATCTCTGCTAACTCCAATATATTATGATTTCTGAATCTCACACTACGTTTTTGCTTATGCCACTCCACCGATTCTGACTATTACGAATTTGTCCTTTCTTTCAGTTTCAGACAATGAATTCATTAATATTAAAATCGACTAATATTTATTTGTTGATGGGCCCACAAATTTAAAATCTAAGCCATTTCTAGTTTCATAATTACTATGATATTCTAATTAATGAAAATATATAATGATCACCAACTAACATTCATTATTTTGAAAATAAAAAAATGAGGTCCAAAAATTCAAACCATGAGGCTGAATAACAAATAGAATAAATTGTACTGTCTATTATAATAAAGAGTAGTGTTTGTGTGCACTGTTTGGATCATGATCCATGCAACTGGAGGCACGTGGGTCGGGTTGGTTCAGGTCCAGCCCGGATCCGTATCTAATTTTTTTTTTTTTAATTTATGTCATAACATTTATGTTTAACGAATATAACATTTATGTAAAGATATCATAACCTTTAAGTGAATAACTTAAATTTTTCAACATAAAAATTCATGTAATATAACTGAAACCTTTATGTTATTAGTATAATCTTTATATACAAATATCATAACATTTTTAAGTAAAACTACTTAAACTTTTTCAATATAAATAACATAATTAAAAGTTATGTAACATTTATGTTGTACGAGTATAACCTTTATACTATATTAATATAACATTTATGTACATATATCATAGCATTTAAGTAAAACTACTTGGACTTTTTTTAGTATAAATAACATAAAAGTTATGTCACATTTATGTTATACAAGTATAACCTTTATATTATATTAATATAATCTTTATATACATATTTTATAACTTTTAAGTGACATTACCTAAACTTTTTCCAGTATAAAGAACACAAAAGGTTATGCTAATAGAACATAAAGGTTAGGTTCACTAAACTAAAATGTTAGACCAATATAACTGCAAAACTAAGGTTTGGGTGTGTGGACGAACGTGTGGGCACGTAAGGCGCACGTGAAATGCACTTCCGGGTCAGGTCGACCCAGTTGCATGGATCTAGGATCCGTACACCTGGTGCACATAAATAATTGTGTATAATAAAACATTAAAATTTAATGATTGTTTTTCTTTTCTTTTGTATTTCCTACGAATATACTAATTCACAAATGTTCTTGTGCACCAGGTGCATGAATCCTAGATCTGTCATTCGTGCATCCGTGCAACCAGGTCGACCCGATTCGGGGGTGCATTTCACATGTTCCTCGTGTGCCTCACGTGTCCAAACCCTAGCCCAAATCCTAACTCAAACCCTAGTTTTGCAGTTATTTGGCCTAACCTTTTAGTTTGGCGAACCTTTTAATTTGTCGAACCTAACCTTTTAATTTGTCGAACCTAACCTTTTAGTTATGTTCACCTTTTGCACTATATGAGAGACTTATAATATATTTCATAACCTTTATATTGTAATAATATAACCTATATGCATAATAATTTGACATTTTTATTATAATAATATAACCTCATGTTATTCTTTAAGTATATAAAAGATATGATATTTGTACATAAAAATTATATTAATATAACATAAATGTTAAATTATTATAACATAAATGTTAAGTCATACTATATGAATTTTTTTAGTGAAAAAAGTTTAAGTAATATCACTTAAAAATTATGATATATGTATATAAATGTTATACTAATATAATATAAAAGTTATACTCGGTTAATATAAAAGTTACATAACTTTTAATTATGTTTTTTATACTGAAAAAAGTATAAGTAATTTTACTTAAAGGTTATGATATTTGTACATAAAAGTTATATTCGCTAAACATAAATGTTATATTCGGTAAATATAGAGGTTATGTCATAAATTAAAAAAAAAACAAAAACTTGGGTGCGGATCTAGGCTAGACCCGACGCATGCCCAGTTGCATGGATCATGATTCATGCACTTGATGAACACAAACACTATTCATACTAATTATCATATTGAGAATTTAGGGCCTTTCTGTCCATGGTACGGTTTTACCTCACTTTGAAAATTATTATTATCTTAAATATTAAGAATTTTCTGTACCTTTTGTGTTGTTGAAATTACTTGGAAGACCATAAAATCACCTTATCAAGATTTCACACCTAATGAACAATAACCTCTGTCAGTTCAGGGGAAAAAAGAAAAAAAAAAACAATTTGAGCTCCTTTACTAATAAATCATGTTTTTTTAGGGCTATGTGTTTTCTTTATACTTGTGAGTGATTTTTTATGATATTTTCAAAAAATTGAAACTAAGATTTACTTGTATATCTTGGTAGGTTTTAATCTCAAATAGTGAAACGGAAAAAGAGTACTTCAATAATATGCCTAATGGCAATAACTGAGAAAGAACAACATAAATTATCCTCATAAATCAAAGATCTAACAAAGATTAATGAAGTTTTGGACATGGTATTTGCATTTGATTTCCTTTCACAAAAAAAGTGAAAAGGTTTTACCTCATTTTATCTATTAGTCCACAGATATAATTAATTGAGTAATATGATTTTCATGACACTAGAAAGGATCATACAAACCCCAAATCAATAAATTGAGTGTATTTACAATCTCTTTGCATTTGAAATATAAAAAAAAACTAAATTTTGTTCATTTGTTGCAGTAGAAATTGTGGAGAACTATCTTTTCTTATAAACTCTTGTCGTTAGTTTGTTTTTTTATGTAAAATTAATTGTTTCCATCATTTTTAAGTAGTGATCTCTCCTAACCACGAGCCTAATAGTTCAAAAGATATCTCATCTTTATAAAAATGTAAATTGTGATGATTAGAGTTTGAATAGTGAACTTTCCTTTTTAGCAATTAACATGAGAAATTACAAACTTTAGCCATTTTCCATCTAAAAATTCAAAATACCTAGAAAGTGGCTACAAAATATGCTTCCTTATATTTGCGAATAGAAGACATGAGAGTTATAATTTTTTGACTATTTTTTTGAGTGTTATCATTTCTTTTTAAAAATTCTTAGTATTTAGTTTCCACGAGCCTTTAATTATTATTTTTTATTTTCCAGAGATTTATCCGAAACTTAATCTAGTTTTCTCCACCATTACTACTTGCCATAACATTTCTATTAATTCAATCAACTTGAACAATTATCATAATCAATAATACTTATTTGCTTAAGCCTAAGAGTCGCAACATATTCGTTGTACAATATTAGAGGCTTTTTTTTTTTTTTTTTAAGGGATCAAGCTTTTATTGAATACAGAGATAAAAAAGATTAAAATTTGTAGCATGAGAATAAGACTATTATGAAACAATTATATATATCTAATTTTATAAGATAGGTCAATCCACAATATAAAGATTCATTATTAAAATGGTTTGAATTGTATGCAGTGAACTTCATTTCACGAAATTTTATTTATAAGATTGTCTCATATAAATTTTTATATTAATATAAGAGTTAATATAAGTTGGCTATTCTATTATTCAGAGGAGATGCTATTGAATTATTTTTTGACAATCTCATTTTATCAGAGATCATAAAGAAACTGATTGGGGTACTTATAATGTAGTGCTAAGTTTCTTTTTCCTTTTAATTCTTAAATTATGAAAACCAAACTCCCAATCTTTTCCTAATTAGCTAATAAAATTTAAAATTACAAAAAAGTTACAAATAAAGAGAATTCCCAGAATAAAATCCATGGAAAAAGTGAGCAAGAAAGGAACAACTATTAAGAAAATAAGGTTCTCTACTGAACTTTGTAAATATCGATTCCTTAAATACTTGCTTAATCTGATGAACGAATTGTTATGATAACAAGTTACACTTTGTCGTATCAAAACTGAATCTATATTATAGTTAAATATAATTTGAAGTTACAATATACTAGAAATACTCAATTTCAAATAAATCCACAATCCAAATAACATCAAACTTCCACAATGGGAGACAACTGCAACTTATTAAGCAGACACAACTCTCATTTATTAAAGTCCAAACACCAACTTCCATATTAAAATCAAGATAAATATAAAATAGATGTTAAAAAAAAAAAGACTAAAAGATAAAATAAAAGAAAAAGGTAAATAAAAATAATTCCCATGAGATAGTATTTGTTTTTAGTGTTATAAAAAAACAGTGCATACCAAATTAATGTAAGTGTAATTAAGAAGTGTTTTAAGTTTTAATAACAGTCTCTTTCACACAGACACAGAGTGCAAGAATTCCTCTTATCTGTTTCTTCAATTTTGAAATATGCTTCTGCCACTCCTCTAATCAATTTTATGACAACTATGTCCCCAGCCTTTCCGCATAATTTCTTTTGCATGAGAATGCGTTTGATAGGGTTAGTTTCGTCATTTTACGGTGACCACTTCTTTTACTGGGGTGCTATTATTAAAACAAATTGAAAAAAACACTCTCACAATCAGCTCAGAAAGCATACTCGAAGAGCCCAGAGTGAGATGCACAAATTTTCCCCTTTTCTATTTTCTAGAGAGAGAAAGTAAAGGACGTCAATTTGAACTCATATCAACCCCCCCCTCTCTCTCTCTAGAAAGACTATCTTCACTCATATTATACCCACTGCAGCTGCAGTGTTTTTGAACTCACCTCTCCAAACCTCTCTCTCTCTCTACCCATACCTTCTTAGATATTTGTTCGTATTTACAGACATTGTCATAAGTGATACGGAGCTGTTTGGAAATTTGATGCGCGCAGCAAAAAGCGAATAGATCGGAGATGGCGGAGGTTTCCGGCGAGGGAAGTGGTGGCGCGATGCAGGAGCTGAATACTGGAGAGACCAGCGGCAATGCGCAGGTGGCCACGCCGCTGACCATGTCGGCGTCGTTCAAGGAGGGAGGCAAGGGTTCGTCGCGGCGAAGGGCGTCGGTGCGGCCCAGCCTCGACGCGGATGAGTTTATAAACTTGCTCCACGGTTCGGATCCGGTGAAGTTGGAGCTCAATCGACTGGAGAACGAAGTCAGAGGTTAGTCTCTTCTGCTGGATCCGCTAGATTCCCGCTCCGATTTGATCTTAAACGCTGCCGGTTTGATGCGTCGCCCATTCAAGGGATTATGATGCGAGATAATTTCTTAAAATTTGGAAATAATTTTGTTTAATTGGAAGCACTTAGTAATGACATCTGTTATTTGAGTTCTGGGAAACGAAATTAAGCGCTATTCTAGATTTTGAAAAAGATTTATGGAAAAAAATTAATGACATTTTTGCGTGGGTAATTGTTTTCAGATAAGGATAGGGAATTGGGGGAAGCGCTGTCTCAGATCAAGGCTTTGAAGTTGTCGGAGAGACTCCGAGAAAAAGCTGTTGAAGAGGTTTCATTCTTTCTCATTTTTCCATTTAATTTCATGGATTTCATCTTATTATCTGCAGATGTATTATGATACCTGTAAACTGATATTGCTTCGTATAATTTCTTTTGTGTCAGCGTTGGGAGGTGGGGGTTGGAGGTGTAGGAATTATTTGTTAGTGATTTTTACCCACATGAATCCAAATCCTACCATTTTAATTTCACTTTTTAATTTTTTTTAACATGTTTTAGGACTCTTTTTATTTTTTGGTGTATGTGACCTATATCTGGAGTCTTTGAAGTTTTGTTGTTGGACTTTCTAAGCCTAATGGGATATTATGAGGTTTGTCTTTGCTAGTGGCCTCAGTCTTCTTGGTCTAGGACTCACATAAGAGAAGTTGTTTTTATGTATGAAGGAACTAAGAAGAGTTCCTGTGCATCTGAGTAGTGGGATATACAAAGGCAGGGTTCTCCTATGTAATGTTTTTGTCATAGGCTGTTGTTTTCTAGTTTCAAGAAAAGTTTAGGGAGAAGAATATCATGTTACAATACCCTGTTCTCTAATCATGACTGATTTACACTTTATATTTCACAAATATTCCAATCTTACTTTGCTTTGGATTTTGTGGATTCCACATAATAGATTCTACCCACAGAATTGAGGTATTAGTATTTATTTGTCTGTTGTGGGTTATACATTAATTAGCATGAGACGTAGATGAACGCCATGCTTCTGGAAAATTCTAGAACAATTAGTCTGTAGAATTGTTTGAGGATTGGCTTCTCTCCAGTTAAACCATAAGAATATGACATTTTGATGCTTAAGTGAGAGGTTTGAGCTCAAAAGCATACACAGAACAGTATTAATTTGATGAATGATGTATTTTGCATACTTTATGCTACATTTGCATCTGCTTTGGAGAAACTTTCACAAGTGTATGCAGCCATTAGCTTCTATTGCATAGCTTATGTTGCTTTTATCTATATTGTGTGTTCGAACTATTTAATATTGTATTATTTTCTTTGCTTGCACATCCTTTCTTTGTTCCCCTTTTATTTCTTGTTTTTCTCCCTATAAAGAGCTACCAAGATGAACTTGTGGTTGAAATTTAAGATTCTTCTTTTTCTTTAGCTCACTGAAGAGTTGGCAAAGGTGGATGAGAAGCTCAAATTAACAGAGTCTCTTCTAGAAAGCAAGGTGCTGACTCTAGATTCTATTGTCTCCCTATTTTTCCTGGTAAACATATAGAAGGACATGCATTTTTTTATGAACGTTTTTTGTGTGCAGAATCTTGAAATTAAGAGAATTAATGATGAAAAGAAGGCCTCCATGGCTGCTCAATTTGCAGCAGAAGCCACTCTTCGGAGAGTACATGCTGCTCAAAAGGACGATGATATGCCTCCAATTGAAGCTATCCTGGCTCCATTGGAAGCTGAGCTCAAGCTTGCCAGGCAGGAGGTTTGTGCCTTAAGGCTTCTGCTCATCTAGTTAAACAATCTCATTTGAGGGCATTAGCCAAATAACTTTCCTTTTGTTCTAGATTGCAAAGCTACAGGATGACAACAAAGCACTGGACCGGCTCACCAAATCAAAAGAGGCTGCTCTACTTGAAGCAGAGAGAACTGTACAGGCAGCACTGGCAAAAGCTTCTATGGTTGATGATCTCCAAAACAAGAACCAAGAATTGATGAAGCAGATAGAGATTTGCCAGGTATTGCATTATTTTGTGATACTTATTCTGAAGTCCCTGTTGATAATTCTCAACCTTTTCTTGTCCCCCTAAAATGAGACTGTTCTTGTTTATCAGGAAGAAAATAAGATATTGGACAAAATGCATCGGCAAAAGGTTGCTGAGGTTGAAAAACTAACCCAAACTGTACGTGAACTTGAAGAGGCTGTACTTGCTGGTGGTGCAGCTGCCAATGCTGTTCGTGACTACCAGCGGAAAGTTCAGGAGATGAATGTAATTATCCATACACATAGGCCTAGTGAACTATAATATACTCACGCTAAACTATCATATCATATTCTAGCTCAAGTAAGTGGAATATCTTTCTTTTTGTGATCTTCAGGAGGAAAGAAAAACTCTGGATAGGGAGCTGGCTCGTGCCAAAGTAACAGCAAATAGGGTAGCGACTGTGGTAGCTAATGAATGGAAAGATGCTAATGACAAAGTGATGCCCGTCAAACAATGGCTAGAAGAAAGAAGATTTTTGCAGGTATATACATCTTTTTTCTTCCCTTGTCATGGTGTTTCTGTGTGCTGTGGAGAAATTCTTATAATCATACTCTATGATCACAGGGTGAGATGCAGCAACTCAGGGACA
Source organism: Scutellaria minor (assembly GCA_954870855.1). Taxonomy (NCBI): domain Eukaryota; kingdom Viridiplantae; phylum Streptophyta; class Magnoliopsida; order Lamiales; family Lamiaceae; genus Scutellaria; species Scutellaria minor. The sequence goes on from OX940733.1 coordinate 16,494,781, forward strand.
AGCTTGCCATATGTGAGAGAGCTGCAAAATCTGAAGCCCAGTTGAAAGTAAATGGCATATTTCAATTAATGGTTAATAAGATTAAGCTTTTTTAACTTAAATTGTATCTAAAATAATATTCCTTTTTGTCCAGGAAAAATATCAGCTACGGCTGAGAGTTCTTGAAGAGACTTTAAGATCACCAAACACAGTGATTCGTGGTGCGTCAGATGGAAGAAGTTCAAGCAATGGCCCTTCACGCCGCCAGTCACTCGGTGGAGCTGAAAACATTTCCAAATTGACTTCCAATGGCTTTTTACCCAAGAGATCACCATCCTTTCAACTCAGATCTTCTGGGACCAGTACAGTGCTGAAACATGCAAAAGGGACATCAAAGTCCTTTGATGGTGGTTCACGATCTGTGGACAGGAGTAAAGTTCTCTTAAATGGTTTAGGACCTAATTTTAAGCAAAGCCAGTCCTGTGATGGAACCAAGGAAACTGATACACCAAGTAGCACATGGAAAGCAACTCCAGAGGAAAAAACCAGTGATACACCAGTTACAGATACAGAGGATACTGTGCCGGGGTTGCTGTATGATATGTTACAGAAAGAGGTGATTACCTTGAGGAAATCTTGTAATGAAAAGGATCAGAGCCTTAAAGACAAGGATGATGCAATTGAGGTTGATTTATTTCCTTTTCTGAGTCTTTGATACTTCCTTTTATGTATTTATGTGTATGCTAACAGTTCATGGTCATTCTTTTCTATCAGATGTTGGCAAAGAAGGTAGACACCTTGACAAAAGCAATGGAAGTTGAGGCCAAAAAGATGAGAAGAGAGGTGGCTGCTATGGAGAAGGAGGTGGCTGCAATGCGAGTGGAGAAGGAACATGAAAGCAAGTCGAAACGACTTGGGAATTCAAAGAGCTCAGTCAACAGTTCTCAGTTGCTCCCTGGAAGGTATGCCTTTAGTTTATAATGTGACTGCAATTAATGATGTCATTTTCTGCATATAATTCTCCAATAGGGGCTGATTTATCACCTGATCCCAACACCACCCTACCCTTTGTTAATGCATGACTGTTTTGTCATATTCTGCCTAAAGATCACTGTTAATACTAACTGAGAAAAAGATTATTCCGCACAGCAGCAACTATGCATACAAGAATCTCTTTGAAAGATTCTCATGCACGGTTTTAAATGAGAAGACACCTTATATTTCTTATATTATTCTTTCAAAACACATTGATCTGTTCGCAGTACACATGAGCAACATATATTTTACCTTATATGTGGAAAAAATGTATTAGACACAAGATTAGGCTGGCAACCAAGTGGGGCCTCTTAGATGCAGTAATAATTTGTTATTTGACCAAGTCCCAAGGATTCGTTTCTCCTTTTTTGTCATTTTACAAATCCAGGCGTGTAATATTTGTGGCTAATAACCTGTATCCCCATTGTTTAGGCCCTCTATTGCAAAATAATGTTCCATCTCCTATTATAAGATAATCAATACTCCTAACATCCATAGAATGATGTCATCAATCTACCATTTTCTCTAGAGGATCCAGTCTGGTATACCTAGTTGTACAATGTGTGATGAACCTTATGATCTGTTACAAGTGTTTAGAAATTTTCATGAAAATTAGGCCTTGCACGTCTTTTACCTACCAAAGCATGCTTTATTCTACTTGCATTAAAGACCGGTAAATTAATGATGTGGTTGGTAAATCTCATATTCTGTCAATGTAATGGCACATTTATATTGAGATGTGATATGTAATCAATTCTTTCACAATGTGAATAGATCGGTATAAATATCATTTATAACAGATCACCTTCGGAATCTAGGACAGAATCCCAAATTTATGCAAAATACTTTGGGATGATTTCCATACATTTGGTTGATTTACTACCAATTTTCTTGTGTATTATGTATGCATGTGTTGTTAGTTTACAAGCCTTCTCATTTTTTAACTTTCCTCTTGCGTTAACAAGCGTTGCATATTTTAAGTGATTGGTGTATCCATGGTTCTTCATTATCTAATTTTTGGCTTTAGTTTGGTACCTCTCTATACCTGCCTTTTTTCTGTACCTATATTTGAAAAAGAAGAAAAAGGCAATGTCTTCAGTTGGTCATTTAACTTATCCAATTCAGCCACCTTTTCCTCCAGTGGTTTCATCAAATCATCTTTTGTTTTTTCGCCAACATCTCTCATTCATTTTGTTTTCACTTAGATGCGCATTTTCTATTTTAGAGAAATAGATCTTAGAGCATGTATATTTTCCTCAATAAGCTAGTATATGTGTTCAGAGTTGCTGTTTTTCTCCAATGGACATTGCACCCCTGGAATTAAATGCAACCTGTTTTTTGTTGATTTGCAATGTCCAATCATTATAGTGCTAATCATTTATCTTCAGAGCAAATAATGTGTTTACACTAAGACTTGACTTCTTGGCAACCCCCCGCATTAAATTGTGTTCGCCTTTCAAATTATAGTGGTTTGGATGATATTGATGAGTTATTTTGTGACATATTTACATGAACTCTTGTAGTGATGATGTCAGCTTAAATTGATCGTTGTGGATTTACCTTGTTGATAATGAGATGGAATCATGGGCCATTTATCATGGCTGACATAATAACATACCCTTTTCATTTTATTTCTCTTATCTATGTTATGGAGCAATTACCAAGAATTTTGAAAACTTGTGTGCAGGCCTATAGCAAGAAGTGGGATGACACGCAGTACGCAATAGCAGATAATCGATTGGCAGCATTGAGGATTCGGTCTTGTTATCCTTAAAATTTTCTAATTTTACTCTCTTTTGCTGTTGTTTGTATAATTGTAACAAGCATGCCAATGGCTCTTTGGTTGTGGGAAGAGAAGAAGAATGATGATCGAGATGTGTCGGGTGGGTGTGCTTCTGACTTAGACTGTAATGGGTGGTGGTTAGAAAAGAGCAAGAACGAACACGAGGATATCAACTTTGAGCTAACCTTTTGGCTGATGATGATAATATTTGAGTTGAGTGGCAGTTGAATGTGTTGTATAGGTAGCTAAGCTAAGCATGTTGGCTTATTATCCTTTGCCCCACATTTTCTCCTTTACTGTTTGCAGTTATATATTTCAAATCTGCAGTTAGTGTGATTGGTATTTGTTTGAGGGTTTGTCAATATTCTTGTTTTCACATCAAATTATCACCATTTTCCTCTCTCCCTCTCTCTCTGATTATTTATTTTGTGTAAAGCTCATTGCTTTTCTGAATGAGTAGTAGTGTGGTATGAATACAGTCTGTACAAATTATCTAGGGTGGGGGTGGGGTGGGGTGGGCTATCCTGTACCTTGTGGTCAAAATATTCTTTATACTGCTGAGATTTCGTTTTGTGTCAGAATAATTTGCTTTTGTCACGTGGCTGCACGTGCTTCTCTGTGAACTATCAACATTGCTTTGGCACCACAGCATCCTTTCCTTTTAGAATTTAAGGTGAGACTTACAACGTGAAGCATCCATGATTGTCTTCTTAGGCTGTGTTTGGACCTTTGAATTCCAAACTCGAAGTACCAAATTCACTGATATACTAACTAATGGATTTTAAATCTATCCCTCATCTTGAGTATGTTTTCTAGAGTCTCACACTTATCAATCCAAATGTGTCCTAGACTTTTCCCACTTAATGGGAATTTACCTTGTTTGTTTGGTGGGCATATCTTGAATTTTAACAAATACCAAGAATAGTTATAGAGATTTTTCAAAATGATCTTACATCATTATGTATTTATATTTCAAGAGATTTAAGAATTAAAAACTCTGAGTTTACACAGTAAATGTCTGTCGACATGCTTTCCTAAAATTCTGCAGGTATTTTTCCTTTGGTGTCGGAAAGTAATCTCACATATCACCATGGCTTTGTCTGCAAATTTATTAACAGTAGAATAGTATTAAGTAGAACATTGAGACTTGGTGAGATTGGTTTGTCAATAGCCATGTGGAGGGATGTCATTGGAAGTTGCAATAACGATACCAGAAAAACATCGTTATTTCATTTTGTCTTGTAATACTAAATTTGTAATATGGCTGCCTCAATTGATTAGGTGGCAATTATTACAAAGCTTTTGCATGATTGTGCTTAGAATTAATATTTTATGACTGGGGGTCTTCATAATCCTAACAAACCTAGCTAATGTGTTAAAATATGATTCGTTGTTGAGTTTTGTTTTTTTTGTTTAAGGAATGAGTAAATGTTTGAGTTTGTGAGGATGATGATTGATGAGAGGGTAAATTATATTTTATCATCTGAATTATTGTTTAATTTTATATTTTAGCATACAAATTTTTTTGTTTCACCTTATCATGTAAATTCTATAATTTATTGAATTTTGCCAATTCAAATAAATTATAATTGTAAACATACCTTGTATTTTGACAACTTGAGCAAATCATAATCATAGGTGTACCTCTAGTCATTTTGTCAACTCGATCAAGTCGTAGTCGTAGATGTATCTCTAATTACGCCTACGACTACGATTAGCTCGAATTGATAAAATGCAACAAATTGTAATATTCACATGACAAAGTGCAAAAAAAAAAAAAAAAAAAAAAAACTACATGATTTTAGATGATAAATTGCAATTTAATACACACAATTTATATAGACTGGTATTGAGTTCGATGCTCCTAAACTGCCTTATTAGACATTAGCTGCTACCGTATGATTTAGTGGCTAGCTACCCAGATTTTATAGAGTAAGCCGTATTAATTTCATATCTCAGCTCATATTATTATATGTTTTCAAGTATATGAATCTATTTGTAGTAGTTGCCTCAAGATAAAATGCATTAAGATATAATTTGTAAGTATCATTTGATTTAATAAATCATATTACAACAAAAGTTATTATTAATGATATCCAACAGAAGTGATTGTCCCTTCCTGGATGGAGTGTTACAATCTGATTTAAATTTACAAAGGTTTGTTTTTTTTTTTTTCCTTAAAGTGTTTTGTTAGCTTTATGTGTTAGTTAAATGGATTTATAATGTGATTTATTAGTTTTGTAATTGGTTTTTATAGAGTATTTCCTATTAATAAATGCGAAATTATAAATTACTAAAAAAAAGATATTCAATCATTCTCATATTAAAAAAGTCACGTTTCAAATAATAATTTTGTCGAAAAACAAAGAAAAATATCATGTTTCATAAGATTTTAATTGAAAAGCCTATACGTACCCTTATAACTAATTTGTGACTTATCTTTAAAAAAAAAAAAAAAAAACTAATTTGTGACTAGTTACAACAAATATAAATGATTCGACTTAAAGAATAAATATAGAGGCAAAAACTCGGTCCACCCCGTCCCTACACTCACCCACATCAATCTTTTTCTGTTTACAAACAGTTGAATATATGAATGTATATATTTTATAATATTAATATATTAATTGTACAAAAATAAATTACTTAATTGACAAGATACATCAATCTTTTCTGTTTACGCATGGAGGAAAAAAAGTACATACATATTGTTTCGATTAGGTTGAGAAATGTCTAGTTACATATATTTTAGGATTTATGCAACTCAAAATATAAATATAAGTGAGATTTTATGTCTAACAAAATATTGTAAATGGTAAAAAGTCAAACTTTACAAAATACACTAATTTCTTAAAATTTTAGTTGAGACCAATAAAACATTTCCTAAAAGAGGCTTAGTTACAAAAAGAACTCATAAACTTTCACATACCTGCAATTTTATCATAACTATTCGAATTTAACAAAATAAATAACGTTTTTGACATGGTTTTACAATTTGAATCACTATTTATTTTTAAATATTAACGCCTTCAATTGATTTTATATGTTGAACAACCAGTGACATATCTAAAATTTTGTTTTAAGGAAGATAATTTTTTTTCTTATCAAGATATTTAGCAAACTGAATACTTATATTTATATAGTAGACACATTTTTATAATATAAGAATATGAACTCTTATAAATTAATAATGTATATAAAAAATATCAAAAAAAAATTATGTATAAAAAGAAAAATTTTAACGTCCAAGAAACTACCACACCCAACCCCAAACAGGTCCATGTGAACAACACACAATCGCAAAATTTAGAACAATGATGATATCTAATGTGTAGAAATTAGTATGTTGTAATATATTATAGGAAAATAAACGATGATTCAATGGTAAATTATGTTAATTTCTTAATTCTTAATTATTTTGTAGAATTTGAAATATTACGTCAAATTATGCGCAAAAACTCCCATGCACCAGGTGCATGAGTCAGAGATCCATGCAATTCGGGTCGACCCGACCCGAATCCGTGTCTTTTGGATTTTTTATATTTTTTATTTTTTGGATTACCTTTATGTTATATTAGTTTTATGTTATATTAGTATAATCTTTATGTACAAATATCACCATCTTTATGTACTGGAACTTAGAAAAAAAGAAGAAAAATTTCAGCGTTTTTTTTGGATCAACATACCTTTATGTGATACTAGCAGTGCACCCGTGCAATGCACGGGATTAAATATAAGAAGTGTATATGATATTATCAGTATATTTAAATTGTTTGAATTTATATTTAGAGTCAATAGTACGTTTCAAGGCACGATTAATCAAAGTCATGTTAAATCACTTTAATCAACTTTTGATGTAATTATAAAAAGACATCTTATATATAATATAGTTCTTTGTATATATTTTTATTAAATTATTGTTAATATATATTTTATAAATTAAGATTTAATTTGAATTATGGCAACACCAAACTTAAAATATTGGAGTAAATCTCTTGTGAGACCGTCTCACGAAATTTTAATGTATTGCGTGAGACGGATCAACCTACAACCCAATTATCCACCACCCAAACCCAACAATTAACATGTTATTTATGGTGATGGGGCTCCGTCTCACGAAAACTATCCGTGAGACCGTCTCACATGAGTTTTTGTGAAAATATTGATATCTATAGAAATATCAATATTTTAAATTTACGAAAATATCAATGAATATAACATATATCAAATGTCAATATCAATAATATTTGAGTAAATTTATTGGGAAAATTTCAATTTTGACCCTGTAGAAAAGACTCGGGTCCGATTTTGGCCCCTAGGTTCAAAAAAGAACAAAAAATAATCAATTTTGGCCCTCTTCGTTAGTTTTTCTAATGGAAACATGAGGACATCTCTTTATTAGCATGTGTCAAATGTGTCATATATAGAGAAAAATATCAATTTTGACCTTATAGGAATGAAAATATATATTAGGATCGAAAAAAAATTCTTTGAAATTTATTATATCTTAGATTTTCGTACTATTTTAGTTTATTGACGATTTTGTTAATTCATTCGAATTTAATTTATGAATGTATGTAGTTTATTTTTAAATTTATAATTTTATTCATAAAAAAATGGAGAAAATGTTCTGGTGCTTCTTAATTCATTTTAAAATTTATTTATGAATCTATTCATTAGACTATTATTTATATTTTCACTCATTTTGGCATTTATTATATATTTTTGTAAATATGATAAAATCATATATATATATATATACTTAGTGTAATACACGGGATTTAATAAAAAAATTTAAATTTAGTGAAATTAAAAAAAATTAAATATAATTTACACAACAAAATTAAATTTATGATTTGTGCAATATATATCATCTAATTTAACAATAAATATAATAAAATATGATCAACAAATTATTTAGTTGTCAAAATATTTATTGCATTTGTAGATGATCATTTAAAAAAATTATTATTATTTTGAAAAGAATATATATTGCTATACCTATTATATTATTCAACCCACCCATCATATTTTTTTAGTTTGCTTTTTATTCTTTACATTTGTAACAACCCTCAACTTTTATTTTCAATTAAATGATACAAAATGAAAGTCAACATTTCACAAATAAATTCCACAGTTTATTTTAAATCATATATTTAAAAAATTATTTGATTTCAATAATTAATAAGTTTGAATAATAATTTTCAAACTACGCACCTTTATTTTAGTTTTTTTTTCTTTTGTATCTATTTATATTTTTTCTTTACATTTTAAATTTAAAAAATTTCAAATATATAATAATATCTATCATTGAACTCTAACATATGTTATTTAAATAAAAATAATTAATATTTATATATTATTTATTATTTAGTAATAATAATATTTCTTATCAACTTTAAATTTGTGGCAATTAATTAGCATATTTAATATGAAAACATTGTAGGTTTGTCATGTGACTCTTTGGTCTTACTTTTGTATATATAAAGATATATATATATATATATATATATATATTCTAAATTTATTTTCTATAACAGTATAATTTTATTTCGATAAATTATAAAAATATTGAAAATTTATTTTCACAACTATTATTTATTTTTGTAATAATATTGAAAGTTTATTTATATTTCATAACTATTGTTTTCTTTAAATTTTATAATTCTTTCATATATATAATGCTTTTGATAATTTGTTTTCACAATTTCAAATGATCATCTCAATGATTTTATTTTAAATTATTAGTTTTTTAAATATATTTTATAAATTATTAGAGAGATTTTTAAAAATTTCACTAATTAAATACAATTTTTGTATATTTATAATTTTTATGAGGAAAAAATTCAATTTGAACCCTGTAGGAATGAGTTTTATCCACTATCTATTGGCCCAACTGCTAACGGCCACGTGACTTGCACATGTCAGGGCGTTAAATATATAACGAAAATCGATCAATGGGTCAAAAATGCCTATTGAAGGACCAAAATCGGGGACCAGAGGCATTCCTATGGGGCCAAAATTGAATTTTTTCCTAAATTTATTGCACCATACGACTTTTAAGAACCTTTTGAAAGTTTGACCCAAACATTTTTCATCTTGGTATAGAGCAGCTACAATAGTTTGTTTGCATCAAGGTTGCATTAATAGTCTCTTATCACATAGAATTCTATGATAATTTATTTTCATTTTCAGAGCTCTACTACTTTCTCCAATTTGTTTTTACCTCATAGAATTTTTTGATAACTTATTTTCATATTCAGAACTCTACTATTTTCTTCATTGTCTTATCTTCTTTACATTTGCACTCTCTAGTTAACAACTTTACGTTTGTTGACCATGATGTGATTTCCACTGAACATTATATGAGAGAGATGCGATTATATCTCGACTTTTCAAATGCTTAAAAGATGGTGATATTTGTTGAAATATTGCAAGCAAACATGATGTCATATGGGTGGGACTGATCTCTAAATTATAACACTATGTCTTAAGATATATAAAATAAAAGGTTTATATCAAAATCAATAACAGGGTGTAAAACAACAATATTTATCTGATATAACAAAATATGATATAATAGAACTTATATGCAATCTCAATCTGATGACAACAAAATCTGATATAATAGAGTGATGTAAAAAATATATATGCAATATCAATCTGAATCTGATGTAACAGATCTCAATCAATCATATGATATAATAAATTGCTAAAGGAAACTGATATAAAAAGTTATATGACAATCTCAATCTGATATAACAAAATCTAATATAATAGATCTCAATAATTGCTAAAGGAAAGTGATATAAAAATTATATGACAATCTCAATCTGATATAACAAAATCTAATATAAGAGATCTCAATAAATCTAATGTAACAGAAATCAATCTTAATTTGATATAGATCTCAATAATTGCTAAAGGAAAGTGGTATAAAAAATTATATGACAATCTCAATCTGATATAACAAAATCTAATATAAGAGATCTCAATAAATCTAATGTAACAGAAATCAATTTCAATTTGATATAATAAAATCTGATATAATAGGTTGACCACAATCTCAATCTGATGTAACAAAAGTCTCAATCTGATTAATTTGATATAATATAATGCTAATTTTTTTTTATTAATCTGATATAATAGAATGCTAAAAAAATGTGATATAAAAAAATTACATGACAATCTCAATTTGAGTCTAAAAAAATATCAAAAACTCTGATATAACAAAATCTAATATTATAAAAATCTGATTAGAACAACTCTAATATAACAAAATGTAATATTATAAAAATTTGATTAGAACATGATATTATGATTGCTTCCCCATCCCTAGATTAGATTCATCACCTCAATGAATGCCATCCTAGATGTTCGAATTCAACAATGGTCGCATCATTCAAAGCAGCAAGAGCTTTCATCCAGGTGTATGCATCTGACATGATATCACCAACGTTCAATTCTTTTATAAGTTTTTGACTACATACAACAAACAATTTTTCAAGAAGAGGGTCATAAAGCTTTTATATGACATGAAACTTATTTCTGCTTACAAATATTTTCATCTTTTCTAAATAATGCATGAGTGTGCCTTTTCAATCATTAACTCTTTGCAACAACAAAATAAACTGAAAGCAATTAAGCAAACATGATTTAGGAATTAAACAAAGGATAAACCGACATGTTGAAACAACTAAGTGTTTTTTAAGGATAATGTTAGTGCTAGTGATATTAAAAACAGATATAGAGGTTGAAATTATTTGTTCATAATCCAAAGACACCAAATACAAAAAATCAAGAATTGTAGTCTCAATAGAAAATCTGATTGTCTCAAGAAGTATAACAAAATAGGCCATTTGTTTGTTCATAATCCAAAGACACCAAATACAAAAAATCAAAAATTGTAGTCTCAATAGAAAATCTGATCGTCTCAAGAAGTATAATAAAATAGGCCATCTACCACTCTCTAAGTTGTCAAAGACTTATGAATAGAACATGAGAATAAGCATGAAAACATATTTCAAATCATTGCACCATCTTTTTCAAGTGTTATTTATGAAATACTGTTATCCCATTTTTAAACTGCTAAGACAAAAATAGAACATGAGAATAAGCATGAAAACATATTTCAAATCATTGCACCATCTTTTTCAAGTGTTATTTATGAAATACTGTTATCCCATTTTTAAACTGCTAAGACAAAAATACTGCTATCCCATTTTTAACACAAACATGTATAGTAAGATTTAAAATCAACAAAAATCACAAATAAAAATCAGGATTAAGATCTATGTAGCAAACTCAGAGGAGAGACAATGTACTTATATAGGAACTAACATTATGATAGAATAAAACATATGATTAAATAGAATGTGTGCATAAACTACACTCTAGAATATCAACTACAAATGATTAAATAGAGTGTGTGCATAAGCTACACTCAAGAATATCAACAATAAAGTAATGAACAATCAAAAGCTATACCCACCGTGCGATACACGATTCTAATAATATTTCACATGATGAATTATATCACCTAAAATTAATGGAAAAAAATGAAATTAGAAAATACATTAAATATAATATTAATAATATAAAAAAAGGAAAGATTTTTCTAAAGAAGCGTTTTTCTCATTATTTAAAAAAAATTACATTAAAAGAAATATTAACATTCTATTTTTAGTAAGAAAAATTTAACATGAAAAATATTTGGTTACCATATTTGGAATATACCTATAAATATGAAAAAAGTTTGGTTACCATATTTGGAATGACTTCTGCTATTATATACTTATAGATATAAGTTATATCAATCATTGTAAAAATGAATTGCGTCTAAGTATTCAATAAACGTAAGTCAAATTACTTCAAAAAAAGAAATATTTCATTAACTCAGCATAGACTTCAATATATGTAATGAAAATTATAAATAACTTAAGAATGTAATACAAACCAAATGTCTTAAAAGAAAATAAACTTATTATATCAATCCGATAACTTCAAGAATATAATACATACAAGAAATATTTTATAAACTTAACTCAAATGACTTCAATATATGTAATCAAAATTATAAATGACTACATAATATAATACAAACCAAATATCAATAAACCAAAAAAAATTAATTATATCAATCTGATAACTTCATCTAATATAAATCATATCAGTCTGATGACTCAACCCAAATGACTTAGAAAAAGAAAGCTCAAAAAATATAATGTATGTCTATAAATATTTCATAAACTCAAGTCAAATCACTTGAATATTGCGCAGTTATTTTATGACAATTAACAAATAAATTGAGTTTAAATATTCTATAAACTCAACTTAGGTAACTCCAATATATCTTCGAACACTGAATATACAAATTATATCAATATGATGATTTAATATAATTCAACTCAGATAACTTCTATATTATATATTTTTGATCTGCAATATATCTTCGATAAACTGAATAGTCTAATAATATCAATACAATACTTTAATACAACTCAACTCAAATAACTCTTATGTATTTTCGATAAACTGAATAGACTAATTGTATCAATCAATATTTTCGATAAACTGAATAGACTAATAATTGTAATATGATACTTTAATACAACACAATTCAGATAACTCCTATATATTTTTGATAAACTGAATAGACTAATTGTATCAATCTGATAACATGAGTAGTCCCCCAATTACGCTCCAACAAAAAAAAAAGAAAAAAAGAGAAAAAAAAATCAATGTGATCGACCGTCGAAACTGATGTTACTACAATTGGAAATATAACCCAACAATTCCCACAATCACGCTCCAAAAAAAATAGAGAAAAAAATTAATGTGATTTAGAGATCCGTCAAAATATGTAACATTGAAAATCTGATAGTACTAAATATATAGACGAAGATGAGACCACAAGATATTAGAAAATAGAAAAAGATTAGACAAAAAACAGATCAGAAAATAAAAAATATATGAAATGTAAAATAGTAAAATACAAAGAAAACAGATAAAAAAAAAGATAATCAGAAAAAAAAGATATAAAAAAATAATACCAAAATTCAAGATTTAGACAAAGAAAACATATCAAAAAAATAGAAAAAGATTAGATCAGAAATTCAAGATTTAGACAAAGAAAACATATCAGAGAAAACATATCTCAACATATCAGAAGATATCAGAAAATAAAAAAAGATTAGACAAAGAAACAGATCAGAAAATAAAAAATATATGAAATGTAAAATAGTAAAATAAAAAAGATATAAAAAAATAATACCAAAATTCAAGATTTAGACCAAGAAAACATTTCAGAAAATAGAAAAGATATGAAATGTAAAATCATTAAAAACAACATATCAAAAAATAGAAAAAGATTAGACAAAGAAAACATATTAGAAAACACAAAAACTCCTGTGCACCAGGTGCATGAATTTAAGATCCGTGCAATCCGGGTTGATGCGACCCGGATCCGCGAATTTTTAATTTATTTTAATTTTTTTTTCCAAATTTTTGTCCTGACCTTTATGTTATAAATGTATGACCTTTACATTATAAATGTGTGACCTTTATGTACAACTATCTCTACCTTTATGCACTGTAACTTAGGAAAAATCTTCATTTTTTTCTAAGTTACAGTACATAAAGGTCATGATAGTTGTACATAAAGGTCACACATTGACAACATAAAGATCACAACCTGAAGCAAAAAAAAAAAAAAAAATTTAAAAACACGCGGATCCGGGTCAAAAACTGGGTCGATCCAACCCGGATCCGCGAGTTTTTAATTTTTTTTTCCCAGATTTTTGTCCTGACCTTTATGTTATAAATGTATGACCTTTACATTATAAATGTATGAGCTTTACGTTATAAATGTGTGACCTTTATGTACAACTATCTCTACCTTTATGCACTGTAACTTAGGAAAAAAATGAAGATTTTCAACACAATTTGTACTATGTACCTTTATGTTAATGTGACCTTTATGTTATAATATGTCACCTTTATGTACAAATATTCTGACCAAAAGGTTAGAATATTTGTACATAAAGGTGACATAAGATAACATAAAAGTCGCATTATTATCACATAAAAGTGTACAGTTCAAATTAGATTTTTTTTCTTAAAAAAAGATAGAGATAGATGATTAACGGCGGTTTTTGATTTTTAAATCTTACGCATAAAATGAATTTTTTTTTCCTATTATCCTTAAACATGTTGCATTACCAAATTGTCCTTAGTTCTTAATAAAATTACCATTTAGTTTGACTGACTTCTGTTATTATATATATATATAGATAGATAGATAGATTACTCATACATTTTAGTTATGCTAGTTGCACATTTATATATAAGGTAAGAATATTTGTACATAAAGGTGACATGAATATAACATAAAAGTAACATAAATATATCTTAGTGCAATACTTTAACTTAAAAAAAAAAAATTGTTGACCTTTATACTATGTTAGTCATATCTTTATGTTATATTAGTCATACCTATATATACAAATATCATACCTTTATGTAAACCCTTAACTCAAAAAAAAAACCCTAATTTCACCACAAGTTGTACATTTATTTACCTTTATGTTATATCAATCATACATTTATATTATATTATTTATACATTTATATCAATATAAACATACCTTTATGTAATATATAAATGTATATATAAACATAACTAAAATGTATGACTAACATAACTAAATGTATGAAAATTTTTAATAATTGTCTGAAAATATGTTAAGGTACAGGTAAAAATTTAAAAGATATGTTTAATACTACGTAAAAATATGTTTAGCACTACATAAATGTATGACACCTTAGATCGAATTTGGACGAATTTGCACGCGACCTTATGATGCATGCGGATGCGTGGCTGCGCATAAGGGGTAAGTGCACGATTTCAAATCTAGGCAATAGGTGCACAAAATTTTTTATCAACTTCTAATTACAATCAAATAAAGAAACTTTTAGATTATAAATTGGAATACACTCATATTTTAAATTGATTTTTGCATTTAACAGTTTTTATTTTTACAATTATTCAGGAAAAAAAAAAGTACTGCACGTTGGAAGCAATTCCCACGTCGTCGACCGTTTTTCTCGCAATCTCTCTCTCTCTCTCTCTTCTCTCTCAGACTGAGATTCAATTACCTTAACAAAGTAGCCCAAGAGATCCAATCCCATTTTCTCAACATTTACTGCATTTTTTACATCTCCAAATATGGCGACAATGGAAAGCTTGATCGGCTTAGTCAACCGAATTCAAAGGGCGTGCACCGTGCTGGGCGATCATGGCGGTGAAGGCATGTCTCTTTGGGAAGCCCTTCCCTCCGTCGCCGTCGTCGGTGGCCAGGTCTTTTATATATACATTCCACATTTTACTTTTCCATGATTTCCTGTCTACAATAGTATCATATTATTTTGTCTTCTGAATTTGATATAGAGTTCGGGAAAATCATCCGTCCTCGAGAGCGTCGTTGGGAGAGATTTTCTGCCTCGGGGATCCGGTTAGATCTCCGACATTCTCTGTTTATTCATTTTTGTTGCCCTTTTTGGTTTCTTTTGGTGAAGATTTGTTTTATGCATCTGATGCACACCGATCAGCATTATGATCTTATGAACTTTATTATCCTATCTTATCATAATGCTTGTTGATTAGCATTTTGAGTTGTAGTGTTAAATGAAGAATTTGAAAGGTAAAGTGTTGATGCTATCCATTCCTTTATAGTCACAGCTTATTCTATCAAATGTAGTGCTACTGGAGATTGTCAATTGATCTAAGTGGTGTTTGTTTTTGGCTCTGTGGGAAGTGGGGAACGATACTTTGAGTCTTGATCAGTGTACAAGTGATAGTTACCATGTCACTGGGAGATTTTTGCATTACACTTTCATATGATCTGTGAATATGATGGTCTTTCTAAATACTGACAAGCTGAGAGTTCATTGAAGGACCACCCTTTGCATGATTTACTTTTGTCAACCTATGGAATGGTGATATGTTGTAAAATAATGAAAACACAGAGAGAATAACGAGTTTCAATTATGTGATGACAAGATGAAATTATTTATACTTGTTGGATTCATGGCTGCATATTAGAGTGCTTTTCCTCGCCAGCTAATTGGTGTAGGCTACAGGGAATAGGTCATATGGCTAATCAGATCTTGTTCATGAAAAAAGTATAGGAATATACATTGTCTGAAATTACTACATTGTATTTTATGATTTGTAGATTAATTGGTTATCGAACACAAATGCAGTTGTTATTATCTGAAAAATTTGGAACTATACTGAAGTGGGGTCAACAATTGTAATCATATATTTTAGTTGTCATCTTTAAGGCATTGTGACGAGGAGGCCATTGGTGCTGCAACTCCATAAAATAGAGGGACAGTCAGAGTATGCAGAATTTCTACATGCATCGAAGAAGAAATTTGTTGACTTTGGTAAGTTAGTTTCTAATCACTTGTTTTTTGGTTACTGTTTTATGGTAGATTCCCAAGATTTGCTGACTTTGGTATGAAACTTTCTATTCTCTTTTGCGTTTTTTGGTGGCTATTTCGTGGTAGGCTCTCTTTTAATATGGTAGGCCTCCTCTTTTACTATCTTGAGAGCTGAGTCCAAAGGACATGGAGATTCACATGATTGCATGGTTACCTCTTTTTGAGCAGCATTCCTGTCTTTGAAATCCTTTTGATAGTAGATTTCAGTATCTGGCTCACAATAATTTCTATAGGATTGTGGAGCTGATGGGTCGTAATTAAATTCATATACCTGTTTGACACCCCATACAATACGAGACAATCTTAATTAGAAAGTTAGATAGGAGAGTTAGTCAGGAAGCGAGAATCACATAGGGAAATTGTTGAAGGATACTATTTTTATGCTTGATACAACATCCTTATAGGTATAAAGAATATGCAGGATTTTCTAGAGCGTTTCTGGATATGATTACTACATGTAATGTTACATTTAACAACTAACATAATGACCATTGAAGTTGATTTTTGTCAATCTTTCCCATAATGTCCATTCCAGTGAGTCAGTCACTCAATTGAAATGGATATATTCACTGAGATTTCTGACAATTAAAATGGAATACATTAAAAAAATTCCCCTTTCTCCAGCTGATTTTCCTCTATGGCAACACATATCCTTCATGCATAATGCATATCATCTCCTTTTGGTACTTTCTTTGTTAATATTGTGCTTCAGCGAAACAAGTTTAGTATGTTTTTTATCCTTGATTTATGCTTAAAGACTTTTTAACATAATTAAATGTTTTTAGGATCTTATACAAAATTATTCTTAGAAAAAGACATATTTGTAGTGTGCAATTTATTTGTAAATTGGTCTATTTCCCTTAACTCTCTTTCTTCATGTTACAGAAGCTTTAGAATGGAACTAGTTTCTTTAGAGGGCCAATTTATCCATTTGTCTTTAGAACTACATGTTTTGAATTTTCTGTTCCAAATTGGCTGCTTAAGAGTGAAGTAAAACTTAGTGGTTAAGAGGAGGCCGCATTTTAGCAGTATTTTCAGCATCTTGTACAAAGCTAGTAAGTTGTTCGTTAGTTACTTGTAAGCTATTCTGTCATTAAGTTCCTAATTTTTTCTTTTGCGTCTATCAAGCAATCACATGAACAAAATAGGTATAATGTGCAATTAAGATAATTATGTATAATCAAATAGTTGTACAGTAAGTGTAGCTTTCGACATGCTAACCTTCTGCTTTGTACTAGTGCTTTAACTTTACCTAAAATTATTGCATTAAAGTATTTTAAAGGACCTTTATACCCAATTTCATCCATTTCATAATATGAGGCTTCATGGAAGAGAGAACTAGTCCTTTTTGTGACCTTGTTTTGTCAACTCTGAATTTAGGTGAAATGTGTGATACTCTGTGTTATATGTTTGGAAAAACTTAGAGGAAGGTAGCTTATTTATATGTTAATGAGAGCATGTGCATAGATAGAACACAATGGAGGGATATGATCCATATAGCTGATCACACGTAGGGAGAAAAGCTGAAACGGCTCTTGTTTTTTTATGGAGGAAGATGACTGTTACATGTGCCAAAACTCGAAACATATATATCTCAGGATAGGCTCTTGAGGTAATTGGTATCCTTGGAAGCTTTAACAAATTTTGTATACTGTGTAGTTCTTTTGATGGCTACTCAAATTGGTTGGTGGATTTCTAAACTGGCTCATAACCGATGAGAATTCTATTTATTCTCCAATAGATATGCCATTATCTTTCTATGGCTGAAATCTCATTTGGGCTGTGTGTACAACCTTGATGTCTTATTTTTTCTTTTTAAAAAAATATGTTATTGCTATCTTCTAATATTGAGTATCCAATAAGATGGCAATCCAGTGCAGTTCTATTACTGATCCTGAGTCCCTGACTCACCTCTGAAATTGCTTATAATTACTGCCCTTGTTTTGACAGCATATATATTTGAGTAATTTATTCAGCCTTGCACTTCTTATTCATAAATAGGCATTTTTGGATGGTGCAGCTGCTGTCCGTAAAGAGATAGCAGATGAGACGGACCGCATAACAGGGCAGACCAAACAAATTTCCAATGTTCCTATCCACTTGAGCATTTATTCTCCTAATGGTTCGTCACTTCTTACTTTATTCAATCTCAGCCTCAATATTCTTGCTTAGTTTAAACATGAAGCACTTCTTGGTATTCTATTGTTTTTACTTCATGAAATGCTATTTCTTTTGAGTAAATTGATCTTGAGGATTAAAAACATTATGATACCTTAAATTTTAACTCCGTGTCCATCCAAAATAATGATGCTTGTTATGTAAGTAATGGATGGATATGCTACCCCTAATGCTCTAAATGATAGCTTATTCTTTTCATGAACAATTTTATATGAAGCTTGATAAAGTCATGTCTAGGTGTGAGTCACAATCTGTATATTGCTAATAATTTGAATCAGATAGACTACAACTCTTTATGGATCATCGATTTCTCTTGAGCATGCTATGGATTTATGCCCACTTGTAAACGTGAGTTTATAGGAAGCCAAATTATAAATCACATGAATTTAGATAAGTATTGATTCATGTCCTCTTCCAAGTTATGTGTTGAGCCTAGTCAATGGAGAACTACAAATTTAAAGGAGACTTCTTGGTGGAATGGAATAAATCGCTGAAGTTTCTATATTCTTTCGAATTCACTCAAATGGTTCATTTGTATGATATCCGGTTTACATGTTTTTTCTGTTGCAGTCGTAAATTTGACACTCATTGATCTCCCAGGATTGACAAAGGTAGCTGTAGGTAAGGACCAAACCGTGTGTGTGTGTGTGCGTGTGCGCGCGCGTGCTCATATGATAAACTGAGCGAGACAATTTTTTTATTTTTCAGAGGGACAGCCAGATAGTATTGTAGAAGATATAGAAATGATGGTCCGTTCTTATGTTGAGAAGGTAGAAACACAACTTTATTGATATTATCAATACTTCTGAGCATATAATATCATACTTGTTGATGTTTTGGTTTCAATTGTTGGCTTTGACTATTAATGCTCTTCCTGTACACTACTTTACAATTGGAATAGCCACATGATGGATCACCCTACCTGTCAGCCATATACCCCCAGTTACAAGATTTTCTTTTACTGGATTTCTGAAGTCCATTAGTGATTAGCGAAAAAACTTTGTTTGATGCTCAATATGCCAAAACATCAAAATTAAGAAATTAAGATTTTCATATGCTCGTAGATCTGTAATGCTGGAAATGAATACTTTCTTCTTCACTTTCAACAGCATCAGATATTCAGATGGCAAAAATCGTAACCTGATCAATGTCTTTTTTTAAGGTATTCTGATGTATCCAAAAAGACCAGACAACACGATATCTTAGACTCAGTATCTTACTTATTGCATTGTATTCTTGGAAATTGTCATATGTTTCTAATTTAATTCCATATATGGCCGATCATTAGTGTTTTTGTTAATTCTAGTAACCTAAATTATGGGTGGAACTTAGTGTCCATATTGTATACTTGAAGACATATATACAACCTTGGTTTTTTAAGATTTAAAATATAATAATTTGTTCAAATGGTTTGTTTCTTCATCTGTGTATCTAAAGAAGCCAAATCTGGTCTATGTTTTCTATTTGGTTTTGTCTTACATAGGTGGGTATTACCTCGATGACTCCATCATATTGGCTATGATTTTTTAAGCATTTAAATCTCAGAGTGGTTATCTGTCAGCACCTGAATTATTCTCCTCTTCTCTTTTCTTTCTGAATGTTCACTTTTGCAGCCAAATTGCATTATTTTGGCTATCTCTCCTGCTAATCAAGATATAGCAACTTCCGATGCTATAAAGCTTGCAAGAGAAGTTGATCCAACTGGTACTACTTAATAGTCTATTACTTCTATCTGTTCGCTTTTGTTTATATGTATGCATGGTGTATTTTAACAATCATTTGAATGAACAATCTAAAAGTGATATTTTTCTTCTTTTTCTTATTTTCTTTCTAATTTTAGGTGAAAGGACATTTGGAGTGTTGACTAAACTTGATTTGATGGATAAAGGAACCAATGCACTTGATGTATGGCTTATCTTTGTTATTTGCTTAAATATGACTTTGAAATCTACAATATTGATTTTCAGTACTACCAGAATTCATATTTTGTACCATATTCTACATCATGCAAGTTAGTAGCTACTTAATTTACTTTGAATTATATGCCTACTTCAGGTACTTGAAGGTAAAGCATACAGGCTCATGCATCCCTGGGTGGGAATAGTGAACCGTTCACAAGCTGATATCAACAAGAATGTTAACATGATTTCTGCTCGTCAGAAGGAGAAGGAATATTTTGAAACCAGCCCAGAGTATGGACATCTGGCTCATAAAATGGGATCAGAGTATCTAGCAAAACTTCTCTCTGAGGCATGTAAACCCACAATTGGAATTTATATGATTATCCCTTACAGTTGTATTGTTTTCTGAATTTATTATCATTAACTAAATAATTTTATGATTACATCTCATCTTCCTTTGACATGCCTCAGCATTTGGAGAGGGTTATCAGGCAGCGCATTCCCAGCATTATTGCTCTAATAAACAAGACAATTGATGAGCTCAATGCTGAATTGGATCGTATTGGAAGGCCCATTGGGGTAGATGGAGGGGTAATAGCAGAATCCTCATAAAACTAATATAAGTCAAGATTAGGTTAAATGCTTTGTTATTTTCAGTCTGAAATGTTTTGCATCATGTACAGGCGCAGCTCTACACAATTTTGGAAATGTGCCGTGCATTTGATCGGATTTTTAAGGAGCATCTAGATGGAGGGTAATGCTCATTTTGTTTATATGCATATATTAATAAAATATTTTGGTAAAACAAATTTTTTGTTCGGGTCCAACAATTTTTTTACTGTTCTGAGTCTTCTGACCTCTTGTCAAAATGCAAACAACTAGAGAATTTAAGTTGATTAGTAAATATGTGGTGACAAAAAAGAACAATTAGCTTCACAATCGAGTCAAGAAAGACACACAACAACCATTACACTTTTGTATACATGGAAGTATCAGTTTCTTCAATGCAGGGTCTTTGAGATTTTTGACCATTATATGGAAGTGCGAAATTAACGAAGTGCATGTTTACTATGTGGAAATTTATTAAAATTTGCAGTACTGGATTTTTGATGTCTATAAAACAAAACTTGACACATGATAGTAGTGAAGATATGGCAACTCTTGACACAAATGTTTCCTGATTCACAAGTTTTTACATTGGCTTCACATAGATTTTCTAAAACCTTATTTGTAATATGTTGAAGTAAAGATTAAGTTTCACAGGAGGCCAGGTGGAAATAAGATATATGGCGTCTTTGATCATCAACTACCAGCCGCTCTCAAGAAACTCCCATTTGATCGCCATCTCTCACAAAGTAATGTTCGGAAAGTTATTACGGAAGCAGATGGGTATCAACCTCACTTGATTGCTCCTGAACAAGGATACAGAAGATTAATTGATGGATCACTTGGCTATTTCAAGGGGCCTGCTGAAGCTTCAGTTGATGCGGTACCTTCTTTAGTATTTTTAATAAACTTTTAAGCAGAGTGCCTAAGACTTGCTTATATACTTTACTCATAGTGTCATGCATGTGAAAGAGGTTGCTTCATTGCGAGTCTTAGTAATAGTGTCTAGGAGCATGACTTGCTTTTTATGTTCTTCCTAGATTAAGAGAACATGCATGCTGGTTTGTTCTATCTGGAATTATATCCAAATTAATCTTCACCCTCACTTTTAATGTTTTTGCAGGTACATTTCGTTCTGAAAGAACTTGTAAGAAAGTCACTTGCTGAAACAGAGGTAAACATTTTTGGTTAAAAGAATTGTTTGCGAATGATATGTTTTGAGATGCATAATCACAGTTCTACAGTGGGAAACATTCTTTAAATAGAAAGTTAATTATTTCACACATGCAGGATTTGAACTAATGTATTGTAAAGGTCAGCGGCAACTTATCAGTCAATACTTTGAGATTAGGTTTCAAATTTAAGGGCTATATATCTTTCTTACTGGTGGATTTGAAGACATAGGAATACCAATACAAAGAAATTGTAATAAATTTTTATGCAACTAAGCATAATTGACTCTCTCATTGATTTCCATGGTATAGAACTATTAACAGCCTTTTAATTTTTATTCCATTTTGGAATGGTGAAACAATACCAGCATTTTGACCAAAAAAGATTGTTTGGTGTCCATTCCCATGAAATATTTAAGCGAGTCACCTCTTTATCTTTTACTGAAAAGACTACTTATATATATCTGAATACCAGTAGTTGTCTAATAGATTGTGATTTCTTCCTCCATGTAAAATGAATGTCCATGTAGGAATTGAAACGATTCCCCACGCTTCAGGCTGATATAGCAGCTGCTGCAAATGAGGCACTGGAGAGATTTCGTGATGAAAGTCGTAAGACAGTTTTACGGCTGGTGGAAATGGAGTCTTCTTACCTAACAGTAGAATTTTTCAGGAAGCTAAATGCAGAACCAGAAAAAGAGAAACCAAATAGTTCATCGGCTTCAAATGCAGATCGCTATGCTGACAATCATCTAAGGAGAATTGGTATTCCATTCCACACTTGAATGTCTACCTGTCATTATGCTTGTTTGAGTAAACATGGATAAGCATTGTAACATGTATCATTGTTTTCACTTAGATAACATGCTACTATTTGTTTGATAACAGGTACAAATGTGTCTGCATATGTTAATATGGTCTGTGATACCTTGAAGAATTGTCTTCCAAAGGCTGTCGTTCATTGTCAAGTTCGAGAGGCTAAAAGATCACTGCTAAATCAATTCTATGCTCAAGTCGGAAGAAGGGAGGTATACATAACTTACATTATAAGATGCTTAATTATTTTACTGTGAAGGAAAATGTTTAGCAGAAAAAAATGACAGATAAAACCTGATGTATGCTATCGAAATTTGTGTGTAGAAAGAGCAACTCGGTAAAATGTTGGATGAAGATCCATCACTAATGGCGAAGAGGGAGGCTATAGCCAAGAGGCTCGAACTGTACAAGTCAGCACGAGATGAAATTGACTCGGTTGCATGGAAGTGATGAGGATGATACTCAAAATTGATGGCATATTCTTTCTTGCATTTGTGACGATGAGATTCTGAACATGATACGACACCATTGGAAGAGCTTTCAGTGAGTGATTATCTACTCTTTATGTATTTAACATTTTCTTCACTTCGAACCGTTTATGAGTTTATGTAGACGGCATCTTTATATGATTCTTTGATTGTGAATCTTTATAGCAAATGAGAATTGGCAATGACCCAATCTAGCAAGGTTTGTAATTTCAATGAGAGATTTTGCTGTGTTTTGCCTTCTGCGATGAACAATATTTCTCCCCTTACTTTGATATTGTATATACATTGTCACATAACCACATGTTATCTGCTCATTTATTAGTAATGGAATCGTCATGGTCAGGATACCACTAAAAGATTAGTGATTTTGAAAATAACTTTGGAATTCACAACTTGACTAGCTAAAAAATGCATAATAATTTATAAGATTTCATGTTAGAGATCCAAAATTGTAATATAATTTTAATTATTACCACTAAAGTAATCCAAAGTAGAGAAGAGGAAAGGATCAGTCTCATGGTTTTGCATCTTTATGCTCATAGCAGAGGGAAGGATCTTGATTGTTTCAAGCATCAAATGTAGTAAAAAAGGCAATAACAAATTTGAACAATATATATATGAAAATTGTAGGATATCTCCAAGCTAGCATTATGATATAATTAATGAAACATAAAAGGGAATACAAGCTAATAATGTCATAAATGTGAATTTTCTGAGAACTAGGAGAACCTCCACAAAATGCCCACTCAGTGAAATAAGAATTACAAAAAGTAGCACACTCAAACAACATATGTATCTACAAATACTACACCATTCCTACAAAAGTTTTTTTTTCTTTTTGGAAAGCTAGAACCATGAAAGTTAAACTCAGTAAATATCAGATGTAGCAGATCTCATAGATCAGAATCTTGCTTGGTAGCTAAGCACAATTCATGCAATTCATTCAGAATCCACTCTTCCCCTGTGTGTCCTCCTAAGACCAAAACCCTCGTTCCCCCAACGACACACGTACTATGGCCCCACGCAAACTTCGGAGGCTGCCCGGGGACGTTTAGAGCCCTCCATGACGGCTTATCTTCTGCAGGATCCAACAGAAAGAGCTGTGACGGAGAATGAAGCCCAGCTATAGAGCCACCAAAGACGATGATCCTTCCACATGGCATTGTTAAGGCTACATGGTCGAGTCGTGGTGGTGGAACCACTGCATTCTGGCCCCCAACCCCAGTCAACGCACCACACTCGAGTTGTCTCCACTGCGGCTTCTCATCCTCCAGATCGATGGTGTATGCCTCCCCTGATCGCAGCTGTAGGTGCCCCGTCTTTGCAAGGCCACCGAACATCAATATCTTTGTTCGTCCATAAACAGAGAGCGAGTGTCCTAGTCTAGATGGTGGGGTCCAGGATGTGGGTATCTCCTTCCACATTGGTTTCGCCATGTTCAGATCCAACAAAAACGTATCGCTTAGGAGCACTCCTGCATCTGTGCATCCACCGGAGACGACCAACTTAGATCCCTCTAGTGTGCAAGAACTATGCCATGATCTAGGTAGTGGAGGAGTTCCACCAGCGATTTCTTTCCATGTTGGCTGCTTTGCATCCAAATCAAGAACGAATACATCATTGAGCAATCCTTGCCTCCCACAGCCACCAAAAATCACCAACCAAGAACCGTTTAGGGATGACAATGTATGGCCCCAGCGCCCTGGAGGAGAAGACTTAACACTCACTCTACGCCATTCTGGGTTTTCTGAGTCGAGGTTGAGAACAAATGTATCATCCATTGGCTGCATATTCACTCCTTCTCCTCCAAACAAAACCAGCCTATTCCCTGCAGCACATGCACTAAAATTGCAACGTGAAGGCTCTATTGCACCTCCAACGGTGAACTTCTTCCAACAAATTGCTTCTAGAGTCGTGAGCTCCCTAGCCAAACGTCCCCATCCTAGCTTTTTAGTCATCAACTCTAAAGCACCTGTGACATCTCTTCCCCATGCATTTTGACATACCATTTTCCGTACATGGTCGTTCTTAGTTAACTGTCGAATCCTTCTACAGACAGATCCAATCGACGCAACATCCCTTGGTGTTAACCGTGATAAAATATTCTGAGCTATTACTTCATCAGATAGCTGAAGAATCCCACATACTTCTTCTATATGTTGGCTCTGTAGAATATGTCCATCCACTTCGAAGGGCTCATCTGAGTTCTCACTTTGCTGCTTACACGTCTCTTTGAACACCGGATACGATACATTGTTCAAGTCTAGTTTTGCTTCAGAAAATATCTGAATACCAATAACATGTGTGACCATACCATCATCACCATGAATCGGCATGAGTCTTAGGCTGTTGATCAAAGGAGTGCCATCTTTCCTGAAGTTGAGGAGCTCTCCATGAAATTCAACACCATCCTCAAGACATCTTCGCATGTCAGAAACTATGACAGGATCCACCAATGGGTGACGTCTCTTAGCACGTGGATCTCTAAATTGCAGGAAGCGACTGAGGAATTCAATGTAAATGTTTAGATTCTTCACTAATCAAAGATAAAAAGTTGCCAACATGAATATGATTCTTTAGCAGTTATATAGATGTTTCCATGGAGCATTAGCAAATAAATAACCTATAGATGAAAGATAAACACAAAACACCACAAAACAGAAAATAAAACAACAAAAATGGTATAAATTAATGAATGGTTATATATGTAACCCAGCTAAGTTGTCAACTCCACATTATCAGATTCAGAAAGCTTCATAGAGTACCATATGAACTATAAAATATACCAAACACATACAAGATAAAAGAAATCTACTTTACAGAATTAGATCGGAAAAATTGAAGAAATTCGTTTGTTTATACATATATAGCTCTCAAATCTCTCAAAAAGATTTCTAAAATTCAAAGGCAATGCTATTCCACAAAGCCAAAACAAAAAGTAGAAAAATTATGCAAAGATGAAATTCAGAATTTCGAAAACCCAGCTCCTCGCCAAATTCAAAAGAAAATAATAATTATCTCGAGGACGTAAAATATAAAATACTCTTTTCCAAGTAATAAACACTGTCAGACTCTCCAAAACAAAATTCCACAGCACAGTTCCATTTCCACAACATCAATTCAATTTTCAAAAAAAAAAAAAAAAATCATGAAAACCTACAACAGAAACTTCAACACGCACATAGAAACACACAGTTAAAATTTACCAGTTGCGACCAAGGACTTCATCAGCGCGAAATCCGGTGGAGAACTCGAAGACGGTATTGACATAAATGACCGGAAAGTCCGGCTCCATGGCATCGGACACGACGATCGCCGTGGGCATCGGCGCCGGCGAGTAGAACAACTGATCAACGGCATGTGAATCCACCTCCGGTTCGCCGTCCTGCTCCATGTCGTCCACGTCAGCGCCACACTTGAGGCGCTTGCGGAACATTTGTTGGGGGTGTTCATCTTCTTCGCTCTCTTCCATACCCATTTCTCTCTCTCTTCTCAGTGATAAAATTGTAGTTTGGGTGTACATATATTCTGCAGTTGGTGCTCAGAGACTCAGTTAGATATCTTCCACGTTCACTATCAAACTAGACCATTTTTATCACTTAATTACGAAAATGCCACCCAACCTGAGCTCATTGCGATAATTATCTACAGTCCTTTTTCTAATTTAGTCGTAATTTTCTATTTTTACATTTTATACATAAATTTAAAATAGTAGTCATAGTTATTTGAGGTTGTTTATTTATTATCTTAAATTAATCTATGTTACTATTTATAATTTCATTATAGGAAAATATTATTCAAACGAACTCAATAAATTAAATTTGGATATGCCTGATAATTATATACATATGGAAAATAAAGAAATTTGGAAATAAATAAAAATAACTTTAAATAACTAAAAACGTTTTAGTTATTACAGTTGTTGCTGTTTGTTTAGTAAATCGGCCATGCTCCACTTGAGCAGTCCAAAGACATAAAAGTTATAGTTAGTGAAAAAAGAAAGATTTGAAGAAACATAGGATTTGGTGGGTGGCTGATTATTGAATTATCAAATAGTATAAAAATACGACTACTATTTTTTGTTGTGTAGTTGGCATAATTATTTTTGATATTCATAACAATTGTGACCCACCATACTTAAATATCCTATAAAAGTGGTTCCTTCTTCAACCCACTTTACTATGAAAGAGATATTTTTCAGTGAAAACGTTGTAGGAGATATATTTTTATCATGTACTATTTTTTTTGTTAAATATATGTTGCAACTTTTTTTTAGGTAAGTTCAATATTAGTTGCATTAATAGTGATGATATTATATTATTATGTGATTATATAATTTATTCATTAAAAAAAGACAGTCATATTTTTATAATATATTTTTTATTTTTGGTCTGGGACGAAACGAATTCTCATTTGTGTCCCCTTTATTAATTTGTTGAATTGTTTAATCAATTTTACTTGTTTAGTAAGTGAATTGTGCCATGTGCAAAGAAAAGAAAACAGAATAAATTTTAACTTTAAGAAACATAAATTTTGTTTTGGAAAATATGGAATATTAAAAAAAACAACAAATTAAAATATGATATGACCTAGATGCCATGATCTTTAGTTAACCATTTCTGATTGAAGTATTGTGTTATATATTATCAATATTCATCATAGACCACCTATCGCATTAAAATTGATTAAATTGAAATGGACAATCAATCTCACTTGAAAATTTGGTTGGACGAACTTGAAATTGTATATGAGATAGTTAAGGATTTGATTTTCTTTTTTTTTCTTTTTCCAATTGAAGGATTGATAGATCCTAATTCAAACCAATTTTTTAAACATAAAAATTTGCTCCCTTAATTTTATTTTACTATGATTTAATCCATAATGTTGATGTCATTTGAGAATATAATTTAATCTACTTTGTGATTAACTATTCATTTTTTCTTAATGTTTCGATTTTTTATTTTTTTTGGGTATACTTACTAGGTTAACTTTATATTTAAAGATAAATACAAAAACTATCATTGATGTTTCATTTCATAAAAAATTTAATTAAATGTCATATACTACAAACACGACTCATTTTATTTGTTTGTATTTTAGGGATATTTATTCGTAATATGATAACTAATATGTTAGGCGTTTAAAATAACTAATATGTTGGAGTAAAAGGTTAGAATGGGGGTAAAATGGTAATAAAGTGGAAAGTAGAGGGGTAAAGAAGAGAAGAAAGGTGGGTGGGCACCGAAAATTGGACAGTTGTTGAGATATTTGATGTAAGAAAATATCTAAAAGAGAAGGTGGCACAGGAGATGGTCCACGTCATCTATTTAAGATATTTTGGTGCTTTAATATCTTTAATATATTTGTGTGTGCCAAATTGGCATCACCGCTATCTCTCCGCCCAAGATATTTTCGGATATTTCATTACTTTGGATTTAGGTAACCTTTTTTTTTCTTTTTTTCTTTTTAAACATTAAAATATATATCTTTTAATTTAGAGTCATCACGTTGATTCAAATACAACACTCGTTCATTTAATCATTTAATTACTATATTTTTCCTTTTTTCACATCCAAGATTTTGTTCATTTTAAAGATCTTATGTTACCACTCTTCATTTTATATTAGATATTTACATTTGAAATTTTAGATACACATTTTATTTGTCAATAAATATAGTAATTCAGACAAGAAACTGATTAGATAACTTTTTTTAAATTCAAAATGAAGGAATACAAAAAATTCATAAAACTAAAAATAGGATAATTAAAACATTTTGAAATTTCTCGTGTTAGCATGTTCCTATATGTTCAAATAAGTTTATCAATCTTTAACAATCATGCGGTGTAAAATAATATATGGTAATGGTATTATTGTACATAGTATGTGCAAAATGGCATAAGGTAATTTTTGTACAAAAATCAAGCGAAACCTCTGAAAATTGTCCATCGAGTTTACATGTATTGATGTCATATTATGAAATGAGATCAATATCATAATAATAATAATAATAATCTAACCACCATTGACATATTTTAATATGTTTATTAAATGTTTAAATATCACATTTCTTTAAATATTATGATTTAAAAGTAATGATTGTGTTAGATTTGTAACCCATCAGAGGTGAACACATTAATATATACTCACGGTGAATGTTAACGTAAGATATATAACATTAAAAAAATGAATAAATAGAAGAAAATGTGATGAGAAGCCTGTCCAAGATCATTAATAAACACATTAACTTGTGCTGGGGGAATGCATCAATGTGGTCACATTAATCCAACCAAATAGAGAATATGTTTCACTTTTGTAAAATCTTTAATCTATACTAAAAGAATAATCAAAATGGACACGTGTTGCATTTTGGTTAATCCTTTTATCCGTCCAAAAGTTTTAATTAAATTTTCTTTTAATTTTTTTTATCTTTAATAATTCACTTAATGCTTTTAATTTATTGCAAATAATTAAATACTTTAAACTTTCATGACATAATTAATTGATGATTCCAAATTTAAAGCTAAAATTAAGTATGCATTTTTTAAAATGTATAAAATCATCTAAAGTTACAATAATTTATTTAAAGGGTTAGACTTAACCAATATTTAAAAAGAAAAAATTATTACATGAATTTCAAATTTACTTTTAGTCTAACATATAATTAAAGTTCATGTATTACAAACTCCTCTAAAAATATTTTTGATTAACATAAAGACATGTTTTTATATAAATCAAAATTAATTTTTAAATTGTTATATTTCTTACTTCAAATATATTACATTTTTATATTAGTTTCTAAAAAATATTTGTTTAAATAAATCCCGTGTATAATCCCGTGTATCACACAGGTAGGGGTGGCAATGGACGGGTTCGGGGTCGGTATTGGCAATACCATCCCTATACCAAATTATCATATCAAATATTATCCTCGCTACCATCACCGCTTTAGGAATCTGGTACGGGGATGAGGATTCACCGCTCGGGACAGATTCTCCCGCGAGGGATTCTGGTTTTCCAAATTTAATTTTCTACAAGTTAGATTTTATTTTTTTTCTAAAATAATTTTTAATAAAATAAATATCAAAACAATTAAAACAACTTATAAACAATATCAATCCAACATAACATCAAATATCTTGAAATCATAAATTTAGTCTTTAAAACAAAAGTATGAAATACATAATCAAAATGACAAAACAATCTAACAAGTTTGATTGTTTTGAGTTGATTCAAAGTTTCAATTTTAATTTGCAATTTTAGATATTAAATTATTAATTAATTGGATAGGAGCCATGGGGACTTAGAGTACATAAGTAAAATTTTGGATGTTTTGGTATATTTACTAATATATATATATATATATATATTAATAAATAATATTAAATGGGGAATAGAGAATCACAGTTTCATATAAATTGAGCCGATTTCGGGATCGAAAATTGGGTAGGGAGCATAAATACCATCCCATATCATCCCTGTAATTTTTAAATGGAGATTCACCGTCCCCATCCCATCCCATCCCCAATTTAACCGGAGAATCCCCACCCTATTAACATTATCACCCAACCGAGATGGTTCCCCGCGGGGAAATTGCCACCCATACCCACGGGATCAATACTAGTAACACACTATTCAACATCCTCTCGTGTTTCCTATCTTTTATTTTACACTGAATTCTCACGACATAATAAATGTGAAATGGGCCGGCCTATCAACTCGGCCCAGGCCCCAAGAGTAGCTTATCGAGCCCATCTACGTCTATGGCATAGAAAATTGTTTGCCACTCCCTCGTTCATCGTGGTGCGAATAAGGCTAATGTTTCAATAATTTCCAAAGAAATAATAGTTACTATATTAGATAAAATGCTCACATGCATTACATAAATATGTCATTCTCTTAAATTAAATTATATGGTGTGAAGTTATTAGTTAAATTACATCCGCAACATATCAGAGTTGGACACATTATCTATAATGGTTTAGTAATCACATACTTGATTAGTATAATAGAATTTTTTATCATAAAAATTCGTATGAGATCTTCTCACGTATATAATTTTATGAAATCAAGTCTACTACCTAAATCAAACTTATTTTCACAAAATTTAGGTATAATTTTGTAAAATGGAGCTGCACTATCCACATACCAAATCCATTTTATAAACTCATGTATAAATTTATCAATTAACTGACCCACAAAATTAAACACAATTTTCAACTTTGTTGTGGGAGGCGATTCTTAAATGCATCAAAAGATAATCCTTTCTCAATGTATTGAACATTGGAGGGATCAAAAGGCCCTTTTGCTCTATCTATGCTCTTGATCACTGCCTTTGCTGGGAGAACACTTCTAGAAGGATCTGGACTTGTCTCATAACTCAAGCATGATGAAAACCCCTGCTATTTTATTTCTTAATCAAACCATATCACTATTTTAAATAATATATATATATATATATGTTATAATAAGTTAAAATTCATACCTTGAAGATGACAACTTCAACCTCTTCTTCATCTACCATAGCTTGTACCAAAAGAATCTCATCTTTCACCAATTGAGTATACATTTCCAACATTGCTAACTCCTCATTGTGCCCATATTCTTCTTCATCGTCGTCGTATATTACTCTTCTTCTAGCGCGACATGCAGTTTTAAAAGCTCGTTTGATTTTGATTTTCAGAAACTCGGATGATGGAGAAATGTGGGTGGAGGCTGTGTGGATTGTTTGGGTGCAAGGAAATGTGGTGGGATGAAGAAAGAGTGTTAGTGAATTTGAACTCCATTTTCCCAAGTGCTTTAACATGGAAATTCTTGGAAATGGAAGTAGATGGGAATTGGGATGAAGGATAAGGCAATCGAGTGTTTGGAGGGTTTCAACTTAGAATTTGGGAAAAAGATAAGGTCCAAGTCCAAAGTCCAAACAACGCATACATGTTTAAAAGTAGGCCAAATTTATTGATTGAGGCCAAATAAGTATGGGATTCATGTGATACTATACAATTCCACATTAGATTTTTTTTTATTATATTTTATGTTATATTTTTTATTTTAAATTTACTACAACACATCACGTCACGTATATCAAATAACATCACTAATTAACATACATAATATGTATTAAATATCATGAAACACGATATATAACAATAAATGTAACATAACTTTCAAACTCTTAAAATTGGAGATGCATGTGCTCTATATATATGAATTAACTTGAAATTTGGGATGTCAGGCTAGTTTGTCTTAAATTGGTCAAACTTTTAAAAGTTATTGTGGAAAATTTAAAGTTCAAAAATAGATACTCGCAAATTAATATCCTAAAATTACAATTTTCCCTATATATGAATATACATACATATTAAAAAGCATTTATTTATATACTTTTTTTTCCTTTCCAAATATATTTATCTACGTATAATTCTGTTGTATTAGCTGGGTAAGCCGACACATGGTAGCTCCTGGGTCATGGGATTCGACACGTGACAACATCGTGTCCATCGGAAGTTGATGGGATGTCGGCTCCTCCTATAAATAGGTGAAATACAAACTCATTTCTCCACTTCCATTTTTGCGAACCCGAAACACTTGCGATTTTCCCTCTCAAACACTAGCAGAATTAGACGTGCAGAATTCTTCGAGCGGAATTCGCCTTCCAGTTTTCACCGGTCATCAATTCCTAGGTATACTCTTCTTTTTTTCTTGTTTTTTATTAGTAAATGGATTCTCAAAGTGGATCATCCAACAGCGGTTCAGCCCAGGACTACGACCACAGCGCCACCCCAGCATTCACCCCATCCTCTACACCTAGCTCGGACTCATCCATCCAGTCCGCCGATCCAATTCGTTTGATCGAACCTTTCTTTACTGCCACTCGACCAAAAAAATGTTTCTAGTCGAACCCTGGAAGTCTGCCAAGCGGACATAGTTTAGGACCGATCAGAATCAGCCGACCAGACTTCTTCAGAGGATGAGCTGAACCTGGGGATGAGTCATCCGGGCGCTGTCACAGTCGGGGCTCGTCCTTCCGGCCCGAGTCCATTGTACGGCGGGTCAGAAGAGATTGGGACCTCGGGGTGAAAAAACATCCTGGAGGGGATCCCGATCCAACGATGCTACGGGCGGACTGAAAGGCCATCCACGGATTCCGAGACATTCTCCTGCCCTGCCGTCGTGACCCAGATGGAGTTGGATCGGTGGCATTCGCTCTTCAACATACCCGACTCCATCACATTCTCCGTACCTTGGCCCAATGAATGGATGGACCAGCCTCCGGCGAACAGCATGGCAATCAGTATCCGAGCATTGGAGGTCGGGGTTCGCTTCTCCATAGCCCCGACACTAACATATTACCTCTGACAATGGGGGATAGCTCTTGGCCAGCTACATCCGAACAGCTGGGCATCCATCTTAGGGTTGTTGGTGCTCTTCTGGACGTTCAACCTTTGTGGTCCCGACCCCTAGTGAGCAGAGGTACATTCCAGGACTGAAGAACTATTTTTACTACACCTCTGCTCGGAAATACCGTCCACAGCTGATTATGGACATCCCTTCCTCAATAAAGGATTGGAGAGTGAAGTGGTTTTAGGTTGGGGATGACTGGATGAGCTCGGGGCCGAACCCACGTCACCCGTCTGCTAGGATTTCTTGCCCGATTACTTTTGGGGATGTTCATGGTACTTGCCGCTCTTTATTTATATCTTCCATTACTCTTCTGATCGTTAATGTTTTCCATTCATGCAGAGGTCTCAACCAAGAAACTTCTGATCGGAGATACTTTCTCCTAGAAGATACGATTTTTGAGAGACGGCTCCGTCCTCGAGCAAAATATTTTTAAACTTCTGGTCATCGACGTGAGGTTAGCTCGTGTCGGGCTGATTCATCCCTTTGTTCCTGCCCCAAACAACTTTCCCGGTGAGTACTATTATTTATTTATTATTATTATTATTATTTTTTTGTTGGACATGCCGAGCAGTTTCTGACAACAAAATTCTTCTATGGTAGTTCTCCTCCCCTCCGAAGGTATTCCGATACATATGGATCCAGCCGAGCGCATCCGCCTCCGAGCCCAAAAGCAGAAAGCTCAGCCTGTTCAGGGTCGTGGCCGCAGCAAGGGGCGGGGCACAGACCGCCCCACTTCAGCCATGGTTACTGTCGGCCAGGTTTTGGCCGCAGCTCGCTCGGCTCCGAGCAAAAAGCCTTGGGAGGTGGAGGTGCCCTCATCTGATGTTGGTCGGTTTGCTCCACGACCCCGGATAGATGCCGAGGATCCCCGGGTCGGGTCTATGAGCATTTGCGGTTGGGACCCCAAGAGGGTGGAAGGGTCCCGCAAGTATGTCGGAAAGAAGCCGCCCTTCCAGATCTCCTACACTCGAGCTCAGACTCCGAGCTCTGACCTCATCAAAAACCTCCCGGAGGGGATGGAGACAACAATGGAGGCCCCTGTCAAGTCCTGGATGGAAGAGTTGGAGGGCTATGCTCAGCAGATGTCGGGGCTCGACATGGACGTTTGCTCCTTCGTCCTGATGGCCCAGGCCTCCATTTTTTCCTGGAAGGCCCATCTTGCCCATCTTGACCAGTGCAACAAGTATGAGGTCAAGAAGGCCGAGCTGCGAGAGAAAAATGAGGCTTTGGTCGCTGCTGCCGCTGAGACGAAGACCTTTGCTGGGAAGCTCATCTCTTCTCAGGAGCAGCTCACCGAGGTGACCAAGACGTGCGAGCTAGACCGCCAAAAGGTTGCCGAGCTCATGGTAGAAGTCACTCGGCTTGGAGCAGAGCTGGGTGCTGCCCGGGCTGTCGAGCTGGACAAGATGGCCGTTGTCCAGGAGTATCAGGGGTCGGCTGAATGCAAGTATCATTACATTCTGGCCTACCTTTTTTGCTTTATGGATAATATAAATGTTGTCCAAACAGCGGAGGATGATGATACACCTCTCCGGGCCGCCTTGGCCGCCTGTCTGGCTAAGCAAGCCCTTTCGGCCTATTTCCTGGGGCTGATTGACGACCTCCCAGACTATCTTCCTCCGGGGTCGGATCATCTGCTCATTCCAGCTCCTCCAATACAATTCATATCTATGCCAAACTCAAAGGAGGGTGAGGAGCTGGAGGACAACAGAGCCAGTGGAGAGAGTCCAGTGGCGGCGGAGATGGCGACAGGGGCGGCAGCGGAGGAGGCGGAGGTGGAGGTAGAGCTCGTGGAAGTCCCCGATGAGTAGGTGCTCGGGGACTTTTGTTAGGATTTTGTCTTGTATTTTTTCCATTTTTTTTCTCAGGCTTTTTGTATGAGGTTCCGGCTTCCAAACAGGGTTTCATCTTTTGGACATAATTGAACATATTGTACTCTGTTTAGATTCTAACATGTATGGTCGTCATGGTGTGTTCAAACTAACGAATTAATTGTCACGATCTAACACATTTCTGTTTGGATTTCATGCTTTATATTTTTTTTTCCAGTCTTTTATCGAGATTCGCAGCTCAAACCCACTAAGTTCTCGAACTCTGTCGTGAATACGGTTGGGTTGTGACCCCTATCAGTTTCAGGACTCAGAAGAGCTTGGGGCAGAGCCCCTATTCAGAACCCGAGCTCAATAATGAGCTCGGATTGGGCCGGGGCCCTTGATCAGATTCAGAGCTCGAATGAGCTGGGGGTCGGGGCCCCTGTTCAGAACCCGAGCTCAGTAATGAACTCAGATTGGGCCGGAGCCCTTGATCAGATTCAGAGCTCGAATGAGCTGGGGGCCGGAGCCCCTGTTCAGAACCCGAGCTCAGTAATGAGTTCGGATTGAGCCGGAACCCTTTATCAGATTCAGAGCTCGAATGAGTTGGAGGCCGGAGCCACTGTCCAGAACCCGAGCTCAGTAATGAGCTCGGATTGGGCCGAAGCCCTTGACCAGATTTTTTGTCGAAATGAGCAGAATCAGATTAATTTTATTCAGCGAAGAATTGACAACAGAATAACTTGTCTAACAAATAATGTTTACAAAAATTTTTCTAACACCCTAGTGGTAGTATTTCTTAAGGTGCTCCGCGTTCCATGGTTTAGACAGGACTTTTCCACTTAGGTCGGCGATTTCGTAAGCATCCCTGGTCAGTGTTCGGACTATTTTGTATGGCCCCTCCAAGTTTGGTCCAAGTGGCCCAGCATTGAGTTCTTTTGTGTGTTGCAAAACCTTTTTGAGGACTAGATCTCCGACCTTGAATCTCCTCGTTCTGACTTTGGAGTTATAATATCTCTCGCTCCTTTGTTTGTAGATCGAGTTTCTCAGCTCAGAGTCATTCCTCTTTTCCTCAATCAAGTCCTGACTGGTTAGTACGGCGACTTCGTTGCTCTGCTCCTCGAAATTCTAAGTCCTCCAGGCTTGTTCTAGCCCTTCAGTTTTGGCCGAACAGAACGTATTTTATATAATGATTTCGGAACCCCCTCAAACGAAGATTTAAGGCTCTATTTATAGGCTAAATTAAAGATATGAAACTTGACAACTAAGACATAAATCCTTCGAATTTAGGGCCTAGATAAGGAAAAAATCGGGTAAAAAGCTATCTAAATCGGATATGATTTGATCTTGATTTGTTTCCTTATGTGAAGACTTCTTTCCTGGAATAATCCAACTCTTTTCTGCCCATCTAGGGAGAGCAGTGTCGATATTCTGGTCGGAGGAACGTCCTTAAATCATTTCCGGGCTCAGGATTGGATCCGCCCTGGTTGGAAGGACCTTGGTCATCATACTTTCTGGTCGGTGCAACCCTGATCGAGCCCGCCCTGGTCAGATCGGTCCTGGCCGGATCCCACTGGTCGGGTCGGTCGACCTTGAACTGTCTCGGCCTCTAGTCGTTATTCTGGTCTGCCCGATCATCGAGCCAGCGGCCGGATCTGATCGGCTTAGCCGGGGGTCAACAGTAAGTAAACAAAACTTCTTTTCAATTTGGTTCGATAGGCAATAAAATTATCAAACTTAAAAGATAAAAAAAATTTAGTGAAGAAGAAAAAAAAAGGATGATAGGTAGAATGATGAAGGCAACAGATACGTACAAAGATTGTATAGAAGTGGTAGCAAATACGGACAACTTTAATGCAGTTTCCTTCTCTGTCTTCCGCGTTATCCTTTTCCATTTTTAAATCATTCCATGAAATCAATTCTTCTCTCTCTCTCTCTCTCCAATCCTACCCCCTTTCTGCTCAATCATTGTCTACCTCTCTGCAATTCCTTTATTTTCTCCCCCCAGATCTCCTGTTCAAATTCTCACACCTTCACTCCCATATACTCGCACAATTTCGCAGCAGCAGCTTCGGTGAAGGTCCGCCTGCTCAACCGGAGGCTGAGTGGCTGCTGTTCCTGGTCTCGGTTGTGTGTATGTGCGTAATTTAGGGTTTCGTAATGGCGTGCGCGAGTGGCGGCAAATCGGAAGTCGCGGCGGTGCCCGAGCAGTTCCCGGCGGGGCTGAGGGTTTTAGTGGTGGATGATGACATCATCTGCCTCCGTGTTCTCGAGCAAATGCTTCGGAAGTGCATGTATAATGGTTAGTCACCCCGAGCTTTTCATTTTGCTGATCAATTGTTGTTTCCGTTTTGGATTTAGTGGTGTTAGCTGTTTGGTAGTAATGCTATGTTATTCTTCCTTGCGTCGATGATGACTGTTGTATTATGTTTCTCCATTCCTTTGACGGCTAAAGTACTCAATGCAGAGAGAGGGAGAAACTAACTTTCTGTATATCATAGAATAGATCAATTGTAGAAGATGATGATATGTATATAAAGCATAACGGCGTTTCCATAACTAATTCCTGTTGAGGTGGCACTTAATGGTTAAGTGACTTGAAAATTGAGATCTTGTTTACTTTTAACGATTTGTGTCAAGAGTATTATCACTAGTTTCTTGCTAGTGCATATGTTTTTTCTTGTAAGGAATGTGTCGAATGCTGGGGTTTCCATGAACACTTGAAGGAACCTTGAGGTATGATGCTATTTTTAGCAAATTTGGTTGGTTGGTTGCTTACGTTTGTGAGCGCCTTTTCAGTGGCAAATTCTGATTTTATAAATTATGAACCTTGGTTCTAATTTTTGCTTTGTTCAGATTAATGGGTAATTATTGAATAAAATCCTTTGAAGGTACTAATTAATGTAAATTCTTACAGATGCTCATGATTATCACTGTATGTGTCATTTAATATTACTTATTGCAGATCAAGCTTATCTTGTAGAAAACACAGTATATTTTTTAAATTAATTATTAATTGTCATAGGATTTATCATGTCTGAAGTTATAGATGGAACTTTAAACATTGAAATGATCCCTATCTGGATAATACCTGTTGCCTGATTATCTTGTGGGTCAACTATACAGTTAAACATTCATTGAAGAGTTGTTATGCAATAGTTGGACGCCATGCATGCCACCAACAATGACATTTTTCTGGTGTAGCTTGTCACCGATGTGGTACCAACACTCCTTCATCCAGGCTTGTGATTGGCCAGTACTACCTGCAGAGCACTCCAGCACAGAACCAACCCCCCCCCCCCCACACACACACCACATACACAATTAGATTAAAGAAAAAGAAGAAGATCTGTGATCGCTTCCATTCCTTGCCATAATTATCCTACCATATCAAATATATTATCTCACGCCAAATTGCGCCAGAATCATTGGATCTTTGGCCCAGCTCCAATGCTTTGCACTAGCTCCAGTGTCATTCTCCTTAATTGATCCAGATGAAAACGATATGCAGATCTGCACTAAAATCAACCATCACCATTCACCAGCCCCTTTTTCCCTTTGTTGGTTTCTCTACTGCATCCAACCCCCTCCAAATTCTTTTGGAGCATATCTACCACAATTCTCCACCTAAATCTGTTAGCGACTAAGACTTGGTATTATGGTTTAGATTTTCAGAAATGCTTATCAGTTCTCAAAAAAATGAAATCTGAACAATATAAATCTGTGGAGGCTGTGCGAGGTAAATGTAATATGTTAAGTGGTGCTAAATTGCTTAGCATATTCATCTAAAATATGGAACATGAATTCAATGCACTTTTTCTGTCTCCCCCTTTCCAGTCTTTATTAAAGTGGCTCTATGAAGTGGTAGGTGGAATTTTCTATGTTTAAGTTCTTCTAATTCCTTGCTTGTTACACTTTCACTATCACCATGCTCCGGTTTTATTTCGAGTGCCAGTTGGGGACTGTTAATATGCTTCATGCAGTCTTTGCACGGACTGTTGCTTATTTTATGAAGTATGAACTCTGCAAATTTTTGTTACTAAGTGAAATAAAGGTGTTTTAAATGCAGTTATATTGATTCACCTTTGAGTTGGTCTAAAAATAAGCCGGTATTCTTGCAGTTACCAGTTGTTCACAAGCTACAGTTGCTTTGAACTTGTTACGGGAAAGGAAGGGCTATTTTGATATAGTACTGAGCGATGTTCACATGCCTGATATGGATGGCTTCAAACTTCTTGAGTTAGTGGGATTTGAAATGGACCTTCCTGTTATAAGTGAGTGATGCATCCTGTGGCTAAGGCTGTAAAAATGGTTTCTGTAAATTGACATTACTTTCTATTGTGCAGTGATGTCAGCTGATGGAAGAACTAACCTTGTCATGCGAGGAATAAGACATGGGGCATGTGATTATTTAATCAAGCCTATTAGGGATGAAGAGTTGAAGAATATTTGGCAGCATGTTGTTAGGAAAAGGCGGAATGATATTAGAGAACATGATCATTCAGGTAGCATGGAAGACAATGATCGTCAAAAGCGAGCTCTTGATGATGCTGAATATGCTTCTCCTGGGAATGAAGGGGCAGATGACGGGCTCAAAACACAAAAGAAAAGGAGAGACTCTAAGGATGAAGATGACTCAGAAATGGAAAATGATGACCCTGCCACATCAAAGAAGCCTCGTGTAGTGTGGTCAGTAGAGCTCCATCAGCAATTTGTTACTGCTGTAAATCAGCTTGGGATTGATAGTATGGACTCTCACTTTACTTTTTATTTTGTTAGTTTTGAAACTTTTTTGGAGCAAGAATTGCACTCATAGACTGAGTTTTTCCTCTGAAGAATACAGTCTAGTTTTTCCTCTGAAGAATACAGTCTTATGAATTTATATCTGCAATTGCTTACACGTTTGTTTTTGGGGTCTTTTCAGAGGCTGTACCCAAGAGAATTCTTGAACTGATGAATGTCCCCGGACTAACAAGGGAGAATGTGGCTAGTCATTTACAGGTCTTATTCTCTTTCTCACACTTTGTCTTGAATTTTGTTTTTCCTTCTACATGCTCTTCTTCAATACAGAATATGCAATAGGGGATTGAGAAAGGAAAAAAAAAAAAAAAACTAAAGACCAAGTCTAATGTTGATCATACTATCATCTCTATTATTCTTCAGAGGGAATAAATAAGCTTTATGTCTAATTTCATCAATAGAAACACTAAAAAAACTCCGACTTAAAAGTAATGATGCACCTTTATTGACTTCCAACCCTATTTAAGTAAATTTCGCTTTTTCAGCAATCATCCAAAACTCCAAATCCTGGTCAAACTACACATATAAATGTGAATGGAGGGACTATTGTACTGCTTGTTAAGATATGTAAAATTGAGAAAAAAATACTGAATTCTTTGGAACTATCCATAAATATCAAATGAAATTGTTTCCAAGTTATTTTATTTTACTCCAATTAAAACTGGTTTGGCCCTGTGAGAGGTATAATTTCCATTGGGACATTATATTTTCCGGACTTCATAATGAATTTGTTACTAATACTTTGTGCCTTCTTGGCCGAGTCTACTGTGACAGCAACACTTCTGATACTGGACACCTTTATTAGTTGTATTGTAGCCTTCATATGGATGCTGCTGATTCCTTCATTTTGTTCCTGGTTTCCTCAGACACCAAGTTTAAGCTTGATGTAAAACTTAATACACTCTAAAATTTGTTAGTGGTGAATGCATAGTTTTCTTATAAAATATTTGAGATAGTAAATATATTTACTTCTCTGCTAAGTAAGAGAATAGTTAGTTCATTCTTAACACATATGTACATGCGATTTTTTCATATTTCTCCTCTTTTGGTTTATGTTCTGCATTGTGGTTGAGGAGTGTGGAGATTTCTTTACTTTTAACACCAGAGGTTACAAACATGGAGCTCAAGACTGCGAATTCTGAAAGATATTATATAGTTCCCAAAAGTGAGATGAGCAAAATTATGTAGTCTTTTTTCAGCACCTTGACTCATAATATTTATATGTTGTCAGGTCAAGTGAAACTAACCACTACTTAGTGATATTGGTTCTGGACCAATAGAACCTTAAAATCTGTTTGTACAAGTTGTATCCCATCGCTCATCAATATCCAGGTCATGCGCTATATATTATCTTTGGCAGAGTTTTGTCTTGTAAGGATGATTAAAACTTACCACCATGATTCAAAATGTAAAATTTTCACCTGAGGTGCCTCCTTTTGTATCAGAGCTTAAAGTTCATGTCTCAGCATGAGTATTATACTATTTATGATGTTTTCTTTTGTTGATTAACCCCTCATTGTGCTTATCTCATTTCTATTCATTCTTTTCAATTTGCAGAAGTTTAGACTGTATTTAAAGAGGTTGAGTGGGGTAGCCCAAAGACAGGGTGGCCTTCCCACTACTTATTGTGGGCCAGTGGAGCAGAATCTGAAACTAACTTCCCTTGGAAGGTTTGACATTCAGGCATTGGCAGCATCTGGCCAACTTCCTCCACAGACATTGGCAGCTCTACATGCCGAGTTCTTATCTCGACCCACAGGAAACTTAATATTTCCAGGAATGGATCAGAGAGCTTTATTACATGCATCTCTTCAGGGATCAACACGTATTCCTGTGGATAGAAATGTTTCATATGGTCAACCTCTGATTAAATGCTCATCCAACATTCCCAACCAAACATCTCAGCCAATCATGTCCAATGAAGATGTTCACCCAGAATTTGCAGCCTGGTCGCCAAAAAACCTTGGTGATGTAGTGCCACCCTGCAATCTTGGCACTGTAGTAGAATCTAACGGTAATATGTTAATAAGTCTCATACAACAACAACATCAACAGCAGAAACAGACAATAATTCCAGAACCAAGTCGTTCACTCAATGTGCAACCTTCTTGCTTGGTGGTTCCATCTCTGTCTTCGCCCAATTTCCTAGCAGAAAACTCTCCTGTTTATGCCAATCAAAACTGCAGTTTTAAAAATTCTGCAATGGATTACAACAACCCATTACTTCAATCAAATAATTCATCAGGTGTTGGGCAAATCTTGGAAGTAGATTGTAAACCAGTTTGCATGCCTTCTGAGTTCAGCGCTGCTGCATCTTCTGTTTCATCTTTGTCATCATCCTCAAGAAATGTACAAGACAGTGCTTGTCAAAGGGTTCCACAGTCACCCTCTACAGTCAATGTTGTCATGCAGGTCCCTAACATGAACTGCATGCAGGGTTCTTATAATGGTAAACCTGACTTGGTGCAAGGATCAACCAGGAATCCTATATATGTTGGTAAAGGAACATCAATACCTAGCCGCTTTGCTGTGGACGAACAAGAATTGCCAATGAGCAACATAAGTCAAGTGAAACTTTATGCTGAACACACTGGTAACAAAGTGAAGCAGGAGCCACATATGGATCTGACGGAAAATTTAAGTTGGGTATCCCAGTAATGCAGAGCCCTCCCTCAAATAATCTGATGAGGTGACATTTCTGTTTGCCTTTATCACAGTTCCTACTGATTTACTTGCTAGATATAAAACATATTTGATTGTCTTGTGAAAATATTGAAGTTAGTCTTCAGATTATGATAAAATTTAAAACTTAACTATGGACATATTCAAACATAACCCAACCTTAATAATAAATTATTTCAATTTACATGTCCACTAAAAAATTTGCAAATTTCAAAACTTAGCTATTATTCTCTCTCTATTCAATTTTGATTAAAAATGAATTAATCTGGGTCAAAACCTGGTGGCTTTGGGGGTTTTGGAATTGGATCTGCACCATGACCTGATCCCAGTTAAATCCATCCGACCATCTCGTCCATATTAGAAACCGTGGCTTAAGTGGTATTGATAAGGCTGGAGCTTATGATTTATGATTGGACTCACTTGATCTAGCTAGTATACCCGTCCATTTTTTACACAAAAGCTACCATAACCTAAAAGATTTGTTATTGCAAATTCTTGAACTCATAGCACATGGATCTGAGTTTATCATTTTACTTGATGTTCCTTTTCTTTTCTTGTTTTTTTTTGTTTTTGGTGTTAAATTTGTATGTGCTGTTCATCTGTGTGCTTATATAAATAGAATATGCACTCACTAGTCTCTAGCTGATACATACTTGAAATTGTAATAGGGCTTACCAACGAGCATCTGTGTTGTAGTGTGTGGATCCAATCTGAGGTTTTGTAATTATTTAGGTTCAAAATTCTAGGATGAAGAATGTTATCCAAATCTGGTGAATCTGTAAAGTCCGCTATCCGAGACCTGGTGTGTGCTACCCTTCCATGCAAATATGCTAGGCTTTAGGCAATAAGTCAGGTTCCCATAGCTTGCAGTATTATTCGTCAAAATTATTTCTCCAAATTTCGATTTATTCATTACTTAGTTGCTAGGCCATGTATAGTATTAACTCAAAAGGCTTGTCGATGTTTTTAGCACATATGTTGATGATGGTGTCGTTGAAGTGCTTTTTCATTATGATGCCTCTTCTCAGCTTTAAACTAAACTATGTATAATTCTGTTTTTACATTAGATTTCTTCTTGCTATTTAATGGAACCCTTTGATAAATGGAGATTAGAGGTGGAAAAAATTATTCCAATCCTTAGCCTTGTAAGGTGTTTTGTGGGTATGTCTCGTAAAATAGAAAGCAATCCATATAATTGGACAATGTGGAAAAATCCACAAAATTTTAATGAATACATTATTTTGAAGACAATAATATATATATATATATATATATATATATATATATATATATATATATATATATCTTTATGAGAAAATCTCTTTATTTAGACGATCTGGATAAGCTGGGTGGAATTGATAGCCAGACTGCACTGAAAAGAAGCGAAGCGGAGGACAAAAAGTCAGCAATACAGCAATATTTTTGTTATTTTGGATATAAATTTTTTAAACAATAATAGTCATTA
The DNA here is from genome assembly GCA_954870855.1 of Scutellaria minor. Lineage (NCBI taxonomy): Eukaryota > Viridiplantae > Streptophyta > Magnoliopsida > Lamiales > Lamiaceae > Scutellaria > Scutellaria minor. The sequence continues at coordinate 16,539,406 of OX940733.1, forward strand.
TCTAGTTAATTAATTGCGGTTTTGACCAATTTATCGAAATCTATACTTATATAAAAGTAAGAAAGTTGGTAATATTTACAATTTTGTCATTTTTTCTCCTAAAATTGTCACGTTAATTTTTTTTATTTTGTATTTTGCATTTTAATTATTTTTCCATGTAATAAATTTATTAAGATTCTTGCTTCATAATCCACAATGACTAATTCTTCGAAAATCATTATGTAAGATAATTTTGGGTTTTATAAAAAAATTAAGATTATTATAAACTCATGTTATGAAGATTCTTGCTTCATCTTACAAATCATTTTGGGGTCTGAGTTTTATAAATGTTAATAACATGTTTTTTTGTCAGATGATTCATATACCATGACCATCAAATGTAATAGATTTTTTCATAAATGAATTAATTGTATTAGAAATTGTAATATTGTATAGATTTTTCAATTTATATAATTGGTCCATTTGATGTAATATTAATATTATTTTATTAGTTCATTTATATTTTCTTGATCTTAATTAAATTAATTTTTATTGAATATAATTTCATAAATCCCAATAATAGATATTGTTCAAAAATAAACTTAATAACAAATATTAATTTATTTAGGGATATCTAATATCATATTTAATATAAATAAATAAATGTAACATTGTTAAAGAAAGTAATATATATATATATATGTATATATATGTGTAGTATGGAATTATATGTCATTCTAAATATTTTTTAGATTAATATTTGATTATTCAAATATGTAATACCATCAACATTGTACGGAAAATATTAATATCCTTTACCGATATATTTTAATGACGAAAATATTATTAAGTATTCAAGTATAAAATACATGATTTGGCTATCGATCATTTTTAATGTTAAGCGATATTAAAAATGTTTTTTTTTAATTTAATTTATTTTAAAATGAAGGTTGAAAATATATGATCGACATTGTTTGCATCAAGTTCTTAAGTAAAATTTTCATTTTTAGTGTATTGTTTCTAATATATATAAGAAATATATATACACACACACACTTTAATTTAAGTAATTGAGTTTAATTTGAAATTCATAATCGATACTTTTAGTGTTATTTATTACATATTGCCCAATTGGATATATAATAAACAAGATTATTATAAATTAGATAGATATTTAATATATATATATATATATATATATATAAGTAAATTCATATTTTTTTAATTGTTAAATACTTTATATCTTCAAATTAGTTAAACTGTATTATCAAATAGTTGATATTTACTACATATTATATAACAAATCGTGCAATGCACGGGGACAACTAGTAGTTGTCAAAATGAGCTAATGTTTGAATTGACAATTAAAACACAAATCTGATTTTAAGAATCAAACCTGTATATAATTTGAGGGTTTACACCTCTCGGCTTTTAGGTGGTAAGTTTTTATTATTTTCTTAAGTTAATGGGGATAATTTAAAATACTCTATTTAATGGTTTAAATTGGATATCAATGCCTTAAGTGCACTGCATTAAGACTTAATTAGAAATGGACACAATAATAACTCTATCATTTTAAATGATACACATTGCAAGGTACATAGGACACATTATTTATGCTACATTACACATTGAAATTTGTGTGTTTGTTTGTGCTGTGTGGATACCGAATATATGAGACAAAGTAAACCACTCATTCGAATCTTATGTAGTTTGGAAGAAAATATAATTAAAATTGAACGCATTTTAGTAATGCTATATAAGATATTATTAAATTTGTGTTGCAATTTTTTCAAGAACTTGTGTTAGAATCTTCATAACGTGGTGGTCCCTGAAAATAGGAGATAGAAAAAGACAACAGCTGCCCTTAGTTGACTTCTCCAGTCCTAACAGATTGGGTTTATATACCATCAGAGAATAACCAAATAAATTAAATATAAATAAAGAGAAAAAGTTAACTAGGTGAAATTAGTTCTTAAAATTTCAATATATTTTATTAAATATTTTAAAATAACTATCAAACATCACATATATAAATAATATTATTAATCAACATTTATATAAATTAAAAATAAAAGAATATAAGATGGAACATCAAGTATGGTAAATGATGTAATCTTATGAAATTCAAATGTGTGAACAATTACTTTAAATAGTAAATCAGAAACAAATAATTGGTAGGGTTACATTACTAAACGGGAATTTATAGTGGTTGCAAGTTAATTATGATTAGCATGTAAAGCTAATTGCCTTTATTAAATTTAAATTGCAATAACTCTATAACTACATATGATGTGATTAACTTAATATAGTATGAAAAACATGGATCGATTATACTTTCTTTTACATAAAATTAAAGGAAATTAGACAAGCTAATATAATAATTGAGCTAACAAAACCAAAAGATCCGTTGATTTATATTCTTTTCAAATTATATATAAGGACAAAATAAATCATCTCTTAAGACATTAATATAAAATTTGCATTTGTTTTACTACAAAGTCAAATGATAAAACCAGCCCTCCAACAACCAGACTAGTTACAGTTTTTCTTTAAAAAATAATAAAGCTACACGTGTTTGATCGGCGGCATGAAAGTTAGTGTTAGAATATCTAAAATTTAGGGGAGGAAAATGATAATTAAATTAAGTTCAGGGACCTTTTTGTTATTATATATTTTTCTGAAAATTCCACTATAAACACTCTCATTTCAAAATGGTCCAAGAACCCAAAATGAAATTATTTTAATTTTAATTTTTGTATATAAGGTTTTTAATCAATTTTTATGAGATTATTTTAGTTTTCATACTTTTATGGGTGTGTTAATAAGAAGGTACAATATCCTAAAATACCAAAATTCATATAAGTTTTTTTTTTTAATCATAAATGATAGTTATATTATTTTTCTACAACAATTTAGGAAATTTAACAAATTTATGCTTTAAATAAATAAAAAAATCCAGATGTGTGGCGGAGGTTACACGATATTACATCATGTATCCCTATAAAAAAATATATCCGTTAACATTCGCAAAAACTTAGCATTTTTTTTATTAGAAAGATAAATTTATCAAATTTTCTTGAATTATGATAGAAAAATAATTTTTTATATGAACTGCGCTATTTAACTATTTATCCACCAAACCCTAAGAATTGTGGTATTTTAATAAGAAATAGGGGTGTGAATATCCAATCTATATCAAAATAAAATAAAAGGTAGGCTGAAGAAGGTTTAAGTCAACTATAATAATAAGTGTGGTTAATAAAATATCTACTTGACTACTTCCTTCACTTTTGCGAACCTGAGCTTTCTCTTCCCACTCTTTCCTATTGGTTTCACGATTCCAACATACTTTCACCATTTTCTCAAGTCTAAGAAGAAGAAATGGATCAAAATCAAGACTTGGCAGTGGCCCAGATGAGGGAAGTTGTTCAAAAGCAAGGCTCTTCCACTGAGGTAATCTTTGATCCCACACATTTTTCACATGAATCAAAATTGGTGATAAAGAAATCTCAGCTGCCATTCTTGCAGGAATATGGGAACCCTACTTTGATGAGATTCTTGATTGCAAGATCATTGGACACAGAGAAAGCTGCAAAGATGTTTGTGCAGTGGCAAAAATGGAGGGCTTCATTTGTGCCCCTTCACCACATTTCTGATTCTGAGGTTTCTGATGAATTAAATTCAAAGAAATTGTTTTTGCAGGGCCTTACAAGTAAAGGCCACCCATTGTTGATTTGCCAAGTCAAAAACCATTTTCCTGCCAAGGATCAACTTCAATTCAAGAGTATGTGGCCTACTCTACTTTAACATCATATTTAATTAGTTTATAGAATTAATTAAATTCTTGTCATAGTTTATTAGTCAATCTGAGTTGGGGTTTTGTTTATAAATATTTGACATTATTCATAGCTGTTTTGTTTGGGTATCTTTTCTTGGAGATATGATATAATAAAGTGATTGGGGAAAAGGACTAATTATTGTTTGTGTACTGGCTTTTTAATTTTTTAATACTCATGACTCCATGAATGATCATTACATTATTCCAGGACTAAATTTGAAAAAGAAAATGAACTCTGCTTAATTCTGTTGATTTGATGAAGATTATTATCTGAATACGGCGTATAATGGACATTAACTATGGTTTGGAGGCTTAATAGTGTGTTTTCTCAAGATGGAATTGGGAAAGCGATATGAAACTGAACACGTGCTATGTTACTTATCATGTTCCATTTTGGACTCACATGCTTTATTTTCTTGTACACTGTTCATGTTTCTGTAACTATAGTATATTCATGTGTTAACTAGAAAAAACGACATTAATTATAGCTATATTGAATTTGAGTTTCCAAATATATACACTTGTTAGTCTCTGTCACTTATCAACACGAAGACCTTCTATTTCTATGGATGAGCCTTTTATTAGTCGGAATATATGGAATTGCTTGCAATGTTGGGAATTTATAATAGCATACGCTTTGTTTTTTGATGCAAACTTTTACTCATGGTGCAGAATTTGTTGTTCATGCGCTGGACAAAACCATTGCAAGGTATAATTTTCAGTTAAATGTGATATGAATTGCAATGATAGTAGTTGAAATATGGAGCAAAGCGAACTTAGAATTCTTGTTAAGCCGTTTCAAATAGTGTGCCTTTAGAAAGAAATGACTCTGAGAAGAAAAGGGCAATATTAATTATGTGTATGCCAATGATCGTGGAAACTATAGCGTTAATTTGTCTGCAACTGTAAATGCTATATGAATGTTGCATGAACGGCGTGCCTTTATTCTCAGTTTTTTTCTATTTTCTACGTTTATTAAAATACCTTTTGTGGTAGATGTACAATATTTGCTTTGTCACAAGAATTGGTCTTTTTTCTGTTGTGGAAATGACACATGCATACTATACTTAGAAAAATGTGAAAAATGCGAATAATATGTAATAAGAAACTTAAGGTGGGATGCTAGATCATCCAAGTTCTCGTTGCTGCTTCAATACATATTACACTTGCATCTTTGGTTTGATAAATAGGGTCAATTTCTGGTCTAACTCGAACTTGTGGTTGATGATTTCAGTGGTTTTAGAGGCAAAGAAAACGGGGATGAAAAGATGGTTGTCATTCTTGATCTCCAACAAATTTCCTACAAAAACATTGATGTTCGTGGAATGATCACTGGCTTTCAGTTCTTGCAAGTAAGTCATCCTAACTGTCGATTCCCCAAAGGCAAATATTCCCATGTTCTAAACTATTAAAAGCAAAGCTAGAAAATTGTTGTCAGAGAAACTAGATATCATATAAATGATGTCTAAAGTATTTGCTCTTTGAAATGCTGTTTGCTATCCTCGTACTATATGTCCCGATTATTCATGTTAAGCATTCTTGTCCACATAGGCGTATTATCCTGAGCGATTGGCCAACTGTTACCTATTACACATGCCTGGTTTTTTCGTGTACGCTTGGAGATTGGTTTCGCGCTTTCTTGAGAAAGCTACTTTAGAAAAGGTACACATAGTATTGTTAAAACATGTGATCTTAAATAAGTTGCTTCTAGTCAAGAACTCATGTGTTCGTTTATCTTCGATATATACTTCAGATCGTGATAGTGACCAACGAAGACGAGCAACAGGAATTCAGTAGGAATGTCGGAGAAGAAGCCTTGCCGGAGGAGTATGGTGGGAGAGCGAAACTCACCCTTCTTCAAGACATTGAACTAAAGCCATTGGTCGACTAACTTATTTGAGTCGATAGTGATTCCATGACGAGCTTAACTTAATAATCCGAAAATCGAGTATTGATTCTACTACTCTCTTTGTATGTATGGATGGTAAGAAAATAAGAGAGGAGTAAGCAAATTGAGGATAGGGATCATGATGTATTATCAGTTGTATCACTTTAGATGTATTGAATCTGCATTCTAACGTTGGTGAATCATTATGTAATTTCTATATAATTTTCGATATTTCGACATATGTTCTCCAGTAAATGTGTCACATCGAGATTTTCACTATATGACAACGGTATATATTTTTACATACTGAAAATTTTCATATAATATACTGTATTAATTTGAATTTTCTGTATACCCTAGCGAACCACTCCTAATTTGCCTTTTTACATATCAGAAATTCAGAATGATATTAGAATGACAAGTACGCAAATAAATTCTCAATTTAATAGCCTCTATTTAATGGAATTAGTCTATCACAATAATGTATATTTAATAGGGTATATTTTATTTGTAATAGAATTTTTAAAATTGAATTAAGAAAGACGACTATATATTTGGAAGAACTGATGAAAGAATTAATGTAGTCTATATATAAATAATTTGCCTAGTCTAAAATTTGTCTTGAAAATAAATTTAATTAATTTCTTATACCAATCTTTTAAAATATAAACTTTTCAAAAGTGGGCCTTTCTTTTAATAATGTCATTGACTCTATATTTCTTCTATTTTAGTAGCATAATCGTTGCATGATATATTAAATGTTCTTGAATGGAGTAGTTAATTGAAAGACTTTATTTCCCTCTACCGAAAGGGACAGTTGGGCAAAAATTGTGGATTAATCGTGAAAATGCTACTAATAGCAATATTAATTAAATATATTTCATCTCATACTCAAATAATTACCACATACGTTATATTTTATAAATACATTTAATATATATTAAAAATAATGTAATTTAAAATGAAACATAAAGATAGAATAGATGATTCAAATCGTGCACAAATTACTACATGAAACTTCTTGGAAGAATGCATTATTTCCCCAACACAAAACAAAATAGCCGTCTTCAGTTGACTCCTCCTAGCACAGACACACACCATCAGAGATAATAATCAATAAAATAAAATAAAATAAATCAGTTGGACCAAACGGGGACTTATTTAATTATAAAAATTGAACAAAATTAAATGAGACAAGCAATTCAAATAATTGATTATTATATATGTTATTTTATTGTATTAATATATAGAATAATAGAACCGTCAATAAAGACTGTAGTATAGAGTTTGTATTTATTTAACTACCTTAAGTCAAATGATACAACTAAGCTTCCACCAATGTTGCTTATTAGTGTAAAATTCCGGATTTGACTCTTTTTGTGCACAACATTATTATGATATCTTAAAAATTTTTTTTTTTTTTTTTAAAAGTAAACAATATATTATTAAATATCATCGATATTTTCTTGACTCTATTAAGCGTAAAACAGATCTTTAATCAAATTTATGATTTATATCTAATTTTCTAGCAATACTTCAAATTCTACTTATTTGCAAACACTATCAACATTTACTATTAAACAAATTTCTCTTTTGTCACTATTTCAATTACTGTTTAAAGCATAATTTGTTACCTTGGAAACAAAATAAAAAGATTTTGTATCAACAACTTTAACTTCTAATCTTGTCACTATTTTTGATCTCCAACACTGCCTATTTTGACCATTATTTCTAAGCTCATCATTTTCTAAATTTAATAGTTTTACTAAAGCAAAACAGTCACAAATAGTCCTCATCAGATAATATTCTGTTTTTCCCCCTCCTTTTATATTGTAAACTTTCTACTGCAGTTGTTGCTAGAACAATTTAAAACTCAATATTGTGTATTGGAAAAAAAAATATTTATATTAAATAATTTAAAATACAAGATTTGATGAATTTTAAATCTCTGCCAATCTAAACATCACACATAAATCTGCTACAATATATGAACAGTAAATCATTCATCAAATCTCTCGATCAATTTGCTATTATGAATTATTGATTGAATGTAAGGAAAAAATACCCAAGATAGCAGTCAGTTCTGAACTTCTGGTCAGCCAGAAAACTACATTCAAAAAAATCTTAAGTCAACAATTTTATTTAATGCTTTTTTTGGTCTTTAAAAGCTAGCGCCAATTAATGTTATATATATGCATTATTTTCCTCACTCAACTCTCACCATCTTCATTCTCTCTCAACTCTCTCTAAACAGTCTCTCTCTTTCTCTCACTCTCTCTGTGTAAGAACAAGAAATGGACCAAAATCAAGAAATGTTGGTTGCCCAGATGAGGGAAGCAGTGAAGAAGCAAGGTTGTTCCACTGAGGTAATTAAATGTTTGATGTCTCACATTTTGACATTATAACACAAAATCCCAGTTCTTTAACAAGAAATTAAAACCCTTTTCTTAAATTATTGCAGGGATATGGGGACATAACTCTGATGAGATTCATGATTGCAAGATCTCTAGACAAAGAGAAAGCAGCTAAGATGTTTGTTGATTGGCAGCAATGGAGAACTTCATTTGTGCCCCTTCATTACATCCCTGATTGTGAAGTTGCTGATGAATTAGCTTCCAAGAAAGCTTATTTGCAAGGAATTTCAATCAAAGGAAACCCTCTTGTTATTGTCAAAGTCAACAAGCATTTTGGATCCAGGGATCAACTTCAATTCAAGAGTATGTCTATAGATTTGTCATATAGTACTTATTTATTTGGTTTTTTTAACTTATTTGTCAATTTGATGTCTGAATTACTTCATCAAGATTCTATTACTGAGTTATGTGCTGATGCTTTTCTTGGTTTCTTGTCTCTGATCCTCATTGCAAATTATGTGATCTTTTAGTGATTGCAAGGATTGTATGTACATAGATAATTGATTCTTGAAATAAAATAAAAGGTTAAATGATTGTTTGTATACTGACTATAACCAACTTTTCAATTCACTTTGCTTGATTCTTAAACCCAATTTGAATTGATGATTTTATAAATATAAGAATGAAAGTTCATGGATGTGATCACTTAGTGGTTAATAAAAGATAGGCACTAATCATGCTATTATTAGATGAAATGTTCAGAATTCTTATTAGTAAAGAGATACATTTGAAAGTTAGTTCCTAATGAGCGTCTTTACTAATGGTGCAGAATATGTGGTTCATTTGCTGGACAAAGTCATTGCAAGGTATAGTTTTCGGTTTGATTGTTGTAATAATAGAAACTCGATTTTCGAATTCTTGTTAAGTTGATTTTAGTAAGGTTTTCATCTGTCCTGACTCGAAGTTGTACCTGATGATAATTTCAGTGGTGCTAAAGACAAAGAAATCGGAAACGAAAAGTTGGTAGCCGTTCTTGATCTCAACCAAATTTCCTACAGGAATATTGATGTTCGTGGTTTGATCACTGGTTTCCAGTTCTTGCAAGTAAGTTCATATTTCAATGTTAGAAGACATATGCAAGTATAACAAAAAATTATTATAGTTATTTCATAACAAAAATGTTTTAACAGCCAAAAAAAGTGTGTTTTGGACAAAAAATATTCGTTCCCAAGCTTCCTTTACTTGATTAAGGGTAAAATCGTCATTTTTTACTGTATTTAATGTTTTGTTGTCCTTGACAATTTTAAATTTTTATTTTTAAATCTTAGTAGACTAATTTTATCAGGGACGGACCTATGTACATGGGGAGGGTGGCCTTGGCCCCACCAATTTTTTAAAAATTATATTTTTACCCCTTAAATTTTTTTTGTTTACTTTTCAATATATAATTTTTACATTCATCAATTTTTTTTATTATAATTGGCCCCCCTCAACTTTTGTTCCTGGTTCCGTCCCTGAATTTTATCGTTGTCTTGACATATATACTTTCTGTGTCTCAAATACTCACATTAAGCATTCTTGTGTCAATAGGCTTATTATCCCGAGCGCTTAGCCAAGTGTTACATGCTAAACATGCCCGGATTTTTCGTGCGCGTTTGGGGAATAGTTTCGCGCTTCTTAGACAAAGCCACTATCGAAAAGGTACACAAAAGCTGCACACATCGATATATAACTCCATTTTGTTGTTCTTTAGCTAATAGAAATGCGATCAATCAACAATTTCTCTGATCATACATTGCTTGATTCTTGTTGCAGATTGTGATTGTCACGAATGAAGAGGAACAACAAGCATTCGTTAAACAAGTCGGTGAGGAGGCGTTGCCGACAGAATACGGGGGGCTAGCAAAACTGACTCTGCTTCAAGATGTGGAAACAAAGAAGCCATTGGATGATGACCAACTTATTTTGAGCTCATGCTGATTCCATCTTGACCTTAATTAACTCGAGAAACCGATGTCTATTGTACTGTTGTCTTATCTATCAATGTATAAGATATAAGAGACGAGTGTGCAATGAGGATGGAGAATTTTATGTATCTTATTCTTTTAGATGTATTGAATCTGCGATTAATGTGGATGTATCATTGTATTTCTGTGTTTTTTCAAATGAATTAATCAAGAAGTCCTGTAACATGAAACTATTGTATTTGAAAAAATTTCATTTTCAAATTTTATCATTTCATTGAAAATAGAATTTGAGGATTATTCTAAACTTTAACAATAAAATGAAGCAAAAACTAAAACAAAAAAATGGGAGTGTTGAATAATATAATAGACATAACAATAATATATATTTATCTAAATACTAATAAAAAATTATTTATATTCCTTCATATATATGCAACATATATTTCAAAATTAATTAATATATTTACTAGTTGTGCTATATTTGATACTAAATTAGACAATGTGTATTGCACAAAATCATAAATATTATCTTCTTATATAAATAATATTTCATTATTCTAATTTTACTAAATTTTGATTTAACTTTTTAAATCACGTGTTATACACACGTATCCTATACTAGTATATATATAAAAATAAGAGGATATATTAAACAATATGAACATATATTCATAAATAGTGAGATATTCATTTGTGATGCCTAACTTGAATTTAGATGTATAAATTAGTATAAGGCCATATAATATACGCAATAAAAAAAATTAAATTAAACTTCGTAAAATTTAAAAAAAAATTAACTATTAATTATATAAAAAAATATGTTTATTGTTTTATGCAACAAACATCATCTAATTTTATATTATATAATAATATAATCTGATTAATAATTATCTAATCGATGAAATATATGATGTATTAGTAAAAGAACATAAATATATTTTTATTAATATTTAGAAAATCTATATATTGTTATATTATTATATTATTAAACCCGCAAATTTTTGTTTTCAAACAAATGATAAAAAAATGAAAGTCAAAATTTCTCAAATAAATTTTATAGGTTATTTTAAAACACATATTTGAAAAAAACTATTCAAATTTGATTCATCAATAAATATATAAAGTTTGAATAGTTAATCCTATTTAATCAACCCACATTTTTTTAGTTTTTTACTTTTATTTATTTATTTATATTTTTCTCTAAAAAATTTAAATTAATCAAATCTCAAATTTATAAATCATTTTTATATTTGAAGTCTAGCATATATTATTTTAACAAATTTTATTAAATTTATATATTATTTACTAATGTATATTATCTGCATTAAATTCGATATCATATATATATTTATATATATATATATATATCAGTTTTAAATTATTATTTAAGATTAAGATTCTACTTATATTAATTTTTGCACTAGTTTGCAAACGCTATCATGACAACATTTACTATTAAGCCATTTTCTCGATTGTCGCTATGTCAATTACTTGTTTAAACGCATAATTTGTTACCGTCCAAACAAAATAAAAATATTTTGTATAAAACACTTTAACTTCTATTTTTGTCACTTTTTATCTCCAACACTGCCTATTTTGATTAGGGATGTTGATCCAGCCATGGCTCGATAGGGTAGTCTATTTAAAAATAGGGTTATAGCTGAATATATCAAATTTATTTAATTTTACATGTTTAATTCAAAGTTTGTTTAGTCTGAAATCCGCTAGAGTCAACCCGATAATTAATCGGTTGGTTTGCTAGCCTGTATTTTTTTAAATTAGATTAACTTTTTTAGCTTTAAGTATACAAAATATAGTACAAACTTTCAATTATATGTTTACTATCTTAATTTTGATGTCTTCAAATTTGATTTATAAGAATTAAATATATGAAATAGAATAAGTCATAGTATAACATTTATAGACTATATAATATTAAGCACTTAACCGATAAATGCGTACAAATAAAAATGTATTTATATTGTATTGCAATTTATAGTCATTTTTTTAATGATTTCATTCATGAATCGCAATAAGTATAAATTCTCAATGTCAATCTACTTTCAATGATGCTTTTGTAAAGAATAATCTAATGTCAAAAAATTATGTTGTATGATAATTTTAAATTTTGAAATTTAAACGTTCAAATATTTTGACTTATGTTGTTGCTATGAAATTACAAACTATGTACAATTTTAATTTTATTATTATGATTCTTTTAATTTTATATATGAATTTTGAATGTTATGTAAATTTCAATTCAAAATTTTATATATAAAATATTAATATAATCTTTTTATTAATAGCATGTTTAGCCTGGAGCTCGGTAGGTTTATGTTTAGGTTCACAATATTAGAGAACCTTTTAAGTCGGTCTATTTATCCCAAAATCATTTCATCCGAAATTTGTTAAAACTAACCCGAAATCGTTAGAACCAACCCATTTAACATCCCTAACTTTGACCATTATTTCCTGACTCACATTTTCTAAAATTTAATGGTTTTCCAAAAGCAAGGCAGTCCCAAATAGTCCTCATCAGATAATATATATATATATATTTTTCTTATATATATAGTAGAATTTCTATTGCAGTTGTTGCTAAAACAATTTAAAACTTTGGGTTTTGGATTTAAAACAATTTCAGTAAGTAACGGAGGAGACTCTGGGTCTTTGATGAGACGTTGTCTTGGATTAACAATTTTGGTTGGAATAAGATTGTTTTTTAGGCGGATGTTAAACTTATTTTCGATGATTTAAAGTCTATCGATCTGGATTACTTTAAATTTGACAATATTATTTCACGTAATGTCAATGTTGTGGGCATGTGGCACATCGTATTATAAAGACTGCTCGTTATGCTACAAACCCTTATTATTGAATCGAGTCTCCTGACTTTGTGGATGACATTCTCAATATTTATTTACTCTTGTCCTATTAATTAATTTTACCTTTCTCAAAACAATTTAAAATTCAATATTGCGTATTGGAAAAAAAAAATTATATTGTATTTAGATTAAGTAATTTAATAAATTTTAAATATATATTGATCTAAACATCACACATAAATCTGCTACTATATATAAATAGTAAATCATCATAATATCTCTCAATCAATTTAATACTATGAATTATTGATAGAATGTAAGAAAAAATACCCAAGATAGACCAGTCAGTTCTGGACTTCTGGTCAGCCAGAAAACTACATTCAACAAATCTCAAGTCAACAATTTTATTTAATGCATTTTTTTGGTCTTTAAAAGCTAGCGCCAATTAATGTTATATATATGCATTATTTTCCTCACTCAACCCTCACCATCTTCATTCTCTCCCAACTCTCTCTCAACAATCTCTCTCTTTCTCTCACTCTCTCTGTGTAAGAACAAGAAATGGACCAAAATCAAGAAATGTTGGTTGCCCAGATGAGGGAAGCAGTGAAGAAGCAAGGTTGTTCCACTGAGGTAATTAAATGTTTGATGTCTCACATTTTGACATTATAACACAAAATCCCAGTTCTTTAACAAGAAATTAAAACCCTTTTCTTAAATTATTGCAGGGATATGGGGACATAACTCTGATGAGATTCATGATTGCAAGATCTCTAGACAAAGAGAAAGCAGCTAAGATGTTTGTTGATTGGCAGCAATGGAGAACTTCATTTGTGCCCCTTCATTACATCCCTGATTGTGAAGTTGCTGATGAATTAGCTTCCAAGAAAGCTTATTTGCAAGGAATTTCAATCAAAGGAAACCCTCTTGTTATTGTCAAAGTCAACAAGCATTTTGGATCCAGGGATCAACTTCAATTCAAGAGTATGTCTATAGATTTGTCATATAGTACTTATTTATTTGGTTTTTTTAACTTATTTGTCAATTTGATGTCTGAATTACTTCATCAAGATTCTATTACTGAGTTATGTGCTGATGCTTTTCTTGGTTTCTTGTCTCTGATCCTCATTGCAAATTATGTGATCTTTTAGTGATTGCAAGGATTGTATGTACATAGATAATTGATTCTTGAAATAAAATAAAAGGTTAAATGATTGTTTGTATACTGACTATAACCAACTTTTCAATTCACTTTGCTTGATTCTTAAACCCAATTTGAATTGATGATTTTATAAATATAAGAATGAAAGTTCATGGATGTGATCACTTAGTGGTTAATAAAAGATAGGCACTAATCATGCTATTATTAGATGAAATGTTCAGAATTCTTATTAGTAAAGAGATACATTTGAAAGTTAGTTCCTAATGAGCGTCTTTACTAATGGTGCAGAATATGTGGTTCATTTGCTGGACAAAGTCATTGCAAGGTATAGTTTTCGGTTTGATTGTTGTAATAATAGAAACTCGATTTTCGAATTCTTGTTAAGTTGATTTTAGTAAGGTTTTCATCTGTCCTGACTCGAAGTTGTACCTGATGATAATTTCAGTGGTGCTAAAGACAAAGAAATCGGAAACGAAAAGTTGGTAGCCGTTCTTGATCTCAACCAAATTTCCTACAGGAATATTGATGTTCGTGGTTTGATCACTGGTTTCCAGTTCTTGCAAGTAAGTTCATATTTCAATGTTAGAAGACATATGCAAGTATAACAAAAAATTATTATAGTTATTTCATAACAAAAATGTTTTAACAGCCAAAAAAAGTGTGTTTTGGACAAAAAATATTCGTTCCCAAGCTTCCTTTACTTGATTAAGGGCAAAATCGTCATTTTTTACTGTATTTAATGTTTTGTTGTCCTTGACAATTTTAAATTTTTATTTTTAAATCTTAGTAGACTAATTTTATCGTTGTCTTGACATATATACTTTCTGTGTCTCAAATACTCACATTAAGCATTCTTGTGTCAATAGGCTTATTATCCCGAGCGCTTAGCCAAGTGTTACATGCTAAACATGCCCGGATTTTTCGTGCGCGTTTGGGGAATAGTTTCACGCTTCTTAGACAAAGCCACTATTGAAAAGGTACACAAAAGCTGCACACATCGATATATAACTCCATTTTGTTGTTCTTTAGCTAATAGAAATGCGATCGATCAACAATTTCTCTGATCATACATTGCTCGATTCTTGTTGCAGATTGTGATTGTCACGAATGAAGAGGAACAACAAGCGTTTGTTAAACAAGTCGGTGAGGAGGCGTTGCCGACAGAATACGGGGGGCTAGCAAAACTGACTCTGCTTCAAGATGTGGAAACAAAGAAGCCATTGGATGATGACCAACTTATTTTGAGCTCATGCTGATTCCATCTTGACCTTAATTAACTCGAGAAACCGATGTCTATTTTACTGTTGTCTTATCTATCAATGTATAAGATATAAGAGACAATAGTGCAATGAGGATGGAGAATTTTATGTATCTTATTCTTTTAGATGTATTGAATCTGCGATTAATGTGGATGTATCATTGTATTTCTGTGTTTTTTCAAATGAATTAATCAAGAAGTGCTATAACATGAAACTATTGTATTTGAAATTTTTCATTTTCAAATTTTATCATTTCATTGAAAATAAAATTTGAGGGTTATTGTAAACTTTAACAATAAAATGAAACAAAAACTAAAACAAAAAGGTGGGAATGTTGAATAATATAATAGACTTAACAATAATATATATTTTTCTAAATACTAATAAAAAATTATTTATATTTCTTCACAAATGCAACATATATTTTAAAAATTAAATAATATATTAACAAGTTGTGCTATATTTGATATTAAATTAGACAATATGTATTGTACAAAATTATAAATATTTTCTTCTTATATAAATAATATTTCATTATTCTAATTTTACTAAATTTTGATTTAAATTTTTTAATCCCATGTTATACATACGCGTCCTATATTAGTATATATATATATATATATATATATATATTAAAGAGGATATATTAAACAATATGAATATATTCATAAATAGTGAGATACTCATTTGTGCTGCCTAACTTGAATTTAGATATATAAACTAGTATTGGTCATGTAATACACGAAATAAAATAAATAAAAAAACTAAATTAAGATATCTAAACTAGTATAGGTCATGTAATCCACGAAATTAAAAAAAAATTAAATTAAATTTAGTAAAATTAAAAAAAATTAACTATTAATTATATAAGAAAATATATTTATTGTTTTATTCTGCACACATCATCTAATTTTGTATTATATATAGGGGTGGAGATCGGACGGATCGAATCGGAAATAGGGTGTTTCGGAAAAATTCCAAAAAATTTCGGAAATGAAAAATCAATTCCAATTTCCATCCAAAAAATTTCGGAAATGAAAAATCCATTCCAATTTCGGAATTGTCGGAAATTTCTGAAATTTCGGAAATTTCGGAATTCCGAAATTTTGGAATTTTCGGAAATTTTTTCGGAAATTTCGGAAATTAAAAAATTCAGAAAATCGGAAAAAATCGGAAATTTTCGGAATTTTCAGAATTGTCCCAAAATATCTTATATTATGCAGTATATAAGATAGTATAATTATAAAACAACAGTATAAACTATAGTATGTAGTATAAAATAAAACTATAGTATAAACTGTACTATATACATATAGTATATAGTATATAGTATATATAGCATAAAGTATATAATATATAGTATATAGTATCTTCTATAGCATATAGTATATAGTATATAGTATGTAGTATATAATATAATATAATTAAAAAACTACAGTATAAACTATAATATATAGTATATATTATAAAATAATACTACAAAACTACAATATAAACTATAGTATATAGTATATATAGCATAAAGTATATAATATATAGTATACTTCTATAGCATATAGTATATAGTATATAGTATGTAGTATATAATATAATATAATTAAAAAATTACAGTATAAACTGTAGTATATAGTATATATTATAAAATAATACTAAAAAACTACAATATAAACTATAGTATATAGTATAAAATAAAATTATAGTATAAACTATACTATATACATATAGTATATAGTATATGTAGCATAAAGTATATAATATAATATAATTAAAAAAACTACAGTATAAACTATAATATATAGTATATATTATAAAATAATACTAAACAACTACAGTATAAACTATAGTATATAGTATATATTATAAAATAATACTAAAAAACTACAGTATAGACTATAGTATATAATATAAAATAAAACTATAGTATAAACTATACTATATACATATAGTGTATATATAATATATTTATATACTATCATATAGTATAAAGTATATAAAATATATTATATAGTATACAGTATTATAAAGTATACTATAATATGTATATTTATATTTACACATAGTATAAAGTATATAAAATATATTATATAATATATAATATTATAAAGTATACTATAATATGTATATTTATATTTACACATAGTATAAAGTATATAAAATATATTATATAGTATATAGTATTATAAAGTATACTATAATATATATATTTATATTTACATATAGTAAATGTATATAAAATATATTATATGGTATATAGTATTCTTCTATAGCAAATAGTATATAATATAAAATGTTTGAATTATTTACAACAATTGCTATTGGTTTGATGGTAAGTTTCATGCTTTGAGTATGAGAGGTCTTGTGTTCGATTTTCAAATGCTTTTACTAACTCTACATTTTATAATTTCGGAAATATTTCGGAACTTGGATCGGAATTTCGGATCGGAAATCGGAATTTCCGAAAATTGAATTTCGGAAATATTTCGGATCGGATTTCGGAATTTCCGAAAATTTTAAAACTAATTCCAATTTCCATCCAAAAATTTTCGGAAAAATCGGAAATCGGATTTTCGGATTTCGGATTAAAAATATTCGTTCCAAAATCGGAAAATTTCGGATCGGATTCGGCGGATTTCGGAAATTCCGTTCCAATTTCCACCCCTAATTATATATAATAAAATCTGATTAATAATTATCTAATTGATGAAATATATGATGCATTAGTAAAAGAACATAAATAGATTTTTATTTATTATTTAGAAATTTATATATCGTTTATAGCTATTATATTATTAAATCCTCAAACTTTTGTTTTCAATCAAATAATAAAAAAAATGAAAGTCAAAATTTCTCAAATAAATTTCATAGGTTGATTTTAAACACATATTCAAAAAAACTATTCAATTTTATTCATCAATAAATATGTAAAGTTTGAATAATTAATCCTATTTAATCAACCCATATTTTTTTAGTTTTTTCCTTTTATATATTTATATTTTTCTCTAAAACTTTTGAATTAACCAAATCTTAAATTTGTAAATCATTTTTATATTTGAAATCTGGCATATGTTATTTTAACAAATTTTATTAAATTTCTATATTATTTATTAATGTATATACATTAAATTCGATATCATATATATATATATATATATCAACATTAAATTATTCTTTAAGATTAAAATTCTACTTATATTAACTTTTGCACTAGTTTGCAAACACCATCAACATTTACTATTAAGCAATTTTCTCGATTGTCACTATGTCACTTGTTTAAACGCATAATTGGTTACCGTCCAAACAAAATAAAAAGATTTTGTATCAAACATTTCAACTTCTATTTTTTGTCACTTTTTATCTCCAATGCTACCTAGTAAAAGGCGTCTGCCGCCTAGGCATAGGTCCTGGGTCCTCCTCACTCTGCAGAGAGTAGGGGAGAAATCTGTTCATCCTCCTAAAAAAAAACAGACATGGCTCGATGGGACAATTTATTTTAAAAATAGGGTGAGAGCTGAATATATCTAATTCATTTAATTTTATCTAAAAATAGGGTGAGAGCTGAATATATCTAATTCATTTAATTTTATCCATTTAATCTGAAGTTTGTTTAGTTTGAAACCCATTAGGGTCAGCCCAATAATTAATCGATTGGTCTGTTGGTCTATATTTTTTTAAATTAATTTTTTAGTTTTAAGTATACAAAATATAATACAAACTTTCAATTATATATTTATTATCTTAATTTTGATGTCTTTAAATTTGATTTATAAAAATTAAATATATGAAATAGATTAAGTCATAGAATAATATTTATATACTATATAATATTAAACACTTAACCGATAAATGTGCACAAATGAATAACGTATTTATATTGTATTGTAATTTATAGTCATTTTTTATAATGGTTTCATCCATGAATTGCAACAAGTGCAAATTCTCAATGTCAATCTACTTTAAATGATGCTTTTGTAAAGAATATGTCAAAAAATTGTGTTGTATGATAATTTTAATATTTGGAACTTAAACGTTCAAATATTTTGACTTATGTCGTTGCTATAAAATAATTAATTATGTATAATTTTATTATTATGAATCGTTTAAAATTATATATGAATTTTGAATTGTTATGGAAATTTTAATTCAAAATTTTATATTTAAAATATAAATATAATTTTTTTATTAATAGCCTGTTTAGCCTGAAACCGATAGGTTTTGGTTTAACTTCACAATATTAGAGAATCATTTAAGTTGATCTATTTATTGCGAAGCCCATTTATCCCAAAATCTGTTAGGACTAACCCAAAACCACTAGAAACAACCTGTTTAAAATCCCTAATTTTGACCATTATTTCCAGACTCACATTTTCTAAAATTTATTGGTTTTCCAAAAGCAAAGCAGTCCCAAATAGTCTCGTCAGATAATATTCTGTTTTTTTTTCCCTCCTTTATATAGTAGAATTTCTACTGCAGTTGTTGCTAAAACAATTTAAAACTTTGGGTTTTTGGATTTAAAACAATTTCTGTAAGCAACGGGGGAGACTTTGGGTCTTGGATTAAGAATTTTGGTTGGAATAAAGTTGTTTTTGAAGCGGATGTTAGACTTGTTTTGATGTTTTAAAGTCTTCTAATCTTGGATTACTTTGAGTTTGACAATGTTATTTCACGTAATGCCAATATTGATGCGGTACATAATATTGCAAGGGTTGTTTGTCCTGTTACAAGTCTTTATTGTTGGATCGAGCCTTCTCACTTTATGGATGGCCTTCTCAATATTTATTTGCAACTCTTGTCCTATTAATTAATTTTTATCTTTCTCAAAACAATTTAAAACTCAATATTGCGTATAGGGAAAAAAAAAGTCTGTATTTAGATTAAGTAATTTAAAATACAAGATTTAATGAATTTTAAATATATATCGATACAAACATCCCACATAACTCTGCTTCTATATATGAATAGTTAATCATTCATCAGATCTCTCAATCAATTTAATACTATGAATTATTGATTGAATGTAAGAAAAAAAACCCAAGATAGCAGTCAGTTCTGGACCTCTGGTCAGCCAGAAAACTAGATTCAACAAAGCTCAAGTCAACAATTTTATTTAATGCTTTTTTTGGTCTTTAAAAGCTAGCGCCAATTAATGTTATATATATGTATTATTTTCCTCACTCAAACCTCACCATCTTCATTCTCTCTCAACTCTCTCTCTCTCTCTCTCTCTCTCTCTGAGAACAAGAAATGGACCAAAATCAAGAAATGTTAGTTGCCCAGATGAGGGAAGCAGTTAAGAAGCGAGGTTGTTCCACTGAGGTAAATGTTTGATGTCTCACATTTTGACATTATAACACAAAATCCCAGTTCTTTAACAAGAAATTAAACACCCTTTTCCTAAATTATTGCAGGGATATGGAGACATAACTCTGATGAGATTCATGATTGCAAGATCTCTAGACAAAGAGAAAGCAGCTAAGATGTTTGTGGATTGGCAGAAATGGAGAAATTCATTTGTGCCCCTTCATTACATCCCTGATTCTGAAGTTGCTGATGAATTGGCTTCAAAGAAAGCCTATTTGCAAGGAATTTCAATCAAAGGAAACCCTGTTGTTATTGTCAAAGTCAACAAGCATTTTGGTTCCAGGGATCAAAGTCAATTCAAGAGTATGTGTGTGTATATATATATTTGCTATATAGTACTTATTTATTTGGTTTTTAAAATTACTGGTCAATTTGATATGTGAATTACTACATCAAGATTCTATTACTGAGTTATGTGTTAATGCCTTTTTTGTTTTCTTGTCTTTGAGGCCTCATTGCAAATTAGGTGATCTTTTACTGAGATAAAGGATTGTATATATAAATGATTTATTCTTGAAAAAAAAAAGGGTTAAATGATTGTTTGTATACTGATTTTAACCGACTTTTCAATTCACTCTGATTGATTCTTAAAGCCAATTTGAGTTTATGTTTTGATTAGTAAAATTAGGTATTAATCAGTTTCTTTAAATTTATAGTAAAATCATGTAGTTAACAACAAAAGACAAACATCAATCTTGTTGTTATTAGATGAAATATTCAGAATTCTGATTTGTAAAGAGATACATTTGAAAGTTAGTTCCTAATGAAAGTCTTTGGTAATGGTGCAGAATTTGTTGTTCATTTGCTGGACAAAGTAATTGCAAGGTATAGTTTTCGGTTATATTGTAATAATAGAAACTCAATTTTCGAATTCTTGTTAAGTTGATTTTAGTAAGGTTTTCATGATCTGTCTTGACTCGAACTTGTACCTGATGATAATTTCAGTGGTGCTAAAGACAAAGAAATCGGAAACGAAAAGTTGGTAGCCGTTCTTGATCTCAACAAAATTTCCTACAAGAATATTGATGTTCGTGGCTTGATCACTGGTTTCCAGTTCTTGCAAGTAAGTTAATATTTCAATGATAGAAACGACTCCGAATGAATCCATGTTCGCTTCCTTATTCAAAGAAACATAGTCTTATATATCTTATATTCACTACTACACATTTGCAAGTATAGCATAACGAGGATAACAAAAGTTCATTATGGTCATTTCATAACAAAAATGTTTTAACAGCCAAAAAAAGTGTGGTTTAGAAAACAAAAAAAATCCTTCCCCAAGCTTCCTTAATTTGATTAAGGGTAAAATTGTCATTTTTTTCTGTATTTAATGTTTTGTTGTCTTTTGACTATACTAACATATATACTCTTTGTGTGCCAAATATTCACATTAAGCATTCTTGTGTCGATAGGCTTATTATCCAGAGCGCTTAGCCAAGTGTTACATGCTAAACATGCCCGGATTTTTCGTGCGTGTTTGGAGAATAGTTTCGCGCTTCTTAGACAAAGCTACTATTGAAAAGGTACATAAAAGCTGCACATATCGATGTATCACTCGATTTTGTTGTTCTCTAGCTAATAGAAACCTAATAACAATTTCTCTGATCATACATTGCTCGATTCTTGCTGCAGATTGTGATTGTGACGAATGAAGCGGAACAACAAACATTCGTTAAAGAAGTCGGTGACGAGGTGTTGCCGACAGAGTATGGGGGGCTAGCAAAGCTAACTCTGCTTCAAGATGTGGAAACAAAGAAGCCATTGGATGATAACCGACTTATTTTGAGCTCATGCTGATTACATCTTGACCTTAATTAACTCGAGAAACCGATGCCCATTGTACTGTTGTCTTATCTATGAATTTATAAGAAATAAGAGAGAAGAGTGCAATGAGGATGGAGAAATTTATGTACCTTATTCTTTTAGAAGTATTGAATCTGCACATTAATGTGGATGGATCATTGTATTTCTGTGTTTTTTCATATGAATTAATCAAGAAGTGCTATAACATGAAACTATAGTAGTACTTGTACGATGCATGGTTATGTACATTTCATCAATATTGTTATGTTACCCTACCCACCATGAACACATTAATATGTGTCCAAAGTTGATGTGTCAAACATTTAAGAAATCTATTAATTTCACTTTTCATAAAATTAGGGGATGCAATTATTTCATGTCGTGGATGAACATGTTAAAAGTTGCTCAGAGGGGGTATTTTAACATTTTCATACTTTTCACTTCTAATGTATTGATGCAAAAGTATTGAATATGGAAACAAATTTTGTAACCTGATTATTGTAATATTAAAATGAACACTATATTTTTACAGTAATTTTGAGGTGTTTCTCTAATTGTACTTTTTTTAAGGTTGCAAAATATAATTTTTTATGTTTTATATAGAAATAAAATTTTAAGTTTCAATTAATAAAAATAGATTTAATTGTTGAATGAATTATGATATTTACTTTGTTTAAATATTTGACTATTTTTTGATCTCTCACCATATCCGAAGAAGGGTTGGAGATTCGACTTCTGAAACTTGAAAAAGTGGACTAATGTTAGACATTGAAAGAGTTCAATCAAGATTTTAATGGTCGGGTTGTGTTCAAGCGGTGGTCATAGGGATAGCAACTGGATGGGTCCGCCTTTCCCACCCCGCCAAAATTTTCTTAGACCTAGGATCTGTTCCGTTCCGTTTGAAAATCCGATCCAACCCATCTCAACCTATCCCGCGAACCAAATGGGTTAACCTGCCCCGCCTGTTTCTTTTTGTTTTTGTTTTTGTTTTTTTTTAAATAACAATTATTCGAACCATAATTACATCAATTTAAGTCTTTAAACATTTAAACTACAATAATTAATAAGAATATCATCCATGTCATAAGTCGTACAAAATATTAAATTCAAATATTTAAAAGCAATTCCAACATCAAAGAGATCATTTTAAAATCATACATATTGTTCAATGCAAAAGTAACATATAAAAACATTTAAAAATATTTTAATCCTATCCCAACTTTCAAATGTCTTAATCTAGATTGTATTTTATTGCAACATTTAGAAATTGTATATGAAATAAATATAAAATATATACATAATATATATGCGGGGTGGGTCTACCAAATACCAAGACCCGTCCCAAACCTGACGAGTCCTGTTTGACCGGATCCAAACCCATCCCAGGATCCGTTTGATCGGATTTTTACCCGCCCCATGCAGACCAAGTTTGTGGCGGGTCCAGGTTTGAACCTGGCCATTGCCATCCCTAGGTGGAGAAGTTCGATCAAGATTTTAGAAATTGGATAGACTGTGTCCACAATTTAATACTTAGTTGAAAGAATTCACAGTGTATTTGATGAGATATAATACTTTTCTACTACTTAAAAACACTAGAGTTAAGTAAATAGGATGTACTAGAAAAAAAGAAAAAGAATAAATATAAAAGGGGACGTATTAAAGTAAATGAATAAATAAATATTCATAAATAGTGAGATGTTGAAATGGGCTGCCTAACTTGAATTTAGATACATAAATTGTTAAAAAAAAACTTACTCAAGTCATTGCTGACAACTCCAACTTGAAGAAAATCTATGTCCGGAATAATAACATTGTTGATAAAATTAGTGTTTTGGTCAAAGCAAAATTATTCTATCATTTTGTTTGATCAACATACGTCATGCAATTCGTAATTTTTCATAAAATTCAAAAATAGATATAAGGCTTCACTAAGACGGCGCTTCTTCATTTCCTAACCCTACAACTAATTTAATCACACTCTCACCGCCGCCGGAGAAATGAAACACCCTACAGTCTCCCTCCACCACCGCCTCGCCACTCCCTTCCTCCACAATGTCACCGCCCTCTCCGTTCCCCGCTCAACTCCCCTCTCCAAACGCCCCCTCGCCGTCCGCATGTCCCTCAGAGAAGACGGCCCCTCCGTCGCCATTGTCGGAGTCACCGGCGCCGTCGGCCAGGAGTTCCTCTCCGTTATATCCGAGCGAGACTTCCCCTACCGATCCCTCAAGCTCCTCGCCTCCAAACGCTCCGCCGGAAAAAGGGTCAATTACGAGAACCGAGACTACACCGTCGAAGAATTGAGCGAAAACAGCTTCGATGATGTCGACATTGCTCTCTTCAGCGCCGGAGGGAGTATAAGCAAGAAATTTGGGCCTATAGCCGTCGAAACGGGCACCATTGTTGTGGATAACAGCTCCGCGTTTAGAATGAACGATGGGATACCGCTTGTGATACCGGAGGTTAATCCAGAAGCCATGGAGGGGATTAAGCTCAAGAGTGGAAAGGGAGCATTGATTGCAAATCCAAATTGCTCGACTATTATTTGCCTAATGGCTGCAACACCGTTGCATCGTCGTGCCAAGGTAGAGATTTTTGTTGAATATGTGGATGTATGCTTAAATGAGATGGTTTTTGTAGCTCGGAGAAAGAGGCTTACACATAGGATTAATGTTCAATAACAATTAGAGATTCCATTTATTGGACATTGAATTGATTTCTAAAAGTTTTAAGACTAAATAACAGTTGATGAATGTATACTAGGTGATGAATTATTGTATGGATATGAGCTTCATCGTTCGAATTAAGAATCATTTATAGAAAGGTCTAGGTAGATGAACAAGACAGTATAACAGAATCTAGCTCAGCCACTTTATCAAGTTTGTGATGTAGTTTATGGCAAAATCTTGATGCTTGCTGTAGGCGTTTATAAAACAATATATGTTGAATGAGAACCGAAATTAATGAGTTCATTTACCATTTAAAACGGGCTAATTCTTGACTGTATGGCTGATCTTCTTTGAAGGCTACTTAGATTTGTTTAAATGAACAAAAGATGTCAAGCTTGGTACGGTTGTTGTCTACAGCTTGTTGATGATGCCAGAATGATTTAGATAAAACCTTTGACAAGAGTTGATCTTACATTGACTCTGATTAATGTCTATTCTGGTCTGTGTGTTGACTTCAAATGGACTTCGTTTTGAGTTGAGAATAACACTTAACATTTTCAATTTAAGTTATCTTCAGTTTTGTCATCTGTATCAATACTGATTATGCTTATCATCAGAGTCATCAAAATGTTTATGCTGTTGCATTATGTCATTCCAAGGATCTGAAGTTGATTTGCAAAAGCAACACATTCTTGGAATACTAATTAAGTGAAAAGTTCAGTATGTTTCTGTTTATGATTCCTTGCACATGTCTTTCGATAAGTTCAGTACTCTGAACACTCTCAGTTATAATATTTTCTTTTCGTGAGAGCAAATTTTTTGTGGATAATATGGACTATATATGTTTAAGATGGACTATCTATGTCCATTAATCTTTGTATGCAGGTAAAGCGTATGGTTGTCAGTACATACCAGGCAGCTAGTGGTGCAGGTGCCGCAGCAATGGAAGAGCTTGAACTACAGACCCGTGAAGTAATTTCCCATATTTCTCCATGATTTGATCTTATCACCCGGCTACTGGACAAATGAAATAACTTGTTCTATGACAGGTACTAGAAGGAAAAGAGCCCACTTGTAATATCTTTAAGCTGCAGGTCAGCATAGCTCTCTTCTAACACTATTTTTCTGCATCTGATCATTTTTGCTGTTTCTAATAAACTATTTAAACCTGCAGTATGCATTTAACTTGTTCTCACATAATGCACCTGTCCTTCCAAATGGATACAATGAAGAGGAGATGAAATTAGTTAAAGAGACAAGAAAGATATGGGTAATTTTTTAAATTGATTGTCTTAAGCTAGATTCACAAGTGTATGTGTGTGTGTATCTCTACTTATGCAATAGACTTGTTCTACTGTGCAATGCAGAACGATAAGGATGTCAAAGTTACGGCCACCTGTATTCGAGTGCCTGTCATGCGTGCTCATGCCGAGAGTGTTAATCTTCAATTTGAGACACCTTTAGACGAGGTATATATTCTTTCATGCTTGATGCATATTTTGATAGCCCTGTTGTTTTTCTATTACTTTTATCTGAACCCTGGATATTAGCAGTAAGTAGTAAGGCCAATATGGATTTCCAATTCTTGAATTTCACTAATTCTTTATCTTAAAAGAAACTGTTCTTTCCTCATTATAAAATGAACTTCTATTTTCTAATATCCCCACCCTTCTCTCAGGACACAGCAAGAGAGATTCTGAGTGGGGCCCCTGGTGTAGTGGTCATAGACGATCGAGCAGCAAACCACTTCCCCACCCCATTAGAAGTTTCCAACAAAGACGACGTTGCAGTTGGAAGAATACGACAAGATGTTTCCCAGGATGGAAACTATGGGTGAGAATCAATCCTTATTTCAGTATCTACGTATACGTGTCTTGTGATCACATGCAAATGAACATATTTTTGGAATATAGGTTGGATATATTTGTATGTGGCGATCAAATACGCAAGGGTGCTGCTCTTAACGCTGTCCAGATTGCAGAGATGTTGCTCTAGATTTTCAACCTCAATTAGCTCCTTAAATTGTTGTGTAAGGTGAGATGCCAGATACCAATTTTGTGTTTCCTCAAATGCAGAGATTAGTTTTCACTGTGGAGAGCAAGAATTTCAGCCCCCTTTTAGTTTGTTGTCTTCATTTTTACTGAAATTTTATGTATTTTGATAAAGAGATCACTCGTGTTATTTTGTTGTGATTTATAAATTCTGAATTTTTTTTAAATTCATTAAATGTTTTACAGGTTTAAAATTTATTAATTTTATTTTAAATATAACTTTGCTTTCAACATCTTCAATTTAACTTGGATTAAAAAGAAATGCAAAAAGAAAAAAGGCATCAACTTGTGCTAGAAATATATATATTCTTCAAAAACAAAGGTATAAACTAATAAAGCAAATGGACTCGTACAAATAAAAGAGGCAAACAAAAAAAAAATTCAAGAAATGTGATATTTTCTTTACATATAAATACTTTTACTAGGTTATGCTGGATAAAGCATCACCTTTATATAAAATAGGACTTATCCTATAGTTCATAACCTATAGACCAAATATTACCTTGTTAAAAATGGATTTGAATTTTAGGTAACTAGACTATATAAGTTTATGCGTTATGCTACAGGTGAAACATTCATTTCTCATATTTTAATGAACGCTACGCTGAGTAAAATAAATTTGAAATATTATACATACATCTACGTAGAAATCAAAGAAGATAGATTCAACAAAGAGAATTTAACCCTGAGGCATATCTTACCCTTATCCAAGTCCAATTTAGCTCCAGTAACGAGCCAATGCCCCGGATTATCCGACGGTCCTCTGCACAACTGAGTCGTGTCCACAAACTTCAACAGCTTCTGCGTCTGCACAGGCACCGGCGGTCCGTCCGGGTAAACTCCGGAATCCACGATCACCGGCGCCGGCTTCTCCTTGTCGGCATTTCCGGTTATGGAGGTGCTCAAGGACGAGAAAAATCCGGATCTAAAAGAGTGATTTTCGGATCCAGATTGCATCCAGTTGGAGTGAACAATGTAGGCGTCGGAGACTCTGGAATAGAGCAATCGGAGATGCAAGACGTTTTTGGAGTGGTGGTTGACGACGTGGAGTTGAGCTCCGGTGACGATGAAGGCGGCGCCGCCGCCGCCAGGAGTTTTCCAATGGGGATCGTATTTGACGGGGGCGGTGCAGATGTGAGAGAATTTCTTCCATAGAATGGGTTCGAAGAAGCGATGGGAGTTGGGGATTTCTTCTGACCCACGCGATAGAGGGGGGTGGTGTTGATGTATCTTGTCTTGGAGGAGAACCGGGGGATTTATCAAGTGCTGCACATGTATTCCTAACCTGAACGACGTCGTTCTCGTCATAATCGTTATTATTTTAATTGAAAATCATTATTATTATGATAATAAAAGGGGTTAATAACAAAATATAACATGCATTTTTTTTTTCACTTGATGTCCAAATCAAAATGTTTTTTAAATTGATATCCATATTATACGAATTTTTCAGACGGGTACCATACTCAATTTTGACATATATTTCAATAAAATTAATGGTCAGAAATCTTGAAAGTGCAATCTTCCCAAAAAAATTTGCTAGGATCATGAGTCCTATGTCAAAATCTCATTATGAAGCCAAATTATAGCGTCATCAATTTCATGATTCTCGTTCGATTCGAGCCTAATTGAACAAGAATCGTTCTAGGGTTTTGAAGAAGGTTTGGAGGTGGATTGCACTTTTAGATTTTTCGATGTTTTTGTTAGTCGGAAAATGTCAAAAATTGAGTATAGCAATCAATTTGAAATATTTGTAGAATATGAGGAATAGTATGAAAAATCTTTTAAAAATAAAAATTGCATATTGATATTAAACTTAATTAAAATTGAAAATTGTAAAAATAAATGTAAGTGAGAATCACCTATTACATTTGATGCCCTCGAGATATAACCGCATTCCGGTCACCGGGGTGCTTACTCTAACCTAACCACAGTCAAAATGAAGCTGAAATTAGCATAAACAAATACATTACATATCAATAATCAAATCATAGCCTTGGAATATAAACCTCAATTTACCTGACTTGTATTTACATATAGCTTGGGGCCCATCAAATTGAAGTTGAGAGATGGTGTATGAAAAGCCTTATTTCTTGTTGGGCCGAGGGGAAGGTCGTTATGAATGGGGGCCCAACTTCTATGGGCTTGAAAATCCAAGAAATACTGCAAATCGGCTATGGGAGGCTTGTCTGTCCATCAAAAGATACTAAACATAAGGAGGATGTGATAAGCAGAAATTGAATAAAGAAAAAATTGAAATTTACGAAAAAGCCCTCCAACATTAGCGCAACTACACATGCGATCATGTATGATATTTTTTAGGATTAATGTTGAAAACTTTACTTAATTTTGTAATTTTATCAATTTTTTAAATATTAGCTATCACATGAATTTTTATATTTTTCCAAGAGTTTTCAGATACATTTGTGCTCAAGAATGTATTCTCTCATTTTGGCAATCTCGACTTTTTTCAACTTCAATTTTATAATAGTTTCTCCATGACAACTTTATACTTCAATGTGAGTGCAACCATATCTGAAAATTGTTTGTTGGTTAAAATTGCAAAAAAGATGAATGGTCATGTTATATTTGTTAATATTCAAAAAATTTGGTTAAAATTGTAAAAGAAATCAAATTTGTGATTTTTTCAGTAATTAATCCTATTTTTTAATAAAAGTATTCGATGGTTATTTTTTCAAATACGAGATGCCAATGTGGCATTCAATTATCCAAATTTCTGAATTAAAAAAAAAAAGGGGGAAAAGAAGGCTTACAACGAAGGTAGAGATTGATGGCATGTGACAAGAAACCTCTACCAGGCACACCCCTTAATAGAGAAGTAATTGGAATGAAATTAAAATGAACTGCATCTGGCATTGATGGAACTGTTAATAGCCACTCACAATGGCTACTAACACTTGGATCTCCTCCTCTTTTTGAGCATATAACAGTTAATCCCTGTCCAAAATTAAGTCAAAATCAAATTAAATTAAATTTATTTTGGTTGAATTATTATTGAGAGATGCATGCATGTGATGTGATGCTTCGTATCATGACTTGGTAACAACGTCAATACAGAAAATTCAGGTATGTTTGTAGACTAAACAAAGTCTAAAATTTGGGCTGCTTTGACATTCATTTAATTTGAATTATCTACTTTTCAAATGTACTATATTATATAATTAAATGGGAATTAAATCAAACCTACATCTTTTGCAGTGATGGAGGCGTAGTTACTGAGAGGATTTACTTGTGGGTCAAAAACGTTAAAAGCTTGTGGCGCCTGAAATATATGAATTCAAAACTCAAAAGTCAGTAGAATGATCAAATAAAAAATTAATTAATTAATAAATAAAATAGGAAGAAATTAATAATTAAGAAAATTAAATTACCTTGTGCTTATGTTCTTTAGTTTTGCATTGATGTGGAGCAAAATTGCAAGTCCCAGTGAACAACTGATCTCCAAGATTATCTAAGTGGTTTTTGAGCTGTGATGCTTCAATGGTGGAACTCTTTTCTTGCTTTACTAAAACTGTGTCTTGCCCACCTATGCTTAGCCCCACTATTATGTGAGTACCATATTTTTCAATAAATCTGTCACATCCATAAAAAAATATAACTTCATTAGCTAAATCATGATGTTACATTTCCTTCAATTTAAATAATAAAATTGGTGATTGATTGATGCATATAATATTGATTAATTAAAATTTTCACTAGCATATTAATTTGTGTAATATAATAATCCTTTTGAATCTACGATATCCTATAGTTGAATTACTTGTTCAAAACTGTAGGCGTTGGTAAAAGTAGAAATTGCGAGAATGTTTACAACATATATCCTAACTAGTTTGTATTAAATTATTAATAAACATGTAATGTTTAGTTTGACACGTTCTCATAAGTCTATGTTTCGACTTTTAATTATTAATTGTATGAAGAAAAAGTTGCAAATCAAAGTAAAAACGTCAAAGATGTTGATCGACATTACCAAATAAAGAACATTAACTATTATTGAAGATAATAATATTTTCTAATTTAGCCTATTTTACCTTATTTTCATATAAAGGGCCAAAATATCTCTAGAAAATTGATAAAAAAAGATTATATCACATGGAAGGATATGTTCGTCCAAAAAATAAAGAATAGCCAAAAAAACATATTTCCTTATATATATAAATGGAAAAACAATTTTATTAAAAATGATTATATAAATGAGTACTAATCAATGAGATACACAATTAGATTACACATTTCGTGGAATTTTTCCATACACTGATAGGGCTGACTTTTTGGATCATTTTTAAATTTTATGAATATGAAATCTCCAAGTTGCTCTAATCGTGCATCCAATCAATTATGACATCTTATTTTCATTCTTTTGAAGCGTATTTCAAACTTTGAATTTGTCAATCATTTAAAAATTAAATTATTTTGATTAATCACTAATTAATATATTCAGAAGAGAGAGAGAGAGTGTGTTCCCAAAGAGTTGGCAAATATCTTGTAGGCGTGGCTTTTATATCTAAATGGGTCAGCAATAATACCCGTTTCTGGATGTCACATTAAAGTTATCCCTACACTAAGCCAACTACCAACTCAAAGCTAATCACATCCCCAATTTAGCTTCAAAAATTCAATTGCAATCAAAATGTAATCTCACTTAAAATTTAAGATTAATTCCCCTCACAAACATTTGTGTAATCATGCATTTCTTTAGTACACATTCAGACGCTAAACCTAAAATTACAATTCTGTCCACATTCATTACACCTTTCTTTTAGACCAAGCAACAAATTAAAATATATTTTTTAATCTTTTAAAAATCACAACAAATCATAAATAAATTTAAAAAAATCGAAAAAATTGCATACCTTGCAAGAGCAGAAGGATCCCATTTAGAAGGAACAGCATTAATAACTTCATCAGAGAGAAGAAGAGGATATCGATCAATATGAAGAGTAAACAACACGATAAAATATCCATCCAACCCTAGGCTCTTGGTACTCGAAGCATCCACGGCCCACGACCCGCTTTGAAACCCGAATAGCGAGTTGAACAACCCGGACGGGATCTTACCGGGCACCGAACTCTTCTGGTTAATAAACTCCGACATCTACAAAACACCAGATCAATAATATCCTCTCACTAAAACTACTTTCAGACCACATCCTCGTTTCAATTACGCACCTGATTGAAGCCGAGAATATCCGTCTGGTACCTCGTACGATCACCTTTATCGCATTTTATGTCGATCGAAACATCGTCAAATGATCCGAAACCAGGCACCGATAGCTCTCTGGTTTCGGATTCGTTAAGGATGATCAGCCTCTTGTCCCCCTTGCAGTACTTGAGCCGAAAATCGGAGGATAAATCGAGGCCTTTGCCCAGGCTAGAAAGAGCCCTCTGCACAATTCCATTGCTCATTATCCTTAAACTTTGTTTTTGTTTTGTAGTTGGAATCAGATATACATATATATATATATATATGTGTGTGTGTGTGTTGTAGGTGAGTTTGAATGAGGAAGATTAATGGAATGTGATGATGTTGGAATGGATGTTTTGGTTAAGCAAAATTTCCGTTTATAAACTGTAAGAAGATTGACTGAAAAACTAGTGTCCTCGGCGTGTCCTTTGATTTGGTAAACCTTCATCTCTTCACGCACTGGATTTTGGGTCATTGTCAGATTTGTGGGGGCTGTTTTGGACATTTCATACTTTGTCTATAGTACAGGTTTTTACGTGTTGAAACTGGGAGCAAGTTGTTCTGACCAAAGCTATGATCAAGGGAATTTAATATTTCTTTTTAAAGGAAATATAATCATTTTGGATTTTCATTATTGATTCCACCGGTTGTATTATTTATGAATCATTCCGTGACTATATGTTAAAAACTAGCATAAATTCCGTGTAATACACGGATATAAATAAATGAAATTTAGTAGAATTAAAACTTTAAATGTTTATATTGAAAAAATATATATTTGTGATTTTGTACTATAACTATCATTTAAGTTATTATTAAATATTATGTAATTTTGATTTAATATATTATTTAATTATTGAAATAAACAATTTGTAAAATGTGTGATAAATAATATTCTATACATATTAAAATATTTTTAAAATTTTATTTGTTGAATTTAAAATTATAGATTTAACATTTAACCTTATAAATAATAATAACAACAACAACAATTATTATTATTATTATTATTATTATTATTAATTATCATTATTATTATTATTATTAATTATCATTATCATTATTATTATTATTATTATTATTATTATTATTATTATTATTATTATTATTATTATTATTATTATTATGGTTAATTTCATTTTCCCACCTGTACTATGCACGTTTTTTAATTTTGCATCCTAAATTTTTTTTTTTTTCAATTACAACCTTTATTATACCTTTTGTTTACTTTTGCAACCTCCGGTCAATATTTTCCGGTGAGAAAACGCTCACGTGATTTTTACGTGCTGATTGAGGGTTATCTATATCATTTATATTTTAAAGACATAAAAAAATTCAATTCATCAACTATTTTAAATGGTAAAGAGATTTTATTTTTGTTTGAACCTCACCATTAATCTTCATTTGCTCAAACAATTTTCAAAAGAAATGAGGCAAAATTAGGGCTAAATTCAACTTTTGGAGGGGAAATTAGTTAATGACCTAAAAATGACGAAAATAACCCTCAGTAGACATGAAAAAATAACACTGACCATGTTTTGCTAGAAAATACTAGCCGGAGGTTGCAAAAGTGAACAAAATGTATAATATAGGTTGTGATCGGAGAAAAAAAAAGTTTAGGATGTAAAATTAAAAAAAAATGCATAATACAAGATGGAAAATGAAATCAACCCTTATTATTATTATACCAAATTATAGATATATAAATATAACATATTATTGATAAATAAAAGTACCTAGTTTTAAATTAACGGTTAGCATTTTGTACATATAGCCTACGTAAATATTAAAATCAGAAAACCATTGTAAAAATATCAATTAATATGAGCAATGTAAACAATATGGGAGAGAAGAAAAATACCAAGATGGAGAGAATTGTTTTTGTATTTCATTCAATCCAACCAGTGAAATATATAGAATTATATGGGAGACTCAAAACGTTTCAAGAATTGATATATATCTCTTCTATAATATTACTCATAAAGGGTTAAAACAATTTTCCATCTAAATTATACGTGATTTTATATTTTTTTGAATAAATTTTAAAATGTTACATTTTGTTATATAAATTTGAATTTGATATATTCTACAATATCAGACAAATCCTAACCATACACGTATTCGAAATCAGTGACTAGGAAAGATGTCTAATATCATAAAATGCATCAAATATGAAGTTGATAGGACAAATTAAAACATTTTAAAGTTAATATAGAAAAGTGTCAATTTACATATAGTTTCGATGAGAAAATGTTTTTAATCCAATAAAAATTTTAAGTAATGTCCCTATTTTCTATTTATAGCCTCCCCTTTAAACATTACAATGTAATGTTCATGAC
This sequence comes from Scutellaria minor, assembly GCA_954870855.1. Taxonomy (NCBI): domain Eukaryota; kingdom Viridiplantae; phylum Streptophyta; class Magnoliopsida; order Lamiales; family Lamiaceae; genus Scutellaria; species Scutellaria minor. Next base: position 16,574,104 of record OX940733.1, read on the forward strand.
TCATTAAAAACCTTTATAGAAAGCCTAATGAGAAAAAATAAGATGAGAAAAATTCAAGTACATGTTTTTTTATGTGTTGTACTGATATCTCGTTATAAATTTCTAACTAAAGAGAACTCTTTGTTGGAAAAAAATTTAAACAAGGAAATCATATATCAACAAAATTCGAATATTCAATTGAATAGTCTATGGAGATAAATAAGATGTGCATGTAGTTCCTAACATGCAATCTTCTATTATAATTTATACTTATTTTTTATTTTAAAATAATTATCACACAATAAATATATAAATTGATATTATTAAGCAATACGATAGTGTGTACTAAATATAACAAAATACACAGATTAAATATCACATCATGTAATTAGACTTGAACCAAAACTTTGAGATATTGTGGACCACACGACTTGATTAGACCTTATGCTAAACCCTTTTACACTAGAATCTATTATATATCGACATAAAACAGTGTGAATATAAGAAAATAATAATTGGGAATATGCCAAAAAGAAAATAAAAAAAATAAAGGAGGGGTGGCCCATAAAATCATGAATGCTAGCTAGTGTTCCCATCACTAACATTGGTGATTAACACAAAAATTTGTATGAGATTATTTTATGAATACAATTCTATAAGTCGGAATTTTATTTCCACAATTCAATTCCGTTTTTATAAATTAATTTTTGATTAATATATTATTGATTCAATTAAAATCGAAAAAATGTCACAAAAATCGTAGTGTGTGGAAAAGCAGTTGCGTGAGAGGAAGGAGAAAGAGACATGATGGCCATAGTATGAACGCAGACACATTAATAATTGGTTTGTTATTCTGTCGTTGGTCATGGGTTTTTATTTTTTTCTGGTCAAGTTTTGGAAATTTTGAAGAACTGAAATGAAATTATTATTATTCAGGTGCTCAGTCTCTGAGTCTGCTATTTTTGTTTTCTCCTAATGACTTCAGACTCTACCTCTTACCAATAATAATCTTTATTTATTTAAAAACATATTTTTTTATTTCCTCTACTTTTCTTTTCCTTTTTTCGCCGCCTGTATTATATTTTTCAATTTTTTTGTCAAAATTTTGAACTCGTCCCAAATTTAATTTCCAAAATTTATATATGAGATAATCTTACGGATAGTTATCATAAGAGGATCATTATTATCACAAACAAACTTATTTTCACAAACCCATGTATAAATTGTGAGATGAGATTGTTGGTGGACTAGTCTCACATAATTAAATTTATAAAACGATCTCACATAAAATCTACTCTTAATTTAATAATATTGCAATCATTTGGCCAGTGAATCCCAGTCACATGTAACAAAGTCAATATTGAGGATCTACTGACCACATCATTTATATAATGTCAGAAACTGAATTTTGGATGGTCATAATAATGACACTGCAAAATCCAACAAACCACCAAGTTAAAACTAAAACTACAACACATTAAAAGTTTGAGCTAATGGCCATTTATACCCATTTTCATATATTTTCATATAAGAGAAACTCATTTTACCCATTAATATAAAACTTGATCCCCAGATATCCCTAAATATAATAATTGATCTCAAAATATTCATTTTGAATCAAATCAACTGTTCAATGCCCCCACGAGTCCAATCAATCTCATATTCCCACCCACCCACTTCATTTGATACTAATCAACGTATATACTAAGTAAATATTAACATAAAGTTACACCAACATTTAAATGAACATTAAACGAACATTAAATAACTAATATTAAACGAGAATTAAAAAATCAACATTAAAGGAAAAAAAATTATCAACGAACATTAAAAAAATAACCCTAATAGAAAATTAAATTTTCGCGAACATTAAAGAATTAACCTTAAATTAACCTAATTTTTTTTTGAAATTTCACAAACATTAAAAATTGAACATTAAATGAGAAATGAAAACGTAACCTTAAACGAACAATTAAGATTATGTTAATTTGAATGTTACACGAAGATTTTACAAAATCTGAATGCTACACGAACATTATCAACATTTGAATGTTACATGAAGATTTTACAAAATCTGAATGCTACACGAACATTATCAACATTTGAAAAGTACACGAAGATTTTACAAAATCTGAATGCTACACGAACATTATCAACATTTGAATGTTACACGAAGATTTTACAAAATTTGAATGCTACACGAACATTATCAATAGCATTCAAATTTTGTAAAATCTTCGTGTAACATTCAAATGTTGATAATGTTCGTGTAGCATTCAGATTTTGTAAAATTTTCGTGTAACATTCAAATTAACATAATCTTAATTGTTCGTTTAAGGTTACGTTTTCATTTCTCATTTAATATTCAATTTTTAATGTTCGTGAAATTTCAAATTTTTTTTAGGTTAATTTAAGGTTAATTCTTTAATGTTCGTGAAAATTTAATTTTCTGTTAGGGTTATTTTTTTAATGTTCGTTGATAATTTTTTTTCCTTTAATGTTGATTTTTTAATTCTCGTTTAATATTAGTTATTTAATGTTCGTTTAATGTTCATTTAAATGTTGGTGTAACTTTATGTTAATATTTACTTAGTATATACATTGATTAGTATCAAATGAAGTGGGTGGGTGGGAATATGGGATTGATTGGACTCGTGGGGGCCATTGGACAGTTGACTTGACTCAAAATAGGTATTTTGGGGTCAATTGTTATATTTAGGGGTATTTGGGGATCAAGTTTTATATTAATGGGTAAAATGAATTTCTCTTATATGAAAATGGGTATAAATTTTGGGACTTAAAAATTGTCAAGACCCATCATACGAGGCGATTTATAGTATTGGGTCTCGGTGATTTCAACTATATATGAAATTGTTTTGCAATTAAGTCGTGTAACTTTTAATTTTGACAATTTTAGTCCTAGATTTGTGGGTTTGTGAAAGCTAGGCAACTATATATTCTTCAATTTTCCCCAATAAATATATATAAATAAACCGCGCATTTTAGTATAATGACTTGAGGAAAAAAAAACATGATGGCAAAAGAGGACTATGGAGTCCACAATGCTCAAAAATATGTAGTGCAAAACCAATTGAAGAGAGATGAAGCAAGTTGCATCACATTAACTTGGTTATATCCCAAACTCAATCACAAAAACTCGAAATTTGCCACCACCACCTATATACACACCTCTTCGGATCGACGTTCATCAAACGTGCTCATGACAACGGAAAAAACGAGTCGAGGAAAAACACAATGTTGCAACTTTCCTTGGTCTGTTACTTACAATTGATAAAGATCAACTCCAGTAAGAGGAGACAGCGACAAATTATGGTTTCAACGAGACTACTACAAGACGGGTATCATCTGCTCGGAAACGGAGGCCAATCCCTGCATCAGTCTTACGATTTCAACTGTATCATCGAGATAGTACTTAGCCTTGCTTGGTTTACGGCCAACCGTACATGCAAATATTTCGGCATTTGGAGCTATGGATGGACCAGATGTGGAGCTGCTAATGACCTCGAACATGTCTTCATCCGATCTGTCGTCCCCAATGCAGAGCACAAAATCGGGCAACATTCCCTTTTCTTGCATCGACGATAGTAGGTGTTTGGCTACGAGACCCTTGCTCACCCCCTGTATAAAGAAACATGTTACAAGAGCACAATATATTTTGTTTTCAGACAATTTTAAGTATGTGTTATGTTTTTCAAAAAAAAAAAAAAAGGAATATACTTCATTTTTTTGGGTGGATATGAATTTGAAATCCATCTGTTTCATTTTGAACTAATTTATGAGTAATATGAGTGGATTTGAAATCCATTCTTTTAAAATCTTGTACTTCATATCTCTCCATCCAAAAAGAGCCTAAAAGATTTTAGTTTTTCTAATTCTAGACCCGAAAAGGGATCTTCGTCATTGAGACAATGGCCAGTCAGACATAGCACGAAGAAACTAGTTCATATAATACTCTCAAACAGACATGTTTTCATATATCTTGCTACATGCATTCTCATGTTTATAGTGTCGATAGGTGGCTATTGGATAAGTTATTGTGTACCTGCGGCTTAACTTCAACGCAGTTTGAGCCACTCTTGACAGTAACAGGTTCGTTAGCAAGCACACTCTCGAGGTGATCAAGAAGTTCTTTAGCTTGACATGATCCAAAATCGGGATCAGCATCCTCATAACACCATCCCATTGAAGTTTCCTTCAATTCAATAACCGATCCATCAGTCGTCTCCGTATACAGCTGCATCACCGGCTCTGCTATTTGCTTCCAGTTGCATTCTACTTCTGGTATGCTCGTTTCCCATTCCAAATCTCGCTTCATCCTACAAAACATGTAAAATTGTTGCCATATACAATCGAAAATAATACTAAGTTAAAAAAAGTGAATTATTATCACCTCATGAAATAGCCATGCTCGGCTGCAATTCCCAGCTTATTGCAAGATGAGAACCATTCGTCCAACTTCACACGTGGCCTAGAGCTAACAATGAACACCATGTTGTTCTTGTCTCTACATAAACTGTTCAAAACATCGAGAGTGTTCGAGCTTGGTTTCTTGTCGATTGAATTTTGAGGCATTAACGTCCCATCATAGTCGAGAAGTATAGCTCTAGTTGTAGTTCTTTTGTAGGCTGATACTATGTGCTCCATGGCCAACTTCCTGAAATTCGGATCGAGCGCGACAACCCTGAAGCTTAAGCCAAACCCGATGCCCCAGCATCTACGACGAACATGATCCTTGCAAGTTCTTTCAAGATCTTGCAAGAAGCTTCGACCCCAATACGACACATCGTGTGTGCTCACATACTTATAGTGTTTCTCATGCCTTAGTTGCTTTTCCGGCTCCGCCATTATAAGAGCTGAGTCCATCGCCTCCGCCACCGCATCAATATTCCACGGGTTGACCCGAATGGCCCCACTTAGAGAAGGAGAACACCCGATAAACTCGGATATAACCAACATGCTCTTCTTTGGGATATCCGCTTCTAGTCCCAATACCTTATTCAACTTCTCATTGCCTTGTCTGCTTATAACGTACTCGTACGGTATAAGATTCATTCCATCCCTAACTGCAGTAACCAAACAGCACTGAGCAACGACATAATAAGCAACTCTCTCGTAAAATTTCATTGGTTTATCTATCAAAATGACAGGCTCATATCCCGGTTCTCCAAACGCCTCGTTTATTCTCTTCACCGTTGCATACGTCTCATCTTGTACCTCCTTCACGTCTTTTCCTCTGCCCCTCGCAGGAAGAGCTATCTGCACTAAAACGACCTTTCCTTTATTCTCGGGGTTCTGCAAAAGAAGCTGTTCCATTGCTAATAACTTCAAGCTTATGCCCTTAAATATATCCATGTCATCAACCCCGAGTAGCATCGTCTTCCCCTGACCCGAGAACTGCTTAACGAGCTCCGCCACCTTCGCCTCCGTTTCCGGGAGGCTCAACACAGATTGAAGCTGCCCCATATGAATCCCGACCGGGAGAATCTTGATGCTAATAGTCCGGCCATAATACTCGAGGCCTATGTAACCCCTTTTCGACTCGTAAGATATACCTAACATCCGACTACAACACGAGAGGAAATGCCGAGCATAATCGAATGTGTGGAATCCAATCAAGTCGGAATTCAACAAGCCTCTCAGAATCTCTTCTCTTATTGGCAAAGTCTTGTAGATTTCCGACGATGGAAACGGACTATGAAGGAAAAAACCGAGCTTGACCCGATTAAACCTCTTCCTCAAGAAAGTAGGCAACACCATGAGATGATAATCATGAATCCAAACATAGTCATCTTCCGGATTGATCACTTCCATTATCCTATCAGCAAAAATCTTGTTCACCGATACATAAGCCTGCCACAACGACCGGTTAAACCTACCGCCAAGATCAGGCGACAAGGGCAACATATAATGGAACAATGGCCATAACTGTTGCTTGCAAAACCCGTGGTAGTATCTGCTATACAGATCGGGGGGCAAAAACGTCGCAACACACTTGAAAGTTTCCAAGAGAATCTGAGAGACCTCATCTTGGTCATTAGGGTGAATCTCTTCCTTAAGACACCCCACATAAATGAACTCAATATCCTCTTCTCCTAAGCAGTCTTTCAGTTGGAGAAGAAGTGAATTCTCATCCCAATTGAAAGTCCAACCACTACTTTCTGTTTTTCTTTGAACCTTTATAGGCAACTGATTAGCTACTATAATTATCCTATCCCTTTGAGCAGATGAAGATGATGGATCTGAGGTAACACTGTCTGAGCTGTCATCATCGATATCGGACATTATTCCGGCCACTGTCATAATACGAGGGATCCTACGGCTCATACGGCTAAAAGACGGGGCCGGAGCTTCGCCGGAGGCTAGCTCCAAGAGGTTTGAATATGATCTAGACACCATTATTCCCCAGTTTGTTTTTAACCTTCTTCACTGCTAACTAGTGTAACAACCTAGTAACCCCAAACTCTGTTTCTCTATAACAGTTCTAGAGCACATAGAGAATGAAGTTTTTTCAAACTGAACAATCAGTTAATAACAGCTATGAACTACCTTTCTCTTTTCACATAGAGCAAGAAACACCTCTGAATTTTTGCCTAACAAGATAAACTTGAAGAAGATATTTTTTCAAAATTTGACTTTGAGAGGACCCCAATCAAGCTATAGGCTACATCACACAAGAAAATTACAGGTCAAACAGATGGAAACTAGAAAGCAAGAGAATAAATATCAGATCAAGGAATGGATATTTTTCCAAATTACAAAAAAAAAAAAAAAACTGTCTTTTTTTTTTTTTTTTCTTGAGAAGAAAAAAGACAAGCAAGAAGATAATACCTCACCTGTTAGAAGAAAACAGCAAGAGCCCACATAAAGTTGTGACACAAAGAATAGCAAGGGACAGATAATTGATGATATTTGAAGAACCCAAATTTACCAGGAAAAAAGTGAACCCTAGTCTAGGACAAAGAAAATGGAAGGAAAGAGTGAAGAAGAAAAAGAGTATTGAAAAACTCTTCCCTTTTTTCTGTTTATTTTTATTCTAGTGGACTCATAAAAGCTTCTTATATACACTGATCAAGTGGTATACTGTAACAGATAAGAGTTAATTGTAAAAAAATTAAAATAAAAAACAATAAATAATAATTAATTATATGTGTGTGTTTGGACTTGGGAGTTTATCCAATGGCACTTATGGATAAGCGCACAGATAACTTAAAATAATTACAGTAAATAGCTGGCAAAGTGGTCCATTGTTGCATACTAAACAGCTAAGATTCTCTTTTAGTGGTCAAAGTAAGAAAAAATTTTAAAAGTAAAAAAATAATTACCAATATGAAATTATCTTCTTGGATTTGCCAATATGTTTTATTTTCTTCTTTATTTTCTGATTTATGGAGTCAACAACTACTAACTATAAAGACATTTCCTTGAGCATACCGTTGGTAATGAAATAAATATATCTACCATAAATTTACATGTAATTAATTACATAAAAATTCAATATGAATACTGTCGTGAGATGCAACATTCATAAGAGGAGAAGAGTGTGTGGTATCTTGAAAAAACAAAGAGAAAAAGAAAAAAGCTTTTCTTGTAACGGTCAATTTGCAATTTAAATTTCTATTATGTCCTCAGGTGGGCGACTTTAATTTTGAGTAAAATATTCTTATTTAAACTCCAATCTTTTGTTGTTGTTATTATAATAATAGTTATTATTATTACTTGATAGAATATTTTATTTTATTTTTGAACAAAAGCTCTGGTAATGATCAACGGCATAACCATCATCGTAATTTATTTTGTCACGCTTCATAATTCATCTTAAGTATTATTAATACTTAATAGCATAACATAGTGCATGTTTAATTTAATACTAATACATAACATAGTGCATGTTTAATTTAATACTAATACATCTAAAAAATTAGTTGGTTAGTTGTATAGAACATCAAATACTAATTTTTTTTAATGAGTTTGGGGATCAAATACTAGTTGATTCATACATAATCAAATGTTAAATTATCCTTCATGTAGATTATTAAGAAAAAAGTCAAAATATCTAGAGCTAATGAAGGCGAAGAAAATTACTCAAGAATAAAGCGGATTATGCGTTTTGTTGAAAATTTCTAATCTAATCATTTAGCACGAAATGGTAAGGACCAAAGAACTTGTGAATGCAAAATATTTTATTGAGCAAATACGCTTTAAGGAAAAAAAAAGTTATAATAATAAATATTAAAAAAAAAAAACAAGACTAGTTAGCACATGAACCATGATATGTTTGGTTGTCTCATGATAAGTCCTCTTTTAATATATCAAAATATATACATGGACAAAAAAAGGATGAAAGAAGAAATGGTTGCTAAAGCAGTGTTTAATTCTGTATTTTATATGAAAAGATGCACTATTTCTCTTTTTTAAGCAAAAGAAAAATATAAATATTTGATTTAAACCGTTACACCAATGGGATTTAGTTTAAGAATCATGACTTAATATATATAATCTAGACTTAAGATGAAACTTAATTTCACAATTTCAGTGGGATTGAGCTTTCATATTGAACTAAAATACAAAACAATATTTACCAGAGGTATAATCTGATTGACAAATGTATTATATATATTTCTCTTTCTTTAGGTTTTATAGGAACAGTTATTCATGGAATCAATGAGAATGGATTTCATATATTTTCATTGGTGATCGTGATATTTCTAAGAAGGTTTGCCTTTTCTTTTCTTTTTTTAACAATCATTAGTCGAAGTTTTATATAGAGACATTTAATCATATTATACCAAATAATATTTATACGAAAACTTATATAAAATGGTTTCACATATATATTATCATGAATCAAATTTACTTTTACAAATTTATTGTGGATTATGGATTCACTAATCATAAATGTCCTATTCTATAATTGACTATTAAACAAATTGCTCAATTCACTTATTTAATTGTATGCAAAACAAATTATTTATATCATGCTTTTGTGATAGTGGTGGGTATTGAATAAGAGTTTGTCGGAGATTTTGCAAGTTTGAGAATCTTGATTTTATGGACAAAATTTGGCTTTTACAAGAACAATTATAATTTTTATATAACTATATAAGTCAACCATGATATTTAGTATTTACTGATTAGCACATTATCTCGAACGTGAAAATTGAAGTTAAAATAAAATGTGCAAATATTAAAATAAATTCCTAAAAAGCTCGACCAAAACTATATATTTAAATATTACAATTTGTTGGTCCATATGTAAATTAATTGATTGTAAGTAAAAAAAGAAAAAAAAAAGGTGTATTAGACTAATAAGGTGCCTGATTAAGTGTAATTATCTTATCCACAATTTATGTTGAGACGTCTTAATCACAAACGTCACAACAAAGTATATGTTTCATTTATGTTTTATGTGTGCCTTTAACGTGTTAATATAAGCAACGTTCTATTTAGAACTAAATTCCATGGTTGAATTTTTTTTACACGATACCTCTATTTTTTTATTTTTTTTTATTTTTACTTCTTTTCTGATATTGTCATTTATTGGTAGGAAGATTTAAAAAAACAATAAATTCTTGATGATGTTGTTTTGTTATGATAAATGTAATTAATTTAAATCCTTCCTAATGCAAATGGGGTGGTCTCATTGTCGATATTTTGGTATGGGAAAATGGGGCAAGTTTGTTTATGATTGCAAATATGACACTAAACTTATTTTTGTAGTAAAAATGATCTTAATATTAGTTGGGGGTAAATATGACTTTAAGTTTATCTTTTGTGTAAAAAAAAAAAAATCCTCAAAAATAATCTTGTGCGGCATTATTTTGATCTTATTCTATTAGAGAAATTAACTCAATGTGGTTTGCATTGGTCAGTTTTTATCCACCTTTTCAATACTTATCGACTTAAATTCATATTAATTTTTCTATAATGTATACTTTTACTGCAAGACAAATTCATTTAGTATTTGATTAACACTCAACTTAAAAACAATTGTGTGTTGGGGTATGCCTTACATATGAAGGAACCATAGAATGGTGAAACAGATGAATAATATGAGTGATAAATAAGTAGAGAAGTTTACAGTATGATATCTCGAGAGTTTGAGGCTCTTTTGATGAAAAATGATTTTCTACCATTTCCTGATTAAGTTATTTCCTTTTTTATTGTCATGTTAAAATAAACTAATTGTTTAATTTTCTAAATAATATACTGATGGTCAAACAAAGAGTGGGTTTCTTGTACAACGGTCTTACAAATTTTTATTGCATTGCATGAAATGAGTTAACCCACAATCCAAACCCTACAATTCACATATTATTTATGAGTATTGGAACTCCGTCTCACTATAACTATCCATGAGACCGTCTCACATGAGTTTTTATGTCGGATTTATAGTTTTTTTATTACGTAATCCAATCTTTAAAAAAATGTATTTCTTGTACCACAAAAAAAAATAAATTAAAATTAGCAAATAGATATATAGTCCAGCACCCCACCCACCGTGGGTACATTAATATGTGTCCATCGCTAATGTGTCAGATATCTAATATACCTATTAATTTCACTTTTCATATAATTAGAATATGAGATCATTACACGTTATTGATTAATATATTAAGAATTGCTCACTGTTGGCATTTTAGTATTTTCCGGTAGATACAAGCATTGGAGTCACTTTTGCACCAAAAAATGAATACATGGTTGTAACTTATAAAAATGTTCAGATACCAACCATAATCTTATAATAAAATACATATTTATAAAGTAAAATATACAATAAAAAAATAATTAACAATTACTTTTTTACAAAATTTCAAAAGAATTATTATATTTTTAATACAAGAAAAACCCACTGGAAAAGATAAGAGTTTATAAACTTGCCAGTTAAATGAATCCAAGAGTTAAAATCCATATGGGCATGGGGAAGGGTTTTTCTGGGGTGGTCAACGGCGTAGGATAATAGGGTAGGGAAGAGAGAGAGATAGAGATAAGGATTAAGGTTAAATGGATAAAGTCCGAGGGGCGGGGGTATTATCCAATGGGCCTCGTTATTATCGGGTAGTGGTGGGTCCCACCTTAATAGTTGTACCCCAAGTCCTTGTATTGTTTCCACGTGGCGGAATGTGCTTTATGTTGTGCATTTGGTACAATGTGTTGCCGATCTACACTGCATATTGCCATATACTAGTATATGAATAATTATCCTAAATTAAATATAACATATTTTTGCATTTATGGATTTATTTAATAACTCCTCATGGGTCTTTGTTTCAGTTGGTTAAATAGTAATTAAATTCCTTTTTGTTTGTTAAAAAAAAAAAAAAAGATGTTTAAAATATTCATGATCATCACGTAGTAAATCACCAATCTATTCCATCATATATTGTATTTATGAGTATATAATTTTATTTATTTAATATATGTGTGTATAAATGTTTGTGTGTTTTAACAGACCTAATAAATGACCACGATTAAAGCACGTGAATTTTTTATTCCTTGGACTAAAAATAAATCAAGCACATAGGTCATAGCTAACACGATTTAGAGTTCAGTTAAAATTCATCTATAAAATAAAATCCAGATAAAAGGGTCCACTGATTTGCCATATATCCAATATTAATTGAATGAAATAGAATAAACATTAAACTACTGCATAAATCATCTATATAAAAAATCATATATATGGTGTGTGTAGTTCTATTCTCTATAAATCAAGTTTTTTTCAAAAAATTCATTTTGATTTTAAATTATGAATTGCAAGTTGATCTATTTTATAAAATTCGTGAAATAATTTTCCTGAAATTATACTTTATGTAATTGATTGAACTTTTCAAAAAAATTAGGAAAATCACTGAAAATGTCAATTGAAGAGGTCAAATGCTTATTATACTTGTATTTAATGAACGATATATCCTTTCTAATATATATGTTAAATGTTTCTTATATTTTCAAGACTAAAAAAAATAAATTGAATTGAGGTATATTAGAAAATGAGCTAAATAAATGTTACTTTAAACAAAAAAATCGATTATATATTTAACATAAAATGTTAAAATATTCGTTGTTGGTAACTTTTAATTTGTTCACCGATGACGTGTAATGATTTCATCCTCTTATTATATATAAAAAGTAAAATTAATATGTATTTTGGATATCTAATACATCAACGTATATTATTGTGTCCACGATGGGTAGGGTAGCAGGACTGTATATTTAATAATTCAAAATAGGAAAACATGTTAGCCCATATATTATATGATATGGATGGAGTTGTAAAATATAATGCTGACTTTAATATTATGACATTACCATAAATTTAAATTATATTATTCCTAAAAAATAAAATTCTCTTAAAACAATGACATACTGATTTATTTATTTAATTTCGAGGCAGCTGCACGTACTTATCTTGAAGCTCATCGTACAGCATGTGGCGATTAATTGCAACTCTTAAATAATGGATAAGGTTGGAACCTGTCGAATACCACCAATAGTATTTTGCCACGTGCTCACCCTTTTCTTACATTAGGTATTTCATCAAGAAATAGTCTGTTAGGACGAAAATTTCGGATTCGGTAGAAATTTCGATATTTTGATTTTACGAAAATTTCGATGAAAATTTCGATTTCGGTGGAAATTTCGATAGAATTTAGAAAAATGATGGGAACTTTGTTAAAAATTGAGAATTTAGATATGATATTTGTTGGGATATTTCAGTTGTTATCTTGATAAGATAAAACACTAGCACAATAAGACAAGAATAGTTTACTTAAGGTATTGATGTCTAGTTTCCACATCACATGATCAAGGAAAGATCATGTAATGATTTTCCAAGAGATAAGGAAAACCAACCTTAGAAGAAGTAAGAACACTTCTAAGGGTTAGCATGCTGTAGGGAACAGCAAACCAGAAGAAGTATCCTTAGTAGAAAGGAGTAAGGATACTGGAGGAAGCTGTCAGCAGGCTGTGAGAAAGTTGTTCTGAAAGGAGAATTCAAAAAGTAAGTAAGCTGCTGCAAGAAACCGACAAGAGCTGCAAGAACCCATACTTGCAGCAGAGGTTGTCGAGGTTACAGGACCAGTTGAAGACGGGGTCCTTGCTGAAGACCTCAGGCGAGGCTGTTGTTCAGACAACACTCTCTGAAGATAAGAAGACTTCTGAAGGGGCGACTGTTGAGACAGTACCCTTAGAGGATGTTCGAGGAGAAGCTGAGGTAACCGCTAAACAGCTAGAGACACCTCATGAGGAGGTTGATGCTGCTGTTGCTGCATGCTCACAAGAACCTATCCAGGTTACAGCAGCAGAGGTTACTGAGGAAGTTAAGTCTGCAAGAAGCTGCTGCAAGAAAGCATATACAGCAACACTGCAAGAAGGCAGTTACAACATTGCAACAAAGTAAGTAAGAGCGACATTTAGCATCGCTGCAAGAAGAAGATACAAGAGTACTGCAAGAAAGGTTACAGCAGTACTGTATGAAAATACTGCAAGAAGGTCTAAGTTACAGCAGCGCTGTAAAAAACTAACAGCTGCAAGCAGACCTAGGATACAACGTCAATGACAAACAGTCAACTGAAGAAGTATCCTGCAATCCGAGGAAGGATAAATGCAGTACGAGGATTGAAGATCCAAGCAAGATTAAATAGAGCCGTTCGAGAGAAGACCAAAGTTGCAGACACGGAGCCAATGCTAAGACACCACGTGGACTGACGCACTGCAGAAAGCTGCGAGCCGCAATCACTGCATTAAATGCTCTGGAGAGAAAAGTCAAGTCGCATTAAATGCAAGTCATGCCTTTGGTCAAGAAGCTCAGATGCATTTAATGCGACCACAAAGAAGATCTTGGAGATCAGAGCTTGATTTCAAAGAAGGAGAAGTATTTCTCTTCAACGGATACTTCCTAACGGATAAAAACTCTTAAGATCTATAAATAGAAGGTGTGGCTGATTGAAGAGATTGCTGAACAGAGTCGAGAGGAAACTCACATATCATCCAAAGCTTTTTAGCTTTCACATGTTCAGCCACTTAATCTTCTAGGAGCAAGTCTACAACAACAAATGAGCTTTCAGAGACCAAGACTGCTCATCACCAGTTGAAGATCTTTATTTTCTTTTTAACCTTGTAGCTGTGTGCGTAGGTTGTTTTAGGTGTCGTACAGTTGATATGAGAGATCCTTGCTGTATGTATAGTTGTCTAAGTGTTAGACAACTTCCCTGTGTGGGAGTGTGGAACCCTGTGTGGGTGTGTGGAACCTTGTGTGGGTTAGCCTTTAGAGTTTGCAGTTGTTGTGTGGATGCTGGACTCTAGTAGGTGGTTAGCTTTGTAAGTTGATAGATTGTTAGGGAGTGTCCTGTAATTCAATCTTGCTTAACAAAGTTCCTGCTCGAGGTAGCAGTAGAGTGGACGTAGAAGACTTACACCACCTTCGAACCACTATAAGCCATAAGTGTTTTATTGTTTTCTTATCTGCGCTTTATCCTTCATATATCTCTGTCATATGCATAAAACATTTTGAAAAAGATCATATTTGGGAAAACCAGCCAGCCTTGTGTCTTAAAAGCTTTATTTTTCCGCTGTGTATAAAACTCAAGTTACAGCGTGCAACACTGCATCCTAGTGCTAAAAGCAGTAACTGACTGGCGCTGCAAGTTCAAGTAACTTGCAGAACAGTAAGTTTTAATATATTTTCAAAATCGACCAAGGTTCATTCACCCCCTCTGAACCTCGGACACCACTTGGGACCAACAATATTGTACATAATATTATAATTAACGTTAATACATATATTCAACTTAAAATTTCAAACAAAATGACATATTTACAATTAATATAGGAATTAACTATCATATAAATGTTGTCTGGTATAATAACATGAAAAATTCAAAATAATTGAATACATTGTTACTAATACCGAAATGAACTTCTATGAGGTTCAAATGAATAAATTGACAAGTCATTTTGATTTAGACAATATTAGTACCAACTCATGACATTAGATTGATTTTGAATGTAATCATGAAATTATTTGATAGTATTATACATGTTACAATTATAATGTGCAAATTATAATATTATTTTGGTACAATATACATTTTTTTCCTTAAAAATTGGTGTAACTCATTATAAAATTCTATTATAATTATTTGGGGTAATTTTTTTTTTTTTTTAAATTTCACCAAAACCGAAATCGAAATGAAATGTACCGAAATTTCACCAAAATTTCGACATTTTCAAATATTTTCTACTATGATTTCATTGAAATTGAAATCGAAATCGAAATTTACCGAAATTTCGGTGAAACACTAACGAAATTTTTATAACCCCATTTCTATTTCGCTAACTCGATTTTACCGAAATTTTAGTGAAATTTCGCAAAATTATTTATTAAAATTTGATATTTAATTATGTTGGGTTATCTCTACTGGTACAGTCTCTCCGAATAATGAGTATCTTTGATGCTCATATTTTTTTATTTTTCAATTCATAAAAAAGTATTTATTCGTAGTAATTTGATTAAATTATTTCATAACTAATATATCAACTATGAAGTAGATAATGGAATTTTGGGGGCATTTGGATGAGAGCTTCATTTCTTAGTTATACTATTTAACATGAATTTTTTTTCTTCAATATTGTTGTACTAATCCTATATCCTATACATAAATATTTATGTGTCTTTATAAAAGGTAATATATCTTTTTTATCAAGTAAATTTAAAATAATTTCTTGATTATCAAGTGAAACAGAGGATTTAGTGGTTTTTACCAACTGTTTAAATCCCATTTTTTTAAAGGTTCCTATATGATAGATTGTTTTAGGTTCTACTTTAGAAATAATTCATTTGTTTTATAAATCTAAATTCTGAGGAATGTCATATTCTTTTGTCGTACTGTTTTTAACAGTATCTTTTACATTGAAGTGATTCATCAACCATTGATTCTTTCTATAATTAGATCTTAAATTACCAATCTTATATAAGTTTTTATATATGTTTGAATATCAATCAACTAAAATTATAAAAACAAATACATGTTCACTTGTACAAAATTGACTTTAATAGAAGTGAAATGATTTTCTTTTTAATAATCTTGAAGTCGATTGATAATAAATTCTTGAACATGTCTTTTTATTTTTTCTGGTTTTCTTTTTATTTATTTTATTTATTATTATTATTATTTTTTTTTTGAGGGTAAAACACTTAACCCGTTTTGTGAGAAATATTGATTCTGTAACTCAAAAGTCACATCGCACAGTAATATTTAATTATTATGGACATTTGAGAAGTTTACTTTGATTTATGAGATGAGGTTGCAACTGAAATAAACTCCATTAATTGATTATTAGAGAAAGACGCAAATATCATATTGAACATAAAAGTCAACCTTTATGTTGCCACTAATTTATGATAGAAAACTCACCACGTATAATATTTTCCATACACAAAATTTATATGGTATAATTTCATGAAAATAATTGAATAAGTTGGAATTCGTTAATGACAATTTAAATTATTTTTACAGTTGAATCTTCATTTTGGGTATGATAAACTATTGATTGATCCATTATTCAAAATCAAATTTGTAAAATGAAATCACAAAAATATTATCCTTTATCATTTATTTCGAAGCAACTTATATTTATATTGAACAACAAACTTGATGTCACAAATATAATATTCGAAGTGTAGCCTATTCTTTTATTTTCTTAATTCTTTTTAGAGAAATTTGTCACCTATTTTTTATATCAATAATTTCAACAAAAGTATTCCCAACAAAAAAAATTAGAAAAATAAGGAAATGCCATAAAATCGAAAAAAGAAAAAAAGACAAAAAAGCTAATAGGTTGAATTTAAAATTATGAATTGGAAACAAAATGACATAAAAGTAGTGGTCCAGCCCACAAAACTGCTCCCAAAGCTCCAAGTGTAATTAAAAAACCCAACAACACATGAAATTCCAGCTCACAAATATTTATTATGGGCTCTTAACCCTCGATCCAAGTCTGAATCAATTCAAAAGACTATTTATCTTGTGTTTTTTTGTTTGGACAAAAAATAAATAAAAATCATCTTTTTATTTATTTATTTATATTTTTGTTCTTTTATATTTTAAAAGGGAAAGCCATAGAATAGTTTTAATTGTAATGTTTTTGCATATAAAATCCCACAATAATCATAAGTAAAATGCTGAATATGGAAGAGTAGTAAAGTAAGTAGATGAAGTCTTTCTTTCTTCGTCTTTTTTATTTTTTTATTTTAATTTTTTTTAGAAGAATGAAGTCCCTCTTATTTTGTTATGATTAAATATGGAGATGCAAGTGTGACAAATAATACTATATTTAGTTAAATGAAAGTTAAGAGTGAAAAATGGTGGGGTGGTGAGAAATTGGCGCTTCGGCTTAGTGTTGGTGGGATCATTTCCCATTTCATATCTCTTCATCAATAATTCACATGCACATCAGATCAGATCAGGTCAAATCCCCATTTTCATTTTCTTTTTTAATTCTTTCTTCTCCACGAAAGAATTAAATAAAGAAAAAGAATCCTCAACTTCCATTCTGCATTCTCTCATCTTCCTACACCAGTATGTCCAAATCCTTCTTCTTCAATATCATCTTCGTTGTTGCATCTTATACATGTTTTTCATCGATTAATTTCTATTTTACCTATTGATTTACAGAATTAATGGAAAACAGTCAGACAATAACAGAAGCGTGTCCTGATGTGGGGTTTATAATCTTTTCATCTAACTGATTTATAAAAGAAGAAGATCACTAATTGTACTAAATCTAACATTGTGTGATTTATTCACAGATAAAGACAGTCAAAATCAGCAATGTCTCACCATCGGTTTCCGAAAGAGACATCTTCGAGTTCTTCACTTTTTCTGGAGATATTCAATTTATTGAGATGTGTAGGTAAGTCTTTTTATATTAGTTTTTTTGTGTAATGTCACCAAAAATAGCACGAGAGTATAAAATTTGATATATTCCTCTCTTCAGGGAAAGTAATACAGCTCAGGTTGCTTATGTCACATTCACCAAGTCTCAGGGAGCAGATACAGCTGCACTTTTGACGGTATTCATTAAAATTAATTTTCATTTGCATTTTAATTGAAGGATCTGGGGATGTGTTTAAAACCCATCAATAGTTGTTTGTATTGATGGATTTCAGGGATTGGGCTTAAAAATCCCTCTATTCATTTGGAATTAGGATTTTAGATGGATTTAATTTACAATCCAGTCAATTTAAATTGTTAGATTTTAAATCCTTTCATCCAAACATATTCATAGTGAAGATGATTTCTGATTGAATTATAAATTAAATTCCAGGGATCCACCATGGCTGGTAATCCTATGTCCATAGCTCTAATCAAGGATTACCAACTACCTCCACATGCTGTTTCTTTAACCTCAGTAAGTTGATGGTATTGCTATTGCATTATCAATACAAGCATTCAACATACCAAGTTCTTTGATCGAGCCTATGATTGACTATATTCTTTCCCTCGAAGGAGCCTTCCTCAGCCGTGAAGAAGACTGAGGATGTGGTTAGCACCATGCTAGCCAAGGGCTTCGTCTTGGGAAAGGATGCTCTCAAGAAGGCTAGGTCCTTCGATGAGAAGCACCACTTGACACTAAACGCATCCGCTACAGTCACTTCCATTGATCGTAAGATGGGGTTGAGTGAGAAGCTAAGCATGGGGACTGCTGTGGTGAATGAGAAGGTGAGAGAAATGGACGAGCTCTTGCAAGTATCGGAGATGACCAAATCTGCTCTTGCGGTTGCAGAGCAGAAGGCGAGCACCATTATGAGCAATCACTATGTGTCTGCTGGAGCTTCATGGCTGTCGAATGCACTAAGTGTCATTTCAAAGGCAGCGGAGGATGTAGGAGTGATGACAAAGGAGAAAGTCGAGAAGGCTGAGGAGGAAAAGAGGGAGACTCGAGAAATGGAACGGGCAGCTATAGCTTCCGATTTCATAAATGCTTCTACTGATGAATGTCCCGTAATTCCGGTTATTTCATCTGATGAGTCTATTAAGACTGCCTGATTGGTTGATCTATTGTAATATCTATTGAAAGAAAGATTTTCATACAATTCATCAAAGGCTGATCAGTAAAGGAAAATATGGTGTTGCTTACAGATTCTATTGTGATGTATAGCTTTGCTTAAAGAGTGATCAATTGATTGTTTATGGGAATTGGTATCATGAAAGAATGAAACTATTGTGCTACCTGATTGGCCTTCAGAGCTTCTTCATGGATACTATGGGTATTAGAGGTACTTCACCAACCATTCCATGCTCTGTCAAACCAGAATACACAGTAAATATTCTCAACACTAACCAAAAAACCAAATATGAATCAGGTAAATACCTTAATGCATTCAGGTAAATCTTTATCCTTGTTTCTTGAATGAATCTGCATTGTCAAAGGTGTGGTGATTGATCAATAAATATCGAACGCATTATACTTTCGAACTCTTTGTCGCATTGTTCTTCACCAAAAATATTCAAGGGGGCAATATGATGTGCAACAGAAATTAAGGTGATGAGTTTTTTTGGCTTTTCCTACCTTTGCAACGAGGTGGCATGATGCATCTTCGTTAGCTGCTATTGAAGCAAGGATAATGAGCCCAGCTGCAACGGTTGATGGCCAAAAGCAAAGCTGCTGATGGCCCAACAGTGTGAGAACTGCTAGGTATTTGGCTGTCTTCTCCACATTCTCATTGGCTCTTGCAGCTTTTAGGTAGAACCTGTTTACATTCACAACTGCCTTAATGGAAGAAAAAAAAACTCATCTGTATCCTAAATTAGATGATAACTAACACTGTGCAACTCACACATATAAGGTTATACACATATAAGAGAGATAATTATGTACCACAAGAAGTTGTACAAGGTGGGAAGGAAACATTGGAAGTTGAGGACTTCCTGCACCACCCACTCCATAGCCACCACTTCACACCGTGCATACATAGTGCTTCCCACGTGAAATGCCTTTATCCGTATACTGATATAGGTTTTGAGTTAGTAAGAGACCCCTTGACTGGAAAATGAAAAAATGAAATCTTTACCAGTTGTAGGGTTGATTTTCTTCAATCCTAGTGGCTAGAGTGAGGCATGCAATGCCAGCTAATTGAAGATTTCTCACGTTTTTGAAGAATCCCTTACTCAGAAATCTGTCAAGAAGACCAACTCCTAAAAACATGGTCTCCTTCTGAAGCTCCTTCTTGGTAGCTTGCTGCATGATAAGATCTTCACTTCTCATGATGAAATGATTAAATATATGATTCTACTTTGTGAACATTGTGCATTTTTTTTCAGCAAAGTAAATCTATGTAAAGAGAATTAATTCAAAAGGAAATCCAGAAAGAATCTACCCTGACCTCGACAATCCAGTGGACCATTTGTAAGCGTTGCTGAATGACAAGTTCACCATAGGCAGTACTATTACAGTATTCCTCTGCATAGTCATGAACATACTCTTGTCTCCTCTCTCTTTTCTTCAACATCCTAAAGCTCTCTTCATCATCTTCATCCTCTAGTCCCAATTCCTAATCAACACAATTGCTTCAAAATTTCAGATCAAATAAACAGGAAGGTTGGTGCTGATTGTAGAGTTCCAGTTTCATACATCCTAGTGTTAATAGAATTGCATGTCCTTAGTAACTACTAGCATTAATTCAACTGTTCTTATACCTTATTGTCCGTCCCAATCATAAATGTAAATGCGATAAAAGTTTAATTACTCACAAGACGACGTCAAAAGCGCAAGGTAATAATGTCTGTGTATATAATTGATATACACAGATAGCATCACATAAAAATGTGCAACAATATAACGGCTCTACAATACTAACCAAATTATCAAAAGTTATTTCAAGAGATTACCAAAATTTCCGTTTATAATTAGCTATATAAAATCAGATTTGATATGAATAGTGTTCATCGAAACTCACATTAATGTCCATAGAATTGTGATCACCACAGTCTTTTAAGGCAAAGGTCGATCTGCAGAATTGTTGTTTAAACTGCCTAAACAGTTCAAAAGTAGGCGAAGAACTCTCAGCTCCGATCGACTTCTCGGAAAATTGACTTCCAGAAGCAAAACTCCAAAAAGACGGCGTATAATCTGAACTTTCAAATTCTGAATCGGAAACTAAATAGCCGATCCCCGATGACGAGGAGTTTTGCTCCTCTTCTTCATATTCTACTTCACCACCACTTATAATGCCACCGTTTGAGAACTGCTCCGAGCAAGCTAGATCAAAGTCGAAGGCGACAAGCTTTGGAAGTGGAAGCTCTTCACACGCGGCTTCGTTTTCGAATAATTTAGTTGTTCTCTCCACGGACTGTAGTGATACGTCGCCGTTTTCAACTGAGTTCTCCTTTTCAGCCTCGGAATTTGTAACTTGTCCACTGAAAATCTCATCAAGCGCGACGTCGTTTTGAGTGGTTACGACAGAGGTCTCATTGTCCTTCAGTTTCTTCACGTCGTTCGCGGAAAATAAAAACCGCGAAGCGCTAGAAACTTCAGATTTGGTAATATCTCCTCCTTCAAATTCTAATTCCTCCACATTCTGAGTTTTCAAGCTCGATTCTCTGTTTATTCCCGAGCACGATTCCACGCATGAATTATCAGATAATTCCACTGCTTCACTACGATTTCTACTCGCATTCTTAAAATTCTTCCTATAATATGTTCTAGTAACAACTCTTCGGAACTCGTTCTGAATTTCCGGCGGATTCCGGACGTTGCTTACCGAGGCGATGCTAGAGTCACACGAAACTTCACTTACAGCAATATGATGTGAATCGACACCGAAAATTCTGGCAACCGGAGAGATGTGAAGCCGTCGGCGGCGAGAGAGCCGCGATCGGAGCTGCTTTGGAACGAGATAGAGTGGTTGCACTGCGAATGACGATTCCTCGACTTCTTCGGTAGCTTTTGCTTTGAGCTTACGCTTCATTTCTGAACAAGGAATTACCGTGTTGCTAGAGTGCGTGATTCGAATAAGAAATTTGCAGAGATATATATATTTTTTTTTTCTGCGTGTTAGTATGTGTGAACTGCGAGAGACGGTTAAGGAACGTTGATAGGCGAGAGGTATTTATACGAACCGGTTTTAGTGGGGCCCACGATCGTGAATTTGCTTTTCCTCACTCACGTCTTCTGTTGGATAGTTAGATACTATTGTTTCTAACTTTATATACAGGTAAAATGCATTGTTTAGTTCTTATACTATTTTTGTAACTAAAAAAAAAAAAAAAAAAAATTAAATTCTTATACTATTTTCCCTTTGAAAATTTGTTTCTTATACTATTACGTCCACAGATATTGTTATGATATAAGTTATATCGCCAGTAACTTTATATTTTTTTGCTATATTTTTAAATTGAATTTTCAATATTCAATATTTTTTATATCGCCACTCAATTTTCAATATTATATCATATTACGATAAATTCTAGTGATCCTAAAATATTTCTTAATAGACTGTGAATTTTCTTCATGACGATTTCATCATATTATTTTTTCCTATGAGTTTTACATATAGGAAATATAGAATCAATTATATGGTATATTAGGCAAAATACAATAAATGTGTTTATTAACTATATATATATATATATATATATATATATATATATATATATATATATATATAGTGATGGATGAAATTTGAAGCCCCTCAAAAAGTGGGGTTCAAGGCCGTCGACCTTCTCGCCCTAACTCAGGACCGGTCCTCGTTTTAACTATATAAAAACACTAAAAAACTCATGCAATATTTTGATTTTTATATACTATGGTAATTCAATTTGAATTTACTCCTTATTTTTTATTTTTTATTTTATCAATATCACACCATACTTACTATCATACTATTAATATTAATATATGAAACATTTTTTCATGATATATTAGTTTTGTAGGAAGCATATGTATTCTTCATGAGAGATCATAATTTTTATATGTTGGTAAAAAGTAAATTTCAAACTATTTTTTGTTAAGTTATTTGACAAATAGTAAGACGTAGAATATAAATAATTTATAACTTATATAATAACTGAATGATATTTATTTAGTAATAATTGCTCTAGTTCACAAATTAGAACCCCAAAAAGCAGAACAATGTTATGTATATTTGGAAAACTTCATTCATTCTACGTATAATTGTATTATTTTAGCTCCATGTTTTAGAGCTAAAATTTGTGTTGGCCCAAATTCTGTGTAAGCATATAAATGTTATCCCAATTAACTAGCCCATTGGCCCAAATCCATATATGTCGGCCCAATCGGTATAAGTGTTGCTAGGGTTTAACATCTTACTCTATATAAATTGAAGCTATTACTTTGGAAGCTCCCACCATTCAAAAGCTCTCAATCCCTACTGCCTCTTTCATTCTACGCCTCATGATTATACTCTGAATTTGATTTCATAGCTTTTTTTTCGTTGTTGTTGTTGTTGTTTTTTTTTTTTTTTTTCTCGTAATTCATATGTTTCTTCATTTGGCATTTGGATCTGCATATCTTGCTATCTCTGATGATGATTTTTACGTAACGACCTTTTATCTCCTGAGAATATTTATTTCTGTGCTGAATCCATATGGAGACCTGAGCTGAAGAGATCCTTCTTTATCTCTCTCTTTTTTCTCTTTGTTTTTTAATTTTATGAAATTTCATTATTTCGCATCTGGTAGAAAATAATTTTCACTTCTTTTCATTGGATTGTTTTTAAATTTTCCTATTCAATTGGCCTCTGATGATGATTCAATATATAACTTTCGTTCTTCTGAGAATAAATCCATGCGGAAGAATTTTGGAGACCTGAACTGATAGAGACTTCATAATCGTTTTGAATTCATGGTTTTATTATTGTATTTTGATCTTAATTTCACGGATTTTTCTATGTATTTCTAAGCGGAGGGGGTGTTAGGTTTTCTCGATGATGATAATTTAAAGATGACGAGTCTGACGGAAATCCATTCTTTAAAATATTGATGACAAAACGAGGCATTTGTCTGAGAGGAAAAATATCACCCCTTCTTTTTTACTATTTTCATTTCACGAATTAGCTTTTTGCGTATTTAATGGTTGATAAAAAGAAAATTATTGTTTTTATATGCATATTTAGAGTCATTGTTTATAGTTTTTAATCCGTTAATTGAAAATGAAAACTTAGTGGAACTCTGATGATGATTCTATAGAATTCACTTTCGCCTTTTCTGAGTTTTTCAATGCGGAAATTGTTTGGAGACCTGAACTGAAGAGTTCTAATTCAAGTCTTTCTTATTGAATGCAATTCTAAATTATTTGAGTTTGAGTTTGAGAGTATGCTTATGTGATTATTTGAGTTTTAGAGTATGGTTATGTGATTGTTTGAGTAATTATTATTCGAGTCTTCTCGGTTTAGCCTTGGCACAAGAGTTAAGCTTTGATGAAGATAAACCTGTTGATAACATGTTTTCGCTGCCGCCACCACCACCACCACCACGACGTGTTGGTCCTTCTCCACTCGGGCAGTCACTCAACCTTAAATTTCACTCCCAAGATACACCTAGTTCCAGCAAGTCCAGAAAGAAGTCCTCAGGCGAACATTGTTCGGGGCATTGCCAACATAGAGGAATATTTTACTGAAAAGTGTGCTAAGAGTTCTAAGCATGATTAGTCTTACTACACTTGCTCTTCGATCGTTAACACGATGGAAGAGATCTCGGTTACTAATCGAATTATGGCTTTGGAGCATTTTAGGAGCCCTTCAACTCATCATATGTTCTTAGGAATGAACGATGATCTAGGCCGCGAGTGGGTTAGGTTGCTCAGATATTGATCTTCTTGAGTAGCTTGTTTGTCCTTATTTACGTTCCTATCGGGTTAAAAAAAATCTTATTAGTTTTATGTATTCTAAATTAATGACATTTGCAGTTATTACCTAATTATATTTGTAATTAAAAGTTATGTTTTCAATCGTGGATTATATGTATGTTAATGTGTGCTTATATTCCAATTATAATCACATTTTGAGGGTTTTTGATACTACCACGGTTTATATATTTATGCATGTGTTTGCTAAATTTGTGACATTTTCATACTACATTGTGATACTACGACCATAATATTGTATTTTCTCATTGATGTTTTAATCAAGATTTTTCTAAAGTAAAATATACTTGACAGGATAATATCTAATTCTTTCTTTGACCGATAAGTTAAAAAACGAGACATCAAGTAAAAGCTCTAATGAGAAGAAGGTACAAGGGGTTATATTTGCATTAACTTATCAAACATGGTATGATGTAAAGAAAAAAAAGTACCAACAAACACGTAGAGACTATCAGGGGCTAATTGAGTACAAGTATCAGGGGCTAATTGAGTACAAGGGGTTATATTTGCATTAACTTATCAAACATGGTATGATGTAAAGAAAAAAAGTACCAAGAAACACATAAAAACTATCAGGAGCTAATTGGTCGGGGAGATTTTAATGAAAACCGATGAATGATTTTATGACAATACATTCATGACTAGACCATACTTCTATGTAATTGTGGATGGGTTAATGGTCAAAGGATTGCTCTTACGAGGGATATATGCTCGAATATCAGTTGTTGAAGTGGCCATTATATTCATGCTTACAGTAACAATACACACTCATCAACGTGATTTCATGGAGAGATTCCAACATTTGTTTGAGATAGTATTTTAACACTTTTCACAAGGTTTAAGATACATTAATTGGACTAGCACCGATGTATTTGGTTTCACCTAGCTTCAACAAAATTCCTTCCAGAATATTCAACAAATCTGGTTTTTTTTCCATCTTTTGAGGTAACAACCACTTAATTTATGTGATTAGACTACAAGATGACTATTTGAAAAATTTACATTAATTGTGGTTTATGGACTTATTTAAGGGTATGATTGGTACAATAAATGGAACATCAGTCTTTTGCCAAATGTGATTTATAATATCATCGTGTTCGTGTAAGTACTTTCGTAAATAATCTCTAAAATTAATCTTTCGATTTCTTTGTCCTTACAAACATCACAGACAGACAAGAGATTCTGTAGCCGCCGTAGTCAAAATATATAATGTGTTTCTAGGACCGACCAATGCTATGTGACAAAATATACACTATTATGAATAAATTAATATACTATAACATACCACATTTTATGATTGTAAGTATATATAATTAAATATTTAATACATACATATTTATACTTACAAAACATTATATAAACATAGACTATCATTCCATACATATATATGTGTATGCATATATTATATAAAATATAATATTTCAAAAAAATTAAACAATATGCAATATTATCAAATAAGTAATAATATATATTTTTGGTCCCAAGTGGCACAAGAGTTCAGAGGGGTGAATGAACCTTTTTAGAATTTTAAAATTTTTTAAACTTTCTTACTTCACGCTACAAGCAACTTGTAGTGGTTGCAGTGTTGATAGCAGCTTCCGCATATAGGTATTGCAAGCAGCTCTTGTAAAGAGTTTGTGCAGCGGAAAATTTTTATGTGCCTTAAGAGGTTCTTTTTAAATACTTTGTAGATATGACATTTTCATAAGAGTTTATGTTGGATGACAAAATGTATAGAATAGAGCAAGATAAATATGCAAGATACAAAATTGTAAATAAACACATAATGGTTTTATAGTGGTTCAATGGTGGAGTAATCCCTCTAATCCACTCTACTCCTTCTTAAGGAGGAATTTATTTAAGGTTTGAATTACAGAACAATTTCCTAAAAACACTAGACTCAATAAACAACACCTACAAAACTCAACTTCCACATAGGTTGCTGCAAGCTATTAGGCAAGATCCATACAGGAATACAGGATCTCCTAAATTCACACATGATGGTTGCTAAAATCCTAGCAACTTATACTCAACAAGGAAATTATATCTTATCAACTAAGTACTCCTAAAACAACCTAATACATAGTAAAAGAAGTATATGAGTTTCTTCAACAGGTGTGAAGTAACCTTTGAATCTTTGAAAATGAGTTTGAATATTAAGAGTTTCAATAGTTGTTCTAGTCTTCTCTTTCTCTATTTATAGATGTAGATTTCTTCCCATTGAAGGAGGTTGAAATTTTACATTTAATGTTCTTTTAATTTGGTACAAGGTAGCATTAAATGTGTTTTATCTTACACTTCAGGGTGTATTAAATCCTTCTATAGCCACTGTCCAAGTTGTAGCTTAATGCAGTCTGCCAGGCTAGGTGACAACATGTCATCTTCTTCAAAATTTCCTTCCAATTCAAATAATATTTTTCACCCATCATAGCTTCCGCACCCAACAGAAGATTGGTTGTGGTCTCGATCATGACTTCTAATTTTCCTTGGCAATTTTTCTCAAATTCAAATCTTAAGGGTAGTAAGGTAATTTTAACTTCATTTTGGGCAGAATTCTTGTTTTCTTATGGAATAAGTATTTTTCATTTTAACTTATGAATATTGGGTAAAAACAAATTAAGTTCAATCAGGTTAAACTTTGTCAAATTTGCTCTAAAGTTAGCTCGAGTCTTACAATGAATTACTCGACTAAATTAATTTGATTACACGCCCAAATCTATATATTGAGTTTTGAATAATCACAATATATCTTCATTAAATTTTATTTTATTCATCTCATCATCTTGAAATTTGTTTCTCTTCCAAGAATTAAAAGTGGACCTTAAGTCAAATACTTCATTTGATTTACTGCTTCATTTGAACGTAATACACTTCCACCGATTCTCAGTTGAAGAATATATATATATATAATATAAACTTAAATGAGATGATTTTACGAATAACTATAGTGAAATGGAATCTTATCATTTACCAACAATATATGAATTGTAAGTTGACTCATCTCGTATGTAATATATATTGTTGGAGTTTGTTAAAATAAAAGAATGTTTCTCTTATCCCACATCGGTTTGGAGATGAAGAGGAGGAGGCTTTCTAATGCTATTTAAGAAGCCTGGATGTTTTGGTTTCAAACACACCAATCAATTCACTTTAGTCTTGTGTTTGATTCTAGTTAAAATTCCTTTCTCGTATTCTCCTTTGATAGAGTCTCGTGAGAAAGGTGAGAATCATTATAAACTTGTAATAGTGTATGAGTGTTTGTAATAGTGTATGAGTGTCGAGTGAAAGAGAGAAATTCTGTATGATTGTAGAAATTTATCATATAGTGGTATCTCTTTGGTGGGTCGTGGTTTTTCTCCGATTTTGGAGTTTTCCACGTTAATTCTTGTGTTGTGCATTGTTGTTTCGTTTCTTCCTTTTATTTCTCGTTTGCTTCTTATTCCTTAGAGATGGAAGAGAACAGTGTCTTTTCCTAACATATATAGCATGCAAGCATAAGCCACAACACAAGCTAAATGCATGGAGAATAAGAAATTCAGAAATTTGGCTAAGACAAGTAAAAACGTGAGTTACTTAAAGGATCACATTTGGCAAATGCGATTTCAAGATGGTTAAAAAAACGGTTATGCCATTTTGTTGTGTTTTGTATTTTTTGTTTTTCTATTTTGATAGGCGGTTTTGCGGGGCTGATATCTTGCTCGTTTCTCAACCAAATTGAGCAAGGTTTGTTGATGTGCACTCTATATAAGACGAAGATCAGTTCGTATTTTTGGGCACGATTGCATTCGAGCATTATACAAAGAGTTATCATACTGCAGAGTGTATATAGTTGTTTTAGGGTTTATAGTTTTGAGATTTCTTGTAAACTTCTGTTTCGATTGTTTAATTAATTAGTGGATTGATCTCTAAAGTGGATGTAGGCATATTCAAGCCGAACCACTATAATTCTCTTGTGTTAATTGTTGGTTTTCCTTTTCGATTCATTCATTTTCGTGTGTTTTCTTGTTTGCATTCTATCTTGCATGTGATAGAAGAAATATTCTTGATCAAAATACAACAAGTAACGCCGTCTGTGGGAAGTCGAGTGATCAAGAAATGAGGTCTACATGTTTTGATGTTGAGAAATTCAATGGATTGGGTGACTTCGGGCTGTGAAGAGTGAAGATGAGAGCCTTACTAGTTCAACAAGGTGTGGCCCTAACTTTGAAAGGTGAGGAAGCTCTTCCTGAGTCCATAAAGACTGAGGACAAGACTATGCTTCTAGAGAAGATGCATAACACGATCATTCTGAGCCTAGAGAACAAAGTTCTTCGAGAGGTTGCCAAGATCGACACTGCTAAGGGAGTTTGGGAGAAACTTGAGAGTTTATACATGGTAAAGACAATGACCAATAGACATTATATGAAGAAAATGTTGTATGCGTTTAGGATGAGAGAGGACAAACCAATTCTTGAACAGCTTGAGGAGTTTAACAAACTCTTGGACGATCTAGAAAATGTTGAGATCAAGCTGTTGGAAGAAGACAAAGCTCTCATGAGCGCATTGCCAAAGTCTTTTGAAAATTTTTGTGATTCAATCCTCTATGGAAGAGAACACTCTATTACATTGGAAGAAGTTGTGATTGCTCTCAAAACCAAAGAGCTATCAAAGGCTTTAGAGTCTAAACCCGGAGGCACATGAGAAAGTTTGATGGCTAGGCAAACTGGAGGAAAGAAGAACCAGTTCAAGAAGAATTTCAACAACACAAACAAGAAAACCCTTCAATTGAATCAAGAGTCCAAGGAAGATATTGAGGGAAACAGGTGTTTCCACTGCCACAAACCAGGTCATCATAAAAAGGATTGTTTCAAGTTGAAAGGGATCAAGAAGGGACAACCAAATCCATCTGAAAGACAAGCCAATCCCACAACTGAAGGATCAAGCTCTAATTCAGGGTATGAATCTTCAGAAGTTCTAGCCATTACCTCAAATGACATTAATGAAGAATGGATTTTAGATTCAGAGTGCTCATTTCACATGAGTCCTCACAAGGATTGGTTTAAAGATCTGATCATGAAGGAAGAAGGAGTTGTGATGCTTGGAAATAATAAGACCTGCAGAGTCAAGACAGTGGGCTCAATACCATTGAAGATGAAAGATGGATCTGTCAAGATTCTATCAAATGTGAGATTTGTGCCATAGCTAATGAGAAATCTAATCTCTCTTGGCATGTTGGACTCCCAAGGATTCAAGTTATCAGCTGAAGGTGGAGTGATTCAAGTTTTGAAAGGGTCTAGAGTAGTCATGGAAGGTTCCAAAAAACATGATCTATACTACTTAAATGGCAGCACTGCAATTGGTGGTTCTTACTCAGTGAAATAGATGGATATAACTCTCATATGACACAGAAGATTGGCTCATATTAGTCTAAGAGGTCTGCAAGAACTTCACAAGCAACAAGCTTTTAGTAGAGACAAGATCACTAGCCTTGACTTCTGTGAGCACTGTGTTTTGGGAAAAGCTAAGAGACTAAGGTTCACTTCTGGTTCTCATACTACTAAAGACATACTTGATTATGTGCATTCAGATTTGTGGGGGCCAGCTAGAACTCAAACCAAGAATGGTGGAAGGTATTTTCTATCTATAATAGATGATTATTCTAGAAAAGTTTGGGTGTTTGTGCTTCAGAGCAATGATGAAGCTTTTCAGAGATTTAAAGAATGGCTTGCTGAGGTAGAAAACTTAACAGGAAAGAAGTTTAAATACTTGAGAATAGACAATGACCTAGAATTTGTGTCAAGTGAATTTAATTCATTCTGTAAAGAGAAATGGATAACTAGACATAAGACAACACCCTATATTCCACAACAGAATGGCCTTGCAGAGAGGATGAATCAAACACTTCTTAAAAGAATAAGATGTATGCTTTTGAGCTCTGGATTAAGTAAGAATTTCTGGGGAGAAGCTGTCACCACAACTGTATACCTCATCAACAGGTCACCATCTACTGCAATAGATTTTAAAACTCCAGAAGAGATATGGAGTGGAAGATTGACTGACTACTCAAAGCTTAGAGTGTTTGGATGCTTGACATATGTTCATGTCAAGCAAGATAAACTGGAATCAAGGGCCCTAAAGTGTGTGTTTCTTGGATATCCAGTGGGAGTTAAAGGCTATAAGCTATGGTGTTTAGAGAAAGACAATCAGAAGTGCATCATATCAAGGGACGTATCATTTGATGAAATTTGTATAACACTAAACAAAGAGGAGATCATAGAACAATCTAGTACTGATAATAAGATATCTCAGCTTGAGGTGGAGCCAATACAAACCAATCTAAATGATCAGTATCATCAAGATGACAATGATAGAGAAGATCATGGAGAAATTGGTTAAGAGGATCAACTTCTATCCAACTATCAGCTTGTCAGAGACAGGACAATGAGGTTAGTTAAACCACCTATAAGATTTGATCAAGCTAACTCAGTTTCTTTTGCTTTCCTTGCAGCTGAAGACATAGAGTATCAAGAACCAAAGGACTATAAAGAAGCTGTGACTTACAGAGAGAAAAAAAGATGGAAGACAGCTATTTAAGAAGAACTTGATTCTTTAGAAAGAAATGCAACATGGATAATTGTTGACAAACCTAAAAGTTAGAAGTTAGTAGGATGCAAATGGATTTTCAAGAAGAAAATTGAAGCTTCTCAGAATGACAATATAATATTCAAAGCTAGATTGGTTGCTAGAGGATTCACACAGAAGGAAGAGATTGATTACACAGAGATTTCCTCTTCAGTGGTTAAGCATTGCTCAATCAGGATATTGCTTGCTATGGTTGCTCAGTTCAACTTAGAACTACATCAAATGGATATCACTACAACCTTCTTGCATGGGGAATTGAAAGAGCAAATATACATGGAAGTTCCAGAAGGTTTGCTTGTTACAAAAAGTAATAAGAAGGCCTGCTTACTCAAGAAATCACTATATGGACTGAAACAATCTCCAGGGCAATGGTATCTCAGGTTTGGTGAGTATATGAAAAGAATTAAATTTATAAAAAACATGTATGATAGTTGTGTTTATTTCAAGTATGATTCTGACACATCTTTCATTTATCTTTTATTGTATGTTGATGATATGTTAATAGCAAGTGATTCTATTGCTAGTTTAAATAAGGTCAAGAGCTTACTTAATTCTGAGTTTGAAATGAAAGATTTAGATGAAACTAAGAGGATCTTGGGAATGAACATCTTAAGGGACATGCCAGAGGATGAAGTGTTGTTTGAACTTAGCACTTATTTGAAGAAAGTGTCGTTGAAATATCAGATGAATCAAAACAAGAGCACTTCAGTTCCTATTGGACAACATTTGAAACTTTCAAAGGATCAGTGTCCAAGATCAAGAGAAGAAGAGTATAAAATGAGTAAAATTTCTTATTCAAGTGCAGTTGGTAGCATAATGTATGCTATGGTATGCTGCAGGCCTAACTTAGCTCATGTTATGAGTTTGGTAAGTAGATATATGTCTGATCCAGGGTTAGCTCATTGGGAAGCTGTGAAGTACATATTAAGATATGTAAATGGATCAGTGAATATGAGATTAAGGTTCAAGAAAACTACAGATTCAAGTACACCAATCATTGGTTTTGTGGATGCTGATTATACAGGAAACTTGGATAATAGAAAGTCATTGACTGGATATGTTTTCACACTCTTTGGAACTGCAATAAGTTGGAAGTCCACACAACAATCTGTAGTAGCTCTTTCTACTACTGAGTCTGAATTTATAGCATTAACTGAAGCTATAAAAGAAGCACTATGGCTAAAAAGGATTCTATCAGAATTTGAAATAACTCAGAGTTGTGGTTCAGTTTATTGTGACAATAATAGTGCTATACACTTGTCAAAGCACCAAGGTTTCCATGAGAGGGCTAAGCACATAGATGTGAAGCTCTACAATGTAAGAGACATTAATGAGAAGGAAGAAATCAAGGTTTGTAAAGTTGCAAGTGAAGAGAATCCATCAGATGCACTAACTAAAGCATTGCCTGTTGCTAAGTTTCATTTATGCATGGAACTTATTGGCTTAAGAGGAAAATCGGCTACAAATGTAACTTGAAGAATGGGTGATGATAACTGAGTATGCTTCATGCTATAAGGTGGAGTTTTGTGATATATATATATATATATATATAGCATGCAAGCATACTGCATTTGGCAACACAAGCCAAATGCATGGAGAAGAAGAAATTCAGAAATTTGGCTAAGACAAGTAAAAAACGTGAGTTACTTAAAGGATTGCATTTGGCAAATGCGATTTCAAGATGGTTAAAAAAACGGTTATGCCATTTTGTTTTGTTTTGTATTTTTCATTTTTCTGTTTTGACAGGTGGTTTTGCGGGGCTGATATCTCGCTCGTTTCTCAACCAAATTGAGTAAGTTTGTTGCTGTGCACTCTATATAAGAATGAAAATCAGTTCGTATTTTGGGCGTGATTGCATTCGAGCATTATACAAAGAGTTATCATACTGCAGAGTGTATAGAGTTGTTTTAGGGTTTATAGTTTTGAGATTTCTTGTAAACTTTTGTTTCGATTGTTTGATTAATTAGTGGATTGATCTCTAAAGTAGATGTAGGCATATTCAAGCCGAACCACTATAATTCTCTTGTGTTGATCGTTGGTTTTCTTTTTCGATTCATTTGTTTTCGTGTGTTTCTTGTTTGCATGCTATCTTGCACGTGATAGAAGAAATATTCTTGATCAAAATACAACATCGTATAATTAGATTTGTAAGACGATCTTACAAAAAAAAAATATATATATATATATATACATTTAATAGAATAGAAGATTTTATGTACAACTTTCCTTGAGTCTTTTAACATGATTTCCTCTTTCTTCCATTCTTTTGTTCTGGTTTTTAATTTGAACCACTAGTTTAGTAATCAATATTTGAGAATATTCTGTCAAGAACGAAATACGATTTATTTATCTACCAAATCTTGACATTAATTAGAGACCAGGTGTTGTTTTATGATCAATAGTCCAATTCAAAAATTGTATCAAGTGAGACGTTACTTAATTCTTAGCCACTTCACCGATTGCTAAGGGAGTTGCTGATTTTGGCAAAGACAAAGGTGAATATGGATGGGAGCGTTGGGGCGAAGCTAGTGGTATTTTTCGAAACTTTCAAGGGGTGTGCTGTGGATGCTTCTCCTTATGCATCAACACTGGTTTCACTTGTTGTCATCTAAGCAATTGAAATTGCCTTTGGAAGGGCTTGGAATTGGACTTTACGTATATGGTGGCCCTTTTTTTTAATTAATCAGTGATGGTTCCTTGCTACTTCAGAAATAGATGGATTCGGGTTCTCAAGTTTGGTGGGAAATATGAACTTCAGGGTGTCTCATATGGCGGTTGATGCTCTCTCTAAGATAAAAGTGCAATATCAATGGTG
This sequence comes from Scutellaria minor, assembly GCA_954870855.1. Taxonomy (NCBI): domain Eukaryota; kingdom Viridiplantae; phylum Streptophyta; class Magnoliopsida; order Lamiales; family Lamiaceae; genus Scutellaria; species Scutellaria minor. Next base: position 16,608,422 of record OX940733.1, read on the forward strand.
GAATACGACACCTAGGTCAATTACTCATCATGTACAAAATGATTGTATTGGCCAGATTATTATAGATTTGTCTAGTCTTTGCTACAATACTCTTTTTTTCCGAGTATAGGTTTTTTCCATTGAGTTTTTCTGTATTCGGGTTTTAACGATGTCTACCATTTGGAGTCTTGTCGTCTTGTGACTTGCTGCTTTCCTCTTATACTCTATTTTGCTTTTTTTTTTATATATGATATGATTTATTCAAAAAAAAAACAAAAAAACAAAACCCCGCATAGTTTATGATCTATATTTTTCTTGACCTCTTTTAGTTTTTACATTTTGTCTTCCAATCCATATTTTAATTTGTGTACTTCTTTTGTGCCCTCAAACATGGCACCTGCATTTTTTTCCATTTTTATCCAGTGAAATAGTATTTTCCTTTGACATTTTTGTCCATTCTCTATAAATAAAGAGACAAAAAGAAGTAGAAAAGTAGAAATAGAAGTATAAGAAATTAAAAGTATAAAATTTAAAGGGTTAAATGTAGAAAACAACCTAAACTCTTAATTTTTTTCATTTTCCAATCTTTTTTTTATCAGATTGTAACACGAACAACTAAAATTTATTAAATTGCAATTTACGACACATTTTCTAGCGAACACGTGACTTACACGTTGAAAACATAAAGGTATTATTGTAATCTTGTAATTTAAGGTGATTCTTATCTGAAGTCAGCATGTGGAAAATTACAATTTACAACACATTTTCCAGCGAACACTTGAACACATGACCCACATGCTGAAAATATAAGGGTATTATTGTAATCTTGTAATTTAAGGTGATTCTTATCTGAAGTCAGCATGTGGATCACGTGTTCACAATTTTGCCAGAAAATGATTCGAAAGTTGCAACTTGATAAATTTTAGTAGTTCAGGTCGCAATCTGATAATAGGAGTTGGGGTTCGAAAATGAAAAAAGTCCGTAGTTTTTGTTTTTTTTGTTTGTTTTTTTTTTTTGCATTTAATCCCAAATTTAAAGTAAGAGTTTTATCAACTCTAAACAAAAAGTTGATACCTGTTTTGCTCTTAAATCCTTTTTCTCTCCTCTCTGAATGTATGTATCTGTGTGCTGTTTATAGTGAAAAAATGATATTTATACCTAGGTCCAAATTGGTTTAACCGTTCCTGAAATATAGCACCACTAAGCCACTAACAAAGAACAATTACTAAAGCTCAAGGACGTGGGCTCGAAATAAAGTAAAGTATCTCGCCATCTTTGGCGACGAGATGAAGTATTCGAACTGAAGTTGCTTCTCGTCTACATAAATGTATCTCGACGTCATATCTCGAAATGTAAGATAAAGGCTTCAGGATCCAGGAATTTATCTTAATGTTAGCGAGATATTATAACATCTACTTCTTCGAAATATATCACTCGAGTTAGTTTACATGAAATAATAATTTATCCCGTATTAGTATAATAACATTTCGACTTCCTTGAATGAGATGTTCATTTCAGATTGTTCTACATCTCGACTATATCAGACAAGATACCATACTATTTTGATCTCGAGGTTTATTGTTAGGTCTCTTTTTACTAGATGCTGATCTCGAAATATTAGCTTATTTTGTATAACTATGATCAGATTTGACTTCCTTTGTCGAGATACTCATCTCGACACATTTGTGCATATCGACTATATCAACCACTCCCCTCGAAATGATGTGTGAGCACACACATCGAGAACTTAATTAAATCATGAGGGACTCCTCGATCTTCACAAAAAAGTGAGGTGAACTTAACACGTTCCGAGTGAGACACATGTTGGCATTGTTCCCACCTTGACAACTATTTTTACTTATTTTCAAAATAAAAAAAGACATCTATTAATCTAAACCCTTGCCTTACTTTAGTATAAACGGTTTAGATATTGTGGCTTTTCAAATTCCTCTCACAAATCCTCTATATATATCCTCAATAGAATCCAAAAATCACTTTTGCAAAACCTACTTTCCATTATTCAAGAATTCCCTCTCCCATCAGGCGATTCCAGGTATTATCTTTCTCACAATCTTACCAACATTCAGTATTTTCACCAATCCATGGCTTCTTCTACTTCTCTTTATTCTTCTCATGAGTGATCTGATTCAGAGGGAGAGAGGAGTAACCCTCCAAATCTTGAAAACTCCCCCCCACTGAGAAAGAGATCTCGCGTTCCAAATACTTTATCTGACCTAACAGTTCCCCCACCCAAAAAGTCTCGTAAAAAGTCGGAAACTGAAGTGTTTGGTCCACCAAAGATAAACGAGAAACATCTTACCTTATTAAAAAAATTATTACGAGGTAGGTATCATAAGAGTGCGAGGTATGAGATAGCCATCCCTAATTTTACAGATCGACCACAAAGCCCACCTGAGCATTTTCGCACTTGGTTTTTCGAACATGTCCATTTAGGTTTGATTCCGCCAATCCATCCTTTTTTCATCACCATGGGTAGGTTGTATGGTGTTAATCCCAATCAATTTCACCTCAATTCAATTCGATATTTTGTTGCCTTTTTCATGATATGCAAATGGATGGGAGTGGAACCTACTCCTCGTCGATTTAAGACATGTTTTCTTATTCGCAGTCCGAATCCTTATCAATTTTATGTAGCCCTCGAGCTCATGATAAAAAAGCCACCTTCTTGTCTTTAGGTGTCGAGAAAGTGAGTTCATCTTGGGAGAAATCTTTTGTTTATATAAGAGCTCCTCAAGATAATCCCTTCACTACTCCCCTGGGCGACATGCCTGAATCCGTAAGTAAATACCCCCAATTTGGGGTTAGATCAAGCTATAGAAAAATTGAACATCACATTCTGAAAAGGATGGTTCAATATAGTAGGGTTGACGTCCGATGCGTCTTTACTCGCTTATTGGGGGTTTTATCCCAATACCGAAATAGCCAAGGATCTCGACTTAGGTTGTATTTAATTTTCTTTATTTACTTTTATTACTAATATTATTATTTTAGATCGTTTTAAGAACTGAGGTATGTCTAACTTGTAAAGATGTTCGGTTTTGTAGACATGTCGATAAACAAGTGGTTCTCGTTTATGAAGGATGTTCCTAAGGAGGAACAGACTACTTTCCGTGCATCTCTCCATGCAGTGGATCCCGCTTTGGCATTGGCTAATCGGACAGAAGCAGAAGCTCGTTTATCAGCTACCCCAGATCACTCAACTTCCTCTTCAGGAATCCTTCCACCCACGGTTGTTGCTGAGAGCTCATTAATTCCTACTCGTCTTTCTCCTCCAGTCGCTCAAGATCCAGTTGATCTAACTAGAGATGTTGACAATGAAGAGACCGAGGAAGAATCTAACCTTGTAACTCGTAAAAGAAAAACAGCTCATTCTACTTCCCAGCAATCTCGATCTATGGTACTCCGTACTCGCTCCAATGACCCCGCTAAGGTTTCCGCAACCTCGCAAGACATGATTCCTCCTACATCTCCTGAATCTGCGTTACCGCCGAAGTCCACAACCTCAAAAGGATCGGAAAGGGTGACAGAATGCAAACGCAATATATCTCGCTTAATTGCTGCTAAAAAATATCTCACTTCTTTAGCCAAGGAGATGATGCAGGAGGAAGAAGTGATTGAACAGTTGAGGGAGGAAAAACAAACTGTGGATGAAGACTTTGCTAATTTCCGCAGTAAGATTGATGAGTTGTCGTCACAGGTAGAAAAAGAAGAGATAGATCTAGCTATGGCTCGATCTGAAAATGAAAAGAAGGATGAAAAACTTCGCATCTTAAATGCCTGGATAGTAGAAAAATATAAGGAAATCAGGAGTAGAGATCTCGTGATTGCCGAGTTGCGAAAGGAATTGGAAAAGGAAAAGGAAAAGGAAGAGAGAAGAACGGAGACTGAATTTTACTTTCATGAAGGGCGATCAGATGGACTGAAGCTAGGCTATTAGAAGGGGTTCTTGGATTTTCCGAAGAGTGAATTGATGAAGAGGATTTCCGAAGAATACAGATCCCAGCTGTTTAATCGGATGTGGGATTCAGTTTTGTTTCTTTTTAAAGCTGCCCCAATGGCGGAGTCATTTTTCGTTGAAGGAGTCCGAGTCTGCCAAGAAAAAGTCAACAAATATTTAGAGACAGCGAATGCTCACTTGGTTACGAATAATATCTCCCTGCCAGAAGGTGATCTGATTTTCAACCTAACCGAACTAGGAAGTCAAATGTCTTCTGGGGCTCTTTCGAATTGGTATGGAGATATGGAAGAAACAGAAGATGCCGAATGGTGGAAAGACTTTCTCCGACAAGCAATTCTCGCTAATCCTTTACCTGATCCACTTTCCTTACCTCAACACTTGATAGCAGAGTCTTCTCGGTCTTCTACTGAAGTGATGCCTTTAGGCGGTGCCGAAGGTGATGCTATTCTGATCGACTTGCTTGAGGAGAGGTTTAACAATGAAGGTCCCCGGAATGTGGGGTTATAATGAAAATGTATCGAGAATAATTCTTTTTTGTTTGTGTTTTTTGAAGCATGAAATATACTAGATACAATGACCTCTTTTGCTAGATTCATACTTTATTCCTTCCTAATTAAACTTGTTTTTCTGAATTACTTCGGAAACATGTCGAGGTAATCAAAACTCAATTTCTTAAGTCATTTTGGAAACATATTATCAACAAATTCATTTTTGTTATAAGGTACTTTGCTTATGATATTTTCCATGAACTCGCTTAAATTCACAAGATCTTTTTGAATGCTCACTTTTTAATGAACTCCCTAGATCGAATCCTAATGATCTCTATCTCCCAATTTCGATAATCGTTTACCTTTCGGTTAATCAACTCTTAATTCAGATCATGAGGGTCTTACTCTCCCAACCTCGATAATTGACTATCTTTCGATTCATCAACTTCCTAGATCGAGTCTGAATGATATCAATCTCCCGATTTGAATAGTTGATGGATTAATCAACTCCCTAGATCAGATCTGGATGATCTTGATCTCCTAAATTCAATAGTTGATTTTTAGTTAATCAACTCCCTAGATCGGATCTGAATAATCTCGATCTCCCAATTTCAATAGTTGATAGTTAATCAACTCCCTAGATCGGATCTGAATGATCTCGATCTCCTAATTTCAATAGTTGATAGTTAATCAACTCCCTAGATTGGATCTGAATGATCTCGATCTCCCAATTTCAATAGTTGATAGTTAATCAACTCCCTAGATCGGATCTGAATGATCTCGATCTCCCAATTTCAATAGTTGATAGTTAATCAACTCCCTAGATCGAATTTGAATGATCTCGATCTCCCAATTTCAATAGTTGATAGTTAGTCAACTCCCTAGATCGGATCTGAATGATCTGGATCTCCCAATTTCAATAGTTGATAGTTAATCAACTTCCTAGATCAGATTTGAATGATCTCGATCCCCCGATTTTTACAGTTGATTTTTATCGGAATTAAAAAGACAGAACAAGCGATTTACGTGGTTCAATCCCATATAATCGAGATCTACATCCACATAGAGTTTTGAAGAGGTTCACTACTAGCCGAGTTTGAACGAAATGCATAGTAAAAACAACAAAGAAAGGAAAAAGAAAGAAAATTACAGCATGCTATAACATGATCTTAAAAATAATACTTCTTAAGATGACTGACGTGCCATGGCCGAGGTAAAATCTTTCTCTTATCGTCTTGTAACTCGTATGTTCCTCCTGATAAGATTTTAGTCACCTTGTACGGTCCTTCCCATGTCGCCTCCAACTTTCCTATTTCTCTCAGAGCATCTGCTTGTCGGAGGACCATCTCGCCAACTTGGAAATCTCTTTTCCTTACTTTCTGGTTGAACACAGCCTGCATTTTCTTTTTATAAAGATCATGTCTAGCCCTCGCTTCATCACGCCTTTCTTCCAGAAAAACTCTATCCACCTCTAACATCTCATCATTCCGAGTAGGGTCGAAACATTCAATTCGCATGGCTTCTCCTTGTATCTCGGCTGGAGTAACTGCTTCGGCCCCATAAACTAAACTGAAAGACGTTTCCCCCATAGTAGATCTCGGTGTGGTTCGATAAGCCCATAGAACAGAGGGTAGCTCTTCGACCCAGTTAGACTTCTCATGTCCTAACCTTTTTTATACCATTTAACAAAATGCGATTGATCAATTCGACTTGCCCATTAGCCTGTGGATGCGCTACAACTGTAAAAACTTGTGTAATCTTCATTTCAGAACACCATTTCTCTATCTTTTTCCCTCGGAATTACGGCCCATTGTCTGAAACCAAAATTCGTGGTAAGCCAAAACGACAACAAATATTTCGCCATATGAACTTCATCATCTTAAATTCGGTTATTTTGACTAAAGGTTCTGCTTCAACCCATTTGGTGAAATAATCGACAACCATGACTATAAATTGCTTATTCCCTTTTGCTTTTGGAAATGGTCCAACAATATCTATCCCCCATCTTGCAAATGGACATGGTGAAGTAACTGCAATCAATTCAGCTGCTGGTGTATGAATCCTCGAACCGTATTTTTGACAAGTTGGACATTTTTTCACCATCTCCTCTGCATCTTTCCTCAAGATAGGCCAATAGAACCCGACTCGAACAACTTTTCGAGCTAATGATTTAGATCCCGCATGCTCCGAACATCCCCCTTCATGTACCTCTCTTAACACCATCAAACCCTCTTTATAAGAAAGACATCTCGCATCTGTCGGAGAAAATGTTTTTCGAAAAAGCACATCATTCAACAAATAATAGAACCTTGCTTTCCTTTCCATAATCTCTCTTTCTCTAGCAGTCCCATTCCGAACTCCCCTAAAATATTACTGTATCGAATACCTCCAATCCTCTTCGTCCCTTTCTAGGGCCATCACATCCTGATCTTTAGGAACTCCCATCATCGTAATATTTCTCTTCGTGCACTCTTGTAATGAACTCCCTATCTTAGCTAAAAAATCAGCTTTTCGATTATCATCTCGGGATATCTGTTCAATCTGTATTTTTTCAAATCTTTTCTCCAGCTCCCTAATCTTTTCCACATACATTCGCATCCGCTCTTCCCTGATCTCACATTGGTTCGCCTATTGTCGGGCAACTAATTGTGAATCCGACTTCACTTTTAGACATCTGATCCCCGATTGCTCGACTAACTTTAATCCCTACAAAAGGGCCTCATACTCAGCTTCATTGTTGGAAGCTTTAAACTGAAATTTCAAGGCAAATTCCAACTCGTCTTTCTCGGGACTGACAAGAAGTATTACGGCTCCTGCCCCCAACCGACTTGATGACCCGTCTACATACAATTCCCATTCTGGATTCTCTTTCAACCGGGTTGTTTCTTGTATGAAATCAGCTAATGCTTGTGCTTTAACCGTTGTTCGTGGCTCATAACGAATATCAAACTGACCAAGTTCTACTGTCCATTTCACCATTCGTCCTGAAACCTCTGGTTTTCCCAATACCGAAGTTAGTGGATAATTAGTTCGCACGAGAATGGTAAATCCTAAGAAATACGGTCTCAATTTCCAAGCTGAAATAACCAAAGCATACACAATTTTCTCAATATCGGAATACTTCATCTCCGCACCATGTAATACTCGATTGATAAAATAAATAGGATATTGATCTTTTACTTCCTCGCGAACTACTACCGAACTGACTGACTCATTCCCAATCGCCAAGCATACAATCAACGGAGATCCAAAGATGGGTTGCTTCAATCTCGACAATTCACTCAAATAATCCTTCAATTGTTCGAATGCAACTTGACATTCTTCTGTCCATCCAAACTTTCCTCCCTTTCGAAGTATTTTGAAAAAAGGTAAACTACGATCTGCCAATCTCGAAATGAATCAACTAAGAGCAACTATCCTTCCTGTCAACATTTGAACTTCTGTAATTGTTTTTGGTGGAGTCATATCCAGAATAGCTCGTATCTTATTCGAATTCACCTCGATTCCTTGCTGAGTAACCATATAACCCAAGAATTTACCAGCTCGGACTCCAAATGAACATTTTACGGGATTAAGCTTCATACCATAATGTCGAATTGTGGAGAAAGTTTCTTTCAAATCTGAAGCATGAGATTCAGGTCGTCTACTTTTTACTAGCATATCATCAACATATGCTTCCATATTTCGGCCCAATTGGTCTTTAAACATTTCATCTATCATTCTCTGATATGTGGCCCCTGCATTCTTTAACCCAAATGGCATTACCGTATAACAATAGGTCCCTGACGAAGTAATGAAGGAAACACTTGGCCTATCCTTTGAATACAACGCTATTTGATGATACCCTTGTGCGGCATCCATCATACTTAACAGCTCACACCTTGCAGTAGTATCAACCAACCTATCAATCAGTGGTAGAGAGTAATGATCTTTCGGACAAGCCTTGTTTAAATCTCGAAAATCAACACACATCCTCCATTTGTTCCCCGGTTTAGGTACCAATACCACATTAGATACCCATCTGGGATATTAGATTCTCTCAATATGTCCAATCTCTAATAACTTCTGCACCTCTTTCTCGATCACCTCATTTTGCTCTGTTCCGAAATGCCTCATCTTTTGTTTTACTGGCTTGACATCTGGCCTAATGTTTAATCTATGCACGACTATGTTTGTATCAATTCCAGTAATATCTTTCGGCTCCCAAGCAAATAAGTCAGCATTCATTCTTAGCACCTTGATAATCTCATTTCGTATTTCTCCCTCCAACTGACTCCCAATAATAACTGAGTGACCAGGATTATCAGGTAACAGTTCCACGCTCATCAACTCTCCCGGTTCAAACTTGGAAATCCACGGTTCTTTTCCTTTTCGCCTTTCTTTCTCCAATACCGTTCCACCTCATCTCGCTGTTGAATTGCTCTTTTCCTAGTCTCCGAATGCCTTATCGCTGCTACATAACATTTCTGAGCAGCTTGTTGATTACCTCGCACCACACCAACCCCAACCTTTGCTCCAGTTTCATTCTCGACTGGGAATTTCATCATTAAGTGAGCTGGCGAAATAAGTGCTGCATACTCTGTCAAGGATGGTCGATCTAATATAACATTATATTGTGAAGGAGTATCCACAATCAAAAAAGTAATGGTCTTTGCCTGTCTCCATGATCCTTCACCAAGTACCATGGGCAATTGTACCTTCCCATAAACACTAACAGAATCTCCCGAAAAGCCATACAATGATGTTTCAACTATTTTTACTTCAACTGTCGACCTCATCTTTTTAAAACAATCCAAGAACATGATATCGACTGAACTACCAGTATCAATAAAAACCCTTTCAACATTGAATCCACCTATCTCGGCAGTTATCACCATAACATCAGATTGAGGTGCTTGAATATTCACAACATTCTTTTTTCCGAATTCTATTACAACATCCTGAAAAACAGTATGTACCCCATGCTCTTGTCGAATAGAATTCAATCGAGACTTTCTAGCTCGATTTGAATCTCCATCTGTAGGACCTCCCATAATCATATGAATAGTCGGTCGTTCTTCTCGATTTGGTTGACCTCTACGAACAGGAGGGGGTACAAATAACTCAACTCGAGGGTTATTTACTCGCTCTAGAATCATTTGTTCTTGTCGAGGTTCCTCAATTACCTGTCTCCTGTTATGTATACCCTGTTGAGATCGAACAACATAACGAGCCAACTTATTATCCCGAACTAATCTTTCTAATTCATCTCGGAGATGTGTGCACTCATCAGTGCCATGTCCATACTCATTGTGAAATCGACATAACTTTCTATTTCCGAATGTCAGAGGGTTCTTTGGATTAGGTGACCACGATGCAGGCCACCGCAATTGAGGATGACTCCATATCTCCATCAATAATTATCCAGGAGGTAGTGTCAACTGAGTGTAAGCATCATACCTAGGACCCCTTCTCATTTCCGACCGAGTATTCGAGATCAATCATTTTCCCCTCAAATCTACCTCTTTCTTCAATTTTCCTGAATCCCTTGCTTTCATTTCCTGAGATGCCACCCCTTCCTTTTTAATACGAAGCGCTTCTTCCAAATTAATGTACTTAGTTGCTCGCTGCAGTAAATCATCAAAATTTTTCGGCATCTTCTTCACCAACGATGCATGTAGATCTCCCTCCTTAATTCCTTGCATAAAGGCACTGGTCACTAAATCATCTGAAGCCTCTGGAGATTCTAGCGTAGCTGCGGTGAATCTCTTCACAAAAGCCCTTAAAGATTCATTTTCTTTTTGTTTAACTCCAAACAACATTTGTGTCGACTTCATCTGCCGACGAGATCCAGCGAACTGATGCAAAAAGAGAGCCGACAACCGATCAAAATCATAAATAATTCCTTCCGCCAACTGACTGAATCATGTTTGGGCTGACTTCGTAAAAGTAGTAGCGAAAACCCTACATTTTACACCATCAGTATAATGGTGCAATAATGCCGTATTTTCAAATCGGCATAAGTGATCCCATGGATCCGAGATACCGTCATACTTAAAGTTTACCGGCCTAAAGGAAGCCGGTAATTCATCTTCCATAACATTTTCTGAGAAAGGAATTCCTCTTACTCCTCGAGAATTTATTCTGAAATTGTTTCTTACTTCCTTGATTTCCCTTTGTAGGTCTTCTACCCTTTCTGATAATTCATCATGCACTCTCCTTTTACTTACAGGAGATAGTGGACAACTTTCCCTCTCTTCCACATGCCTTTTCCCACCTCGTCTCTGTTCTTCCTGATTATCTGTATCGCCCTGGTGTGATGCCAAGGGGCGCTTATCCAGAGCTTTTTGAATGGCTGCAGCAACCAAATCAGATAATTCCTCTCGAGTTAACGTGATGGTATCCGGACGAGGGTGATTTGGAACAACGTTTGGGTCTCTTAACTGATCATCATTCAGTACAGTCCTTGATCCTTCTCCAGCTTCCCTTCTTCTTCGAGAGTTTCGTGTATTCACCATGATAACAATGATAAAACCTCACGTCTTAGACTAAAATGCTTTCCCACAGACGGCGCCAATTTGTTTTGCTCTTAAATCCTTTTTCTCTCCTCTCTGAATGTATGTATCTGTGTGCTGTTTACAGTGAAAAAATGATATTTATACCTAGGTCCAAATTGGTTTAACCGTTCCTGAAATATAGCATCACTAAGCCACTAACAAAGAACAGTTACTAAGGCTCAAGGACGTGGGCTCGAAATAAAGTAAAATATCTCGCCATCTTTGGCGACGAGATGAAGTATTCGAACTGAAGTATGCTTCCCGTCTACATAAATGTATCTCGACATCATATCTCGAAATGTAAGATAAAGGCTTCAGGATCCAGGAATTTATCTTAAGGTTAGCGAGATATTATAACATCTACATCTTCGAAATATATCACTCGAGTTAGTTTACATGAAATAATAATTTTTCCCACATTAGTATAATAACATTTCGACTTTCTTGAATGAGATGTTCATTTCGAATTGTTCTACATCTCGACTATGTCAGACGAGATACCATACTGTTTTGATCTCGAGGTTTATTGTTAGGTCTCTTTTTACTAGATGCTGATCTCGAAATATTAGCTTATTTTGTATAGCTATGATCAGATTTGACTTTCTTTGTCGAGATACTCATCTCGACACATTTGTGCATGTCGACTATATCAATACCCACTGTCCTTAGCGTGATTATTGTAGGTGCATATATATCTCAACTTTCACAAGATCTTAAGTTTAAATTATATTTTCCTGAGTTGTAATTTAGAAAAGTTCGAAATACTAAGATTAAAGATTAATTAATCAATACGAAGCATTATAATATGCTCTAGAGGAGTCATTACTGGTGGGTTATAAGAAAAATAAATGGCATTTGATGAATCAACGATGAAAATATATGATAGAGTAGGTGAGAAAAGAAGAAGATGGTAGGTATTAAAGGTTCTGTATTGATATGAGAAAGTGTGTTTCTTGAAGTAGATTATTGAACTAGAGATGTACGACTCATAATTTATGTAGAGCCATTGTTATCTCCTTGGAATAATTATCGACCCACCATATCAAAGTTTCGGTGGCATCTTTACTCCTAAATTCATTGTCAATACCTAAAGCATTTAAGACGCAATAATTATGGGGTTTTCATTGATGTCTTTTATCATGAATGGATTCTGATATTTATTACTCGATCCAGAGATTAATTAAGAAAAATATATATTAAAAAAGCAAAGACGGATTAATGTAAAAGAGATTTTATTTTATTTTTATTACAATAAGATGTTGATATATTAATTGAATATGGCCCAGATTATAGATTTTGGATATCATTAGAATTGGGCCTGAATTGAGCCTGGTTTATCAGATTGCAATGGGTTTAGAAAAGTTATGGGTGGCTTCATGTATTTTTCTTAATTTAGAATATAATTTTTGTGAGATAGATTTAAATTTGTGAAATAAGTCAATTTATAATTTATATTTCATAAAATATAAATATATTGATTTGTAAAAATGGTTTTGGATTGTGGATTCGTCTCATGAAATTATATCCGTAAGCTGTATGATATAAGCTTTTGTGGAAAAAAAAATGCACAAAAACTTAGGTGAGCCCGTCAAACCTACGACGGTACTTTGCACGGTCATATTCCGAAACACTGTCCGACCGCGTGCAACAACAATGAATAAATATGTGTTTTTCAACTATAAGTACGCATTTTTTAGCTATAAGTATGCATTTTTATTTTCCTCATGCACAGTCGTGTCTTGGGACACAGTCCGATTGTGCATGATAACCATAGTAGTGTATTTGTGGCGCACGGTCTTGTCCAGGGACACGGTCTGACCGTGTGCGATAAACAATGTGTAAGTATGTGTTTTCCAATTATAAATATGTGTTTCAAAACTGTATGTTTTCATTATTGTCGTGCACGATCGACTGTATCCTGATAAACAATCATACGTGATTTTGTTTTACGTGAGACGGTCTCACAAAAGAACTATTCAGACGTGTAATGATCAAGCCCCACAAATGCAACTTTAATTATACTTAAGATGCATGCATTCTATTGCCTCGCAATGCACAAACTTCATTTCCATAACTTACGGTCTCTTTTACATGCATTCACCTCAATATAAGTATAATTATATGTAAAAGAATGTCATCAATATAATTACCTAATCTACCTAATATTGTATACAATCATGAGCCTTTACCTTTCAAAATTCCTCTAAGGAATATAATGCCACGTCTACTAAAAGGAATTTAAGTCAATTGTTGAAAAATAATTAAAATCACTAATAATATGAATGCATCGGAATGTACACCACCCATCCTATGTTTATAAGTCTACTCTATATAGCCTGGTACGTATTTGTAGGTAAACAATTAATTTTTATTGAATTATTTATTTATTTTTCTTAAAAGTATACTAGTTTTAAAAAAGAATAAGTTTCTTATGAGACTGTCTCACGAAATTTTAATGCATTGCGTGAGACGGATCAACCCACAACCCAATTATCCACCACCCAAACCCAACAATTAACATATTATTTGTGGTGATGGGGCTCTGTCTCATGGAAACTATCTGTGAGACCGTCTCACATGAGTTTTTGTGTTTATTAAATTGGACCCAGGCTATGGGTTGGTCGATAATTTAGATTGTCCGTATAAGATAATCCTATCATATCCAACATGATTTAATTGAATGAAAATAAAGATACAAATTTTCAAGTTACTCACTTACAACTTATGGAATTATATACGTTAAAACTGCATGAAGAATTCTTAACTTCACTTAACACAAACAAAATAAGAAAAGAAATAAGTGAAACACGACATAATTTCTTCAAAAACTCATAAAAACAATTGGATAAAATTGTAGCATCACTTGATAAGTATTAGCTACTTGTCATTCAAAAAAGAATCATAGGTGACAAACATTTATTGGTTGTCGTTCAGACAACAACAATAGATGGCAACGATACATGTCATAATATAACTCATAAGTTCAAATGTTCAATAGATATAGAATAGTATAATTCCTTACTAATAAGTTCGCTCTTGGTTTTTGATTTTGATCTTTCAGAATCATATTAGAATAGTATAATTCTATTCTTTAAATTAGATTTAAAAAATATAGGGAGTAAAAACAAAATTAAAGAATATCGTTTCAAATAAAGATCTGCAAAATAAAAATCAAGTTGCGCTCGAGCTTAGGCCATCCAAATTCTAGGAAAGTTTTAATGCCTAGACAGGGCCAAGATAGCTGCCTAGAAGGATTGTACTGTATTTTAACTAGAATGAAATCTTATCAAATAACAACGTATAAATATTAGAATTTATTTTATTTTATTTAAACAAATTGAATTCGATCGGGTGGTTTTTAATTATTAATTCCACATCAACTTACTTTGTTTCCTCAAAAGAAAAACTTAAGAAAATTAGTTTTATTTATAAGGGTGTATTTAGATTGTGGTATACGTGGATTTTATTGGATTTGAGATTTAAGTGGATCATAAAAAAAACTTTAAATTTTATAGGATGAGATTATAATTAAAATGTCATTATTACGTTGCGAATTGTAGAAAAAAAATTTGTTGATAAAAGTAGAAAAAATAATAGGATTGACAAAATCTCCTAACATCTCATGTCAAACAAGATTGAGATTAATTTTGTCTATCCCAAATTCGGATGATCGACACATCCCTATCCAAACATATTCTAAATAAAATACAAAAATTTATATGAGATAGTTTGACAAATATATTTTGTGAGGCGGAACACATCAACCAAACTAATTTTACAAGTTCATATATAACCTGAGTTTTGGATTATGTGGATTAACGCATGTAATAAGATTTAATAGATATATGTAAATCGTGTATATATGGTAGACATAGAATAATCCCTTATTTGTAGCCTAGATTAGTGGATTCTCTATTGTATGTATCTTTGACCTTTTGGAATGAGAATGACAACAGATTACTTTCCTACATGGTATCATGAGACTAGAGTTTCTCCTTCTTCTTCTTCCGCTGCACCCTAAATCTCATATTTTCCGTTCACCGATCTAATCATTCTCCCCTTCTTCCACGATGTCGACGAACAAGAATACCTTTCATTTGGCTCTTGGTGTCGAATATCAAAAATCATATTTCCATTATGCTCGAAATGGAAAATATCCAGTACGCAATGTGGGCAGAGCTTTTCAAAATCCATGCTCGCTCTCATCGTGTTATTCATCATATTCTTCCATCTGAGAAACCGGCTATGAAGGAACCATCTACGGATGAGGAAAAAGAGATGTGACAGACTCTTGATGCCACAGTTCTTTAGTGGATTTATGCCACGATCTCCATTGATCTCCTTCACACGATCCTTGAGCCCGACTCCACTGCAGAAGAGGTTTGGATGCGTTTGCGTGATATCTTCTAGGACAACAAGAATTCTAGGGCAGTTACTCTTGAGCAGGAATTCTCTAACACTACTATGGAGGGATTTCCTACTGCATCCTTCTATTGCCAACGTCTTGAAAGTTTTAGCCGATCAACTCAAGAATGTGGGTGCACCCTTCTCGAATGATTGATTGGTATTGCAGTTGGTAGCAGGTCTCATAGACGCATATAGTAGCATGGATACATTGCTACGCCAGAGCAATTCATTGCCCCCATTCTACCAGGCACGTTCAATGCTTGTACTTGAGGAGGCTGGTCTTGTGAAGTATTGAGAAGAAGATATAGAGAGAGAAAATATCCATTGTATTGATTTTCAAAAACTGAATCAACTGAAGAGGAATACAAATATATATATAGAAGCTATGTATGGCATGGTATCTGATGTGGCTAACTAACTCCTATCTAACAAACTGACTAACCATGCATGCAGCCTCTCCTGACGTGGCATAATTCATGCATACTATACATACAATGCTATATCACAATATACCCCCATTTACCCTAATCCTGTTTTTTGTAGAGGTAGCTTTGCACTGAGCATTTGAAATCGACTTATTGCCAAGGATTTGGTGAAAATATCAGCCACTTGTTCTTCAGTAGGAATATATCGAACTTCTAATTGTTGATCAAGAACCTTTTCTCTGATGAAGTGCACATCAATTTCTATGTGTTTTGTTCTTGCATGAAATACAGGATTCGAAGCTAAGGCTGCTGCACTCATATTATCACACCAAATGATTGGAGGATCTTCTACTTTGACTCCTATTTCTTTCATGAGAGATTTAAGCCACATTACATCTGCACTTGTATCAGCTAAGGATCTATACTCTGATTCAGCACTTGATCGAGATACAACATGTTGTTTCTTGGAGCTCCAAGTGATAAGATTGCCACCAAGCAATAAACAATACCCTCCAGTGGATCTTCTATCATCCACATTGCTTGCCCAATCAGCATCAGAGAAGGCTTCATGAACTAACCTTTTTGCAGCAAAAAATTGAAGTCCTACTGTAGCAGTACCTTGAAGATATCGAAGAAGGTGTTTGCAAGCTAACCAATGCTTGGTTGTTGGTGCATGAAGAAATTGGCTGAGTTTGTTTACAGCAAAGACAATGTCTGGTAGAGCACCAACAGTACTTCTGTATAGAGTAGGTTGATCAAATGGAGGACTATCTTGAAGATGTAATTTCTGAGTAGATATCATAGGAGTAGGCACAGGTTTGCAACTGATCATATGTGTCTTGTGTAATAGATCAGTAATATATTTTGTTTGTGTGAGAGTAAATCCTTGTGCTTGTTTGTGAGCCTCCAATCCAAGGAAATAATGCACCTTTCCAAGAGTTTTAAGAGCAAATGTACTTCCAAGTAGCTGAATAACTTGCTGAATATCATTTGCATCTTCACCGGTGATCAATATATCATCAACATAGACAAGAACAAAGATCATCTTACCATGTACTCTTTTGAAAAATAGAGAATGATCTGAATTTGAGTTTTGAAATTGAAGAGATAGAAGATATCCTTTCAATTTGTTGAACCAGGCCCTTGGAGCTTGTTTTAATCCATAGAGAGATTTGTGAAGTTTGCACACATAATCTGGTTTAGTTTGATCAACAAAACCATCCGGCTGAAACATGTAAACCACTTCTTTGAGATCTCCATTTAGAAAAGCATTATTCACATCTATCTATTGAATTTGCCAACCATATGTTGCTGCTAAAGTGAACATAAGTCGAATGGTGCAAGCTTTGACTACTGGGCTGAAGGTTTCAAAGTAATCAATGTCTGCTTGTTGTTCAAAACCTCTAGCTACCAATCGTGCTTTATACTTGTCCAATGATCCATCAGCTTTGAATTTTGTCTTGAATATCCACTTGTTTGTAATAACACTTAAGTCTTCAGTGTAGGGAACAAGAGACCAGGTACCTTTAGACTGCAAAGCATCAAATTCACTTTGCATAGCAGCCTTCCATTTTGGATCAAGGAGAGCACTATGAACTGAAGATGGTTCTGAATGTGAAGCATTGACTTGAGAGGTGAAAACTCTTGGCTTAAAAATTCCTTTCTTTGACCTTGTGATCATATGATGAACTGGAAGATTATGTGTAGGAGTGTTATCTGCTGAGGAAGAAATCTGAATTTCAGGAGAATCCGCATGATCAGAACTCTGATTTGCTGTGGAAGGAAGAAAACCTCCTTGATCTTGTGATGAATGAATATCCTGATTTGTTGTTGGAGAAGAAGAGGCACTTTGGTTCTGTGATATATCCATATTTTGCATGAGATTATGATGTTGAAGATGAGAACCAATAGGCACTGAAGTTGGAGCTGATGAGCTTGCCACCATCCTTGAATTAGTCAACACATCTCCATATAATGAAGGATAGGGAAATTCTGATTCATTGATCTCCACTGTGGCAGCTATATACACATTCTCATGATCATCAAGACACACATAACCTTTGTGATTAAGGCTATATCCCAAGAAAATGCACTTGGTTGATCTGAATTGAAACTTGTTGTTGTTGAAAGCCCTGAGATAGGGATATCAAGTGCAGCCAAAAACTCTAAGATTGGAAAGATCAGGTTGTTTCCCAAAAAGTTTGAGAAAAGGACTATGATGCTGCAAAACTTGACTTGGAAGTCTATTGATAAGATAGACTGAAGTGTGAAAGGCATGCCACCAAAACTTAAGTGGAAGTTGAGCTTGAGCCAATAAAGATAATCCCATTTCAACAATATGGAGATGTTTCCTCTCAGCTCTGCCATTCTGTTGATGTGTATGCGGACAGGGATGTTGAAAATGAACTCCTAGCTTAGCAAGAAGAGACACTAAGCTTCTGTATTCTCCTCCCCAATCTGACTGGAGACACTTGATCTTCATGCCAAATTGCCTCTCAACCATAACATTGAATTGAGAGAACACATTATACACTTCTGATTTGAGTTTGAGTGGAAAGATCCAAGTGTATCTTGTATAATCATCTATAAAGTGTATATAATACTTGAAACCGTCAATAGAAGTAATATGTGAGGGCCCCCATAGATCAGTGTGTACAAGCTGAAAAGGTGCATCTGATATATTTGGAGAAGAATGAAAAATTCTCTGATGAAGTTTGCCAAGCTTACAAGGATCACAAAAATTTACATCCTTAGTACTAACATGAACATTTATAGACTTCAGGACATGTGATAGCACATTAGTACAAGGATGACCTAGCCTTTTATGCCACTTTTGAGCAAGATCACTTGTGTTAGTAACATAACAAGTAGGTGTAACACCTTTATTCTGAGTAGCAGCAGCAACAACACTCTTATTTTGAACAACAACATCCTTCTTATTCTTGAAAAACTTTGAGAGATCCAGCTGATATAAACCATCTTTAAGCTTTCCTTGGAGGAGA
This sequence comes from Scutellaria minor, assembly GCA_954870855.1. Lineage (NCBI taxonomy): Eukaryota > Viridiplantae > Streptophyta > Magnoliopsida > Lamiales > Lamiaceae > Scutellaria > Scutellaria minor. The sequence continues at coordinate 16,627,238 of OX940733.1, forward strand.
GTTTGGTTTGTGACCTTGTCCTTTACAAAACAACCATTGTGATAGAACTCAATACTAACAACATTATCTTTTGTGAACTGAGAAACACTCAAAAGATTCTTTGTGATGTGAGGAACACATAGAATATCATTTAGTAACAAAGATCTATTGACAGCTACAGATGAAATGGATGAATAGCCAATGTGTGAAATAGGCAAAGATGATCCATTACCTACTGTAACTTCAGCTGTGCCATTATAATCATGCTTGAGGGAAAAATTATCCAAATTAGCTGTGATGTGGCTTGTAGCTCCACTATCAAAATACCAGTTAGGATCATTGGAATTATGAGCAGTGATGTGTGCTACAAAGACATGAGAATCTGAATCCATAGCATTAGAGCCATGAGTAGTATCAACTCCTGTGAAACTTATGTCAAACCTTTTATAGCATTTAAGTGCAGTGTGACCAGTCCTTTCACATAACTGACATAGTGGTTTATTAGTGGATCGAGCTCCAAAAACGACCACCTCGAGGAGTAAAACCACGACCATAGACAACATTTGCAGTAGAATTAGTAGTGTGAGACTGAGTTACCAAGGCATTATGAACCTGATTGTGAGCTTGTAAACGCATCTCATGCGTTTGTAAGATAAATTTAACCTCAGCCAGAATGAGATCATCAGCTCTAGAGGTGAGATTAACAATAATAGATTCAAATTCAGATCCAAGACCTCCAAGGATATACAATATCAACTCTTCATCAGTAATATTGGTGCCAATAGCAATTAACTCATCCGCAATTGATGTCATCTTAAGAATAAAATCATCAATTGATAGATCTCCTTTCTTAATTGATTGCAACTGGAAATGAAGTTGAAGACTACGAGCTTTAGAGTTTGTATGAAACAGAGATTCCAGAGTATGCCATACCTCATGAGATGTGTGACACCTGCTAAGATGACCAAGCATTGACTCAGTAATAGATGATAATAACCAGCTGAGGAGGAATTGATCGCGTCGCATCCATAGAACATAATCTGGATTGACTGAGACTGTAGAAGTGGATTCAGTTGCTGAAGAAGTATTGGAACCAGGAGGTGCACATTCAGATCCAAGAAGAATACCATCAAATCCATGCGCTCGAACAGCTGATAAAATTTGTACTCGCCAGAAATTGTAATTAGCTCGATCCAGACGAATTGACAGAGGAACAAAATGTGGAGGCACAAACGAATTCGCCATAGATTCACCAAAAAATTATAGTAAAACTTGCAGATCGAAAAGAGAAATCAATGATCGGCCGGAGAAAACCGTCGTCGGAAAAAAAAATCAATGATCGGCCGGAGAAAACCGTCGCCGGAAAAAAAAATCAATGATCGGTCGAAGAAAACCGTCGCTGGAGAATATAGTACAACGTGCAGATCGAAAAGTGAAAACAATAATCGGCCGGAGAGAAAACCGTCGCCGGAAAAGAAATCAATGATCGGCCGGAGAAAACCGTCGCCGGAGAGAGAAGACTCTGATTACCATATTGAGAAGAAGATATAGAGAGAGAAAATATCCATTGTATTGATTTTCAAAAACTGAATCAACTGAAGAGGAATACAAATATATATATAGAAGCTATGCATGGCATGGTATCTGACGTGGCTAACTAACTCCTATCTAACAAACTGACTAACCATGCATGCAGCCTCTCCTGACGTGGCATAATTCATGCATACTATACATACAATGCTATATCACAATATGAAGAAAGCAGCATCCGGCGCTGCCTTGCTTAACTTCATGGCTGATTCTCCAGCATCTGCGGTTGAGTCACAACAACGTCCTCCCTCTGGAGAAAAGAAACAATAGAAAAAGAAAGGGAATAAGAGTGGTAAAGGTTCGGGTCAAGTTGCTGGACATGGTAATTCTCCTGTCTAGTCTCAATTTTCACCGTCATAGTGGCTGTCGCAGTGGGCAGATGGATCACCTTCCTAGCCTTGGCAGTGGCCATGGTCGTCTTCTCTTTGTCTCTATCCTACTGCTCCGTGGGACACATCCACTCGTGCAACAACAAGGGATTCTTGGCTCATGACCTCAAGCTTATTCGGCTCAAGCGTCTCCTACGCCGACAGACATTGAGACGGCTATGCACACTCTTGGCATCACTCCTTCAAATGCAAATTGGTATATGGATATGAGAGCTACCTCTCACATGACATCGGCGCAAGATACACTCTCATTTTATTTCAATTTGAGCAAATTGAATGATATAATTGTGGGTAATGGTCAATCGATTCCGATCAAGGATGAAAATATCGGTATCGATAGAAATATTGGTACTTTGATTTTATGGAAATATCGACGGATATATCGATTTCGGTGGAAATATCGGACATTTTTTTAAAAAATATAGAAACTTTGTAACAAAATTGAAAAATATATCTAGTAGTTTACAGAATATTATAACTAACATTAATACATATATTGAACTTAAATTCCAAATAAAATGATATATTTACAATAAATATAGAAATACATTAATATTATATACATCATAATCCTTTTATTAAATTTCAAAAAATTAACTAAACTTAATTAAATTATGAGAGGAACCTAAATGCTAGTGTACTAATTTATTTTAAACAATTTAACTAAATTTGTTTAAAGTAATTGTTTGTTCTACTAATCACTCATAGACAAAAATATAGATATATAAAGAGAGAGATAAATAACTCGATTTTAATAGATATCCTCCAAATACACCATAAAAAGATTCATAATAAAAAAAATCACTTAAATTAAATTCATAATGAAAAGGGAAAAAAAAGGAAAATGAATTAGTAGGAAGGAAGAAAAGAAAAAAAAAAGAAAAAGAAAAAAGGAAAAGAAATCAGTAGGAAGAAAGAAAAGAAAAAAAAAAGAAATCAGTCGCGTGATAGAAACGCACTCCAAAATATCGTGATATTTTGTTCGAAAACTATATATTCGCGATATATACTGATTTTTCGTGATATTTTGTCGAAAAAATATGATTGGTGTTTTCTCTGTTGGAGTCCTCAAAATCTCAAAATTTCGTTGAAAAATCGGCGATATTTCGTGATTTTTTGGTCATTGATTTCGATTTCTGGTCTTGGGCATGCACATTTATCCTCTCCTAACCATCCCCTATCCTTAAAGAATGTCCTACATGTCCCTGATATTGTTAAAAATTTGGTGTCTGTTAGAAAATTTACTACAGATAATTATGTTTCCGTGGAATTTGATCATTTTAGGTTTTTTGTTAAGGATTTTCGGACGGGGATGCGTCTAATGAGATGTGAGAGTCGGGGTGCGCTCTATCCTATCACCATTTCCCGTGACAATTTGCATTATGCTTTTGTTGCCCTCTCGCCAAACTTATGACATGACCGTTTGGGTCACCCGGGAGTTTCTGTTTTTAATTCTCTTAGACAAAATAAATTTATTGATTGCTATCGACCATGTCCATCTTTTGTGTGTCAATCTTGTACTCTTAGTAAACATGTTAAATTGTCATTTGTAGATTCTACTTCATACATTGTGTTACCATTTGATATTGTTCATAGTGATTTGTGGACGACTCTTGTGTTGAGTATAATGGGGCATCGTTACTATATTTTGTTCTAGGATGATTTTTCTAATTTTCTATGGACATTTCCTTTATCTCATAAGTCACAAGTGTTTTCTACATTTTTGACATTTCAATCATATATTTGTACACAGTTTGAGAGAGATATTAAATCATTCCAGTGTGATAATGGGCGGGAGTTTGATAATCGTTCATTTCAGGATTTTAGTTCGGTTCATGGCATGGATTTTCATTTCTCGTGTCCCCACACGTCCTCTCAAAATGGTAAGACCGAGAGGCAAATTCGTATGATAAATAATATGGTTCGTACATTGCTTGCTCATGCCTCATTACCTTTATCATTTTGGCATCATGCTCTTCAAATGGCCACATATCTTCTCAATATATTTCCAAAATAACACTTATCCTACCAAACTCCTCTTCTACTTCTATATCAAAAAAAGCCCTCATATACTCATCTTCGGGTTTTGGGTTGCTTATGTTACCTACTTTTTCCATCAACTACTATACATAAACTCCAACCTCGATCCACACCGTGTGTTTTTGGACTACCCATCCAATTATCGAGGTTACAAGTGCAATGATATGGTGACGAATAAATTTTTTTATTTAATATCATGTAATTTTTGATGAGACCCGTTTTCCATTCTCGAAGATCAATGTGCCACCCCCTTCTTATGAGGCTTTAGATAATTCTTCTTCTCCGTACGTTACATATCATCTTACTCAGCAACCTACTTCTGTGCCTACCTCACCGTCCTCTCCTCATGTTGCACATGCCCCGACAACCCCAATCCACACTTCTCTACCTAGCCCACCTCCTCCTTCTCATCGTCCGGTTATTCGTAGCCAGCGAGGTATATTTAAACCTAAACAACATTTCAATCTCCACTCCTCTACTCAAAAATCACCTTTGCCTCGTAATCCTGCGTCTGCCTTGAAAGATCATAATTGAAAATTGGCCATGGTTGTTGAATTTAATGCTCTTGTTGACAATAAGATGTGGGTGTTAGTACCTCGTCCTGTTGGTGTTAATATTATTCGTTCAATGTGGATATTTATTCATAAAGAACGTGTTGATGGTTTTTTTTAGAGACATAAAGCCCGTCTTGTAGGTGATGGTAAAACTCAACAGGTTGGCATTGACTGTGGGGAGACTTTCAATTTTGTGGTGAAGCCTGCGATGATCCGAATTGTTCTGAGTTTGGCTTTTTCGAAAAAATGGACCAATCACCAACTCGACGTAAAAAATGCTTTTTTGCATTATACACTTGTTGACACGGTTTATATGCATCAATCAATTGGTTTTCGATATCCCAAATTTCCGGATCATGTATGCCTAATAAAAAAATCGTTTTATGGTTTAAAACAAGCACCCTGGGCTTGGAACAAGCGGTTTATTAATTTCATCTCCACTATTGGTTTTTCCCGATCTCGCTCGAATCACTATTTATTTGTTCTTCGGGATGGTGATCACATGGCTTACCTATTACTGTATGTTGACGATATAATCTTAACGGCTTCCTCAGATTCCTTACGTCATTCCATTATTTCTCGATTGAGTTCCGAGTTTGCTATAAAGGATCTGGGGCCCTTGCATTATTTCTTGGGTATTGTTGTTACTCCCAATGCTAGTGGGTTGTTCCTTTCGCAGTGCAAGTATGCTACCGAGATTATTGAACGGGCTAGATTGTCGTCTTGCAAACCTTCTGTCACACCAGTTGTTACTAAGCCAAAGCTAAGCTCACACGATAGTCCGCCGTTTACCGATCCGACACTTTACCGGAGCCTTGCTAGTGCTCTCCAATACCTCACCTTCACTAGGCCAGATATTGTCCATGCAATTTAGCAAGTGTGTCTATTCATGCATGATCTTTGGAAAGTTTACATGTCTGCATTAAAGAGAATTTTAAGATGCATTCCAGGCACACTGGATCATGGTCTTCAACTTTATCCATCGTCCGTGACTTTACTTGTAGCGTACATCGATGCAGATTTGGGTGGGTGTCCTGATACCCGTCGTTCGACGTGCGGTTATTGTGTCTTCTTAGGAGATAACTTGATCTCCTAGTCAGCCAAACGCCAACCCATCTTGTCTCAGTCTAATGCTGAGACGGAATATCGGGGTGTGGCGAATGTGGTTTCTGATTCATGTTGGCTACGAAATTTGCTGCTTGAACTCCACTGCACTATCCCAACAACAACACTTGTCTACTGTGACAACATGAGCACCATTTACTTGTCGGAAAATCCGGTCCAACACCAACGTACGAAGCATATTGAGATGGATATATATTTTGTACGAGAAAAGGTGGCTCGGGGTCAAGTTCGTGTCTTGCATGTCCCCTCATAACATCAAATCACCGACATTTTTACTAAAGGTTTACCTCAAGTTTTGTTTCAATAATTTCGGACCAATCTCAACATCTGTCTTCCTCCCGCTTCGATTGAGGGGGTGTAATAGTTATATGTTAATCGTGTATCATATAGATAGAATAATCCCTTATTTGTAACCTAAATTAGTGGATTCTCTATTGTATATATCTTTAACTTTTGGAATGAGAATGACAACATATTACTTTCCTACAAGATTCATGGAAAGATCTTAAAAGAATTCTATTCAAAATGAAATGAATGAACGCATGTAATAAAATTTATAAAACGATGTTGGAATAAGATTTGTAAACCGGTCTTCAAAGAGTGTTGGAATAAAAGGTTGGTTTTGACCAATCTTTGACCAAATTTTAAAGTTGACTCTGTTTTAAATAAATGGAAATAAGTTGCTAAATTGGAATCTACGTTCCGTGTAGATGAATGTAGTGTATTTACTTTCGAATTTCCAATTTCGGGTGAATGAGAAATTAATACATAAAGTTGGCAACTTGGATCCTTCTTGTAAAGGAAAATGGGAGAAAAGGGAATGTTGTCCCACATCGGAAAAATGGTGGAAAAAGTTTCACTTTATTAATAGGAGCACATGTATAAGAGATAATCATGTGTGCTCCCTTATGGTGGAACCTAGTGCCATTTTTTGGACCTAGTTGGCTAAACACTCACGCACCATCCGAACCGCACGTGGCACCATCGCACTCGGGTTGGGTCCAAATCGGGTCGGGTCGGACCGGACCGGGTTCGGGATGAGCCAGGTGTGAAGTGGTGTGACCCTTGGATGTGAAAGGGTGTGGCCCTTGGGTCCAAATGATATGACATTAATGAAGAGGTGTGAACACACCTCTTGGGTCCATGGGTGGTATCCCTTGAGCGAAGAGACACATCTCCTTACTCCTATAAATAGGAGGCCCCCTAATTTCATTTCTTAATTCAGAATTCCAACATTCATTCAGAAAATCACGCATATTCAATATTAAAAAAGTCTCGAGTATCGAGTAAGCTCACCGATAGCTTTTGGATTGTTGTGCTGTAATCCTTAAGCTCGAAGTCGTTGTATCTTGGGGACGATTGCCGTTAACCGTGAGCACTTGGATATGGAGTAATATCGTCTTACGGAGAAAGAGCCTAGATCTTGCCTCGACTTAACCCCGTAATTGTGCATCTTTTCAGTACGTCTAACCACTACTATTCCAACAATCGTAAGACGATATTTTGTGTATTGAAGAGATGACATCCACATCTTTCGCACCAGTTTTCACCGAGAAACCGCCAAAGTTTGATGGAAGTGAGTTCAAAAGGTGGCAACAAAAGATGTTGTTCTACCTGATGACCCTCGGTCTTGCAAGATTCATCCAACAAGACCCGTTTACAGTGACCGATGATGAAACAGACCAACAAATACGCACCGCACTAGATGCATGGAATCACAACGACTTCTTATGCAGGAACTATATTCTGAATGGGCTAGACGACTCCCTATATAACGTCTATGCGGTTACTAAGAACTCAAAAGAGTTATGAGAATCTCTGGAGAAGAAGTACAAGACGGAGGATGTCGGAATGAAAAAGTTCATTGTCGGTAAGTTCTTGGATTTCAAAATGGTCGATACAAAGACTGTTTTGGACCAAGTTCGGGAGTTGCAACTAATCTTATATGACATACATACTGAGGGTATGCAACCCAGTGAATCTTTTCAAGTAGCTGCTATTATTGAAAAGCTACCGCCTCTGTGGAAAGATTTCAAGAACTACCTCAAGCATAAGAGAAATGAAATGGGGCTTGAGGACCTGATTGTGAGACTAAGGATCGAGGAAGACAATCGGAAATTCGAAGTCAAAAGCAGCAGGGTATCAATAGAGACAAAAATGAACCTGGCCGAAACGCGTCCTAGCAACAAGAGGAAGGGGTTGGGCAACTCACAGTCTAAATAGGAACCTAAGAAGAAAGTCAAAGGAAACTGCTACAACTGTGGAAAGCCTGGACACTTTGCTAGAGAATGCCGACAACCTAAGAAAGACAATCAAGGTCAAGCCAACCTTGCTGAGGAAGATGTACCTGTAAACATGGCGGAGCTCGACCTATCAGTTGTCATATTTGAAGCCAACTTGGTGGACAATCCGAGAGATTGGTGGGTAGATACTGGAGCAACGCGTCATATATGCTCCGATAGAGAGATGTTCTCAACCTACATGCCAATCACTGGCAGGAAGCTGTATATGGGAAATTCAGCAACCTCCAACGTGGCTGGATTAGGACGAGTGGTACTCAAGATGACCTCAGGAAAGGAGCTGACGCTCGTGGATGTTCTGCATGTCCCAGACATTCGCAAGAATCTAGTTTCTGGCTCGCTGTTGAGCAAAGCCGGATTTAGATTAGTGTTTGAGGCCGGGAAATTTGTACTGACCAAGGTTGGTCAATTTGTTGGAAAGGGCTACCTTGAGAAGGGGCTCTTTAAGTTGAATGTAATGACTGTACACTACGATATTAAGCGGACCAATGATAATAAAGTAATTAATTCATCTTACTTGATTGAGAATTCTAATTTATGGCATGATAGATTAGGACATGTAAATTTAAACAAATTGCGAAAGCTCGTCAGTTTGAATTTATTGCCTGAAATGGAAATGAATTCACAAAATAAGTGTGAAGTATGTGTTGAGGCAAAAATGACCAAAACACCTTTCCATTCAGTGGAACGAAGTTCTAAACCTCTAGAGTTGATCCATACAGACATATATGATCTAAAATTTGTGCAAACTAAAGGGGGTAAGAAGTACTTTATTACGTTCATAGATGACTGCACAAAGTACTCTTATGTGCATCTTTTGAAAACAAAAGAGGAAACTCTTGAGGCCTTCAAAAATTATAAGAGTGAGTTTGAAAATCAACTCAACAAAAGAATCAAAATGATTCGTAGTGACAGAGGTGGGGAGTATGTAGATCAGTTTGAGGAGTTTTGTACGGAACATGAGATTATTCACCAAACTACGGCTCCATATTCATCTCAGTCTAATGACGTTGCAGAACGCAAGAATAGATCTCTAAAAGAGATGATGAATGCAATGTTGCTTAGCTGTGGCCTATCCTAGAACATGTGGAGGGAAGCCGTGCTTTCAGCAAATCACATTCTGAATAAATTACCACACAAGAAAAGGGACAAGACTCCGTATGAGTCATGGAAAGGAAGGAAGCCTTCTTCTATTACCTGAAAGTGTGGGGGTGTCTAGCAAAGGTAGAAGTACCTAAGCCTAAACAGGTGAAGATAGGACCAAAGACTGTTGATTGCATATTCATTGGATATGCTTATCACAGTAGTGCATATCGATTCTTGGTACACAAATCAGAAATTCCTGACATGACTGAAGGAATGACCATAGAGTCGAGAAATGCAGTGTTCTTTGAGAACGTCTTTTCAAATAAAGAAAGAAAAGAGATTAGTTCTAACAAGAGAACTTTTGAAGCTGGTCAAAGTCATCATCAAGAGGAAAATGAACCGAGACATAGCAAGAGACCTAGAGTGACAAAGTCATTCGATCCGGATTTTCTAACTTACATGTTAGAAACTGAACCCGGGACAATTCAAGAAGCACTGTCCAGCCCAGATGCTCCTCTCTAGAAGGAAGCTATCAATAGTGAAATTGAGTCCATCATGCAAAATCATACGTGGGAGTTAGTTGATCTTCCACCAGGGTGCAAACCTTTAGGATGCAAGTGGATCCTTAAAAGAAAATATAAGGCTGATGGATCAATCGATAAATACAAAGCTCGGTTGGTAGCAAAGGGGTTCAGACAAAAGGAAAGATATGACTTCTTTGACACTTACTCACTTGTTACAAGAATCACATCCATTCGAGTGTTCATAGCTATTGCAGCTATGCACAATCTTGAAATACATCAGATGGATGTAAAGACAACTTTTCTAAATGGGGAACTAGACGAGGAGATTTATATGGAACAACCCGAGGGGTTTGTAGCACCCGGACAAGAGAATAAAGTATGCAAACTTGTCAAATCACTGTATGGGCTGAAACAGGCATCTAAGCAGTGACATGAGAAATTTGACAAAACGATGATGTCAAATGGGTTCAAAATCAACGAGTGTGACAAATGTGTATACATTAAAGGAACATAAAATGATTTTGTGATTGTCTGTCTTTATGTAGACGACATGTTGATCATGGGTAACAACCATGATGCAATCGTGAAAACTAAGAATATGTTAAAGAGTAACTTTGACATGAAGGGTATGAGTTTAGCAGATATTACATTGGGAATAAAGATTTCTAGGACATCTGAAGGAATTGTTTTATCACAATCTCATTACGTCGAGAACGTGTTTAAAAAATTCGAGGCTTGGGACTTACCTCCGACTAAAACTCCGGTTGATCTAAGTCTGCATTTAGCCAAAAATAAAGGTGATCCAGTATCTCAACTGAAATATGCAAGAGTCATTAGTAGCTTGATGTATCTCACAAACTGTACACGCCCCGACATTGCATACTCAGTTAACAAACTTAGTAGATTCACGAGTAATCCAGGGTCGGACCACTAGATAGCTTTGACAAGGGTTCTAAGGTATCTAAAACATACCATGAACCATGACATACTTTATACGAGATATCCTGTTATATTAGAGGGATACAACGATGCCAATTGGATATCAGATACGACTGACTCCAAGTCCACAAGTGGATACGTATTCACTATAGGTAGAGGAACAGTATCCTGGATCTCTTCTAAGCAAACGTGCATAGCTCGATCCACGATGGAGTCTGAGTTTAGAGCGCTAGATAAAGCCGGCGAAGAAGCCGAGTGGCTTAGGAATTTCTTAGAAGACATTCCGTGTTGGATAAAACATGTGCTTCCAGTGATAATACATTGCGACAACATGTTGGCAATTGGGAGGGCACAGAGTAGTATGTACAATGGTAAGTCTCGCCATATTCGTCGGAGACATAATACCGTGAGACAACTGATCTCTAGTGGTATAATTTCCATTGACTATGTGAAGTTAAAAGAAAATATTGCGGATCCACTAACGAAAGGTATTAACAGAGATCAGATGTATAGTGCAGTGAAGGGAATGGGGTTGAAAAACCACACATTACAGACGTCATAGTGGTAACTCAACCATGAAGCGTGGAGGATCCCACAAACCTGGTTCAATGAGACAACTAAGCTATGATCTAAGTCTAGATATGCACTTGGGATTTATCCAATGCTCCATTCTTGAGGCTGCCCCAAGTGCAGAACCTGTGCAGTGTGGTGAGGGTAAGCATTTCGAATGCTTTTAATGATTCCTATAGCCTTTAAAGATGGGGTATGGCAGGATACTCTTTATGGGAGATCACCTATATGAGAGAAGTGTGGCCGCTTCAACTCCAAAGAATGGAGAACACTCATGAATCCAAGATATGGTCCATGGCCGAAACGGACACAACGTGAGAATTGAAAGATATCAGAACAATCGTTGTGTGGGTATTATTGTCTTGGTATACACAAACGGCGGAGGGGTTCAAGGCATCACGTCCACCAAATCGCCAGTATATCCGATAGTGTTCCACTAAGGAAGATTCAAAGCCGGAAGCTATCTATCCTGATGCAACAATGGTTCGTCGGGACTTTCTTAGGTGTCTGTATTTATGCATGCATTAATTTCATCATTCATGTGGGGGATTGTTGGAAATTGGAAGAGAAGGTTGGTTTTGACCAATCTTTGACCAAATTTTAAAGTTGACTTCATTTTAAATAAATGGAAATAAGTTGCTAAATCGAAATCTACGTTCCGTGTAGATGAATGTAGTGTATTTACTTTCGACTTTCCAATTTTGGGTGAATGAGAAATTAATACATAAAGTTGGCAACTTGGATCCTTCTTGTGAAGGAAAATGAGAGAAAAAGGAATGTTGTCCCACATCGGAAAAATGGTGGAAAAAGTTTCACTTTATTAACAGGAGCACATGTATAAGAGATAATCATGTGTGCTCCCTTATGGTGGAACCTAGTGCCATTTTTTGGACCTAGTTGGCTAAGCACTCACGCACCATCCGAACCGCATGTGGCACCATCGCATTTGGGTTGGGTCCGGATCGGACCGGGTCGGACCAGATCACGGACCGGGTTGGGTCGGGCCGGTCGCAGGTCGGGTCGTGGGTCGGGCCGAACCGGGTTTGGGTTGAGCCAGGTGTGAAGTGGTGTGACCCTTGGATGTGAAAGGGTGTGACCCTTGGGTCCAAATGATGTGACATTAATGAAGAGGTGTGAACACACCTCTTGGGTCCATAGGTGGTATCCCTTGAGCGAAGAGATACATCTCCTTACTCCTATAAATAGGAGGCCCCCTCATTTCATTTCTTAATTCAGAATTCAGAATTCCAACATTCATTCCGAAAATCACGCATAGTCAATATTAAGAAAATCTCGAGTATTGAGTAACTTCGCCGATAGCTTTTGGATTGTTGTGCTGTAATCCTTAAGCTCGAAGTCGTTGTATCTTGGGGACGATTGCCGTTAACCGTGAACACTTGGATACGGGGCAATATCGTCTTACGGAGAAAGAACCTAACTCTTGCCTCGACTTAACCCCGTAAGCACTTGGATACGGGGCAATATCGTCTTACGGAGAAAGAGCCTAACTCTTGCCTCGACTTAACCCCGTAATTGTGCATCTTTTCAACACGCCTAACCACTACTATTCCAACAAAGAGTTCTACCCAAAATGAAATGGATGAAGTAAAGAGAGAGAGGTGTTTGTGAAGATATTTTCAACACGCCTAACCACTACTATTCCAACAAAGAGTTCTACCCAAAATGAAATGGATGAAGTAGAGAGAGAGAGAGAGGTGTTTGTGAAGATAGATGAAGTGACACACGTAGTGCCTAGAATCATTCATGGGAGAGGTAGAAAGGAGTAGTTGAGAATTTGACTTTCTAACAAAAATTTACTAAAAATATTTCATGTGAAGCAGTACAATAACACACAGACACAAAATTATTATTTAGTACTGTATTAATTGCATCAAATTCTAGGTTGCCTGCCACGGTTATACTAAGCTTCTGCTTCACTAAATTAAGGTTAAATCAACTCTATAAATTTTTAAAATATAAACAAAAGACAAATCACAGAGATTCGCACTGTCACTCTGTTGCCACTATAAATCCAGTTCCAAATATTAATATTTTTCAATGCAGACAGAATTTTAAATTTATGTTTAGGTAGACGTATTAATTAAAAGCTAATTGTGCTGCTAATAACTTAATATATATGGAAAATTCATACTAATAATATTTTCATGATCATAAAGTTTGACACATTATTGATATTTGATAAACAGGGAATATTATTACAAATGGAACTTTTTTTTTTTCCTGCAATGTTTTGTTTTCAATTTGTCTGTTTATTTTTATTTAACTTTTAAGTTGATCATTTAAAGTTAAATTTAATTGATAGTGCGAGTTTATGTCCAAAGGTTTTTTAACACAGTAACCTCAAATAAATTTATTAGGCTAGCTCCAACCACGAAATCAAATCATTTTCTTGGATAAATCATGTAACATTTATATATCATGTCATTAACATATAAATTTTAAGAAAATTAAATAAAAAAACTAAGAAATCCAAATTCGTCAAACTAAAATTTAAACTAATTAATGAGGCTCATCATCAATTAAATAAGATTGCATTGTATCAATCATCAAATATCAATAAATCAGAAAAGAATTAATTTGTTGCAATTATGGGAATTTGATATTATTTTATTAATAAATATCACATTCATTGATGTAAAATTTTGTTTAAGGAATTTAGTTTTCTTTTATTTACCTTTCTTTAATTTTTCTTAATTGCGTACCTTATATTCGTGTTTTATGATTTGCCAAATAAATTAATTTGTTTAGTTTAGTGATTGTAGTCATACAACTCCACTTTTAGATCTTGTGTTCAAATAAATTTGGATGCAAATTTCATAAATTCTATATAAGCGAATGATGATGTTGGTGTCTACATATTGTACTTGAAAATAACTCAATAAAAAAGGGGAAAAGTCGAGAGTAGAGTTAGACTACGATAAAATTGTATTGTATTTCGTATTTTTACGATTTACAGCAAAAGTTTTACTCTTTCTCCATAAAATGAATTGCCTCATATTTAGTGTTATATGATTTAAAAAAACGTCCTCATATTCATTGTTTCTTCGCAAGACGATATTACCTCGATCGAATTTAATGTTTTATGATCTACATACAAAGCCGTCCCATATTCAATGGACACCAACTGACACCAAATTACACATGGTGCATGTTTGGAATTAGGCATCTTTTGGGTTGAATCAGACTGGTTGCACCCATTCAATTTGGCTTGCATCGATTCGATTTGAATTCAAACCATTTCAGTAAAGTGTGTCTTAAGGCGCCCATTGTGACGTGCACATGCTCAAATTGATTTTTACACCATGCGCAACCGATTACTCTATATGGCTAAAACTCATATATAACACCAAGATGCACTATATAAGGAGCATATATTATAATTCCTGAGTAAGATGTATGCTATATTTTCTTCTCATCTTTTTCAAATGTTAGATATGTCTTCATATTTCACCACTTTTCAATTTATTTACGTGTTTAAGTTACCAGCTATATATAAGCATTAATTTCTCATTTCTCAGAAATTGGATTTGAGAAAATAAATGTTTTCAAGTTATATATTAATCAAACGTATATAGTTTTCAACTTTGCATTTATTTATGTTTTAGTCAAATATAATATCATGGAAAATTTTGATCAACACAAATTTTATCCAAACAAATTTTCAACAATTACAATGAAAACCACTCTAAATTAAAAAAAAATAAAAATTATGAGTTGATAATGATTTGGAAAATGATACTATTAAATAAACTGAAACCATTAGTACTACCCTGTATTTGGATTCTCGTTTCTATCCTCTCATTTTAATTCTCTACGTACGATAATACATTTGCTTATTGAATTTTCTAGAACTTACATATATATTTGTTGTTCCAAGATTTCAAATATAATATTTATCACAATGTAATTAAAACAAGTTTACATCCTATTTGATGTGGAAATACTGATTATGTGCATGAATAATATATATAAATATATATACTTATACGCTCATATGTATTAATAAAATCTAGTGTGTGTTAGAACATGCTTTGTGATGATGAGCACTGTCTACTAAGTAGAGAACAAGATCGATCTTACTTGCTTTACCGAGTAGTGATGAATGTCGCTATAACCTGATAATATTTTTCTGATAGGACACTACTAATCTGAAAATGAAAATCTTTGAGATTAATATATATATATATATATATATATATATATATATAAGTACGATTATTCTTGCTCTAGATTTCTTACCAAATTAGACAATCATATGGAAAATCACCCAAAACATTCAGTCTTTATTAATTATTGGGTTATTTTTCATAATTGGAGAAACTAGTAAATTCTATTAATTTCGTGTGTGTCTGTGTGTGTATTGGAATGGTTCTAAAATTCAAATATGCTAATAAAAGTAGATTTTCTAAAAATATTTTAGAAAAATTCTAGATGATGAAAGATGGTAGTTGAAAAATGGTAGAAATGTTCAATTGGCTAGTATAACTAGAGGAGTACTTTGGGAGGGCTGATTATCCAATGAGGAGTAAGTTTTGTGTAAAACCATTTTACGGATCTTATTTTGTGAGACGAAGCGAGTTGGATCGAATATAAGAAATCTTCTTATGTAATATTTTTATGTACATTAGGTAATAATTTTACTACAAAAAACATGTGATATACCGACTGAAATTATCGACGGATAAATTCCGTTGGTGATTACCGACGGAATACCGACTGAAAAACGTTGCTAGAAGTAAGAAAAAAATATAAGATTTGCCGACGAATCTCCAATGGAAGTCCGTCGATTATTATTGATGATAGAAAATCCAACAGGAAATTACATTTCCTGACACATTCACCGACAAATACCGACGGAATATTCTATTGCAAATAGATGTAAAAACGATGTCGTTTTTTTTGCCATCGAATTCAAAGAAGGAACGACGTTGTTTTGTCTGAAAATGACGACGGTAGAGTCCGTCTGCGAAGTAAATGACATTGTTTTATTTTTTTATTCACCAATGGAATTCCATCGGTAACCTGGAAATTATATATCCGTCGGTATTCCTTCGAAAAACCCTAAATTTTGGGTATTTTAATATCTATTTTTGATAATTCACCTCCAATGATCTTAATTTAATTACTTTTTAATTTAGGAATATTAAAGTTGTTGCATTAAACATATTTATATACTTATATGATGTGTGAACTTATATAATTAATAAGAGTAAAAAATGTTATCCCATCCCAACTATACCCAATTTTACACTTTTTGGTAAAAACTTTAAAATGTGTCACCGTACTAACTAAACTTTGTAAATGTGTCACTTTACTAACTAAACTTTATGAGATTTACACTATACAGTTAAATATCTTAATTCCGGTCATTTTTTCCGACCAAAACACTATATGTGCTTCTCACATGTTTTCATTAAGGGTATATTCGTCATTTTCTTTCCCTCCGTCAAAACCCTAACTCACCACCAACTCCACAATCTCTTCCTCTAATCGGCCATCTTAATTTTCTCAAGGCTCCACTTCATTAATCACTAGCTTCATTTTCATCCCTTAATGATGAACATACCCTTAATATAGTATTCACAACTGTAAGCAGCTTAATGCAGCAAGTAGAAAGTAGGATGGATACAACAAGATGAACAAAAAGTTACATTATTATAGTCGATTGCAGTAAGCTGGTATAGAATTCTAAAGTCAGAAGAAGACTTGAAGTATGAATAGACATCCTCACAAAACAATACAGTACGAGAAAGATCAGTGTTGTCTGAGGTTATGTCACTTCAAAACTAGCCAGTAGAGACAAAACAATCGAGTAGTACAGAGAATCAGTGATTTGCTGACATTTGGACCGATAGACTACAACAAATTTGCAACCTAGTACAACTGCATTAAATAGCCTGTAGTGCAATACAAGAAAAATTAATTGTAGATCTTCAAAGATAATTAATGTGAGCTCAAGGACAATTCAAGAGGATTCAAATTCCAATGAAAATCTGATATATTGAACACACAAGCTCTAGGAAGAACAAGCCTTCAAGTTCTCAACACTCTAAGTTTTCAGTCACTCAACTTCTAAGTGAAACAGTTAAGCCTTTGAAGCATTTGAGCTCAAGAATCATCAAGGCTGCTTCAAGCATCAGTTGAAGAAAAACTCATATACTTTTAACCTTTATACTATGTGTTTAGGTTGTTTTAGTGGTGTCCTTAGTTGATAGGATTTAGATCCTTGCTGAGTGTTTAGCCTTAGGAGTTAAGGTTATAACTCTGTGTGAGTTTATAATCCTGTGTGGTCAGCCTGTTCAATTCAAACAACCTGTGTGGAAGCTGAATCTTAGTAGGTAAAAACTTATTAGGTTCATAGATTGTAAGGTCGAGTCCTGTAAAATAATCTTGCTTAACAAAGTTCCTCTTTAGTGAACGAATAAAGTGGACGTACAAGGATTACACCACCTTCGAACCACTATAAGCTGTGTGTGTTTATCTTTCATTTTTAGTATTTTTGTGATCATATTGTGTTGCATTCTACATCATATCATACTGCACTCAAAGCTTCCTAAAATTCATATTTTAGAAAAAGTTTTCAAAAGAAACTCTATTTCAAAGCTTAAGTTTCCGCTGCAAAAGAACTCTGGTACAGTAAGATGCGCTGCATTTTAGCCTAGTGAACTGTATTGCATTCTGTGTTGTATTTTATGATAGAATGCAGCGCTGGAAGTTTGAAAGATTTTTGAAAATCGATAGAGGTTCATTCACTCCCCTCTGAACTTCTGTACCACTTGGGACCAACACATCTAATGCTACAGCAGGAGACATGACATTGCACACACAATCAGTAAATGATGGTATTGTTCAAGTGAGTGGTTTGATCCTTCCAACTTGGACTAGAATTCATCAAGACTACAAGCTCGTTGAAGTTAACCACAAACGCAGATTCGATAAATATGAACCAGTTGTGATGACAATTCAAGCTAGTCAAGTCTACTACTGCACATACCCTATAGAGAAGCGATGGAAATGTGACTGGTGGTATAGAGAAGCGATGAAAATATTTGCAAAGTCAGATGTAGATCAGTTGTGGACGTTCCTTCCTCATCTACAAATAATATAGAAGAATCTACTGAACCATCATTCCAAGAAGATGAGCTTTAGACCTACTCTTTCGTTCAGATTGATAACGATCCACATAATTTGGCTGATACAAATGGGGGATTCGAAGAAATAATTAATGATAACGAAGATGACGATGACATTGAAAACAATGATGAAGATTTCTCGAAAGATAACCTACCATATAAAGAAGACAATGATTTAGAAGAAGTTGAAAATGTAACTCACGATAGTAGTGATGATTGAAGACAATGATTCTTATTATGATTAATTTGTTGTATTAAACAAATAGTACTTCATTTGAACGTTTTTACTACTTCAATAATCTTTATTTACATATATATATATATCTATATTAATTATTATAATATTCAAAATAATATATTATATTAATATAATAATTTCATAAAATAATCAATAACCAAATCATAAAACATAATTTGAATGTATTTTAGGAAAAACAAAACAATTTTTAAAAAAATTAATAAACATAATACCAACAGAAATAATCTGTTAGTAAAAATGCAGGTTATTTATTTATTTATTTTAATTATTTTAATTACCGACGGATATGATTCAGTTGGTATATTAAATCCAATTTTTTTTAAAAACAAATTTTATCGAAAAACCTAAAAATATGCCATCATTATTTTTCCACGGAATTTCCACATTCTTTTTTTAATTCCGTCTGAAATGTCGTTGGTAATTTACTGACGGACATGATTTTCCATCGTCAATATGTTATCGATGAGTGATATTGCGATGAAATTTACCGACGAAATTTCCTTTGGTAGTTTACCGACAACATATCAACTTCTACCGATGGAAATTTCCATCGGTAAATCGCCTGTTTTTTTTAGTGTTTTCTAGGTAATACTTTTGTATTATATTATATAATATATGTATAAAATACAAAAGTATTACCTGATATATAAAAAACTATTATCTAATATATGCAAAATTATTACATATTGGTGGAATCGTGTGCGAGCTGAGGAAGAAGAGAATGAGAAGCATGAGCTAGACGACACTAGGATCCACATGTTTTTCACCAACCCAACTCGACCCAATTCGGGTTTTGGATCACATAATATAAAAATATTGTTTAATACATATT
Source organism: Scutellaria minor (assembly GCA_954870855.1). NCBI lineage: Eukaryota > Viridiplantae > Streptophyta > Magnoliopsida > Lamiales > Lamiaceae > Scutellaria > Scutellaria minor. The sequence continues at coordinate 16,646,579 of OX940733.1, forward strand.
AAAATATTACATATTTTCTAATAATCTGATTCAACTTAAAACGTATTTTATAATACACAAATATAAAATTAAGGATATTGAATTAGTTCAAAGTCAAACATTATTTAAGTAATTATTTTAAACTAAATTACTTTTTTATGATAATATTAATATCTTGATTATTATAAACGTTTTTTCTTTTTCTTTTTTTTTACTTTGTACAATTGAAAACATTATTTAATAAACAAAAGTTAGAAGAAGCATGTTGAAAAGATAAAGGTAGAAGAAGGCTATGAGTCAGCAGCAATAACATACGTCCAAGACTGAGCACTAATACCTTGTAAAATGACCAAAAAAGCCCACAACCAATCTTGGGAGATTAATTAAGATATTAGCCGTTGTATTTATTTAAGCATGCTGTTAAAGGAGCGCTGTTAAAAAGAGGTTGAGTCAAGGATATTGTGACCAAATTAACAGAACCGTTACTTCCACTCACATGACTCCCAATCTCTGATTCCAAGAGAAAATATATATCAAAGGTCCCATCAGATACGGCGGCTCATTTTCAAAATATCACATTCCTAATATGGCGTTTTTACTTGGAATTACTAAGTGCGGATGGATATATTTTACATAATTGTAAAATCCTAAAATCTAAATTTTACATAAAAAAAAAAAAAAAATAATACTAAAGAGCGGTTTCTTCTATTAATGGTTAGTAAAGTGGGCGTGCTATTTGGAAATAGTAAAAAATATTAAAAACTATTATTTCTAGTTCTTCTCGTTGCATTGTCGTGGGCTTTATAGTTCAGTAATATTCTACCTTTATAGATGTAGATTGTAATAATCAAAGTTTGAATTCTGGATCATCCAAATTTTTCTAATATTTATCCCCTCTCTTCCACTCCCTCTAACCTATTAAAAAAAAGTTTATTCTTATTGCATTATATAAATATATATATATATATATATATATATATATACACACACATGTGAATATTATAAATCTTTGTACAACTTTTTCTTTTTTAAAATAAAAAGTTATTTAAGGTTGTTTTATAGAGAGAAATAATTTAATATGTATATTATGTGTGTAAAATAACTATACTATCAATGGATATATTTAATGTATTTCACTAAATAAAAATTTAGTAATAAGATGAATGTAAAATTGGAATAAAAATCATTTTTATTTTTGGTAATTAAAAAGCGTAAATAAATTCAAATTAATAATATTTCTAAAATGACAGTTATGAGTGTCTAAGAAAGTTAGATTATGCTAATTAACTTACTATTCTAAAATAAACGTTATATCTTATTCTAAATTAATTTATGTAGTTCAATGGATAAATAGTTTTGAAGCCACTAAAACGTTTAGAATGCAAAAATTATCAAAAATTATATGTAAAATAATATTTGACCATTTTAAAAAGTTGTTTATTGAAACTATATGCCCAGAGTTTATTGAATAGTAGCTCTACTTAAACTATATATATATATATATATATATATATATATCCGTAAAATGACTATATTATCAATGAATATAATTAAAGTATTTCATTAAGTAAAAGTAAGATGGAACCATTAACCAATTTGGATAAATAATATACTGTTTCGAGCTCTTTTGAAGGAAATACAATCCAACTTTTAGTTTGGAATAAAAATCATTTTACTCTTTTAGTATAAAATAGCGTAAATAAGTTCAAATTGATTATATTTTTAAAACAACAGTTGTTTTAAAAAGAAAGGAGTAGTAGTCTGAGTGAGTTTATGTTCTTATATATAAGTTACTATTTAATGATTTTATGAACGTTATATTCTATTCTAAAATAAATTTTTTTAGTTGCATGGGAAAAAATTATGATGATACTAAAACGTTTAGAATAGTTAAATTATCAAAATTAAATGTAAAATAATATTTGATCTTAGAAATGTTGCTTTATTAAAAGTAGATGATTGAAACTATATGCCTGTTTAAAAAGAAAAAAAAGTATATGCCAAGAGCTTATAAAACACTTTTCTTTAGAAAAAAATTATTAACGCTGCAGAAATGTCGTCGAATATCTACTTAAAAAAAAATAAAAAATGTCGTCGAATATCTATCCTTACAAGTAAATTCGGCATGAGTAATAAAATTAAAAAATGAAATACTAATTGGTGTGGCATTAAAGAAAATGAAAAAGAGTGATAATTAAAATAGAGAGAGTAGATATTTCTTCACTGCCAGACTTAAAAAAAAAAAGCAGAAAAACAGAAAACAGAGTCCACCGCTAATAGCATACTCCCTCCATAGCCTCGAAAACACTCACTCACACACTCTCTCCCTCTCCCTCTCCCCAAAGAGAAAGACTCATTTTCCGACACCAAATCTTGAGCAACAAAAAGCAGAGGAATCCATGTTTCCATCTGGGTTTTATTCATATCATCACTCCTTTCCTTTCCTTTACTCTTAATTTGATTCCCTTCTTTCTTGTTTTACCATCGTCATCCTCTTCTTACTCTGTAGCAGGCAGCAAAAGCTCTTCTTTTTTTTTTTTTTAGTATTATATTTGTTAGTATTACTTTCCTCAAAACTTTCCTTACCACAATCCCTGATTTTGTTTCCTTTTTCTTTGTCTCTTTACCACTCCCTCTTTCTCTTTATTCCCTTAGAATCTCAACCCTTTACTCCCTCTCTATCCCTTTCGCTTTCAATGCGAATCTGAAACACCCTCTCTCTCTCTCTCTCTTATCTAATTCTCTCCTATGCTTCCACAACGACAAGCAAACACCATGTTGTCCCCTCCAACACTCAAATACACTGAACATGTAAACCAAACCACTCTACAAATCCCGCCGGAATATTCCCTTTCCGTCACCGTCCCAGCCAGAACCGTACGGGTTTCCGTCATCGACGCCGACGCCACCGACTCCTCCGGCGACGAAGACGACGGCTTCTCCCTCAAGCGACAGAGAATCAGAAAATACATCCACGAGGTCAGAGTGGTCCACTCCTGCAGAGATAACGGCAACAGATATGCCGCCGATGAGGGAACATCTAACGGCGTCACTAAACGGAAGAAGAGCAGCAGCGTCAAAGCGAAACGGAATGCGGCCAAAGTGGGGAGTGCTAGAAAGTTTCGCGGCGTAAGGCAGAGGCCTTGGGGAAAATGGGCGGCGGAGATTCGAGACCCTCTACGACGTGTACGGCTGTGGCTGGGCACCTACGATACGGCCGAAGAGGCTGCTATGGTGTACGACCACGCGGCCATACAGCTCCGTGGGCCCCACGCGCTAACAAACTTCTCCACTCCCCCAGAGGAGTACAAAAAGGTGGGCTCTGAGTACAACTCTGGCGAGGATTCACACGACAATGTGACGTCACCCAAGTCAGTCCTCCGCTCTTTCTCCACGGCTGACTCGCAAGCCGACGCCGACGCTGATGCCGAAGCTGACTCGTCTTCCCAGGCGGACGACGTCGTTTTGATGAAAGAGAATGAGAACGAGAAATTCTCGGATTACCCCATATTTTCGCAAAACGAGTATTTGTTTCCCGAGTTTGAGATGGTGCCCGATATATTTGATGAAGCAATTTTGTCGAACAATACATGCGATCTTGGGTCTTGTCAGGATATGGAACTGGGGTCAACCACGGAGTTGGGTGATTTCTTTCAAGACTTTGGTGATGTATTCGGGTCGGATCCTTTGGTTGCCCTTTGAGACTTGTGAAAAGACTATCAGTCATTTCAGAAATCAGTCGAGTTTGCTGAGTTTTAGGAAGTTTTCAGAAATAGCTGTAAAATCGTTCTACCTATCCTATCTTTCTGTCTTTTCATTTTTCTTTTCTTTTATTGGTAATGTTAATGTTAATGTGAAGCTGCTATTTTATCAGGAATGAAATGTGATTACTACATTAGACTATATTAAATTAACCAAATTTTCTTCTATAGCTTTCTCTGTCTTTCGAGCTTATATTTGTCCCATAATGGATTTTAATTTGGAGTATATGTTTTGGAGCCAAAACCCAATTTCTCCCCCAACATAGACTTGTCTTAAAAAAAACTTTTGCTCCGCCATAATAAATTTTTAAAGTCAAATAAAAATTTACATGCATGATGTTCCTATGATTGAAATGTTCAAGAGTTATGGTGTGACTAAATCAATCAAATCAATTAATAATTAGAAGCCTAACAATAAAATGACTCATAGTTTTAAATCAATAATAAAAAATTGTACTCCAAAGAAATAGTATTCTGGAACGGAGTATTAGATATTATTTGTATTTAGAGCTAACTTATGTATTATAATGGTGTTACCAACATTGTAACTTAGAGTGAACGAGGCCTTATTGGAGGATATATTTGGTGATTTGAGGTTGTTTTAAGCCTTACTAGATGTGTGGATTTGTTCAATTTTATGTTTGTTTTCTTTAATGACTAATTTGTCAATTAGCTGGTTTTTTTATTAATTTATAATTTCAAAATAAGTTAATTTTATATGTATTTGTAATTTCACTACAAAATTAAAAGGTTGGTTCAGAATTTCAGATTAGCTGAAATATAACCTTCGGTTGACTAAAATCATAATTGGGAATTGTAATAGAAAGTTCCATCCGAGCCATAATCAAACTAAGATTATAAATGTTTTATTTGTAATAGAAAAAAATAACTTATGTGTAAGCACGGTCGTGTAAATCGATTTGACCCATTTTACGTATGTTGATCTCAAATGGCACAAAAATTCAAAGGGAGTGAATGAATCTCTATCGATTTTTTAAAATCTTTCGAACTTGTAGCACTGTATCCTATAATAGAATACAATGCAGAATGCAGTACAGTTTACTGGGCTAGAATGCAGCACAACTTGCAGTACCAGAGTTCCCAACTTGCAGTACCAGAGTTCTTTTGCAATGGAATTTTTTTAAACTTGATAGAGTTTCTTTGGGAAAAACCTTTTTAGAAATATGAGTTTTAAGAACGCTTGAATGCTATATGATGCGTTGTAGGATGCAGCAAGATAGAACAACAGAAATGTTAAAACACAAATGATAAATACACAAGGCTTTGAGTGGTTCGAAGGTGGTGTAATCCTTCTACGCCCACTCTACTTCTTCTCTAAGGAGGAACTTCGTTAAACAAGTTTGATTTACAGGACTCGACCTTACAAACTATCAACCTAACAAGTTTCACCTACTAAGATTCAACTTCCACACAGGTTGCTCGAATCAAACAGGCTGACCCACATAGGATCCTAAACTCACACAGAGTTATTGTCTTAAACTCCTAAAACTAAACGCTTAGTAAGAATCTAAATCCTATCAACTTAGGACACCACTAAAACAACCTAAGCACATAACACAAAAGTTAAAAGTATATAGGTTTCTTCAACTGATGCTCGAAGCAGCCTTAATGAATCTTGAGCTCGAATGCTTCTGAGGCTTGACTGCTTCTCTTAGAGGTTAAGTGACTGAAAACTTAGTGTGTTTGAGAGCTTGAGAGATTGTTGTTGGTTGAGAGCAAGTGTTTAGTTTTTCAGTAGTTGCTGCAATCAAGTATTCCTCTATTTATAAGTGTAGAAATATGTCCGTTAAAGGAAGACACATTTCTTTGAATTTTAATCCTCTTCAAATGTTCTTGAGCTTGCATTAATTGCTTCTGAAGGATTGCATTTAATTTTTCTTATCTTTCACTCCAGATTATTTAATGCGGCTGTACTAGGTTGCTGGTTTGTTGCAGTCTGTGAGTCCACTTGTTGGCTGGTTACTGGTTCTCAGTACTGCATTGATCAATTTGACTCTATTGGCTAGTTTTGAAAAGATATTTCCTCGAACAACACTAATCTTCCTCATATTGCATTGTTGTGTGTGATTGTCCATTTCATTATTTCTGTCTTTCTGGTGTAGTATATGTAAATCCTGCAACTTTTGCAATAATTAAGCATTTTGTTGGTTTCTTGCATTCAACACTCCTTATTGTACTACTACGTTATCTTGCTTACAGTATCCAAATATTGTTTTCTTTTGCTTCATTCAGTAGTGACCTTACTTGTTGCTTACTGTATCTTCTTCTTGGTCAATCGGCTACTGAATTGCAAAATCCTTCATTCTTCAACATGTCTTCTTGACTTAAGACTAATCTAAGTTTCACTTAAATAGTGTGAAATATGGGGCACTCTAAATTCTTATTACAATGTTGTTTTGTCTTATCAAAATTTAAATATTAATTTCCCAACAACGTAAACAACATTATACAAGGATTTAGAGTGCCCCATACATTCAAACATTCTCACATGTCAATCTGTCCGTTCTCACATGCTATCATGCATCTCTGTGTTCTGTCAAACAAGTAATACTTTTTAGTTATATGTACCTTTTGATTATTCGAGTAATATCTTTCACATTATATAAGGTAATACATTTATATAACTGGAGTAATATTTTTATGTGATTCAACTTATATACTTCATTAAAATAATAAAACAATTTGTTAACTAAAATACATTAATACTTTTAAGTACATCCAATGATCTTGTAATACATTTATGTTACATGATTAATATATTTATGTGATAAAAATTGATACATTTATGCACACAACTTATTCTCTTATGTGAAACAACTAATATATTTCAATATAATAATATAATAATTTTTTTAAATAAAATAAGATAATATCTTTTACATTGAACGTCTTCATTGTCGTCGTCCCACTGCAGTAAACTTCATTTATTCACCTATTTCCAAAATGTGATACAATTAATATTTTAAATTATATTTTATAAAATGAGCCAATACCTTTATATAAATGAAATAAATTTAGCCGTTCAACAAACTATTAAATTCTCCTAAAGAAACACACACATTTGTATGCTAATAGTACAGTAATAATAATGGGATAGTATCCCTTCCTACCACAATCAATATAAAAATATACTTATCTACCACTCGTAATAACAAATATCCAAATATATCACAATTCTTATAATTTTTCTTTTTCTACCACAATTCAATCATTGTTTTTGTTTTTTCACAATCTTCCAAAAATCTTTATTTAATCAGTATGTTAACACCACCTATCCTAGGGATTTGGATTGAGTCTGGTGTCATAACTTTGACGAATTCCTTGAAAATTTTAGAAATCTCAATAAACTCTTTTCTAAGAAACAAATCAGAATGATGTGTATTGAAAAGTGCATATGCAATTCTATATGTAATAGAATATGGTTTGTTACCCTCTTTCATTAGATCTATTCTTTTAAAATCCTGATGAAGGGTTAAAACTCGATTAAAATCTTGGTCAGCTAGGTTGTATGCAATCCTAGGATGAATGTCAAACATAAGTTTGCCAGCATATAAATTACCTACCATTGTACCAAGACAACCATCTCTTAGGTTATTGATTCTTCTATCCATTATTGATAGATGAAGTTCTGAATCAATACCTTCTTTGAATGTAGCTTTGATTACTAATTCAATGGTTCCAATATAGATCCATTTCATAATTACTACTACATCTTCCTTGATTCGGCTTAGTTCCTTAAGAATTTCTTCTTTTGGAATAAGTTGTATATCAATTCTATTATCGGTTAATTCCATTAGAATAAAAAAACTCACCTGAGTTCACCCGATAGATGATATTATACTTGTGTTATTTTAGTCCGATCTGATTAAGGATCCGACTAACACCTCCAATTCTGAAACCATCGTAGGGGCTCAGAGTTGAGTTCTGCCTCATGATTATTTCCATCGTTTTGTTTGAGAAGGTCATTTGTGAAAAGAATCTTGATAGACTCTCCGAAGTTTGGAGTCTATCCTCTGACTCGTGACTATTCGTCTGATTCTGTTGATGATTCATAAGATTCATTTGAATTAGTTTTAAATTCTTCTTCATATATACTTTCATCTGAAGAAATGTCCTCAAACTGGTAAACTGGTACCAAATCGTCATAGAAAACCGCATCAAGAATGTCTGCAGTTGGCTTGAATTGACGAATTTCGCTTTGCTTTTGTGGGCAATATGACGAAATATGTCACTTCGCACCGCATGTCCAACAATTGCAGTCTTTGAAACTTTCATTTGTACGAGTATGAGCTCGTTTGAAAGTTCTTCACGTTGGTGTTCTTCTTGTTGACTTCCCTGTGGATCTAGATCCTTGTGAAGAAAACCTGAAATGATCGAATTTCTGACCAAACTTGTAGGTTTTGGCCTTGGATTTGGACCACCATGATCTTGCTTGGTTAGAAGGCCTTCTCTGTGATCCTCCGGACTTGGCATAAGATACACTTCTGAAGTGTTTCTTTCTCTTCCCATGTCTCACCTGTTTTGATTCTCTTATTACCGATGGAAAATCGTTGCTATCACAACAAAGAGGAGTTCTTCTGATTTGTCCTTTGAGTTTTTTCTTATTCTTTTGAATGGTCGCTTGTTGACATCATTCTCGCAGGTTGTCTTTTAAGAAAGACATCTTTTTTGCCACTGTGTCGACCTGTCCCGGTGGTAACTTGTAAGACTGGATCAACATTTCTTGCTATGGACTACATATCTTTGCAAAAAACATCTCTGTTGCCAAATTTAACAGGACCTCCGTTTGGAAGTAATATTTGCGGAACCAATAAATGTATTCGTCGGTCGCACATATACTTCTTAACTTGAGAGCATATAGGGCTGGTGTATATTCTCAACTTTTCTTCTTCTTGCTTTGGTCAAAGTATCCATCTCTGATGAAATAGACCTTTAACATTCTTCCGACTTTTTCGATGATAGCGTATAAACAATCTTCGGAAAAAACTTCTTCTTTAACCTGGGTAGATGTTGATTCCCAAGCCATCTTCTCTTAACCTTCCAAACTACTTTTGATTAGTCTGATGAAGTTTTCTTTTTCTATGTCCAACGTTGTTAAGGCCACTTTTAACGAGGTCATCCATTCATTGATTAATTTTTCCATGTTTCGGAAATTGATGATATCGGTTGTGAGAACCAACCTATATGGGTGTGTTGGTTCCAACATCGTTTTTGCCCACAGACTGTTATGAGGTGTTTTATTCCTCCCGAGTTGTCATCTGGCTCCCAGTCTCCAAGTTTCCGTATCTATCTTGGATTCAACTTCTGCCCTCGATCTCTCAGGGGCTGGTGTGTTTGAACTCGTACTTCCTCCTGGATTATGAACGAGTGAGTTCATCTTGATATTAACCAGATCTACTATCCCAAGATTGGAGAGTGATTCGGTTAACTTTGAGATATCATCTCATGATGTCTCCACGTTTGATTTTTCTAATGATTTCACACATTAGTTCATCATGACTCTTTGACTCCGAGATTTCCGTAGTCTTTCCTTTGAGAATAAGTGGTCTATCCTCGAACGCATCTTTGAATCGTTCATTCATAGATCTGTTGGATCCCTTTGATAACTTCATTTTCAGATTTATAATTTCTTTTTTCAAATCTGAAATCTCTCATTGGATCTCGGATAGAGATCGAATCATTGTCTTTGTTTGTCCTCCATAGAACTGGATGGTCTTCTGGATATCTCTAAGATTTAAAACTATCAGGAACAATTTTATTTCAATCCTGGTTGACATCATCAAATTGATGGTCCTGAAACTTGTATTATCTTGAAAATATTTTCTGATACATAATTTCTTGATTTTCTCCTCCATTAGGCATAAAATCAAGTATTCTCCTCCAATAGCGGAGAAATAGTATTGTAATATAAATCTATTTTATTTCTTCAATAAACTTAGGCTCTGATATTATTTTTGTGGATCGGATTGGTAAATATATAGAAAGGAATTAAATGGCATTTCTTGATAAAATAGATTGGAATTTATAAAACAAACTTGGAAAAAAGCATTTTTCAGTGTGAACCAAGGTATTTTTAAACTTTTTTCCACTATGGTATTTTTGGCACTTTTTTATCCTAAGTGGTATAAAAGGTTTTAGTTATATTTTTTTGTGGTATTTAGGTGGCTTATCCCTAATAATAATAGTGTAAAATATTGTGCACAGTAAAAAATAAAATGAATGGACGGTAGCACATGTGAGGTCGCGTGAGACGCGACATGCAAAGGCCAAAGCTATTTAATTATTTTAAAAAACAAAATCGAATTAAATTTTCATATAAATCTTTTAATCAATTCTTTATGAGGATTGACATGCCTTGTGCACGTGGATACAATTCTTATATATGTGTGTGGGCTTATCCATTGGGTTATAATTATATTGTCTTTACCACTAGGGGCTTAATAATAAACAAATAGGTTTGCCTACCCTCGCTTTGTAGATACTTCGTCTACATAGTTCCATAAAAACCAAATCTTATATATATATATATATATATATATATATATATATATATATATATATTAAAACCCTCAAATTTAGGAATAATCTTGAGTCTGAATATCTAATTATAAAGTCAAACACTCATTAAAGGGTGTCAAATTCCATCTTTTACATAGCAGTCTAGTTAACCGCTTAAGCTTTTGAAAAGAGTTTATGTAAAATAAAGTTTATATAAATTAATAAAATATTAATTACGATGGATATTAAATTCATATAAATTTATATAAAACTCTTTTTATGTAACGTTTAGGACAAAATGATGCATAATTGACGACTTAAATATTTAAACCCCTAATTGTTTGATTTAATTATGTGTGTTTCAGAAAAATGATATAATACATAATTAATTATCGGAAGTATAGTTTAATCGAAAATCATAGGTTACATTTTATCAAAAGGTTCATAATCGAAAATCAAAAAGAAAGAAACGAAAATGAGGCCAATCGGAGACCCGTAGCTCAAATCACGAAGAAAACGAAAAATCGAAATATACGTATATATAGTACGAAACGAGTCGTAAAAATCATAATTCGAACGATAAAGTCAAAAAGGTAGATATTTTCTTTTTCTTCTCTCTCTTCTGTTTTCCGGCCGGCCGGCGCCACCGCCGGTGCCGGAACTTTTCTCTCGGCTTCGGCCGATTTTCACATCTCTTATAGATTTCGACGAGCTCGTTCCAGATCTGGACTCGGTTTTACATTTCGACATCTCCTTCGTCGGAAAATGGCCCATCAACCGTCGAAAAACCCTAATTTCCTCTCTCCCTCTCTCTTTCTCTCTCCCCGCTACTCTCTCTCTTTCTCTCTTTCTCTCTCCCTCTCCCTTCCCTCTGCTGCCCGTCGCCTGCGTGTGTGGGGACGGCGGCGTCGGGGCTGTTGTGCAGTGTGTGTGTGGTGTGTGTGTGTTTGTATGCGTGTGTGCTGTGTTGTGGGCGGTGCTGTGCTGTTGGCGGGTGTTGGCCGGCGCAGGTTGCGCCGGCGAGTGTGAAGATGGTGGTGGTGGGTCGCCAGCAACAGGAAGTCGCCGGCTGTGGTTGTATGTTTGAGGTTGGTTGCTGCTGGTTTTGGTGGCGTCGGGGGCTAGCGTGTGCGCGCGCGAGTGTCGGGATGGGGCTGTGCCTCGGCCGTACGCGTCGGGTGGACGTTGAGCGCGCTGTGTGCATGCGGTGCGTGCGTTGGGGGCCGTGTTGTGTGTGGGGTGCGTACTGTATGCGCACCGGGCTGGGTTTTGGGCGAGCCGGGTGTCGTGTGTTGTGCGTGTACGCTTGGGTGTGTGTGTTGTCGAGTCGCCGACGATGGAAAGTCGTCGATCGGGAGTCGGGGTGTTTATGTGACGATGGGAGAGGAGTCTCGGTCAAAGTCAACCCTTTTCTGTTAAATCACAAAAACGCCCCTACACCTTTAAACGCTCCGTTTGAGCTCGTTTTTCTTCCATTTAAGCCCGTTTTTCTTTCGTTCAAACTCTAATCTTTTCCTTTACACCCTATGATCGTATATTTGACCTTCCATGCTCGTTTCTTCATTCTTATGATCGAGTTTCGAACCTTCGTTTCTATTCATTTCCTTCAACGCTACTTATTCGAGAGAGTTCTTTTAAAGTATACGTATTTTATCGTAATACGGATTTAAGAAACCCTCGTTTACATGTGTAGGCTCTCACGTTAAGGAATGATCTTATGCTTAAGATTCTGAGTTCATGAGGGTTACCACCGAACAAGGTGGAGGTAACTTCTAATCCCTAATAACTTTGCGCTTCTGTATTTAATATACAATGATGATGAACGAACACATACATGTGAATTAAATGTTAAATGAATCATTGAAATCTATGTGATGTGTTTATATGCTATATTTAATGTGTTCATGAATAATTTATGAGTATGGTGTGAAGGGACGAAAGTCCACATTCATGTGAAGAGACAAAGATCTATTTTCACATTACGGGGTAACTGGGGTTTGTACCGTCATATTACGGGGTAACTGGGATCTGTACGTTCACATTATGGGATAACTAGGTTCCGTAAATAATAAGTCAGGGACTGTATGTCCATTAATAGGATAAAACGGGCTGCTCCCGCACCTATTTAGAGTTGTGTGCTATTTAGAGTTGTGTGTTCTTAAGTTATGTGTTATGCATTCTATGTGCTGTGTCTAATTGTTGTATTTGTAAATGTTAGAATGACTTAATTACTTAATGAACTTTGATATATGAAATTACTCCCACGAGTGTATTCAAACGCAATCACCCCTATCTGTATTCACACTACAGGAGATGAAGAGAATCAACATATATAGAGTGGGTGGTGTCATATCAAGATTTCTCCTTTTGCTTTCAAAACTTAACGTTGAAACGATATTTTAATATATCACATTTGTAAAAGATAAACTGTTATTCTTTTCGTTATGGATCCTGTATGATGTTCCGCTGCTACATTTAAATGTTTTGTTTCGGCTAGATGCCGAGGTTTGTATATATAAAATCGTATGTTATCGGTTACCAAGGTTTCTGTTTTAAATCCTTGTTTTGTAAGGTATAAAACATACGTCCCTTTTCCCTTTCTTCCTGCGCACCCAAAAGAAAACTCTGATATTTTAAGTGCGAAAACAGGACGTGACATTTTACATAAGATATTGCGTAGGATGGTTTTATTTAATTTTTTGCGAAATAAATTAATGATGAATAAACCATGTTTTGTTACAAACTTGGCAATCAAAATATTGAAAATATTTTTCATTAATAATAACCTCAGCGACAAATTTTGGCAACCTAAAAGCAACTTTGCAATATATTATTAAATATTTTCGCGAAAAGTATCATTAGTGACTATTTTATAACGACAAATTTTTAGTCCCTAAATTATTTTTAGGGAAAAGGATGTGAAATACCATGAAAATTATAAAGTTGGATAAAAATACCATGAACTATAATAGTATGTACAAAAACAACACTAAATATAAAACTATACCCAAAACTACCACAATTTTGACCAAAGTACCATAAAGATATTAATGTGTAATCATGAGATAATTAATGCTTCATTGATTTTATTATTTAATTAATTTTGATTTTCCATATTTATTTAATTAAATCTATTCCAAGTATTTGTTATATCCGGATTCCAAAAATGACTTTTAAAGATCGATTTTCTTATGGAACAAGTATATAGGCTGAAATACTTTCCTCGTGCCAATACTGCCTAAAAACAGTGGTCTGGAATGTGTAACAATGCCACGTACAAATTCCTACAGAAATAAAGATCTAAAAAGGTTTTTACGTAAACATATGAGAATCCTGAAAATGGTATCAGAGCCTAGGTTTATTAAGAACTTATTGTTATATTTATTATTATATAATTAACATTTGGTGAGGAGAATTTCTCGTGAAAATATGGATCTGGACAATTGTCCAAGATGTATACCTTACAGGAGATATCGTCAAATTTTGGCGATGTATGAACAAGAACATAGAGATCATGTCATTTATTGGCAGAATCAATATGTTGTACAAGAAAACGCAGGAGCCAATAGGGAAACCTTGAGGAATTGCAGTCAACAAGCGGAATATTACAGGGGTTTCCATTCGGCAAACCTGATATTATATACCAAACTCATCAACCTCCAGGAAATAGTTCATCAAAATCATTGATGACAGAAGGAGAACCTGGATGGAGCGAGATACTTCCGGATACATCTAAGATCTCTATAGATTTTAGAGAAATCCAGAAGACGGTGTAGAATTATGGCAACCGCCATAATCATCTACCAACACAAGTCCACCAGATCCAAAACCAGATGGAAACAATGGTGAAATATCAGAAGGAAACTCTTGAAATCCTTCATGATATCCAAAAATGAGTCAAAAATCTGGAGGACAGACCAAGTGTTCCCGGAGGAAGAAAACGTATAGATTTCGGAACAGTTCCCTATTTACACCAAAAGGGGATACCAACTGAAGTCATACGACCAATGACCCGAGATGAAAAGCTTATAACTATTATCAAAGGAAAATTCATCATAAATTAAGGTGATGGATATGGAAAAAATGAATCTTGAAGATCTACAAGAACTTGCCGAGTCCTTTGCAGGATTAGGTATACTGGATCTAAAGATGCAAACAGGAGATGGTTCAGCATTGGTTACTCGTGACCAACACCCAAGACTACCTCCACAACCACCAGTAGATCCCAACGTTGCAGAAAGTTCAGGTTCACATCATGTGGATGAACCAATGCCACACGCTGGAGATTTTACCACTAGAGGAGACCCGATTGTTTCGGGAACTCGACAATGTTCCAAAAGGCCAGATCTTCAGAATACGCCTTATGGAAAGTCACAGCTTAATCCGATACATCCATATGGATTAATGCTAAATCTAGATATTCTAGATTTTAAGAATCAGGAAGTCTTTATAGATGACTGGGCAGCATCGATGAGGGTTGCAGCAGGAACCCTTGATCTTACAAAGAAATGATTCATTTTACTTCTTGAAATGAGTTTTGAAGAATCTGCAAAAAGAGCATGAGATTTGACACCACTAGATATGAGAAATAACGTAACTGCTGGTGAATCATTGAAAGGAATTATCGATAATATGGCCAAATTATTCAAAATCCATTTTATCGGTATAGGCTATTTTGAGAGATTGGAAGAAGAGAAAAGAAAGCGATACAAGCAAGCTCTTTATTGCCTCGAGTTGCATGATATTTGTCATATTGACGAATATATCAAGTTATTCACAGAGTATAGATGGAAGTCTAAGGTGGATGACAAAGAGGCTTCGCAACTTTTCTTTGCGAAGATTCCGAGTCCCTGGAGAGAAATGCTCATCAGGGAATACAAGAGTGCAGACGATTTAGATACAGTGGCCAGGAGGATGTCCTTCCTAAAAGCCAAGTTATCTGAATGGTGCCACCAGGCAACACTCTACAAAAATTACAAGAGACTAAGAAGAATCAATAAAATGGTTCCCTTATGTTGCGAAGAAAATGACATCCCAACAATAGTGGGAGGTCAACCACGGAGGCATAAAAGGAGGAAACAAAGAAGTCATCCTTATAGCCGTGGAAGCAGCAACAACAGAAGGAGTCATAGGTCTTCATGGAGACTTTGAAGGATGTGGTCTAAACAAAAATCCCGGAGCTATAAATCAGGGCAAAGACTAGTACCAAGCAGGAGTAGAACCTCATCAACAGGTTCAAACTAAGGAGGTTCCAGCAGAACTATAGGAAGAAAAACTTTCAGGCGTGCTCACACTAGAGCTAACGAAAGTTTCAAAGACTGTAATTGCTGGACTTGCGGAGCAAAATGACACATCTCAACGGATTGCCCAGACAATCAAATGAGAGGTCTTAGACAGTTCGAAACAACACCAGAATTCGAAGAAGCTGTCTATTACCAAGATCTTATAAATGTATATCAATTTGAGGATCTATCCTCAGATGAAAGTATCTATGAAGAAGAGATCTATTCGGATGATGGAAATGAATCCACATCAGAATCGGAGTGAAGAAGAAATTCTTCAAACAATAAGAGAGGATATGTCAGGATTTCTCTCTCATACAACAGTCTCTCATAAGACTCTCATGAGGATTATGAAAGAGGATCCAAAGCTTCAAATCTACGATGGTTTTACCATTGGAGCAATGGAAAAAGCTTTGGATAAGTTTGGAATTCGTAAAAGAAAACACCAAATTATCCATAGGGTTACTAAGGGAGAATTTGCCATCCCAATGGAATTCACAAGTAACCTGATCGAGATGCAGTTGATCCCTTACCAAGAGGTTCAAGAGATCAGAAACCAAGTTAAGAGAGAAGTTGCAAATGCACTCTCATGGATTCATATCGGAGCCATAAGAGTTATTATAAAAGCAACTTTCAAAGAAGAAATTGATTCGCCTCTCAATCTGGCCATATTTGACAAGCGAATCTCAAATCTCAAGGATTCATACCTTGGAGCAGTCACAAGAAACTTGTGTGTAGGAAAATTGGCATTCAATGTCTATCCTCGTATTGCATACAATCTAGGAGATCGAGACTTTAACAAAGTCTTGACACTTCATCAAGATTTCAAAAGAGACGACTTGATGAAAGAAGGAAATAGACTTTACTTGATCACCTACAAGATTTCCTATGCTCTCTCGAATACACATCATTCAGATGTATTCTTGAGAAAGGAATTCATCCAAGTCCCAAAAATCTTTGATGATTTCGCCAAGGTGGTTTTGCCCGAACTCATTGAATCTCCAACTATAAAGGAGATAGATATGAAAATACAAGATCAACCTGTCTTCAACCGGAGTCAAAGCCTCAGAATGGAGACAAGGAGAATATCTTTCCAATAAGACAGAATGTTGAGTAGTAGTCTTTGGGAAGAAAGGAGACCTAGTACAGTTCAGCGAATCACAGGTGTTTTCAAAACACGAGGAGAGCTGAAATGTCCAGAAGGATGGAGAGGAGTTGAAGTCATATTCGACATCACCCAAATGGAAAATATCTTTCCTAGTGATGTTCTATATTATCTACAACAACCAATAGTCGGGCGATATCAAGGAAGCCTAAAGATGGGTGAAATTGATCTGACTATTACGGGTATTGCAGGAGAGATCCCAGAAAGATTAATACTGGGTATCAACTTTCTTGAGGATTATAAATCTTGGGAAAGATTATAAGATGGAATGAAGTTTACAGTGGCTGATAAAAGATATCGAATCAGATGACCACTAGTCCATTCTCTATATACATTTCAATCGGAATGTTATATACTGAATACAAGGCTGAATATTTCGCAACCTATGTTGATTCAGGAGCAGGAATATATACTGCAAAGCAGGAGGTTTTTCCTAAAGAAATGGGAGAAGATCTACCAGCCATTGCAGGACGAGATTTTTCTAAAACGATCCTTATCCTTAATCGAGGAATCAAACAAGCGGAAATCATGATCGGAGGCGCAGGTGATACCCCTTGGTATAAGGTGAAGACGCCACCAATCTATTTCCATGATACAGGAGCAGATGTTTTGCTAGGAAACAATTTCCTACAAACATTCAAGCGTTTTACACAGGAAAATGAGACAAGAAGGCTTATTTTCACAACATTATGTGATCATAAGATTATTGTCCAGAGACTGCGGGAAGCATTTTATAGAAAAATGTCTTTTCCTTTTCGCAGCAAGCGTGGTGATGAAGCCAAACTTCGACATCCAAAAATGACGGATAAAAGAAGATTTGGTGATGTCTTATTATCCTTTCGACAATTTGGTCCGAAACAAAAGGATACCAAAAGATGGGATAATACTTTGTATTCGTTCAGAAGACAAGGAGAAGAACGAGTTACTCCAGAGGCTATTGCAGATTTGCGAAAAGCCATAATGGAGAATCCACAGAGTGATGTTACCATTGAAAAACAAATATCACTTGAGGATTTCAAGAAAAGGATCCAAAGGAATTACAATGAAGATCATTTAGCATGGTGGGACAAGAACGAGCTCAAAGCATCCTTAAAGGTTAAACCTGGAAAGGAACACGAGTTCGTGAGACTTAAACCAATCCTGATGAATCAAAAAGATCGTGAGGATATGCAGAAAATACTTAAGGAACATTTGGACCTTAAGTTAATATCACCAGAAGTTTCTCCATATAGCAACCCGGGATTCCTTGTAAGGAATCATGGAGAAATCAAAAGAGGTAAACCTAGACTTGTTATTAATTACAAAGGGATTAATAACATTCTGGAGTTTGATGGATACTATATCCCGAGTAGAGAACACTTGGTTAACTGCATCAAAGGTGCCAAGATATTCTCAAAGTTCGATTGCAAGTCTGGATTCTACCAGATTAAGATAGAGGAAGAAAGTAAGAAGTTCACAACTTTCTCCACACCGCAAGGACACTATGTCTGGAATGTCATGCCTATGGGTTTGACAAATGCACCCCAGATATATCAGAGAAAGATGGATAATCTCTTCAAGGATTATTTCAATTTTATGTTCGTATATATCGATGATATTCTCATTGCATCAAAGAACATGAAGGAACATCTTAAACATTTGATAATATTTTCAGATGTTTGTCACAAAGAAGGATTAGTGCTTTCAGAGTAGAAGACAGTAATTGCTACGAGACAGATTGAATTCCTCGGAATTGAAATCGATGAATCTAGGATCATTCTACAAAGTCATATTGTAGAAAAAATACAAGGATTTCCAGATGATCTCACGGACAAGAAACAACTTCAAAGCTTTCTCGGAGTTGTTAATTTTGCTGGAATGTTCATCAACAATCTAGCATTTCACAGGATGGTGTTCAGCTCATTATTTAAGAAAGATGTTGCTTTCAAATGAACATCGAAAAGGAATTAAGCAGCTTAAGGAAGTCTGTAGCAAGCTTCAGAAACTTGTTATATCCTAAGACGAGGATGAACTGGTTCTTTACACAGATGCCAGTGATCATTGGTGGGCAGAGGTTCTAATGAAAGCCACACCAGACGGAGAAGTGTCATGCAGATTTGCGAAAAGCCATAATGGAGAATCCACAGAGTGATGTTACCATTGAAAAACAAATATCACTTGAGGATTTCAAGAAAAGGATCCAAAGGAATTACAATGAAGATCATTTAGCATGGTGGGACAAGAACGAGCTCAAAGCATCCTTAAAGGTTAAACCTGGAAAGGAACACGAGTTCGTGAGACTTAAACCAATCCTGATGAATCAAAAAGATCGTGAGGATATGCAGAAAATACTTAAGGAACATTTGGACCTTAAGTTAATATCACCAGGAGTTTCTCCATATAGCAACCCGGGATTCCTTGTAAGGAATCATGGAGAAATCAAAAGAGGTAAACCTAGACTTGTTATTAATTACAAAGGGATTAATAACATTCTGGAGTTTGATGGATACTATATCCCGAGTAGAGAACACTTGGTTAACTGCATCAAAGGTGCCAAGATATTCTCAAAGTTCGATTGCAAGTCTGGATTCTACCAGATTAAGATAGAGGAAGAAAGTAAGAAGTTCACAACTTTCTCCACACCGCAAGGACACTATGTCTGGAATGTCATGCCTATGGGTTTGACAAATGCACCCCAGATATATCAGAGAAAGATGGATAATCTCTTCAAGGATTATTTCAATTTTATGTTCGTATATATCGATGATATTCTCATTGCATCAAAGAACATGAAGGAACATCTTAAACATTTGATAATATTTTCAGATGTTTGTCACAAAGAAGGATTAGTGCTTTCAGAGTAGAAGACAGTAATTGCTACGAGACAGATTGAATTCCTCGGAATTGAAATCGATGAATCTGGGATCATTCTACAAAGTCATATTGTAGAAAAAATACAAGGATTTCCAGATGATCTCACGGACAAGAAACAACTTCAAAGCTTTCTCGGAGTTGTTAATTTTGCTGGAATGTTCATCAACAATCTAGCATTTCACAGGATGGTGTTCAGCTCATTATTTAAGAAAGATGTTGCTTTCAAATGAACATCGAAAAGGAATTAAGCAGCTTAAGGAAGTCTGTAGCAAGCTTCAGAAACTTGTTATACCCTAAGACGAGGATGAACTGGTTCTTTACACAGATGCCAGTGATCATTGGTGGGCAGAGGTTCTAATGAAAGCCACACCAGACGGAGAAGTGTCATGCAGATATTGTAGCGGTTTGTTTACAGATGGAGAAGCAATCAGATGACATATCAACGAGAATGAATTCTTTGCAGTCAGAAAGGCTTTCAAAAAATGGCCTCTCTTTTTACCGGCTAAAAAGTTTATCTTAAAAATTGATAATTCAAGTGTCAAAGCTTTTCTGAAAAATAAAATTGAATCTAAACCAGAAAAGGCTAGGATACTTAGATGGCAAGCTGAATGCCAATATTATGATTATGATATTGTTATTGTGAAATCTCACGAAAATGTTCTTGTAGATTTCTTAATACGAGATGGAGGGACACGTTGCTAACGAGGTCCTTAAACGAGTAAGACATCTCAGGGAAAACCTGGAGAGTCTTGAACGAGAATTTGGGACGTTATGTCTCAATGCTGAAGTTGCTGGACGACTTCAACGAGAAGATCAGAAATCCGTTTTTGGTCTAATACGAGCATGCCAATACGCTCAGGGACATTTGTTCCAAGCGTTACATAAGCTTATCCTCCAGGCTGTATCTCCTACGGTGAAAAAAGAAGAGATTAGAGATCGGGACTCTAACCCGAAGGCTATGGATTCAAATACCATGCCTACGAGTGTTACAGGTGATGCATTCCTTGAGGATGTACAACCTGCAACGAATGTTGAAGCTCTGGTGTCACAACCCGAGTCTTCAAGTCAACCCAGTACCTCTGGGGTTAAAGAGGTCGAGTTGAACCTGAGACCGCAGACAGGCAAAGCAAAGGTTCAAGCTCACACTAACGAGGTTTCTCCGATGCAAGTATATCAAAGGCAATGGGAGAAATTGGTAACAAGACAAGGGATCAACCCGGAAAAATCAATCATTGATATAGCCGGGAAATACCCAAGAGTTTGAATGAAACTTGGACGTCATCCAAACGAAGTTCAAGAATGGTATAACTTTGGAGCTTTAGCTTCGGTGTATACCATCGCACCTAGTTTCCCAGAAATCTCAAAGTTACCGAGATGGATTAGGGAAACAGTTTACGAGACCTGGGCAAACAATCCACACTTGTCCAGATGAGACATCTTGGAGCTCTACTTTATTAGCGCCGCTCCAGAACCAGCTAAGAAAGGCTTCCATGAAGTCTTTCATTTTATCAAGCTTTGGAGACTAGACGAGAATGCCTTAAAATACATAAATGCGACCTCCCCGAAAGAAGTCCCGATACTGGTAGGAGTCTTTACTGAAGATGAAGCTTCTACACGACGAACTTGGGGGCTTTGGACTTGTCTGACAGAAATGGACAAAGTCAAATACCTATTTAAGGTCTTCTAGAATTCAGCCAATGGATCCTTCATGCTGAATACAATGACTGGATCGACAACAGGATTTGCAGAGGAACTTTTTGAAACCAAAAGGAAGATCCTCTGGGAAAACAAGATTCCGGCAAGCAAAGAAACTTACCGGAAATTCTGTAATATGGCACACATTGGACGATGGATCGATCGGATCTGTCAAGCGTGTCCCGAACAGAAAGAGCCTGAGTTTGGAAAAGGATTTTGACCCAAACCCGACCGACAGATAGCTGGAACCAATAAAGATAAGGGTCCAACACAAAAGAAACGATATCCCCGGGGACCACAACAACCAAATTATTAAAGCGTTCCCGACAAAGTTAAATGAGATAGACCACGAGAAAGGACAAACATCACATGGGCTGAGCCATGTGAGGAAATAAATGATTTCCCGACAACTCCAACCACTATCACATGGGATGGGTAAAGGGGAAGAAAAAGAGAAAGAGCAATAATAGCTGAAAGTGACTCCCCAACAAACTATCACATGGAGCACTAAAGGAAGAAGCCAGCTGTTGATCAACGAGCTTTGGAATCCGCATTTCAAGTCCAGATTTCTCTCTATAAATAAACAGAGCGAAGGAAGCTAAGGATATCGACAATTCCCCTTAGTTTTCTCTAAATAAAAATCTTTGTAATATTCTGAGTGTTTAGAGTTTATGTGTTTACGAGTTCAAGCCTTCTCTATGAGAGGCTAAACCAGTAATTCTCCTCTCAAAAGGAGATTACATATGTTGTAATAAATATTTCCAAGTTCTTAATAAAAAGGAGGCTTTTGCTTCAACATGTGTTTTTAGTATTGTTAGTCTATCCCTTGGAAGGAATACTTTGTACACCTGGTGTAGGAAACGAACCAAGGTTGTGCTGGGCAGTTGCTGAAGGAGCTGGATAACTTGCAGATCATCTTCCCCGAGGGTTGAAGTTGAACAGTGAGGAGCTGTTCGTAGAACGGTCTGGGGGCAGTAATTTTCCAGCTGGTGGCTTTGCAAACCATCTCACCCGGTGCTGTTACGGTCAAAGAAAGGTATGAATTTTAAAGGGATAGATTAATTATACGGAAGCATGTTGGGCCTGAAATTGATCAGTTTACGTATTATTCGAATATGATTAAATAAATGGAATAGATTTTATTTAAATAATAAAAAGTGTAATTAATGAATCTTGAAGTGGTTAGAAGTCAACCTAGGACATTTAATGTTTTTGTGGTATTTTGGGGTATGGTATTATAAAAGATGGTAGTTAGATGTATGGTGTTATACTTGATGATATTTTATGCACACTATTATATTTGGTGGTATTTTTGGTTATACTAAATAATTTTTGTGGTAAAATGGGATAATATCCCTTATTTTTATGATGAAATTTATAAGGTTAGCAAACCAATTATCATACTCTAAACCTGAAATTATTATTATTATTTGTTTAGTGAAAAGATAAGACACAAACTCAACACTTTACATTATATCCTTACTCCTCTACTGATTTGGCCTCTTCCTTAGGCAAATCAAATCCTCCATAATCTCTATTCTACGTGTACCAAATCTCAACCACGTTATATTTTTATAAATATAAAAGCAGTTATAATTAACTGTTCAATTGAAAAAAATTATTTATTCAAAACAATATAATTTTAATGTGATATACAAGTGAAATATAAATTTTGATACAGAGAATCCGAATTGCTTTTTAGATGATACAATTCATATATAACCCCTTTTTTTCGTAAGGAAGAAATTATGAGCCACAACCCATATATAAAACGTGTACTCATTAAATCAATTCTCGTACACTAACATTTAATTTAACACCTATATATGAACATTGTGCTATATTTAAATCAAGCACTTATACTGAGTGGATGAGTTTGTTTATAAGGATACTGCGCAAAAATGCACCTCAATTTATTATCGATCCTTGGGAAGGAGCACGAAAAAAAGACGTTTATCCATAATTTGAGATTATCACTTCGATATATATATATATATATATATATATATATATATATATATATATATATATATATATATATATAGTCCAAAGATCGAGTTTTACAAAATCACATCCATCTAAATAATAAAAAGTTTAGCTTTCAAATTTACTTGTCCACCATATATACTATTTATCTACTTATTACTTAACAACTGTTTTTGGTCTATAAAAACTTGAATGCACCAATTAGAATCCGTGGAATACACTCAATCCGAATGTTAAAAAATCGAGTAATACTATTAATTTCATCAAAAAGAAAAAAAAAATCAGCGTTTAAAGTAATATCGATTTTTTGTAGAAAAAAGTGCGTAATACATATGTAAAGTAATATGCTACAACGTGAAAAGCAATACACTTCTCATAAAAAAAATGTAACTCGTTTAATCATGAAAACTAATACTTCCAGCTAGGGGTGAACATGGATCTCGGAAATAATCGAATTGTGGAGAAACCTGAACCGATACAATCTCAACCGATAAAGAACCATTGATTATTTGACTTTATCTGAACTGAACCGCTCTAATTAATTTTTGTGTCAAACCCGAATTGTACCGAATCGAAGAATTGATTCAGAACCGAATAGAACCGATTTTAAAGAAGTAACTATATACAAATTTGTATGTATCATTGAATTTTTTTTTTTTGGTATTGTTATATTGGATTAGGTACAAATTTGATTGAAGTGTATTATTATTATTATTATTATTATTATTATTATTATTATTATTATTATTATTATTTAATACTATTATAATTTTAAAACTTCATAGAATAAAATAATAATTAAATAATAAAATAAAATAATTTTAATGAATAATTTTGGGAGCACTTAAAATCTATTAACTACAATAGGTATTAATCAAATAATTGGTTTATAACTTATATAAAGTAATAAATAAGATATTTTGAAAGATGAACTTTCTGATTACTACTCATGAGGTGTAGAACGAGAAAATTTTGAAAAATAAAATTTAAAGAAAATTTTGAATATAGTATTTGTTTTCGAGAAGAGACCTACTCCAGTAATTTATCAAATCTAATTTATTAGATTATGACTTGTTTTAAAATATAAATTAAATAATGATGTACGATATATTTATTTATTTATTTTTACATTTTGTTTCAATGAAAATTTATTTTAAATTATAAAAACCTAAATATACGATATAAATTAAATAATGATGTACGATATATTTATTTATTTATTTTTGCATTTTGTTTCAATGAAAATTTATTTTAAATTATAAAAATCTAAATCTCTGAAACCCGAATTGATCCGCTCCGTTTTCCCCGAATCTCCGAAGGAACTGAACTGAAGTGACGGAGTAATTCCGGAGATTTTTTTTTCAAATTCTCCGAAAATCTCCGAACTTTGGAGCAATTCCAGAGATTCCATTATCCCCAAATTGCTTCGAACCGTGCTCACCCCTACTTCCAGCATGTAAAATAATATTTTAACTAAAAATCCAAATATTTATAAAGTATTAATCAAAAAAAATTTAATGCAAAAATAGAGTAATATTTTTCAATGTTTGAAATTCTATATTTCTTGTGAACAATTACTGGTTAAACCACCCAATTACACGTTAAACAACATAAAACCTACTATTTAGGATACAAAAAAATTGGAGAGATTTTGTCACATTAATATTCACGAAAGATGCATACAATATTGTTCTAATGTTCTAAAAAGCATCATATAGCAATTATTTTCATAAAACTGGGATTTTTTATTTTTTTTTCTCAAACCATACAAAATATAATTACACGTCATTCGTATAGTACACTAAAGATACCTAAAGATTTGTTGTACAAAAATTATGTTACTCTAATTAACTCTTATTAATATATAGTAATAATTATTGTGTCCACTTGGGGCTATAACACGTGTTTCGCCCATTATGTGCTATATAGTTAATATTGCATTATTTGATTCAGAGCAGAAATTTTTGCCCTTTATTTCATTTGGTTGGTCAATAGTACTCACTATTTGTGTATTGCGTAATGAATTTCATTAGTATTATTGTCAAACTGCCAATTTCCACTTTCATGTATAGGAGCACCATACCTATATCTTTCATCAATGTTGCTTTTTTTCGAACACGTTAACTATATTTTATGACCACATATTTTAGTTTTTTTAACAATCATCTCAAATTTAGACGGGCTTTTATGGTCATTCCATTTTATCCCACTAATTGTATATTAATAAAAATGGATATATCAGTAGGGTGGTTCGTACGATATATAATTATATCAAAAAATTTGATATAAAAAAATGAAAAATATTATTAATTTTGATTTATTAATATGGAATCAATATATTTTCTAATTTGTATTAATATTTTCAACATTTCAATATACCAATATATTGAAATTTTGAATTTACCATATTGATACCGTATCGAAATTTTTATTATAGTAAGTGTGGTATTTCAGTAGTTTTCCCCAATCCTCTATATATATATATATATATATGATTTATCAATTGAAAAAAATCCAACAATTAATTTTTCTATTTTTTCAAATTAACATATGTCACAAATCTACCGGCATTAATACATAATTATAATGGAGGTAGCATGAAATCATTCGCTTTAGTATGATGTTCTTATTGAGAAATTTATTACATTCATGCATTATTTGTAACGAAAGTGATAATATTAATGTTGTGTAATAAGGATTCTAGGTTTGATGTAATTTTCCGTTTACATGGGATTTTAAGTTATAATATATCATTTCAATAAAATAAAATAAAAACATGTGAGAGTCTGTGTTCTATTTAAACAATTGAACTTGTATGATTCTTTGGTACAAATATGTTACTAAACAATTGAATTTAGTGATGATTTGTTTTTAATTACATATCGTCAGTTATCATGGTGTGTTACATAAAATTTTGTTTGGATTGAAGAATTTACGGGATGAATATAAAAATGTAATAACAAATTTTCTAAAGTTCTTTTCAGAAGATCGAAAATCATCATTATTATTTAGTTTAAAATTATTCCTCTATCTATTGAAAAGAAAATGCATATTCAAGTCCATTTACTTTCAACTTTATTTAAATTAGAACTTTATTTTTATTTCCTTATTACGTACTTTTAATTTTACCCGAATTATATATTTTTACTCATAGAAAATTTTATACACCTGGTGCATAGATCATAGATCCATGCATTCGACCCAATCCGGCCCATTCACGTGCCTACATGCGCCGCCAAATGTATGGGTGGATGTCCCAAAACTCACTCAAATTTCCTCCCAGGTGCTGTACTTTTATGTTATGCTAGTCGTACAGGGTTATGATATTTTCTACATAAATGTATGACTAATATAATATAAAGGTATGTCTAATATAACATAAATGTATGACTACAATAGTATAAATGTCAGCCTTTTTTTTTTTTTTAAGTTAAAGTATTGCACTAAAGTTATGATATCTGAATATAAATGTATGACTAATATAATATAAATATATGACTAACATAATATAAATGTCGATGATAAAAAAAAAAACATGAATCCAAGACGACCCGAATCCGAACCCAACCCTACAAATTGCATGTACAACAAATACACAAGAGAGTTGCTCATTTTTACTCTCAATTGTAAAAGGTAAGTTTTATGCTTTCACTTGTGTAGAACTTTGGTCTTTATTAAGGTAAGCCCAAAGTACTTGGATCAAATTGAAATCCCAAAAAATTTAGTACATTAACCTAATTCTAAAAATTGAAAGCAAAGACGGAGTAATGTTTAAAAGAGAAAATACATTGACTAATTTCAAAAAATATTAAAAAGAACCAAAATATGCATTTTCTTTCAATTATAGTTCCAAAATAAATCCTTCAAAATTCTTTTTTTCTTCTTAAATTAAAGTAAATTTCATTTTATTGTTATTTAACTTTTCTTCAGGGTTTAGATAGAAAGAAACAATTTTCAGGTGAATCTAAATCATAAAAACTTTTATGCACCTGGTGCATGAATCATAGATACATACACTCGACACGACCCAACCCAAACTCCCTTGAAAGCGCCTTCACGTGCCACCTACGCACCTGTACATACCCCACGTGCCTGGATGGATGCGCCTAAACTCACCCAAATTCGTTCAATTTTTAGTTGAGAGAAGTTTCAAAATTTAATCAAACCAAACCCCCCGGGAACTCATAAACAATTATTTCACTATATTTCAACAAATAACTTAATTGAATTTCTAGACAGTTCCAAAATATCTTTTGACAAATAAATACACAATATCATATAATGTTGGAAATGGTTCCGGCCAACAAAATAAAGCAATAATTTTGCTAGAACTCTGGGGAAACCACTTCTTTAATTTAATTTCATGTCCCACAATCCAAACTATAAAACAATATTTGATTTATAAAAAAAATGAATTTAATTGCAGATGGTTTGAGACCCCATCTCATAGTCTTATATAAGTTTTTATGCGATATAAATAAAATTATCATATGAAGCATCTATAAATCAATCTTATCTTTTAGTATATATATCGCTTTGGAGGGCACAAATTTGAAAATCCCCAACATTATTTTGAGGACACAAATTTAAAAATTACTAGGGACAAATGAGCCATACCCCGAATCGTAGATACTGGTCCCATTTATGTTGAAACCTAAGTTGAGAATGTTTGGATTAAAACCATTATTACAGAAAAAAACAGAGAAAAATGAGAGAAAAAGGTTGCAAGTTGGTGTGACAGTAGCAAAGGCTCATTTCACAAGAAATATTTAGACAGTTCACAGTTGCCTGAGGTTTAATTATCCCCTCTCAGAGTGGTCCTATCATAGCTGGGATTTCCAGACACGACACATATTATATATGGATTTCGACAACTATTGGGTTTATATGCTGTTCCAGAAATCACATAATAATATTACTAGCTTATACACGCACTGAAATTACCATGTTACTCGAAACAATTGTTCAAATGTATCAAACAGGACATTTATGTGTTCTTTTTTTTGGTCCACTTAATTGTTCATGTTTTTCGACAAACTTATACTATGTACTAAGAACACTTGTCATTGTGCAAGTGGCATAACATTTTTTGAGTTCCAGACAAGTCAAAAAAATGAGGCCTTTTTGAATTTTGAAAGTAAATTAAAAATTAAATCATAAATTTACTTCTATTATTTCTAGATGCAAAGTTATCGATCAAACTTTTGTAATCAAAATTGATAAATAAATCACTTCAATGAATAACATTGCTAAATCATTTAACCTTTCTGGAGATATAGTTCATAAATAATATATTATGATTTTTAACTTTGAAAACTTATTTCTACAGATGCAATTATAATAGGTATTGTAACTAATACATAGTTATGATAGTATGTTTTTCTGGAAAATTTGGTTGCTAGTTTTGGTTTTTTGGATGTTTTATTTTCATTTCAAATTTTCTAAACTATAGTTAGGTTTTATATTATTTCGTAGGCTTTCATCAAATTTAATCTCCAAAACTCAACTTTTTTATAAATTTTGTTTTAATACACAGAAACATAGGGTGTGTGTGTATATATATATATGTCTTAATCGTGTATCATGTGGAGACTGGAGAGCACATGTCTAAAGACAATATAAATTATCCTTGGCTCTTACAAAATGTAAAATTTGCCTAAAGACAAATATAAATTATACTTTACAAAATGTAAAATTTGACATCTACTTTTAATATCACGTAGTCATATCTCTAATCCCTTTTAACCAGATCCAACTTAAACACGAGATTGGTAGACACGAGCTGCTTTGACATGCCCAACAACAACTTAACAAGTCATATTTTAACATTTAACCCACTTTTGTATTAATACGGATCATTTCGATTTGAATTAAATCAACCTATAGACTATATATACATATATACACAGAGCCACCCATATTTTGGCCCGAGTTTAAAGTTCAAAATAGACTTCAAATGTACAAATTTAATGTAAAACATTAAATTTCAAAGTACATAAAATATTCAAGATATTTATATTATGAAAAGTTAGAATTTAAAATAATTACTTAAAGACAGCCCGTTTTATAGTTTTGGAGGTAAAAGCGTTAATGAAGTCTGTATAATCAAGTCATTCAGAATTTTTTTTATCAATCAATAATTAGCTAATTCATTCAATTTTTCTTGCGACATGATTGATCAAAGAAATTTTTTAATGAGCTTCATTTTTGATAAACTTGTTTCTGCACTCGCTGCTATAATTGGTATCATCAACAAGATTTTATAAACAATGTAGGCATTTGGAAAACCATTGATTTTCTTCAAATAATCCACCATCGACAAAGAACACTTCAAGAATATTATCTTTGAAAATAGATCATCCTCATCTATAGGGACGAAGGGAGAGGGGGGCCGGGGGCATTAGTGACCGCGCGTCGTTACGCGATAAAATTGATTAATTTCTTTCCTATCCTAACCAACTAGTAGCTAGAGCAAGTCAGAGTCGATCCCACGAGAAGTGAAGAATAAATTATGCCAATTATGTTCAATTCAAGAGACAGAAAAGGTGGGGGGTTTTCAGATTGATAATCACTAACTATGAAACTAGAAAACAAATTAAACAAGAAATCAATATATAAAAAAAACATTTCAGTTAACAGTTCAGTTATCTTCCAATTTCAATTCTGTCTTAATCAAATGTAACACCTCTCTCTCAAATTATCATAGAATTATCACCCCTAGTCTAACAACAAGCTCTGTTAAACTGAATCGTCTCTTAAGATTAGTTAAATTAGGATAAGATCACTAATTAACCCTATTTAATTGAATAACCTAGAACAATCTCTCTAGATTTAATTTATTAAATGCATTAGTTACCAAGACGATAGGATGAACTAAAATCCGAATACACAAGCTCGATTCGATAATCTAGGATTATGCTACCTTAGAGATGCACGACCTCTAGTTTACCACTTATGAAAATTAAATCACAACAATTAGGATTCATGATCTAAAATTCTAGCAATCAATTATCAATTACTTAACCTAGGTGGCCAATCCAAATTAAGCATCAACAATTGAAAACGGTATTCACAGATAGCATAATCAATTCCATTCAAACATTGAGAAGAGGAAACGAGATTAATTAAGTCATAAAAGAAATATGGGTTCAAACATCTCTGCTAATCGGAATTGAAAAATTAGCCGATCATCCTTATAATTGATTCCATCAAAGCAATTGAAAACTCCATCCAAATTAATCTAGGAAAATAAAATATTTTTCTCTCTCTAACTTTCTCTCTCTAATCTAATGTCTAAAAGCTAATCTCTCTCTCTCTCTAAAATCTCCTCCCCAATTACGTGAACAGTGATCAACTTATATAGATGGAAGAAAACTTGTTACTTCATTTTCCAATCCTCTGGCTATGAGAATTATGATGGCTTGGGGCCAAAGAAGGGTTAATAGAAATTGGGTTTTTCTTTTCTTTGCATAACTGGGCCCTTCTCCTCCATCTTGCTTGAGCCCATCTTGCACTCTCTTTCTTTCCAATGTCCACTTCTTCAATATCCAATTAGATTTCGGCTCAATCAACTTATTCATTGACATGATCATTCTTTTGTCTCCAAAATACTTCAAGAACTCCTAAAATATCAATAAAATAATATATGAAGTATTTGAAGATCGAAAACATATATAGGTACAAAAACGGTGCATTCAATCATCTAAAAGATTATAAAATCACAAATATGTCCTCGATAAAATGCACCTATTTCCTACTTATCAATTAGGCCCCCTCAAATTTTAAATTTTTTTAATATATATATATATATATATATATATATTATCAATTTTGTGAAATTAGTTATATATAAGTGATAATTTTTAATATTAAGGTGTAATTAAATTACAATCATTAATGGATTGTAATTTTATTTCATATTATATATATATATATATAATTATATTATTTCTTTTAGTTATATATAGGTCTCATATCATCACACTTTTCAACCTTTGAGTTTTTTTAATCCTTTTAGGTACCAAATTTATAATAATAGAATGGTGGCATGCATTTTTTAGATAACTCAAATGAGTAAATTATATTTGTGGCTCCCTATATTTGTATTATTCAAGTATCCAACATTTGAGTTTTATCATTTCAATATCAAACCATTAATACGAATTTGGTAAAAAAGACTATTAAAAAGTCAAAATTGAATATATGTTCACTGTGAAATGAAAAGATACTTAAATACATATATAATTTATATGTATTTCGAATTTTAATACACTGTGAGTGGATCCCCTAAACAAAAATTCTGGCTTCGTCATTACTCATCTATATCAAAACAACCATTATGAGCCAAAAAAAAAAAACTATTATATATGAACCAGATAATTTTGAAGATTCCTATAAGACCACAACAAACTATCATCATCAACATATCACACCCTCTCCAAATTGAACAAAACCCCCCAAAAACTTCATATTTTTTAACAGTTTAAATCGAGTGTCTATAGAAGATCAATGAGTTTGATCAACTAATTAAATTTAAAAGATTCATTAGCTCATAGTGTTACCTATTCACTGTTGCTTATATCAAATTGCTTCTTGTTTTCAAATAATATGTTTTTTCTCAAAATTTAGCTTTAATGCATATCCCAGTTGTCATTTCTTTAGCTCGCTCAATCCCATATCAAGTCAAATTCTCGATATTATTTAAGAAAAAAAAAATAGATCCTTGTAAAAGTGAGAAAACAATGTGAATATCGATGTTTTCAGATTGAGGAAACTTTCTCACTCTATTGATAACATGTAACAATTAGTACCAATTACCACCCAAGCAAGAACTCAAAGTTCTCAAATTCATATAATGCCAAGGATTCAGCTTCACCTTTGTTTTGGGATCTTTGATATCATCTACTAAGCCAAGTAAAACATCTTTTATTTTTGCAATTTGTGCTTTTATAGTTTTCACACCTCAACATGACTTTCCCAACACTTTTGTGAC
This sequence comes from Scutellaria minor, assembly GCA_954870855.1. Lineage (NCBI taxonomy): Eukaryota > Viridiplantae > Streptophyta > Magnoliopsida > Lamiales > Lamiaceae > Scutellaria > Scutellaria minor. Next base: position 16,678,811 of record OX940733.1, read on the forward strand.
AATGTCTTTGTAAAGGAATGACTATCACCGCATAAGGGTATTCATTGGTATTGCGCGTATAAATAAGTTACAAGGAAATAATAATATATTTATAATGAAAAGTATCCTATTAAATAAGGAAATAATAAATCGATTTAGCTAATCTAAAGATATAACCGGATCTTATGTAATCTCCTTAATACCCTCATCAAGCGCAACACCGAGCTAGCATTGATGCAAAGCTTGGATCCGAAAAAAAGAACAACGGGTGAGCTAGACTTTTGGTAAAAATGTCGGCCACATTTAGTTTTGTAGGAATATATTACGCGAGCACTCGTCCATGTTGGACCATTCCCTAAATGAAATTATAGTCAATCTCGATGAGTTTAGCCTGTTTGTAAGAAATATGATTGTCGCCAATAAAATTTGCACTTTTATTGTCAGTCAAAATTATGGAAATGCTATTTAGCTCTCTAAATAAATTTGTCACCCAAATAACATCAACTGTAGCGTTAGCAAGAACTAGATATTCGGATTCGCAGCTGGATCAAGCAATAGATGATTGCTTCTTAGAGCTTCAAGGGACAAGATTTGGTCAATAAAAATGGAATACCCAAAAGTAGATTGATGAGTGTCAGGACTGACGGTCCAATTTGTATCAGAATATGTAATAATTGTTGAGTCTTATGGGTGAACACATGGGTCTCTCTTAGTCAGTCATTTACTTGGTCTTTGGGTTTCTTCTTAATTTTAGTTGCAACCAATAATTCCTAATTTATAGGAACAAATTTGTTATTTGACCTCTTCTATGTTTGTTAGGATAAGATCAAATTTTACGGAGTCAGTATATTTTTTTTATTCACTGTAATGGCTATATAAGCCTCATTTACGTTTCAATGAAAGTGTGGATTTCATCTAAATTTTTGAGTTATTTTACATTAAGACTCTTTGATATTTAACATCTGGTATCAGAGCCCTCGCAAGAGGGCCTGATCGTGTGGGAGGGAAACACTTGTGAGGAATAGAGTGAAACACGAGTGTTGAGAGAGTGTGCTAAGATGGCTGCAGAATCGAGCAATTTTGTACAACCATGTGTTCCCAAATTTGATGGGGACTATGATCATTGGAGTCTATTAATGGAGAATTTGCTTCGATCAAAGGAGTATTGGAGTGTGGCTCAAACTGGAATCACAGAGCCAAAAGATGGAGAAACACTACCGGCTGCACATCAGAAAGCCCTAGATGATGTCAGACTGAAAGATTTAAAGGCAAAAAATTATCTCTTTCAGTCTATTGACAAATCTATCCTTAAGACAATCACTTAGAAGGAGACGGCAAAACAACTTTGGAATTCGATGAAGGTCAAGTATCAAGGTAATGCTAGGGTCCAATGTGCACAACTTCAAAGGCTTCGTAGAAACTTTGAGATTTTCGAGATGAAGATGGGTGAGTCAATTACTGACTATTTTGGAAGAGTGATAATCGTTGCCAACGATATGAGAAATTGCGGCGAAGAAATGCCCGATGTAAAGATTGTGGAGAAGATTCTACGTACCCTCACAGACGACTTTAACTATGTTGTGTGTTCAATTGAAGAATCAAAGGACATCGACCAACTCACGGTTGATGAATTACAGAGTTTATTACTTGTTCATGAGCAGAAGGTTAGAAGAAGGGGAGATGATGAACAAGTGCTCAAAGTTGAACATAAGAACTCAAACTCACGTGGCAGAGGAAGAACAAGTGCTCAAAGTTGAACATGAGAACTCAAACTCACGTGACAGAGGAAGAGGAATTGTGAGGGGCAGCGGAGGATTTAGAGGTAGAAGTAGGGGAGAGTCTTCGACAAGATAACCATAGAGTGTTTTAAATGCCATAAACTAGGACAATTCCAATACGAATGTCCAAGTGGGGAGAAGGTAGCAAATTATGCGGAGTTTGACGAGAGTGAAGAACTTTTGTTGATGGCTCATGTTGATCTCAACACTAAAACAAAAGAAAGCATTTGGTTTCTTGATTCGGGGGTTCCAACCATATGTCAGAAACTAAAGAGTGGTTCATGGATCTTGATAAAAGCTTTCAGCACACAGTGAAGTTGGGAAATAATTCAAGGATGCAAGTGATGGGAAAGGGTAAAGTCATATTTGAGGTCGAATGCATGACTCAAACAATAATTGATATATTCTTCATTATTGATCTTGCAAACAATTTACTAAGCATTGGTCAATTGCAAGAGAAGGGGTTGACTATTTTGATCGGATAAGATGCTTGCAAAGTATATCATCCACAAAGAGGTATTATTGTGCATACTAAAATGACTACCAATATGATGTTTGTTCTCCTTGCTCACATGAAGCCACTTTCATCAAAGTGTTTTAAAACTGAAGAAGATGATGCAATCAACCTGTGGCATCGTAGATATGGTCATCTAAACAATAAGAATCTTCATACCATGCAATATAGACAACTTGTGAAAGGGTTGCCACAATTCAATGGAGCAAGCAAAATATGTGGGATGTGCAATATTGGAAAGCAGCATAGAGAAGTGATACCAAAGAAAAGTCATTGGAGGGCATTAGAAAAATTGCAGCTAGTTCATGCAGATTTATGTGGTCCTATCACACCTATGTTGAATAGCAGAAAGAGGTATCTTCTAGTCTTTATTGATGATTTTAGCTGAAACATATGGATATACTTTTTATCTAAAAAAATGAGACATTTGCTATGTTTAAAATTTTTAAGAATGCTGTTGAGAAAGAGATTGGGAAATCTATATGTTGTCTTCAAACTGACAGGGGAGGTGAATTCACCTCGCATGAGTTCAATACATTCTGTGAAGAGCATGGGATTAAAAGACAACTTACTATTTCCTATACTCCGCAACAAAATGGGGTAGCTGAGCATCGGAGTCGTACTATCATGAATATGGTTTGATGTCTGTTGATAGAGAAGAATATGCCAAAGGCTTTCTGGCCCGAGGCAGCAAGATAGACGACTCATGTTTTGAATAGAAACATGACAACAGCTGTAAATGATATGGTACCCGAGGAACATTGGAGCGACATAAAGCCAAGTGTCAAATACTTTAGAATGTTCGGATGCATTGGTCATGTTCACATCCCAGGCCAGAAGAGACTAAAGCTTGATGATAGAAGCCACAAATGTATTTTTCTTAGAGTAAGTGAAGAATCAAAGACGTATCGGTCATATGATCCTAAAACAAAGAAAGTAATCATTAGTCGGGATGTTATTTTTGAAGAAAATGAGAAATGGAATTGGGGAATGAGTTTAGAGGAAGCAAAGCTTGATGATCTAGATTAGGGGGATGGAAACAATGATAGAGTAAGTGAAAATGATGAAGATGAGGCATTGGAGAATCCATTAGAGACGAATCATGAACCAGAAAATTCACCGGAACAAAATTTATCAGAAAAGAGAGTTTGGAAAGCACCTGCATACCTACAGGACTACGTAAGTGGAGAAGGATTATCAGAGGTATTGGCGTCAGATTTTGTAGAGCACAAAATCCTAACCAAACACTAAAAATCTAGATCCGGCTCAAGTAAATCGAACCGAACAACTAATATGAAAATCGAATAAAATAAGAAAAAGACGGTGTCTGGTGCCTACTAGGGCAAATTAATTAAGCTTATTCTGGTTAGTCAGTTTTGGCCGCCCAAAATGTCTTTTATATCAGATTGAGAGTAAAAAACTCTCTAATTACAATGATTTCAGATCTAGAATTCGATCATTTTGAATGATAATTTAGGCTCTATTTATAGGCTAGACCCGAGATATGAAACTTGGAAAGTAAGAAATAAATCCCTTGATTTTAGGGTACAAATAAGGAAAAAACGGATTAAATTCTATTTAAATCAGATATGATTTTATTATAGATTTGTTTACTTCTTTGTGGATCCTTCCTGCGAGACTAAGTGTTTTCTGCCCTTCCGGCACGGGTGGCTTTTGGGCCGGGTTGGATTGTTGAGGGCCCAACAAGAGAAAGAAAGTGATGAGAACCTGGCGTTATTCATTTCTCACGAAGATCCAACCTATTATGAAAATTGAGATTGAAGCCATTGAGAGAGACAAAACCTAGGAACTTGTAAGTCTGCCGATTAGAGCAAAAAAGATTGGAGTCAAATGGGTCTTTAAGACCAAGTTGAATGAAAATGGAGATGTTGAGAAATACAAGGCCCGATTAATTGCAAAAGGAAATGCAGAAAAAGAAGATATCGATTATAATGAAGTTTTTGCTCCAGTTGCATCGTGGGACACAATAAGAATGATGTTAGCCGCAGCTGCTCAAAGAGGTTGGACCGTGTAACAACTTGACGTAAAAAGTGCTTTCCTCTACGAAGAATTGAAAGAGGTGGTATACGTCGAACAACCTAAAGGATACATCAAATAATGGGAGAAAAACAAAGTATATAGGCTTAACAAAGCTCTATATGGATTAAAATAGGCCCCTAGGGCTTGGTTTAGTCGAATTGAAAGCTATTTTCTTGCAGAAGGGTTTGATAAAAGTAGTCATGATCATACCTTATTCATCAAAAGAAAAGAAGGTGACAAGTTATTAGTAGTAAGTATATATGTTGATGATTTAATATATGCTGGAAATGATACAGATATATGCAAAAAATTCAAGAATTTCATGAATCTTGAATTTGAGATGTCTGATCTTGGGAGCATGAAATACTTCTTGGGAGTGGAGGTCTAGTAGAGTACGAAAGGAATTTTCCTATGTTAAAAGAAATATGCAAAAGAAGTTTTAGAGAGATTCAAGATGTGGAACTGCAACCCTGTAAAGAATTCAATAGTTCCTGGAACAAAACTGTCTAAAGAGGGTGATGGTGCAGATCTTGATGCAACAACTTACAAGCAGCTCGTAGGGAGTCTGATGTACTTGACAGTGATGAGGCCGGATATAATGTATGTTGTGTGTCTTATCAGCAGATTTATGTCTAAACCGAAGGAGGAGCATATGCAGGCAACAAAAAGGGTGCTCAGGTATTTGAAAGGAACATTTGATTTTGGTCTGCTTTATAAGAGGGGAGTTGGCAGTGAGTTGAAAGCATGCACTGATAGTGATTATGCTGGAGATATTGATGATAGAAAGAGCACGTCCGGATATGTTTTCTTAATGAGCGAAGCCGTAATATGTTGGAGTTCAAGAAAGTAGGCTATAGTTACTTTGTCTTCGATAGAGACTGCGTATGTTGCTGCAGCAACTAGTGCATGTCAGTGTGTTTGGGTGAAGACAGTGCTCAATAAAATCAGTTTTTCTGAATGTAAGTGTGTTGAGATTATGTGTGATAATAGTTCCTCTATTAAACTTTCAAAAAATCCAGTTATGCATAGAAGAACTAAGCACATAGATGTAAAGTATCACTTTCTGCGTGATCTTACTAATGAAGGAGTTGTGAAGTTAGTATTCTGTGAAACACAAAATCAAATTGCAGACGTGATGACGAAGCCTGTGAAACTAGAGACATTTGTGAAACTTCGGCAACTTCTTGGTATTCAAGTTATGACATATTAAACTGGATGCTTGCTAGCATTTCAGTTTAGGGGAGGAATTTGTTGAGTCTTATGGGTGAAAACATGGGTAGGGATGTAAAAGAATAAGAATTTTCTGATTCGATTCGAGATTCGATTCGTATTCGAAAAATTTGAATTCGAGATTCGATTCGTATTCGAAAAATTTGAATTCGAATTCGAATATGAATTTTTTTTAATATTTGAATTATTTTCGAATACGAATAAGAATACCGGTGTATTCGATTCGAATAATTTTGAATATATTCGATTCGAAATATTTAAATATACATATATATACATATTTATATATATATACATTTATTTTTTCATTTTAATTTATTTCATATATCCAATTAATCCAAAATCCTAAAATCCTAAACTTAACTCAAAACTTCAAAGTTCAAACTCTCGCTGAGCCGCGCCCCTTCATGCCTCTAACCTCTCTGGCCTTCCGCCGTTCACCTTCAGCCGTCCGTGCCCCTCCCCCTGCTCTCCCTCGTCCTTTGTAGTTTGTATACAGGTAAATAGTGAACCTCCATTTTGTTAAATTTGAAAAATAAACAATTTCTATTAGGGATTGCATTTTCGGTTTTTCTCTGTTTCTTTAATGTCATTATAAGTGCATAACAAGTGTTCAGCCAAAGTTTCAGTGGATTTTGGGGCTGATTTTATTTTCGAATTACAATCTTCTATTCTATTTTCTTTATAAAATGTTGGTAGTATTCAAATTAGGGGCTGATTAACAATCAATTTAAGGATATTTTTAAGTCTCTAGCCTAATATTATATCAATAAAAAAAAGAGCAGAGATTGTTGATAGACCACACTAGTGTACTTGGGCTATAGTGTTCTGATAATTGTTGGACTTTGGGTTTTTTCTGTGTTGGGAAGCTGTTTCAAATATGAATGAGCAAGAACCTCAAAACCAAGAAAATGATGGTGGAGTAGAAGAAATTCATAAGGTAAAACTTGTATACACAATTACTAGTTCATTGTCTAACTCAATATTATATATTACTTGAAACTTATTCATGTTATAATCCAATTTTAATCTTTTAATGAAAAGGTGAGCAGTCCTAGGATGGAAGAAAATGATGGAGGTGATGAGTCCCCTGAGGACCTAAATTATGAAGTAATGGAAGATGTGAATGTTAGAGATAAAGATGTTGATGGTGAAAGAAATGATAATGAAGATCGATCTCAAAACCCGTCAAAAAAGAGAGCGAAATGTCATTCTAAATTCGTAGAAGTGACTGATGATGGAGTTCAAAAGCTAAAGTGTATACATTGTAAGAAGCTACTTAAAAAGTCGGCCACTTCAACAACTTCCCATCTTTGGAATCATTTGAATAGGTGTTTATTAAAGCAGTTGTATGATGGTAAACAAAAGAAATTGAGTTTACAACCTATAAAGTCCAAGTTTGAGATGAATCTTCTATCAGATGGTAGATATGATCATATGAAGCAGAGAGAAGCTATAGGTCATTGGATTCTTATGCATGAGCAACCATTGAGTGTTGTAGAAAATTATGGGTTCAACTTTATATTCCAAGTCAATCTTCCCCAGTTCGAGAAGATTTCTCGTGCCACTATACGGAGTGATATCATCAGTGTTTATGAGAGAGAGAAGACCAAATTATTGTTGATATTGAAAGACATCGACAAGATTTCTTTAACCACTGATCTTTGGAAATCTAAAGTGCAAAATATTTCTTATATGTGTGTGACTGTGCACTTTGTGGATTCTAATTGGCATCTTCAAAAAAGAGTTCTTAATTTTATTCTTCTTCCTCTACCACATACAAGTAATTTATTGTAAATATCTCGTTATATTTATTCAATTATTAAACTATCTATAATCCTTTCTAATAATAATATACCATTGACATTTGCTATGTATTGATATCATTGATGGGCTTATAAAGTGCATAAAGGATTGGGGGATCGAAAGTAAAGTCTTCACTATATCAGTGGACTATGCCACAAACAATGACTCGGCAATTGGATTAGCCAAAGAAACTTTCTTGAGGAGTCCTAGACTGCAGTTGGAGGGTAAGTTGTTCTATGTCAGGTGCTCTGCTCATATACTTAATCTTGTTGTTCAAGATGGACTTTCTACTTTTAAGAGCATAATTGATGATGTGAAAGAGAGTGTACGGTTCATTAACCAGTCAGAGTCTAGGTTGATGAAATTTTCTGACATTGTGCATCATTTGGGAATTAAGGTAAAAAAACTAATCATTGATTGTCCAACTCGATGGAACTCTACTTATGAGATGTTAGTTGAAGCCATGAAAGTCAAAGATGCATTTCCGATATTTGCACAAAGAGAGTCTTCATATAGATGTTGCCCTAACTCTGATGATTGGAGTAGAGTAGCTGTTGTTGAAATTTTAGAGGTATTCTATGAAGCTACTCATGTGATATCTGGAACTAATTATCCGACCTCTAATGTTTTTCTAGCTGTTATTTGGAGAGTGAAACATGTGCTAAATGAGAAAGAAAATCATCCTAGTGATTTCATTAGAGAGATGGTTTCAAAGATGAAGGAGAAGTTTGACAAATACTAGGGTGATTGTAATCTTTTAATGACTATTGGGGCAATACTTGATCCTAGATTCAAAATGAGGTTGGTTGAATTTTCCTTTAACAAAATCTATAGTAAAGCTCAAATACGTACCAATGTGACCAAGGTTTGAAATGCATTGAATGAGTTATTTTCTGAGTATGTTGAGGTTGATCTTGCAAAGACTCGTGGCTCTTCCACGACAAACCGTGATGATTTTTTACCTTCTTCGACCTTCATGTCCAATGGAAAAGTAATACCTTCTGGTTTGTATTTGTTTGATCAATATTTGGACACTGTTGAGGTTGATACCCCTACAAAGTTAGAGTTGAGCATTTACTTGGAGGATGGGATTTTTAGATGTCAAGATGGGGTAGAAGCCTCTCGATTTGATATTTTGTCTTGGTGGAATGTGTTAAGTGTGTGAAATACACTTAATATACATGGTTGTAAGTATGTTTATCGTACTATCTTGGTCATAAATGAATCATAACAACGAAATATTGGTTGATATAGGTACAAGAGATGAAAACGGCGTAAAGGAAACAAAACGTGTGAAAAATGGAAGAAATAGGGTCAGTATCGCGGTATCCATATTGAGTACCGTGGTACCCGATGCGCAGTTTGTTATAAAAGCGTGATTTTCATGCTTCCAATGAATTTAGGAGTCATTTGCCTCTTGGGGTCTATATAAACCATGTCAAGGCCTAGAGAAACGTACCTTTTACCCCACCAGAAAAGCAAGACGATGGAGCGAAAAAAAGAAGATCAGTAACAATTCAGCATAGTTTTTCCTTCGTTTCTTTATGAACTTCTTCTTTATTTTTATGACAATGCGTAGCTAGAATATTTCCTCTCTAGGGTTTTATTCGAACCCTATGTGTGATTTATGAATCTTTTATTTCGATTCTAATGCAAGTTTGATTTGCGATTTCTTCTTCTACTTGTTTTTGATTGAGTGCATGAATTTGACCAATTTGTGTATCTCTATATTATTGTCAAAGTTATATCAGAAGATTGATTTGATAATTAGAATTGTGGTAGAAGATCTTTCGAGTTAATTGAACAGGATAATGTTTAATTGCATGTGAAATCGTAGGAACATAGATTTCACATTAGGAAACCATATTTGGGATTTATGCTTAATGTTTTGTTATGAATTTAATTGCGTAGGAATACAATAAATTGTTCATAGCATTAGATTCATGCATCACATGGAAACAAGGTATGATTATATTAGCATCTCAGGTTAGGAATCGGGAATTGACTCTTGCATGAGAAAAGAATAAAGAGGGATTAAAACACATAGGGGGAGATAAAATCCTAGGTTTGTTTATTTTGATAAATCTTAGATTAATTCTTTTTTGCTTAATTGCAATCACTCTTTTATTGTTTTCGCAGTTTAAAACAACCAACTCTTAATTTGAATTTGCTGGATAGGATCATAAGTTGTAAAAACCTGGTACTTAGGATAAATAGTTATTATTTTCCCTGTGGGTTCGATATCCGAACTTTTTAGTCCACTAGATTACTTGTCACGATACGTGCACTTGCGTAGTGTTAGTTTTCACACAACAAAAACTCATGAATTAAAGTTCAAAATTTTGTCTAAGTTGGCACGAGATGTTTTGGTTATTCCTATTAGCACAGTAGCATCAGAGGCTACGTTTAGTGCAAGTACTTGAGTTTTAGATCCTCATCGTGCTAACTGACATGGTGTAAGTTTTAATCTGTGGAGTGGATTGGGTTCATCAACTACATGGTATCAATAAGTCAATCATGTCACATGTAAGTTTTATTTCTTTAAAATTTTGATTTGCAAATCTTTAATATTCTAATAATTGATTGATATCTAATTATTTAATTTCATGTTTTTGTTTGGTTAATAGGAACAAAAAATGACGGTCGATGTGCTATTGAAATCGTGAGGGGGAGATGCAAGATAAAATTTATGTTATCGTATTTTGTTGATGAGTTTGACGTTGAACATCTATGTTACATAGATGTTCAACGTCAAACTAGAGATGTAATTGGAGCATTTTGGATATATATTTGAACTATATCTCGTATTTTTAATATATTTGATGGACCATTTTATTTGATTGTGGCTTTCATCATTTAGCAGGTTTTCGAATCGAATATCATTATTATTTTCATGAACCGAATCGAATATTTAAAAAATTGTGTAAAAATTTCAAATCTCGAATCGAATATCTGAATTATATTTTTGAATTGAATCGAATATTAATTGAATTTATGGAAAACAAACAAAAAAAAGGTTACTGAATACGAATTCGAATATATTCGAATTTTTTAAACGAATCGAATAAGAATTCAAAATTAGTATTCAAACTCAAATCAAATACGAATACGAATACTGTTGAAAATTTTCAAATTCGAATAAAATTTGCCAGTATTCGATTCGGTTCGATTCGTTTACAACCCTACACATAGGTCTCTCTTAGTCAGTCGTTTACTTGGTCTTTGGGTTTCTTCTTATTTTTAGTCGCAGCCAATAATTCCTAATTTATAGGAACAAATTTGTTATTTGACCTGTTCTATGTTTGTTAGGATAAGATCAAATTAAAAACTTATGTGAGACGGTCTCACGGATAGTTATCGTGAGACGGAGCCCCATCACCTACAAATAACATATGGATTGTAGGGTTTGGGTTGTAGATGTTTGGATTGTGGATCAACCCGTCTCACATAATGTAATAAAAATTCGTGAGACGGTCTCACAAGATACTCACTCATATTTTTTTTATTCATTGTAATGGCTATATAAGCCTCATTTACGTTTCAATGAAAGTGTGGATTTCATCCAAGTTTCTGAGTTATTTTGCATTAAGACTCTTTGATATTTAACAATAATATCACTAGTAGGTCCATAAGAAGAAGACAAACCCAAACCAGAAGTATCAGTTTGACATATCTCAAGATTTGTTTAATTGCTTGGTAGTGGGTGAAGGTAGGATTTTGCATGAACTGACTCACAATGTTAACTCCATATGAGATATCGGGGCAAGTAATAGTAAGATATTGTAGAGTGCCACAAGAGAGCAATAAAAGGTAGGATCATCAAATAACTCACCGTTAACACTAAGATCACTACAACAAAATATGTGTCTAGCTACACTAATTTAGTGTAAAATGAATGAGTTATTAAAAAGAATATTTTAATAACGCTTAGAAAAAAGTACTTAAGGTATGAATTTTACTAACATTAAATAAATATGTTAGCATTTTCATAAATTTAAAGACGTTATTGTAAAAGGATCATTATCTTAATACATTACACATTTTTTAAAGTGTCGCTATGAAGAAAAATTTAGTGATGCTTTTTATTCTTGTGTCATTAAAGCAATGACATTTAGTTTAACATGTCATTAAATCGATGACACTTTATATTTTGGGTTTATAATTGTATATTTTTTTCGTCTTGACATATAGTCTATTTAAAAGTTTATTTTTTGAAAATTTAATCGTCACACTATTTAAAAGTAAAATCGAAATTCAGTTTGCCTCTCCACATTTTTTCGAACGGTGATTTCGAATCGAAAACCGATGGTTGAACTGTGTGAGCACCTCTAGCATGTGTTTGGAGGTGATTGGGAAAGGGTGTGTAGTGGGCTGAGTTTTTTCTTTTTCTTTAATATAATAATAATAATAGCAACATGGCTAGCCCAAAATAGAAGGCCTAATTTCCCACTTAAAATATCTTTTAATTTTTGGTAAGTTGACATTGTGTTGATAATTTAAATATTGAATACTAACTAATTGAATTTTTTGATTGCATGTTCATTATTTGATTTTAAACATTTTTTTCTATACAAAATCATAATTTCCAACTAATTTCATTTTATATTCATTGTTAAGGCATGTATGATATATCGAATTTATCATTATTATTCGTAGTTCTATTTAAAAGTTGGGAGAGTAAATTAATTGACTACATTTAAAATTCATGTTTAATATAAGATGTATAGAATTATTATTCTTGTTTGTAATTTTTTAATTGTCATTTTTATTTTGTATTTGTAATTTTAAGAGGGGGTCGGTTGACAATTGTTTTCAAACCAATCATAGTTTCATTATTATCATTCTTATTCATTTTTTGATCAGCAAATTTTTTTTTTTTTATTTAGTTGAGTACAAGGGATACTTAAGCGCTAATAAAATACAAGGCAATCTATTCAAAATCAAATCCCACAACTCAATTTGATATTTACAAGGCATAATCTGATGTTGTTATTTTACATTACATATATAAAAACAATATACCAAAAATTATAAAAAAATTACAAACTTACCAAATATATATGAGTTAGACGCACAAGAGAAGAAGGAAAAGATGAAATTGTAGATTGTTCCTGAACAAAAAGAAAACCAAGAACGTTCGAAAACAGGTTTAAGGAAGCATTCAGTGGGCTTCATTTCCCTTTTCCTAAAACCCCCAAATTCTTATTATCATAAACCCTAGAAAGTGAAGGAACATATTCATGGAGACATCTCAATATCAGCAGCAGGCGGTGTGCGGAAAAGAAGCGCTCGATCTTCTCAACTGCGTTGCTCACTCTCCTTACGATCAAGATAAATGCCTCTCCCTCCTTCAATCATTGCGTCAATGTGTCATCAATAAGGTATATTTAGCAATTACTGATTGTAGATGTCAGTTTATTTTTCTTATTTATTTTTTCAGAGTTTTGTGGATTTCTAATTTTAAGGGTTACTTATATGTAAAATCTTGATTTTCTGCGGAATTGAATAATGTTCTAAAGTAGCGAGGGAAAGATTAATTATAGAATAATGTTACTTCCATATCAAAGAGTGAATCACTGATATATTCTTTTCTTTTCTTTTTGGCAACCTGTTGGTAAATTACTATATGTTACTTTGTGCTGAGAACTTCTTGAATTGTGTGTATATGAATAAACTTGTGTCTTTCTTATTTGAACACCACATGGTATTCACTAAGTTGTTTCATTAATTGTTAGAAATGTATGCTACTTAGCTGCTTGATCAAACCATCTCGACTTTTGAGATTTACCTCGTGTCACCTATATTCTTTTGATATCTTGTATTCTGAGATTTATGTTTATGGACCTATTTATTTATTTGGGATAAAAGTGTTTGGTGGATGAGTTCTAATAAACTTTTCTTTCTGACTAGGAAGTGGGAACACATAGACTAGAGATTTTGAATGGTTTAAGAAACTTCAGTTCAGTTTTTCGTTTTATCTATGCTGATATGTATTCTACTCTGAGCTAAATTGCAGCTACATGTGGTTTATGTTGCACAGTGTTTAAATTGGGAAAACTAAGTTTGGTTTAAGAATTTGACCTTTCCCACTTTGACTAGAACTGTTCCTGACTCTTGCCTGTGAAGATTGGGTTTAAACTTTGAAGTTGGTGTCGGGATTAGAGAGTTTGGCGTTGGGTGCAATGGCATATCAATATTTTTGTATAATTCTTTTTTCGTAAGATTCATATCTTCACCTATGATACTATGAACCTAGCCTTGCTTAACCATTTTACATTCTTCATTTTCTTGGTTGAAAATTTCTGTTTTACAAGAAGTTCTAGAGAATCTTTGATGGGTAAACTTCCTAGGTAAGAAATAACCTCACTAATTGTAGGATTTGATCCGATCGAATAGACAGTCATACTTTCATAGCATTGAAGTTTGGGTCATCTTGAGTGCTAGTTGTCTGTGTTATGCTATCCACTTACATTTTTGGCTTGGTTTATATTCATATTAGTTATTGCTTAGACAGATCAACCATAGAGTCCTAATGATAAATAGAATTTATCATCTCTTTGTTCAGGGTTGGCAATAAGGGCTGATGAGGGGGAAATTATTTAAGAGCTTTGTCTCTAGATGTGGGCATAGATCCGGTTCTGAACCGTGGTCAACGATTTGGTTTAACCATTGACAAGGTTTTGGTTTCGGAACCGAACCAAAACCAATTTTCATACCATTCAGTTACGGTTAGGGGTATTACGTTCCGATTAGAACTGCCGTTTAACTGTCAGTTAGAACAAGCGGTTCTCGGATTTTTTCATCAACAACTCGGATCATCCGTCCATTGGAGATTAATGACTAAAATTCAAATAGATTCTGACTTTTGGTTCAAAACCGAACCGCGGTTTCCAATTAGGAAGAAAAAGAAAAAAAAAAAAGAAAAAGAACCATGAGAACCGAAACTGAAACCATATATTACACAGTTCGGTTACGGTTCCCCTACATCTGGAACTGAACCGGACCATGCCCACATCTATTTGTCCCTACAATATGATATGTTCAGGGTCTTTGGTTTTGCCCTCGTGAAATTTCTAATATCAAAATCTTGCTATGTGATTCAATGACAATACAAGTTTCCACTGAAATTATCAATGAAGGAGTTGGAGTCTCGGTAAAATTACTATTTTGACATTAGGTTTGCTGTCTAAAAATCCAAATAAGAAGTCCTAGAATCGCAATCTACTTCCATTCTTCTTACATCACATGTTTAGATTATTTTGGAGGATTTATGTTAGGAGATCATTTATTCAAGTCTTTGCACACAATCTGCATTTGTTGTCATGACCTTGTAGTTATTGGTCATTCATTTCAACATAATGAACAAATTCTTTTTCATTTTACAGATGTTGTCAAGCAACTTTAATTTTGCTTTTGTGGTAATTGAATCAATTATTCTGTTTTTGAACCCTTTTGTTTCCCAGAAAGTGAAGAAGTTCTCCCTGGCAGAAGAGACTAGAGAACAAGCAGATTCAAGTGGCAAGAAGCAAAGTTAACTTTAAATGCTTGTTGAAATTCAAGATTGTTTGATTCATGAATTGCAATACTGTATCTACTGATCCCACCTGAGGATACAGAGTATTTATAAATCGCATTTTTTCAGAAACATGTTTTTACAAATGAATTAGCATGGAATTATTTTTCTGTTTGCTCTTACAAATCCATCAATTATTTAAATACTAATAATTTTTATCAATTTCAGATATGAAATTTACTTCTATGTTTACTAAATAGCATGGACAATATTTTTGGCTTGTCGCTTTATAAAGCATACTTGTGTTTGAACAAAAAAAATTAAAAAATGGTTAATTTCAATTTGTCACCCGAACTATTTGACTTTTTTCCATTGGGTGTCTAAATTCAAAATTATTTCAGATCGTTATCCAATCTCTTCAAAAAAATTCGGTTGTTGCCCCAAACTCAAATTTTGACATATTTTTCGATCAAAACTCGCTGGAAAACTTGAAAATGCAATTTACCTCCAAATATTAGTAAAAAAATGCATGATTGATATGCCAAAATGACCATTATTCAAAGCCCAATTACAACCCCAAATCGATTTCATGGATCTCATTCAAATCGATCACGAATTGAACAAAAAATATTTTAGGGTTTTGAACAAATTTTTGTTCGATTCAAGTTTAAATTCAATAAGAATCGTTAAATTAACTTCGACTTTGAAAGAGGGTCATTTTGACATATGAATCATGCAATTTTGGCTAATATTTGGATGTCAATTGTATTTTCGAGTTTTCCGGTGAATTTTGGCCGGAAAGTAAGTGTTTGGGGTAGCAATGGGAAAATTTTGAAGAGAATTGGTGGATAGTGATTGGAAATTTTTTTGAGTTTAGATATCTATTGAAAAAAAAGTGCAATAGTTCGAATAGCAAATTGATATTAACCATTTTAAAAATGCTTACAAGAAAATATAATACTTCCAAATTCCGAAAAAATAATTAAGAGATGCTTACAAGAGGAAATAATACTTCCGAAATTCAAATGCGTGTTTTTATCGTTATGAATCGTGTCCACCACAATCTTAGAGTCCATTTAGTTAAGTGCCTGCTCAATCTTCCGAACTCTTTTGATTTGTAACTAAAAAAAGCTTAAGTTTTCTAAAAAACATTATACAGTAAAACCTTTATAAATTAATAACCTCGGACCATGAAATTTTATTAATTTAGAGAGATATTAATATATCGATAAATTAATATTTTATTAATTAAAAGAGAGACTTTTTAAATTCAGCAAATTTAGTATATATGTATTGAAAATAAATGAATTCATATACATGTTTCATTGATTATATTCATGCATCAACCAATTCTTTGTAACTAATTAAATATATTAATGTATAATATCAATTCATTGTACAGTATACAATTAACTATTATATTCATGGACGCATGTATCAATTCATTGAAATTACTTAAATATACATTTTTACATTAATTCGGTGCATTTAAATAACTATTATAGCCAATTAAATATATTCATGCATGATGAATGAAAATATACTATATAAATCTCAATATGGAAATAAAATAATTCATAACACCCAACCATGTCTTCTCATCTAAAGGGCATCGCAAAATCATCCATGAATGATCAAATGCGTAAAGCATTATATGAGTATAAGAGAGACCATCCCACATGCACTCAAAAAGATTTACAAGAGTGGGTTGATGAAAAATATCGTTTGAAAGTTAGTCAAGGTACAATATCAAACACTCTCAAGAGATCATCGGAGTACCTTTCAGCCAACTTCGAGAAGGGTGGGGATATTAAGCGACACAAATCGGCAAAATATCCAGATATGGAGAAGGTTCTTTATGAATGGTTTCTTCAGTACCAATAGATTCATATTTTAGCAAATTACCATAATATTTGTAATTGTAATATTTATGAATTATTAATTTAGAGTTTTAATGGGACCTAATATTCATAAAGGTATTTTCCGAAAAAATATTATCTTATTATCTTATTGAATTTGATAATTTTTTACAAAGGCCCAAGTCGGGACCGGAAGATTTTATTATTTTAAAGAGTTTATTAATTTATAGAGATTTTACTGTATACTTAGTTCAACGAAAATGATAAAATTCCTTCTTGATTTATGTATTGATTAGGTAAAACAAACGACTACTGGTAAATTGTCCAGTTTGGCAGTTTAGTTGGGCTTTGTTTGGTCAGATCAGCCCAAAATAAAGTCCATTTGTATACCAATTTTTATGGTGAAAAAAAGATGTTTTATAAAGAACTCTTATAAACTCTATCGTACATGAATGTGTATTCATGTACAATAGAGTTTATAAGAGGTCTTTTTTTCACCATAAAAATTGGTATACAAATTGACTTTATTTTGGATATATATATATATATATATATATATATATATATATATATATATTACAATTGGTTATACATTTCAATCCTAATATACATATTGTAAGATTTTTATGAGATCGTCTTATAGATCTAATTTTTTTAGATGAATCAACCCATAATTTATAATCTATAAAATACAGATTGATTTATAAAAATGAGTTTGAGAAGTAGGTGGTTTTCATTTCATGGAAGTATACTGATGAAAAGATATCATTTAAGTTTGTTGTAAATAAAAGTGTAATATATTTGAAGTATATTGTGTTTATATATATATATATATATATATATATATATATATAAGTAAAATTTTCCATTTTAAGGATTTGAAGATTAAGAAAACAGTTAGGAAATAAATATTTAAATTTTGATAAAACAAAACAAACTCTTGTGGTAGGATCTAGAGAGTACCCTTATTTTTCACATTCAATTTAGTGAGACTAGATAGACTAGGTCAAGTGGAAAATACAAAGAAGACAAGTCAAGTGCTTCAAGAAGACTAAAACTACATGTTGCAATGAAGAGTCGATGTAAGCTGCAAGAAAAACTCGAAGTTGCAGGAAGGCGGAATATACTTCGAGACTAAGGGTGGGGAAAGTAATTAAATTTTTAGTATACCGCACTTATCGTGCTGAAAATATCTAAAATTTCTCTATATCGAGAATTTTGGTATGATATGGGACCTTACCAAAATATTTGGTTTTGGAATCGGTATATCAATTTAGTGATTCAATAATTTGTATCAAGTACTATTTTAATTATACTCTTCACCTAATTCAAATATAGTGATTCAATAAACTATATAAACAACTATATTCTTCATTGTAGTTTTATACATTAAAGCCATTTCTATGCAAACACAATATAATACTTATATAAATGAAATTAATTCGGTTTAAAATTCACCAAACATACAATTTTAATTTGAGGATGCAATCTTACTTTATTCTTTAGTCGAACCATACTTTGTAATTTTGATTAATAATTAATTGAAAAACCCATCAATTTAGTCCCAGCATATGTATCTCCATACTCCCCATCCATCTACCCATGTTAATAGATAACAATATTTTATAAGAGACAGAACATTGTACTAATAAAGTTATAACAATTGGCATTTGATTCATATAGCCGTCATACACGACAATGCAAACACGTACCCTAAGAATAATTTTCAACAAGAAGAAGTGGTTCTGAAATTTAATAATATTGATATAAAGGGCCTCATTGAATTCAGAGTTGCAAGTCCACTCCATTTCTGATCCCAAAAGATTGCCTGCATAGCAAGGCACAAATAGTAGTTAGTGTAATGAATGTGGGGATTTGACGTTGTTGGAAGAAGACAAAGGGTATGACATGTAAGAACCACATTGCATGTGTGGTCGATATCATCATCGTTTGGGGTTGTAGATATATTGAGTTGAGTCTAGTCGAACAGACAATTGTGTTATCCATGTTATCCATTTTTATAGATTATATTTGAACTTGTTTAAAAATTAATCGAGTCAATCTTGAATGAACTTTTATCCGGTCGACTATGAGTCGAGGTCGAGTTCGAGTCGAGCTTAAAATTTGATCAAACATATAATTTGATATATCTATCGAATCGAATCAAGTTTAAATGAACTTCTACAGAACGATTTCAAATCGCATATCAATTTGTTTGATTTGATTTAAATTGTAACCCTGTCCTTGTTGCATTAACTTCATGTTTGAAATAAATGGATAACATGATTTTGATTGATAAATTATTTGCTACGTCGGTCTTATGTTTTGTCGCATATGCTTATTGATAAACCATCATTGTTATCTTATGATCTTTGGCCAAACTTGAAGATTTCATCCAATCCTCAAGCTAGTATTAAAATTTTAACATTACGTGCCATATGTGTGTAAATATGTATCTAATTAACTCGTGAAAATACAGTACTGTCTTAATTATTATGATGCTAGTATAATGTTATATAATTTTAACTTTGGTTCTCACATTACTAGTATAATGTGCGATATATATATATATACACACACACTTCCACTAATCATATATAAATGTCGTTTTAGGGATCCAATATTGTTCCAAATTATTTATCTTATTAATAATAGTTCACTTAGCTTTCAAGTACTTTACCTCAATCTTGATATATATATATATATATATCCTTAATTATTCAATTACTGATCCTTATCTCTTTTTTATATATACTAGCATATGACCTGTGTAATACATGGGTTAAACAAAATTAAACATATAAACTTAGATGATTTTAAATATTATTATATTCAAAAATATTTATAATTTGTGTTCTACCTATAATATATTTTTACATGATGGTAATATAATTATATATATATATATATATAATTACCATAACTCAAAATAGAAAGCCAACATTTTTCGTCCAAAATCCCTTCCTATTTTTGGTAAGTTGATTTTTGTGTATTTAATTGCATACTTTTTTTCATGGTCAAATTTACTTGATAACTTAACGATTCAATACTAATTAATGTAACTTTAAATTTTTTATTCTTTATTTAATTTTAAATTAAAAAAAATTATAGTTATGAAATTTGTAAGGGAGCGAGCTATGTAGGATTTTTCCCGACCCCTTTTTTACTAAATTAAAATGCATAATTACAAATTAATTTCATTTAAAGTTTATTTTTAATACGCATGAAATATCAAATTTATTATTATCACTTGCACTTTTATTTATAAGTCAGAGGTTTAAAACTAAACAATTTCTTCATTTATAGTTCATTTTTCATACACGATGTATTGAAAATATCATTCTTATTTGTAATTTTATTTATTGTCAGTTTTTTTGTTTTTTATTCAATTTTGTTTTTTTTTTTCTAGTTAAACAATTAGAAACTGACTTTTGATATCATTGTTCAAATATAACTATACAAATATGACATCTCTTGCAACATACGAGATAAATATTAGTTATTTAATTATATTAGTTTTAGATCACTTACGTTGTACGTGTAAGTCAATTAATTTTTTTTGGGGTTAGTTTATTTAATTAGAGTACTGATTTAATTAGTAGTAGTGATGATGATGATGATGGGTTAAATATGCATTACGAAAGATAGATGAAATATAAAATTATTCATACTTTTATTATAGTGGTGGTGGCATCCGTGGTGATGATGATGTGATTAATATTAAATTAGAGCCAATAAAATTCCAACTAAATTAGTTATAGAGAGTTTATTATTTAATTAGGGCTCTAATTCAATTTAATCAAACGCATTATGAAACATGAAAAACATTGCAAGAAGAAACTAATTTAATAAATCCGAAAGCATAATTTTTTTTGTGAAAATTTTAATTGAGGTGCCGACAATTGTGGATGGTATACATATATATGATTCTGATATGGGAATACCATATTATTATTTAATATCATAATTGGTTTATTAATTATATGGAGAGTTTTCTTTTACACAAATACTTCTATGAAACAAGTGTATGGATCCTGAATCCATATAATTCAAGTTGACCCGATTTGAAACCATCTTCCACGCTCTCTCACGTGCTGAGTGTGTATGCTCACATACTCTCCCGTGTGTTCATGTTTTGACAAATATGTATACCTTTTAGTTATGACATTCATACATTTAAATTATATTACACAGACATGTAATACTTGTTTAAATTTTTATGTTATATTAGGTGAATTTTTATGTTATAATAATATAACTTATGTTGATATAATTGTATAAGTAATATTACATAAAAATATGATTATATTGATATAAAGGTATAAGTAATATCACATACAATGATAAATGTATGTTTATACAAATTGCGCTAAAATTGTTTTTTTTAAGTTACAATATTACATAAAAGTTATGATATTTGTACATAAAAATCATACTAATATAATATAAATGTTATACTAATATAACATAAAGTTCAGCGCATGAATTCAAAAAAAATGAATTAAAATTCAGCGGTTTAGGTTGTGTCCAATTGTGGTGTAACTGGTGCACACAAGTATAACTCTTTTTTTAGTTAGAACTCTTATTAAATTAAATTAAATTAAATAATATAAGGAGGGTTAAAATAGAAATTATGAAAATTGAAAGAAATTTAAAATTATTCGTACTTTTATAGTAGTAATAATAGATATGTCACATCTGTAAATGAATATTAATAATTTTATTTATTTATCTTCAGAAAAAATTAATGTTGTTATCTATAATATCATTCAACACTCCCACCATTTCTCTAGTTTTTATTATGTTGTTTTAATAAAATTTTAAAGATTAGAAAGATCCACAAATATTCTTTTCAATACTCTAGGCATATATAACACACTTAAGTTTACTTAAGTATAATAATACCACTAATGTTGTAAAATTTATATATTTATGTCTCATGTTTTTTTTTTAAATAAATAAAGGTATAACTCCCTTTATTGTTGTTGTTATTATTTATATTTTCTTACTTTTGAAGACAAAAATTATTGAATAACTAGATTTATTTGAAATAAAAATTTCATTATGATATTTGAAATATTATTTTTCAATTTAAATAAAACTTAAACCTCAATAATTGTATGATAGAAAAGTTTTTTTTATCCACTTGTGGTAACGGGCTATTTCTCCAGTGTTATTTATTGTACCCAAACTAAGTCATATGTATGGTCCTAACCCAAACTAAGTCATATATGGTCCTTTGAGAGCTCAAGACGTGTGATTTAACCAGCCTATGAAATCCAATCTCATATCTTCCGACCTAGGAGGTCCGACCAAAAAATTATGAAGAAATTGGAGTTGAGTAGGGCATGCCAAGTCGACCAAGGGCTTAACAAAGAAATAGAAACAACACAAGAATTTAAG
Source organism: Scutellaria minor (assembly GCA_954870855.1). Taxonomy (NCBI): domain Eukaryota; kingdom Viridiplantae; phylum Streptophyta; class Magnoliopsida; order Lamiales; family Lamiaceae; genus Scutellaria; species Scutellaria minor. The sequence goes on from OX940733.1 coordinate 16,700,933, forward strand.
TGGAGTACTCCAAAATTGGAGAAAATTCATGACCTACAAAATAAATATCACTCTATGAAAAATTCTTACAATTACACTGAATTCATCTTTCTCGCCCAAACACTCGTACACTATTACAAATCTTTGAATGGCTGCCCCAAGACCGAGTTGGTAAGACATGTGGTGATTTAGAGAGAAATCATTGAGCAAAGCAGAATCAAACCCGCATGGGGCAGATTTCCACTGAAAAATTGTAGAGGTTTGTCCTAGGGTTTGTATCTTGTTAACTCTCTCCCACAGGTGTCTAGCTACCACTCTGATACATTCCTCGATTTTACATCACATCCGATTGAGGGGCCCACAGTCGGGTGGGGGGAGTTCCTCATATCTCTCTAATCAAAAGTCTTTTAATGACTGTCACTGGAGAAATTGTAAATTTAGGACACTATCTTTATGTTATTCACTAATGAAGAACACTAACTTTTCGGACCTCAACATTGTGACATTAACTTTTCAATTTGGACGATTTTAGAACAAAAAATTATAAATCACGAATTTCTGGTCAAATCACTTTAGCAAAAAGCCCAAAGCTCAAGCGATTAGACACGAAATTCATGATTTCGGATTTTTTTGTCCCAAAATAGCTCAAATTAAAAAGTTAATGTACCAATATCGGGCCCAAAAGTTAGTGTTATTCATTTGTGAATGAACTAAAACCAGCGTCCTAAATTTACAATTTTCCCAACTCTCACCTTTCTCAAAACACTCTTCTAAAAAAGAATATAAGAAAAAAATTTAACTAGAATCAAAACATAAGACTAAATAATTTGAGTATTTGTGAAAAAGTCACCTATAAATCTGAAATAGTCTTAAAAAATTTCTTTCCCTTTGTTTACAAATCGAAATGGAACAAACATTTCTTTTATTCCAACAAGTCCAACACTATTCTCGTCTTCAAATCACTACAAATCAGGGAAGTCATTCTGGGAAAAAAAAAAAAAAAAGCCCATGGATCCACACGTGAACATTATTAAGTCTAACAAAATTAAGTTATGAATGGTGAAACAAAATACTTAAATGGGTGTGTATATCATTACCCGTTCAATTTATGCTTAGGTGGCGATTTATATCCTAAGAGGGCTTTATATGAATTCTCATGCAAATTTATTACCATACTAAAAATTCATAGTCATAAAAAGCAAAGCATCAATCACAAAGACACACACGATTTCTTAAACCAACTGCAATTTAAATTATTAATATATATAATCTTACAAAATAGCATAATAACTACATCTATTGTCTCACACACTTCATAATAAGTAGACAATATTAATTAGGTGAATGTATTAATCTAGAGTTGATCAGGCCAAAGGAAAGCTCCCATGGCGAACTTCCTCTTCTGATGAAGATCTCCGACGACTGGTAATCCATATTCGGTGAGCAGGCGATCGACTTGCCACTCTGGCATGGTTTCGTAGTCGGCCTTGGTGTATCGAGGATAGTGAAGAGGCATCTGAAACTCATAACTTAGGTTGCTCACCGGCTTCTGGTGGTGGCCGTTTGGTGCTAGACCGCCGTGCGCGGTGGCGCCTACGATGGAAGAGTTGGGAAGTGCTGTTCCTACAATCATAGTTTTATATAAGAGCTTTTTGTGTGTATGTCTCTCTCTAAATGCAAGGATATATTTGCCTCTATTTATAGGAATTTTTGTAGGTTGGGATTGGATGGGATGTTTGTATTCTACAGCTGGAGATTTTCTGAATACTAGATTAATTAATAGTTGTAAATATTAATAATGTGATGGAATATTAATAGCTTGAATATTCCACAAGTTTCGTTATAGGAGGGTGTAGTGTATACTACGTATTTTCTTGGAAACGTACAGAATTCTAGGGTGGTGTTTCTGTTGGAAATGTTGATTGTAAATTACGTTAAACTATATTGTTAATTATTAGAAAGTATCGAGAAACAAAACTTAACCCAAAACCAAAATATATGTTTCCTATGTTAAAATACTCATCTACTTAACTCAAAGTAAAATTTCAAATTAATTTATCAAATTTAGTTCAATTCAATCTTAATTTAAGCGAGAATAAAATCAAAATTTTGAAAAACTCAAATTCCAAGATACGCATGTACTAGCACATGCGATTTAGGACCAAATTAAAAAGTTGTGTTCTTATTTTAGGGTCTGAAAAATTAATATCACTAAATGATGAATGACCTAAAATTATTGTTCTAAATTTATAAATTTTCTTATTATAAAGTATTCCAAAAATGGCTTACGTGGATCAAATACTCATTTTGTCTCAAAATACTTGGTGTTTAGAGAATTGCACATGTAGTCTTAATCAAGCTATATTTGACATCAATTCAACAGAAAAAGATTATTGACGACAATAAATTATTGTCGTACAAATATTGATAATTGTTAGAAAATTATTTCATGACAACATTTTGTCGATAAGTTATAATTGCAAAAATCTTTTCGTATATAGTTTTTTTTACGACAGTGTTGTTTTCGCTAATGACAACATGACACAAATAATTTTTTTTTAAATTATTTTTATTACAATTTGTTATCAATTAATATTATCAATTTTACAACAATATGTTATCGCAAAAGATCTAATCACAAATATTCATTTTTTTTATGGAGCATATATACCTACTTTGAAAATATATAAAAGCATTCAAAGGAAAAATAAATAAACTCACGGTAATAGTGTTTAATTAATTTCTACTGAATCTCGAAAACATCAATTATTTTGATAGGAAGGACAATTTATCATCATCTTCTTCTATCATTAATTATTTATTTTTTTGTTAAAACATTAAATTAGTGTGGAACGGAAATATGCTGCTCTAATTTCTAGATTGATGTTATAAAATTCAAGTACTGATCAAACTCGCCAATTTCCTTTTCCCAGTGAGAATAGTTGGGTCTATAGGCTATCATTCACAAATATTTTGCAAAAATATCATCCATCATTAACTTTATTTTAGAAAATCACTTATAGTCGTGAACAAAATAATGCATGATCGTGCATGATTATATGCGCCATCAGTTGACATATTTAAAAAAAAAAAATTATGATAAATGATATTTTTGTATAAATGTCATATTTATGTAGCATTTTAAATTAATTTCTCGATAGATCGGTTTGCTTTTATATTTGTTTGTTGATTTTTTTTCACCTCCCTTTGAAGTAGGAGGGCTTTCATAAGTTATTGCTATAGTTATTGATGCTTAAATTCATATATACATATAGTAAGTATCAAAATAAATAGAAATATGCTTAAATCTGGAATTCATAAATTAAGGTGTTGATAAAACTAATAAAGTAAATTGTAAAGCATGCATTAGTTGCGATCATGAAGGAACACGAATGCAACCTACCTACATCATTCTTTCTTTATCCACCAATTCCAGTTACGTCCATTGTCGTGGGCATACGAAAACGATGTATATTTTATCTGACGAACTTTGTAGAATTTTCATCAATTGTACAGGCATTTATATATATATATATATATATATATATATATATATATATATATATATGTGTGTGTGTGGGGGGGGGATAATTTCAATTTTGGTCCTGTATGTAAGATAATTTTCATTTTTTGACAACCAAGTTCGTTTTTTAATTTGGACCTTTATATTTTAAATTTTTCCAATTTCAATCTTTTTTGGTCGGAATTTTAAAAAATTGTTGATGTGACCATTGGAAAATCTAACGTGGCATCCAAATTCCAACAGCTACGTCAGCAATTTAGAAAATTTTGACAAAAAATGACTGAAATTGGAAAAAAAAAAATTAATCACAGATGATCAAAATTGGAAAACAGATATTTGGTTGTCAAAAAATGAAATGTGTCTTACATATAAGACCAAAATTGAAATTAACCTTAAATATATATATATATATATATATATATATATATATATATATATATATTATGTATTTTGATTTCTAGATGCGTGCAAGAGCAAGTTCGTAATCATCACAAATGTTTATATGAAACCGGTGTATGGATGTAGAATCCATGCAATACGAGTTAAATTGACGGGGAATCACTTTCCACGCTCCCCACGTGCCTAGGTGTCCGTGCGTAACTTGCTCCTACGTGTTTGTTTTCTGACAAATATGTTATACATTTTAATTATATTATTTCTACCTTTTAGTTATGTCAGTTGCACCTTTACATTATTTTAGTTATGTTAGTCATGCATTTTAGTTATGTTAGCATGACGTTTATGTTATCTTCGATGTACGCTTACATTATATTACACAAACATGTAATATCTTTTCAAAACTTTTATGTTATATTAGGCGAATATTTACGTTAATAATATAACTTTTATATTGATATAAATGTATAACCATGTTGACATAAATTGTATAAGTTAAGTTGTATATGAAGTTACAATAATACATAAAGATTATCACATTTGCACATAATTATATGTCATACAATACAACAAGGTCGTACAAATATAACATAAAAATCGGCATATAAATCCAAAAAAAAAAAAAAATTATAAAGGATGTGAATCTAGGTCGACCCAATTACACCGAGCTAAGTGGTACTTCTTAATCATACCTATTATTAAGAAATTATTTTTAAGTCCAAAAGTTACGCGTCAGATAAAGGTTTAGAAATCGTGAATATATAGAAGGGATGGAAGTAAATGAAATCATATTTCACCCATATACTATCAAATTTACATAATTTTGATAAAAACATATATAATTTTGACAATAATATATGTACAAAATACAGAATTGAAAAGGGTAGCTAGAAATAATGGAGACATTAATTTCATGAAAAGGAAGGGTGTAGAAGATAATGATGTGCTTCAATTTGTTGGTAGTATGTATGCCACAAAATGTCCTCCATTCATTGAAACCATCTATGAATAATAAATGCTGGTGCATTGGATTGCTTACTTGTTTGACAATATGACTCTACTAAGGTAATCCTTCATACCTATCATGCATAAGTTTGAGTATTCAATTCTAGATTACATACATTTCATTACAAATTAGATTTAGTATTAGACATGTATGTTGCGGAGATCAATTCAAATTAAAGAAAGAAATAATACAAATATCTTATATATAACATTTTTCTATTAAAGTTCTAATTATAACAGGATTCTATAGGATTTTGAATTAGGATTATAATATAAATTATTTAAATATTAAAATGATAAATTACTATTATAACCTTAATAAGGAGATGTAATATTGTTCTATATATATATATATATATATTATGTAAATACTTTTTTATTATAAAATGCATTTTGGGTTTGGTCAAACTATAAGAAAATATGTAATACTTTTATGTGTATTAGATAATATTTTTCTATATATCAGATAATATTTTTGTATTATAGGATATATGACCCGAATTGGGTCGGGTAGGGTTGTAAAAAAACACGCGGATCCTCCCAGCACCGCCCGTGTGCTCTTCTCTCTCGTGCGTGATTCGTGCAACATGTAATACTTATATAGAAAAATATTACCTAATATACATAAAAATATTACATAATTTTTTATATCTGACTCGACCCATCCCGTCTCACGAAATAGGATCCATGAGACAATTTTATGCAAGACTCACTCGTCGGGTATACTTATACTGCTAAATGCTATTTTTGAATTGATATTTTGATTATTTCCCTTTATAATTTTACAGGCTCCCATGAATATTTATTTGTTCATTTAGGAAATAGTTTGCAATGTATATTTGAGGATTTAGTGTTTATAAATGATAATGATGCACCAAATATTGTTAGTGGGTGTAAATGAGTCAAAAAAGCTATTCATTCAATCACATTAATATTCAAGCAGACGAAACTTCTTTAATATATATTAAGTTTCTAAAATGTGTTGAATTTACAAGGGTTTAAAAGAGAAAAAAAATTTAAAAAAACCTAAAATATGATCCTTTTTACATTGTGGCTTTGCAATCAAGTTTTTTTGAGTTACAATGAGGATGAGAGACTCGAACCAAAGACTTTGCTCAAGGTGAGATATATATCTGTCGTTAGACTAAGCCAAATTTTTATAAGATAGGTAGAATTTTTTTTATAATATAGCATAAAAAAGAGTGGTATATATACGGAGACATGCACCCCACCAAACTCAAGTATACAAATGGAAAGAATGAGAATCCACTATTCTCAGTGGTTTCATAAAGAATGAGAATCCACTATTCTCAGTGGTTTCATATATGGAATAAGAATAGGAGTGGGGAGACAATACAAGAGCAGAATCTGGTATAAGCTAAGGTTATACACATCAATATACAAAGAACCACCCAAACATCATACTTACAATTCTAATATATATATCAACAATAAAGTTTCAATTGCAGAAGTAAACACGAATTTGAGTACCTTAACAGGCGGGCTGTTAGAATTTGATTGGCTATCGAGCAACCTCTGCGAAAAATAGACAAAGAAGAGAAGTGCCTTCACTGAAATTAGAGAAGCTGCACTTTTTTCAATAGCTGAAACTTAGTGTTTGAGTTTTCTTCCCAAGGTGATTTAATATAGTAGTGCAAGATGCTCCAATGATATGATGAGTAGTGAACAGTGATAAGCCACAGCTGTAATGGGAGAAAGAATATATCTAAACCATCTCTAGCAGTTTGATACAGCCAGAGGAATTGGCAGAAACCACCATGTTTGAATTTGGTCTCCAACAAACACTTGAAACGAACTGTCCATTGTCATCTTCAGTCTCCTTCCCAGTTATGGGATCAATGGAGCCGAATTTGTAGGAAGTAACTGGCATAGGCATAGATCTGTGATACGCAAACACCTGCAGACGAGATCAATAAGATGAGTCAACAAACCTTCAATAGAAATCCCATGATCCCTAACTGGCTCAGAAATCTCAACAAATTCATCATCAAGAACATCTAAACAGGGCCGTGGTTGTATATCACATTACTTCCAACTAATGACTTTTTTCTCAGTCAGGTCCAATAGAAGCAAAAACAGCAATGCACTATCTCCACACAAGAGTTATATCATATATAAGCAAAGCAAGAACCAGTTACGATCACATATGTCCCTGTTGAAAGATGGTATACATATCTATTTTTCTCATTCTTGCCAGTTGAATTTATTTTTCTCATTCTTCCCACTGAAAATAGTGGATTCTCATTCTTTCCAGTCATTATATATATATAATCACTAATGGTATTAATGTCTATTTTTCTCTACCCCCAAATAGGATAAGCGGGGGAGGTAATAACTATTCAGAACCGAAATAAGTAACACCATTATTAACTCAAGGCATTCGCAATTATGCCTATCTTAATCACACATCATTTTCCTCTCCAACTCCTTTTAGATGATTATAATAGTGTGAAAGATGTGAGTTAGGTGTGAGAACTACCTCATTTGTCTCTGAACCACACGTTATATATCCATCAGAAACTGATAGGCCAACAAAATTCTGCAAGAACAGGAACACAAAGTTAGGCAAAAAAGTTTTGAAACGTACTAGATCAAGAAAACCGTCCCTGGTTGAGGACAGCCACCAACTAACCTTCTCATTGGTATGCCCTCTAAGAGTTAAAATACAAGCATCTCTTGATACACAATTGGAACTCGTCTTCTTGAGATCCCAAATCTTCAGCGTGTTGTCTGTAGATGCAGTAACAAGTGTTCCTGCATCCAAGAATTTTGCATAGCTAACAGCTTTCTCATGGCCTGCCAATATGCACCAAGGTATTGAGACATTGCGAAGATCATAGCAATAGGTCTTATAATCAGCGGAGCTAAAGGCCAACAAATGAGTATTGTGTGATGAGAATTGCACGCAGCAAACATTTGCATTGTTCCTGATTGTGGTTAAACTGTTTTTCTGCAACAAAAAGAATGTATATATTAGTCGTACAAATCTGCTGCAACTACTCAGAAAAAATGTGGTAGAGCTCTGCAAAGAGTAAGCCAAGCAAGCTTCAGTCAAAAAGGAATCAGTCAACAGAACATTTCATGTGTTGTGCTTACAGGAGCAGATAGTTGAAGTTGTAAGCAAATTGTTAGGTAATGCAAAGGAATGAGTCGAATGACAATGCCAACATCTCCTTGTGTCAAAAATTAAACCTCATACAACTTTAAGAACATGATTAAAAGTGCATTATATAGCAATTATTGATTCATTACAAGATACATGAGAAACCAGAGAAGGAAAAGCATACATCATTGATGCTCCATAGTTTCACCAAACGATCATCACTGCCACTGGCTAGTTTCGTAGGATCTACACGAGAGAAATCAACAGACCAAGCTCTCTGACTATGCTCACTGAACTGTGAAAATCCTTGACCGGTTGTCGCATCCCATAACTATAACCATTTAGGGTTAAGTTATGTCAGAAACTCAGAGATAAGGTACTAAATGAACAAAAACATTAAGAATTCACAGCAACACGAGATATTCAGAAGGATACCAGGTAACAAATCAAGTGACATGTTGCAATTAGAAATAAATTAAAAATTAGAAAGGATATGTAAATGCCACAATATTGTGAGCCTGTACTATAAAAAGGCAAAATGTCTTTAGGTCTTTATACTTTTACCATTTGTTACGGAAGGTCCGGTACAATCTTTTAATCTTTTGGTTTTAGTAGGTCCCTGTGCTTCTATTTCTGTTCAGTAGATCATCTCACCCAGTCTTAATGTTGCCATCAAATATTAAATATGTCACCATTCTTCAATATTATTTTAGCTGCATTGCAACATAACATGGAAATTTATCTAGTCTCTAATAATATTTGTCACTTTTTCTAGTGAAGTATGACTCTAAAACCTTGCCATGTAAAGCAATGGCATTTTGTATCACTCATAAATAAGCATGAAAATTATTTTAAATTACCATATGGAATCCGAGGTGGAATTTGCTTACTTGTAATATTTGACAACAACGTTGCTGAATTCTGAGAACCCATTAAAGAACTGGACCAGATGAAATATAGAAATATCGGGATTTAATGAAGTAAAAATGGCTTACCTATACTATTTGACTACAAAGCTAATGAATCCGACAAGCCCATTAAAGGACTGGACGAGATGAAATAAGAAATATAGGGGACCTATTGAAACAAAAATAGTACAGGACCTATCAAAACAAAAATAAACACAGGACCTACTAAAACAAATGATAAAAGTACAGAGACCTAAAGATGTGTGTTTTGCCTAATAAATATAAATGTACGCCAAACATATATACAGATGTAAATTAGAAATAATCCTCACTCTCACTAGCATATGGGCAAAGAAGAGTGCAACAATATTCAGGACTTAGATACTCTTGCTCATGCTCTAGGTCAAGACATTGAACAAACAGAACAAAAGTTGACATTTCGAGTTAAGTCACATCAACAAGACCAAGCAATTTTGCTAACTTTACCTACTAAATGGTTCATCTAGGAGTAAAGAACACAGACCTTAATTATGCCATCATAATCAGTCGAAGCAAGGAAGTTCCTCATATAGCTATTCCAGCAAATGCAACTTAGCTTTGATTTATTTGACATCTCAACAGCTGGATAATGAATATCAACAGAGTCATTAAAGAGAGCTTGAAATTCGAAAATTTTTATCTTCTTCGACACCCCTCCTGAAGCTAAATAGTCTCCATCCCGGTCAAAACTCAAAGAGCATATCACATTTGCTGAATTACTAAATTCTCCATTCCGCAATACCCCACGTACTTTAAATTTACTATAGCGAGCATATTTGCACAAACCATCAAAGAAGCTCCCTAAACGATCTTCAGGATTGTACTTCTCTTCCTTTCCCATGCTGCACCAATTTTGACGACTTTTCAATAGTTCTCCATCCCTATGGGTGGCAACATCGCTATCTGAAAGCTGATAGTTTGATCTCATGGAAAAGTACGCATTCTCAAGTTGCCTGATGTTTCTCATTAATCTCGTTTCTGTATCACTTATAGGGCTTGAAATTGCATCAGAACTTGCATTTCCACCTTGGGCATAGCTACTTCCACGTGCAATGTTAGACTCCTGGGGTAAGGAAGATGGAAACAGAGATCTTTTAGGCCTCCGTTTTCCAACCTCTTGAATATCAGCTTCTATGCACTGGATTTGTTCCATTAGATTGGATGCATTCTTTTGTTTTTGCTCTTGTACTGACGAAAGAAAATAAAACAACAAATCTGAGTCCTCATCTTCTTCATCAATAGACGACAATGACTCACCTCCAGATAACTCTTCAGGACCACTTAGAAATTGCAATATTTCTCTGCAATTCAGCATTAATCAAAACATCACTTGCTGAAACTGACATGTCTTACAAACCAATCAAAATTTACTTTTTATTTTAAGAAAGGAGAAAAAAAAAAAAAGAAGAAGATAGCGAATTGTGGAAATCTCACTACAGACTTCCTTATCCACAACACAATCTAAGGCGCACCTGCTTGTTGCACGTAATGAAGGTTCAGGATGAAGTAACCAAAGGCAAAGCCCAGCTTCCTTGGGATTCTCCGAAAGAAAACTAGGTGGAAGAATCCTATGACGTAAATCAAGCATGGCAGCGGCATGAGATCTTCCAGAATCAAATGAGCCAAGTAACTGACAGTACCATGGATATTAATGTCAAAAGCAAAAAATCTATATTAATGTCAATAGCTTATTGAGGAAAAAAGTGAGAAACGAAGAAATCAATACTTGTACTTGAGCTATTACTTGCATGCATAAAGGCATAAAGACATAATGGTTAACAGCATTTAAACATCATGGCATTCGCTCTAAGTCTTGGTGAAGAGCCAATCTACCAATTCCACTGTTACCTAATTTTCTTCCAGATAGGGTCACATGCATATATCAAAGTCTAGAAATCTCCAAATGAGATTAAGATCTTGAAAAATCTCCAGGAAAAGTTTTATAAAAGAAAAGGAAAAATAAAGTTCAATGTCCATCCAAATTTTAAATTACACTGTGAAAATAGAAAAGGAAGAGGCAAATAGTTTCAGTTCAAAATTTTATGGAAACAGGAGTGATATTAAACATGACTGGTCCTATGGAAAGATAAATATATAGATATAGATTTTTTATGTTTGCCTATTATAGAGTTCTTGATGGTAACCTCTGTATTTAGCCCGGAATCTTCAGAAGATCATACCAATGCACTGAGATATTTTCAACTTAATGGAACAATAATCAATCCTATGAAAGTATAACATGATTACTATTTTTGTTATCAGGTTCAACATTTTCTCTCATGCATCACAAGTTTGTTAAGGGTTTAGGACAGAAAGGAAAATCACTTAGATATAAGTCAATCACAAACCTCGAATAGAAGAACCCCCAGGCAATAGATGTTGGATGTGAAGGTACAGGCCTTCTCATTCAACTGCTCAGGACTGGTATACCACTTCACTTCCAACATAAAATTCACAGAGGCATGCAATGTTTGGGAGGAATTAGGCACATTATGACCAAACAATTTACTGTGGTTCTTAATTTCTGTTTTAGGATTGTGCTCGTCAGTGATATCATTGCTAGAATCCTTGGAAACATTTATGGATGCAGATCTAGCGCCAGATCTTGAGGGAAATTGTGGCCACCTTTGAATAAAGTTCGACTTTTCACCTAGTTTCTGCTTCTTCTCAGAGTGGTTGCCCAAAGGAAGCAAGCTTCGGTTTATTGACCTCTTTTCAGTTCGACTATGATTTGATTGGTAAACATCCTGATCCGTAAGATTTTCTGTGAGCCCGACATGCACAGAAGATCCTAGATAAGTGACCTGGTATGATCCTGACAACTTAAAGGAGGAAGGTCTCAAGTCCTGAAGAGAAACTCCATGTGAATGTGAAAAATCCACCAGATCCAGAACCTGTCTAAATATCCTTATTTTCTCAACTTTAGTTGCCTTCTTTCCGCCTGCTTCCAGCCATTCTCTTATACTTATTCCATCACTAGTACTTCTAGATCCAAGAGTACTCCATGGTTCAGAAACGCCATCTGAAATAGGTGAAACAGGCTTTGCAGTAAAACCTAATGGTGCAACAGAAGTTGTCAAACCAGCAATGCCAGACTTGGGATGATCCTGGTCCCCAGAATCAATACCAGATCCTCTGCAAGCATGGGTCTTGTGTATTACTCCTTTGTCTCTCAATGTACTTTTAATGAAATACTCTGAAAAACCAGATTTAGATATGATTTTTGTCCGAATGCCTCCAGAAGAATACAGAGTATCCCCTGCGGTACCCTGATCATCATTTCCCAACAAATTTTCCGGTATTGCATTATGATTGTAATTTTGTAGTGGTTGATTTTGATCTAGTAATCCAGGAAAGAAATTGTTCCCCCCATCCTCCCAGACACTTGAGGTTGCCTGGCCTTTTCCTTTGTATCCAGTTTGTCCATGGCTGATTCCTGATCCACCAGCTATCTGAAACAAATTCTGCCACTGGTTCCGCTTATTTTGCATTCGCTCTCTATTATTTGAATTACCAACTATACTCAACTTTTCCACATCATAATTTCTCAGAGTCAGCTCTTCAACCATGACCCCAGCATTATCCATACAGCGCGGACTGGCACTTGCATGTTCAGAAGAACCAATTCTGTCAATGTCTTTTGTATCCAAAGTAACAGAATATAGATTTTTTGACTTTTCAGAAAAATCATCAATACCAGGTGTAACCATTTCATTTGATTGCAGCATGTTGGAGCTGCCTGGTTTTACTGAGAACTTGTTCTCTTTATGCCGGATACATGTGCCATCAACAGGTTCAGCCAACTCATCAGCAATTGCTTCATCCATACTTAAATATTCTCTCAGCCAGCCAAATAATCTAAATTTTCACTGTACAAGTGGCATCATTAGGATATAAGACATATGCATTAAAAGGAATTTAAAGATAATTTCATAAAAGAAATGGAAATGATAACTGGTAGCTGGTAGCATAATAAAAGTATAAATATAATGTAAATCAACAAAGAGAGTTAGTTGGTCCTGTTATACTCTACATCCTAAAATCTGTAACAGCTAGTGCAACCCAAAGTTTTTAGCTGACGCAAAATCAAGCTATTCCAGGAATTTAAAGCTCACACAAGATGAATAGTTAATATCATCACATTCCTTTTCATATCTGATAAGTGTTGTCCTAAGGAGCAACTAGAAATGTATAATAAACCCCAAGAGATTAACACATGAAACTTGGAAGGAAGGATGATTAGAATTCCAATGCTAAGAACTACTAAGAGAATATACTAACAACAAGAACCTGCTAGATTCCACAAGCAGAATTTCAAAATTCATTAATATAAACAGAAAATCCAGAAGCAAGCAGAAATCCATGGACCATCTTAATGCATATTGATAGATGCCAGAAGAAACTAGCAACACCCTAGAGTACACGAAGGAGGAAAAGAGATTTCTCAAGGTTATTTCTAAAGGTTTATAAAACGAAACAGAGAGGGGTCTTGACAATCTTAGGAAAATCGGAGTATTTGGGCCATGGTGAAAGGACGAGAAGCTAGTATGCATACACATACACATACACATACACATGCACATAATACAGAACTGTATCATTATGATCTGTAATATAAAATTAAATCAAAAGAATCGATCTCTTTTGGAGTTTTAACTTCCCAATCAATTGGAGTGCTCCTTGCTTATGGTTATACTTACATTTTCATTTGTATTTAAAGTTAACAACCAACAAATACATAATGAGGATTCATTCATTTCTTTAAAAGACAAGCGGAAATTTAACTAGCAGCTAGTACACAGAAAACCGATGCAGCATTTGTAGATGCAACAGAGTGTACAACTACATTAGTGCATATTGGTAGGCAATAGTGGAGAATACAAACAAACCAACCAAAAAAAAAAGATCGAAATCTTGATAAAAGAAAGCAAAAGTTTAAAATCCGGCATCTAGTTGCCAATTTAGAACTAAAGGAAAGCAAATGCATCGTATCAAGAAAGCCTACTAATCTACTTTCTTCCACATCCACTAAAAATACTTCCGATTAAAAAAATATTACCAAGAAGAAAGAAATTTCAAAGAACAAGCTAACCACAACAAAATTCTGATGCAAATTCCCATTATGAAGCAAAACTAGCAATCAGAATCAGAGTAAAACAATCCACAAAGTTTCAAGTCATCAAATACAAAAATAAATTAAAAATAGAATCAGCAAATTTGAAAGCAAAAACAGAACAAAAATCGAAGGTGAAGTCAGACATTGAGTAGAAGCATACCTAATCAGAGCGAGGAAGGAGGCAATTATACGAGATAATGAACAGTGAAAAGGAGAAAGCAAAGCGAAAGGGGGAAAATTGAGAGCCACGAAATAAGAAAAGCCCTAATAGTAATGAAGAGATTTAGAGGTGGGATTTTGGAGATAGAAGAGGGGCAGAGATTTATGGTACTTACCTGAAATGGCAAAAATATCTATCAGGCCACACCCACACACCAATTTCAATTTCTTACATAAAATCATTTCATTCATAATATAATTAACCAGCTTCTATTATTTTTTTTATAATTCATGCTCTATATTATGCGTTATTCATTGTAATTTAATATGTCTCACAAAATTGTGAAATGTTCTCATAAAAATCATACTCTATTTATTTACTAATTTGTTAATCTCAATTTAAGATTGTCCAATTTAAATTAAATATTTGTTTAAACAATGGAGAAGTTTTAATGTTAGATTGGGTTTTAAGGTTGTCTAAATTACTTTTTTCTCATGTTTTATTTTATTATTATACTCAAAAAAAATTATTATTACAATAAGTTGATATTATTATTGTAATAGATATTACTATCGTTGATTGATATGCTTCTTGTTTTTTTTTTTTTTGAAATATGAATTTATGTTCAGAGTGTAACTAAAACCTTTTTACTAAATAAATATTAATAGATTATTTAGTTATTCTATAACTAAGAGAAAAATGGTGATAACGAAACTGCAATTGTTTTGTCTTTTTGTTAATAGTATTCTTTATTGAGAATTTGAGATGAGATGAGAGACAATGCCCAACAATTAAGAATGTGATTGGAAAAATCCCAGGTTAATTCACGTGGCTGTGTATGGGGCAAGAGCTGCTACTTGCTCATTCATTGGTGGGTTTATTGCCACGTCATTAAATGATGTTGGCATCAGCCGTCACTCACAATGCGGCTTTTAAATTTTATATATCAATTAGTTATCTTTACGGTTATTTTTGTTACAATTTACGTAATCAATTTCTCACAAATAATTATTGTAGATCTCGGCTCAAAACCTGTTTTTCATCGTTTTATGATACAATTTTGATTGGATAAGATAATAACAAAAAATTGAGACACTAAAAGAATGTGTATATAAAAATTAATTCATAACATTTTTTAATTGAGTTGGTTTCTTGTGTATTCAGATGTATGGATATAACAGCTTGACCCAGATCTACATTTTTTTCTTTTTCTTGAGTTGATCTTTATGTTGCATTGACTTTTTAAAATAGAAAAATTAAATATTATTTATACGGTAAAATTAAATTTTTGATTTGCTTAATACATATCACTTAATTTAACATTAAATATAACATAATATCATTAAATAATTATTTAATTGTCGAAATACATATTGCATTTGTATAGTATCATAAATAAATCTTTAATTTATTATTTTGAAAAGAATATATATTAATATGCCTATTATATTATAATTCAACCCAACCCATCATATTTATTTATATTTTTTTCTCTAAAATTTTAAATTTAACAAATTTCAAATATATATAAATAATTTCTATTATTGAAGTCTATCATATGTTATTTAGATAAATATATTAACATTTATATATTATTTAGTAATGTTTATTAGCAACATAAAATTTGAAATCATTAATTTACCACATTTAATGTAAAAATAATGTGGGCTTGTCAAGTGTTCCTAATGGTCTTAATTTTATATATATAAAGATTAGTATAACTTTATCTACAAATATCATAATATTTATGTAATACTTTAACTTAAAAAAAAAAAAATTCGCAACAAATTGTGGTACTACATATATATTTTTATGTGATATTATTTGTACATTTATATTTACATAATATAATAACATAACAATTGATAAAAATAGTAAAAAGTGTTTTCTTGCCCAAATTAAGTTACTAAAAATATAAAGTTTATTTTTAAAAAAAATTGAAGGAACTAGCTATATAGCTTATAGGGATTGGAGGAGGGGTAGGTTGTGAATTAAGTTTTTCTCCAAAAAATTTAAAGTTCAATAACTACTTCTTTTTAAATCGATTTTTAACATATAATATATCAAACTGGTCTTTTTTAATGATCTTTAATTGATATTCATATTATGTTGGTCCCAAGTGGCACAGAGGTTCAGAGGTGGTGAATGAACCTCTATCGATTTTTCAAATTTTACAAACTTTGTATCCTACAACAGAATATAGTACAAAATGCAATACAACTTAGGCTAGAATGCAGCTTACTGTACCAAAGTTTTTTACACAACGGAAACTTAAACTTTTGATAGAATTTCTTTTGAAAACCTTTTCTGAAATATGAGTTTTAGCAAAGCTTAGAATACAGCATGATGAGATATATAATGCAGCAAGATATATCAACATAAATGTTAAAACAGAAAGGTAAACACACAAAGGTTTATAGTGGTTTGAAGGTGGTGTAATTCTTCTACGTCCACTCTACTCCTTCTCTGAGGAGGAACTTCATTAAGCAAGTTTGATTTATAGGATTCGACCTTACAAACTGTCAATCTAACAAGTTGCACCTACTTAAATTCAGCTTCCACACAAGTTGCTTGAACCCTAAAGACTGACCCACACAGGATTCTAAAACTCACACAGAGTTATTGTCTTTTCTCCTAAGGCTAAACACTCAGGAAAAATCAGAATTCTATCAACTGAGGACACCTAACACAACCTACGTACATAACACAAAGGTTAAAATATATGGTGTTCTTCAATTGATGCTTGAAACAGCCTTGATAGATCTTGAACTCGGATGCTTTTATGGCTTGACTGCTTTTCTTAAAGGTTGAATGACTGAAAACTTTTAGAGTTGAATATTTGAGAGTTTGAGAGCTTGTTCTTGTTTGAGTATGAGAGATCAGTTTTTTAGTAGTAGCTTCAGTCAATTCTTCATCTATTTATAAATGAAGAAATATGGTCGTGGAAGAGAGACATACTTCTTTGAATTTGAATCCTCTTCAACGCATTAATTGTCTCTAAAGGATTGCATTTAATTTTCTTTTTCTTGCACTCTAAGTTATTTAATGTGCTTGTACTAGGTTGAAGTCTTGTCGTAGTCTATTAGGCCCCGTGTCAACTGGTTACTGGCTCTCGGTACTGTTTTCATCAGTTTGTCTCTATTGGCTAGTTGAGACTTGATTGATCCACGCACTTCAATTGATCTTTCTTATACTGCATTGATGTGTATGTTTGTCAATTCATTCTTCCTGTCTTTCTTGATTTAGAATGCAATACTTGCTTTCTGCAACCTTTGCTTTGTGCAGTAATGCAGCTTTCTGTTACTTTGTTGTATTCGTTCTGCTTTCTGTGATACTGCATTATTCTGCTACAGTATCAAAATATTGAATTCATCTGCCACATTCAGTAACGACCTTCTTTGTTGCTTACAGTATCTCTTTGATCAACCGTCTATTGAATTGCGAAATCTTCTATTCTTCAACTTGTCTTCTTCACACAAAAATTAATCTAAATTTTACTTAAACATTGTGAAAAAATGGGGTATTCTACTTTCCTATTACAAAGCCGTTTTATCTCACCAAAATCTAAACATAAATTTCCTAACAATATATATATATATATAAAAATAAAAACTTTAAAATTTATATTTTATGAGTTTGAACATTTGTGTGATATATAAAAAAAAATTGAGTGAGTTTGAATGTTGCAAAAGGGAGACAATACAACGGAACAAAATTTATAATTAATTGATTTGATATATTACATCAAATAATGTTTTAGAAAATTGAACAAATAGAATTCTTTTTTTTTAAATTCAATATATTTTACGTAAATATGAATTTTCAGTTTATTCTAAATGTTTTGAAATAGTAATTATATTCTAAATAAAAATAAAATTTAGACATGAAAAAAGTTCAAATAATAAATTTTAATTTCTAATACATTATACTACATCCGATTCAAAACAGGTGTCATTCTGGAAGTCAAAATTTATTTCAATTTTAAATATCGTTTTACTTATTTTGTCATTTTTTCCAAGTTTACCCTCCATCTCTATCACTTTAAAAGATTTCTTGATTTTGAACTTAATTATATATTTAATCTCTTTAGAATTTATATACACAAGATTCAACAATCTTTTTTTATCTCAATTTTCTCTTCTTCTTTTTTTCTTTTATACTATTTTATCTCATGAAATAATTAAGAATGAGAGAATTAAAAAGTCATATTGTCTAAGGGCATATTTAAGTTCCTTAATTCATAACAAATCAAGGAACATAAAAATTGGAGGAAATATGATAGTAAAATATTATTATATTAAATAATACGTCATTTAATTTCTACTGCAAACAACAACCCTCCCAAAATAGTGAAGAATGATTGTTTAAATTTTTGTATCTTTACGTTTGTTTGTTTTTTTAATTTCTTTTTTATAAATTCTAGCATTAAAGAAAGTTGTGTTTTCTTTCTTCTTCTTTTTTATTTATTTTCTTTTTAAATTTCCATGTAGATTGATGACATGAATGATGATTGAATTCATTTATGCATTTTGGACTCCACATTTACAATTGAAGCCCGAAAAATGCGAACACATCTTAATTGATACATATATTAAATTGAGAGTTTATAATATTACACTTAAAAGTTCATGTTGCAATTGAAATAGAACCCCAAGTTCGTGATTTTTCGTATAGTTAACTCTATTCAAGAGTGATTAGGGCCACTCTGTGGGCTTCAATAATTGGCAGTCTTAAATGGGCCACAGAGTTGAAAGCCAGGGCCCAAGTTGTGTTCATGTAAACTTCAAATATTTAATAAAAACACTACTACCACTATTACTAGCACTAGCAGTGCACCTGTGCGATGTACGAGATTAAATATAAGAAATGTATATAATATTATCAGTATATTTAAATTATTTTAATTTATATTTAGAGTCAATAGTACGTTTCAAGACACAATTAATCAAACAAAATAAATGGATTGTGAAATTAAAGTAATTGATCAATTGTAAAATACAAAAAACGACGAATTTAAATGTCCACATTGTAGTTTACAAATTGTGAAATATTTCATAGTAAACTACATTGGTTACTCTATTGTTTTGTCCACCCTCCCTATCGTATATCAAAATCTTGAGTCACTTTCGATTGATGACTCTGGAGACTGCGACATATAACTATTCATGACTGAACATTTTTTTCCTAAGATACAACCCAACTTAGAGACTGGTTTGACTCTTTTAGATTGAGATTGGATGCACCACTCAACATTCATATGTGCGCCGCATCTTAATAAAAGTTTATGGGAAAACGAATCTAGTATAAAGTGAAACTCCACTCTTCACAATTATTCTTCTCAAATCCCAATGTCTCTATATTAGATACCCTTCATTATCAATGTCCATCGTGTTAGCAAATTTTTTTGGTAAGAGACCACCGAAAATTATATGTGCATAACAATTTTTTTGGAGAACAAATCTATTATGTAGTTGAACTCCACTCTTCATAATTGTTCTTCCCAAATTCCAACGTCTATATATCAGATACCCTTTATCATCAATGTCCATTATGTCAACAAATTTTTTTGGAGAATTCTTCATAAAGAGACCGCATCGTCGGTGCATCATGTAATCACATACTACATAATATTTAAGATCGATTTTCTCATTTATGTCGTTTCCAATAGGATACTTGTCATCTCTCGGTAGAAAAAGAAGAATGTGTGCATAAGGTATGAGAGTTCTTTTTTAAGGCATGTCGTTGTATATAGTAATCACGTATTGCAGTAGGATCGATTTCCTAACCTAAAATCTTAACTAAAATAATTTAGTTTATATCGTTGTTAGTAGTGTACTTGTCATCTCTATAGGAAAAGAAGAATGTGGCCTCTCTTCTGGAACTCAATAGTAGAAAAAAAGAAGAATGTGCGCATGAGATAGATATCTCTTCTCGAATTCAATTGTATATATAGTTGTAGGGCCCGGCTATCCGCACCCCCATACTTACTAAACACACCCCAACTCAAGTGTTACTGTTCACAAGTGATGTGAACAGTAACACTTGAGTTGGGGTGTGTTTAGTAGTTCTTGGGGTGCGGATAGCCGCACCCATAGTTGTATTGTAGAAAACTTACAAACAATATTATAAGTGAAATTATAAGATACTTTATAAAAGAATTTTTGATAATAATTCACTACAACAATTATAAATAAAGTATGTTGGGTCCCAAGCGGTGTCCGAGGTTCAGAGGGGGGTGAATGAACCTTAGTCGATTTTGAAAATCTATTAAAACTTACTGTTCTGCAAATTACTTGAACTTGCAGCACCAGTCAGTTACTGCTTACAGCACTAGGGTGCAGTGCTGCACGCTGTAACTTGAGTTTTATACGCAGCGGAAAAATAAAGTTTTTAAGACACAAGACTGGCTGGTTTTCTCAAATATGATCCTTTTCAAAATGTTTTATGCATATGACAGAGATATATGAAGGATAAAACACAGATAAGAAAGCAATAAAACACTTATGGCTTATAGTGGTTCGAAGGTGGTGTAAGCTTTCTACGTCCACTCTACTACTACCTCGAGCAGGAACTTTGTTAAGCAAGATTGAATTACAGGACACTCCCTAACAATCTATCAACTTACAAAACTAACCACCTACTAGAGTCTAGCGTCCACACAGCAACTGCAAACTCTAAAGGCTAACCCACACAGGGTTCCACACTCCCACACAGGGAAGTTGTCTAACTCTTAGACAACTATACAAACAACAAGGATCTCTCATATCAACTATTCGACACCTAAAACAACCTAAGCACACAGCAACAAGGTTAAGAAGTATATAGATTTGTTCTTCAACTGGTGCGATGAAGTGAGCTTCTGAATCCTTCAAAGGATCTTTCAGCTTTGAACTTGCTCCACTTCACAGAGGTTGAGTGACTGAAACTGAACGTATAACTTGAATGCTTGAGAGTTTTTGTGCAAAATGATTTCGATTCAGATCTTGTAGTTTCAGTTAGTAGCTTCAGTTTTACTCATCCTCTATTTATACTTGTAGAGAAGATATCTGTTGAAGGAGATATCTCCCATTTTGAATTTTTAGATTAGCTGATCAAAGGCATGGCTCGCATTTAATGCAACTTGACTTATCTTTTCGGAGCATTTAATGCGATGGTTGCGGTTCGCAGCTTTCTGCGACGCGTCAGTCTACGTGGCGTCTTGGCATTGGCTCCGTATCTGCAACTTTGATCTTCTCTAGAACGGCTCTAATTATTCTTGTTTGAATCTTCGTTCCTCGTACTGCATTTATTCTTTCTCGGATTTCAGGATACTTATTCTGTTTGTCATTGACGTTGTTTGATAGCTTGAGCAGGAGCTTAGCGCTGTATTCTAGGTCTGTTTGCAGCTGTTTGTGCTTTGTATTGCTGTTGTAACTTGGACCTTCTTGCAATGTCTTCGTACAGTACTGCTATAATCTTTCTTGCAGTACTCCTGTATCTTCTTCTTGCAGCGATGTTGCATGACATTCTTACTTACTTTGCTGCAATGTTGTAACTGCCTTCTTGCAGTGTTGCTGTATATGCTTTCTTGCAGCAACATCATTCTGAAATCTTCGATACAACATTATATGCATGTGTACCTCCATCTTTCTGCTTCCATAACTAGACTCAATCCTAGTCTATGTTTTCACTTTAAGCATTGTGAGAAAAATGGGGTACTAAAACTTCCTATTACATCCTTGGTTTGTCTCATCAAAATCTAAACATTGAAATCTCAACAAAGTATTTACCTTCAATAACATTACCGAAAGAATTCTTATGATTTAAATCTCTTATTTTTAAAATGACTATACTAATGAGAGGATTGATTCAATATTTATTAAATCGATGAATTTTGTTGAGAATTAAAAAAAAATTGAAACAAAAAATAGAGAATATGAATGAGAAATTTTTTATTTTGGAGAATTTCTTGAGGATCAAATTAAATATTTATTTAATGAATGAATATTGTTAAGGTTTAATAATACTATTGTTATTTTATTTTAGGTACTTGATTGAAACGTTACAACGAATGACCAAAACATAAATTTTAGAAACTTTTAATTTTTGAGGATTTCTTAAGAGTTGATTTTATATTTTTAATATTCAAGAATTTGTTGAGAATTTATTTAGAATAAATAAATTTTAAAAATAATTTTATCAAATATACTCTAACAAATCATTTAATACATTATTATTAGTTTTCAGCGAATTTTAAAAATAAAATTTGATGTTATGTGATTTTTGTAAATTCATAGCATATAAAGTTTTTGAAGATTAATACTAATAATTGACAATACAATTAATCAAACTGAACCTACAATTTCTAAAGTACTTCCTTATATCACCATTTGTTGTTGAATTACTCTAACTGTGATTATCTCCACAAATTGTGATTACTTTAATTGGATTTGCTAACTTTTGCAGGATTTTAGGAAATATCTAAATTCCTTAACTTTTTTGCATTTTAAAGAAATGTCTAACAAAATAAAAAAATGACCCATATATAGTTGAACTGACATACTTTTTTTAAATTACAATAAAATAAAATAAACAGAAGTCAAATATGGAATATACTCTTATTGTATAAATGATACAAAATTATCTTAGTTTTATTGGATATATAGTTCTCTTAATTAATAAGATCAATCATGCAACTTGATATAGTGCCTCCAAAATTTTCAAATATTTTATTTTATTTATTTTTAACCAAAGTCATGTTAAATCACTTTCATCAACTTTTAATGTAATTATAAAAAGACATCTTATATATGTAATATAATTCTTTGTATATATTTTTATTAAATTATTGTTAATATATATTTTATAGATTAAGATTTAATTTGAATTATGGCGACACCAAACTTAAAATATTGATATCTATAGAAATATCAATATTTTAAAATTATGAAATATCAATGGATATAACATATATCGAATGTTAATATCAATAATATTTGAGTAAATATATTACACCATACGACTTTGGAGAACCTTTTGAAAGCTTGACCCAAACATTTTTCATCTTGGTATTGAGTAGCTACAATAGTTTGTTTGCATGAAGGCTGCATTAATAGTCTCTCATCTCATAGAATTCTATGATAATTTATTTTCATTTTCAGAACTCTACTACTGTCTCCATTTTGTTTTTACCTCATCGAATTTTGTGGTAACTTATTTTCATATTCAAAACTCTACAATTATCTTCATTGTCTTATCTTCTTTACATATATTGATACAAAATTTCTTAATGACTCTAGTTTGGAATATGATTGGAGATATTGATACTACTAAAAGACTCTAGAGCCTTCCTATGCGATGTGTTAGAGCTTACGATGTTCCTGCATTCAGAAGTCGAACGGATCTATATAGTTTTGATTGTGTCTATGCAATTCTCTTACAAAGTAACAGTGAGTTGTAGCTTCCCAACATATAAATAATGATTATTAAAAAATAATTAATATAATATAATTACATTTAATAAAATTATTTATAATATAATTACATTTAATTAAAATTATTTATTATTATTTAAACTGTATAGCTCCGTTCGACTTCCGAATGCAGGAACATCGTAAGCTCTAACACATCGCACACGAAGACTCCAGAGTCTTTTAGTAGTATCAATATATCCAATCATACTCCAAACTGGAGCCATTAGGATATTTTATGAAGACTTGCTCAATCAGATGAAGAACAAAATTTTGTGTGAGATTTACTTTGTAGAAGCAGATGAAGAACTCAGAAAATATGCATGAGATTTATTGCAGAACGTGTATGTGAACGTGTAGAGATTATGATATAAAATCATTATTTGATAAGTGGAAAAATATTTAAATTATGTGTAAACGTGTAAATTTGATAAGGTGAAACTGCGTGGAAAAAAAAGAAAAAAAAGTGGGAACGGTTATTCCACATAACATGGAAATCTAAACTAAATAGATTAATATATATATAGAGTGTTGATCAGGCACGCACCTGAAGAATGCGCACCGTGCGCACTTCTTTAAGATTTCTTTTTTTTTTTTTAATTTTTAATATATCATATTATTTATGATATATATTAAAAATATATTCTTTTTTTAACATATTAAAAATATATTCTTTTTTTAACACTCTATATATATATATATCATTAATAAGTACGTGAAACATATCACATCACAGTATTTACAAAACAAAAGTAAATCATATGAGATTACAAAAATTTTAAAAATAAAATAACAATAAAACAATGTATACTTACTTTTGAAATTGACCACCCTACCAAATTGAAGAATTAGGATTTTAGGCTCCCTGTTTTCCAATTCTATATTTGGAAATATTGTATCTATACAATTCTCCCACAAAGTAACAGTGAGTTGTAGTTTCCTAATATACGTGAAATAATTATTAAAAAAACAATTAATATAAGGGTTAATTACATAAAAAACATGAACTTAAGATCATATTTCAATTGCAACATGAACTTTGAACGTTAATATCATAAACACTCAATTTATAATTTGTACATGATTGGGTTTTTTGGGCTTCAATTGCTGACGTGGAGCCCAAAATTTTCCCTGAAGTTCAATCATCAACCAAGTCATCATCTCATGTGGAATTAAAAAAAACAAATGAAAACAAAAAAATAAAATAACAAAGAAAAAAAAATTAAACGTCTTCCCTGGTGGTTGTCTTTCTCTTCCCCCTCCCCTATCCTCTCTCGTCTTAGTTCTCAGTGTCTCCTTCTTTGATTCTTCCCCCTCCACTCTCACTCTAGCTGCTGAATTTTCCAAGTCCCTTATTATCATCATCTACCCTTCCATATTCAACAGCGGCGTTGAGGAGGTTAGGAAAGGCACTGGCGAGTTCGACCTTGTTATACTTCTTCGGACACAGCAGGCTTGGGCTTTTGCATCCCCGACCACCACCTTGACGTTGTGGATGCGATCAAATTTTGTGGGTTTCTGATGGGCATTGGGATTATTTGATGTGGGGTTGCGCTCGTCAGTTTTGATGGTGGAATCAAAGATGAAATATGCAATCCTTCAAATCTGTTGGTGGAATCATCAAAGGATTCCTCGAAGGCCAACAACAAATTGAAATTCGTTTGATTTTGGAAGTCGAGACCGGAGAGAGAGAGAGAGGGAAGGGAAAAAGGCAGCGACAGGGAAGGGGACGGCTGGGGAAAATGATTTTTTTTTTCTTTTCATTTTCATTTTTTAAAATTCCATGTGAGATGATGACTGGATTGATAATTATATTTCAATTTTACATTTTGGGCTCAACATCAGTAATTAGAGCTCGAAAAATGCCTTGAATTGTTACATGTTATACATTGAGTGTTTATGATGTTAATGTTAAAAGTTTATGTTGCAATTGAAATATGACACAAAGTTCATGTTTTTTTATGTAATTAATCCTTAATATAATATAGTTACATTTCATAAAATTACATCTAAATTAAATAAACATACCGCAAATCCTCAATTATAATTTCCATCAATCTCTTGCCACTTTCAGTCTTTCTCGGTGGATCAAATGCAACAATTTTTCCCACTAAATCTGCATTAATGTTGGTAAAAATATATTATTAAATAATAATCATTAACAACAATAAATTTAAAAATAAAATAAATTCATAAAAAATAATGTAATCCTTACCAAATAGAATAGTTTGTTCAGTGGCTTTCATGGTAATAATCTGGTCAAATGGTTTAAAAATGTACAGATTATTAAGAAAGTCATCGTCTTGATATTCCTCAAGATGTGTTTTTTCATAAAATTGGAACTTCAACTTTGATTCAGATGTTCTCAAGGTGGAGTCATACTTTGAAACAATAAAGTTAGAAAGTACATACGTTTTTCCTTCTCTAACCTTACCGCGAATCTTTTCAAAGTGAGGTTTTCGAGCAACTTCATGGATTGTATCACCCTAAAATTTATGTGGAAAAAAATGAAATTAGAGATTACATTCCACTATAATATACATAATAAATAGATATTTTTAAATAAAAAATCATTTTATCTCTGAAAACACAATCAAAACTATATAGCTCCGTTGTACTTCCGAATGCATAAACATCGTAAGCCCTAACACATCGCACATGAAGACTCCACAGTCATCTAGTAGTACAATATCTCGAATCATATTCCAAACGAGCGTTATTGAGAACTATCAAGAAGATCTGCTCAATCAAATGAAAAACTCAGATTATGTGTGGGATCTGTGCTTAGATTATTAAAGAAATAAAAATATAGAGTGGAAAAACTTATTTGAGAAATTATATATGAATGTGTTTGGAACGTGTAAAACTGCTCTCATTCCATAACTGTTTTTTAAACAAAAATGTAAAAAAATAAAAAAGAGTCTTTTTCAATCTTATCTATCTAATCCGTCTGTATAAAAATACAAAAATTATATATGAACGTGTTTGGAACGTATAAAACTGCTCTCATTCCATAACTGTTTTTTAAACAAAAATGTAAAAAAAAATAAAAAAGAATCTTTTTCAATCTAATCTATCTAATCTGTCTATATAAAAATACAGAGTGGAAAAACTTATTTGAGAAATTATATATACACGTGTATGTGAACGTGTAAAACTTCTTTTTTATTTTCAATCTTATCTATCTAATCCGTCTATATAAAAATACAGAGTGGAAAAACTGCTCTCGCTTCTTTTTTATTTTTTGCTCTCGCTTATTTTTTATTTTTTGGCCAGACAGTTATTTGTCTAGATACATTTTAAAAAATAATAATAATAAAAGTCATTCCATAACTGTTTTTTAAACAAAAATTTTAAAAAAATAAAAAAGAATCTTTTTCAGTCTTATCTATCTATTCCGTCTATATAAAAATACAGAGTGGAAAAAAATAATAATAATAAAAGTCATTTCGTAACTGTTTTTTAAACAAAAATCTAAAAAAAAAAAAAATTCTTTTTCAATCTTATCTATCTAATCTGTCTATATTAAAAATACAAAAATTATATATGAACGTGTTTGGAACGTGTAAAACTGCTCTCATTTCATAATTATTTTTTAAACAAAAATGTAAAAAAAATAAAAAAGAATTTTTTTCAATCTAATCTATCTAACGTGTATGTAAACGTGTAAAACTGCTCTCGCTTCTTTTTTATTATCAATCTTTTCTATATAATCCGTCTATATAAAAATATAGAGTGGAAAAACTGGTCTGGCTTCTTTTTTATTTTTTACTCTCGCTTCTTTTTTAATTTTTTGGCCAGACAGTTATTTGTCTAGATACATTTTAAAAAATAATAATAATAAAAGTCATTCCATAACTGTTTTTTAAATAAAAAATTTAAAAAAATAAAAAAGAATCTTTTTCAATCTTATCTATCTATTCCGTCTATATAAAAATACAAAGTGGAAAAAAATAATAATAATAAAAGTCATTTCGTAACTGTTTTTTAAACAAAAATCTAAAAAAATAAAAAAAGATTCTTTTTCAATCTTAACTATCTAATCCGTCTATATAAAAATACAGAGTGGAAAAACTGCTCTAACTTTTTTTTTTTTGCTAGACAGTTATTTATATGAATGATTAAATTATCTTTTTCAATCTTATTTATCTAATCCGTCTTTATTAAAATACAGAGTGGAGAAACTACTCTTGCGTCATTTTTTTTGGCCAAGAAGTTATTTGTTTGAATGATTAAATTACCAAATTACATTTAGTTCTTAATAGAATTACAATTTTGTCTGACTGACTTCTGTTATTATATATATATATATATATATATATATATATATATTATTATTAGTGAAATAAAAATAAAAATAAAAAAACTCTACACAACTTACTCATTGAACATGGCTTTTTTACATGAATTTTATTTTTGCTTTACACGCCACATTGCAGAAATTTGCGACATATAATTCCCACACTGTCTTTTCACCTTCCCTACAAATTACAATACCGCAATTCTCTAAAAGCTAACAGATTAATTTTTTTCCCCTTAACTGTTCATCGAATTTCATATATATGACAGAAGCAGAAGATGAAGTACAAAGTTTGAGTAGCAACTAATGCTCGAAGATAACAATTACAAAAAATAATAATAAAACGAAATGGTCTAGTCCTTCTTCTACAATTTTATTTGTTTATTTATTTATTTTTGAATGAAAGGGATGAACGGCCACATGAAATGTACATATCTAACTAGCTTAGCAATGGTCTCTTCAAAAAAAATTTTTGTCATTAACCAAATTTAGATTTCATCAACATGAACCAACACATTAAAATTTCAACCAAGTTTTTGTTAAATTTACTCCATCTAAACTATCAATTCCATAAAATAAAAACACACACACACACATATATATAGCAAAAACCAACAAGAAATCACCATAGAACTATGCAACTTGCGAGTAGTAAGTAATCTAAGAATAACTATCAATTAATTCAAATAGATCCATTATTGTAAAACAAAAGGAATTAAAAAAAAACAAGAACTTCATCGTCCCTTTACCAGCATTACCTATCCAGTGATCATTGTCCCAGCTCCTTGATCGGTAAGAATCTCGAGAAGCAAAGAATGCTTCAATCGCCCGTCTATAATACTAGTCGTACGAACCCCTTGTGCTAAAGACCTCACACAGCAATTCACCTTAGGGATCATCCCACCAGCAATCTTACCATCCTCAATCATCTTCTTCACCCCTTTAATATCAATCTCCTTCACCAAACTCCCTGGATCATCCCGGTTTTCAAGAATCCCCGCCACATCTGTCAACAATATCAGCTTCTCCGCCCCCAATGCCGCCGCCAGCTCACCAGCCGCTGTGTCTGCATTGATGTTATAAGACTGTCCTGTCGAGTCAGCAGCCACTGAGGCTATCACGGGGAGATGATTGTTATCAATAAGAGGCCGGATTATCGTGGGGTCCACATTAGCAATTTCGCCTACGAACCCTAGCTGTGATGAGTTTGGAGAGGGCCGAGCCGTCAGAAGCCGGCCATCAATACCGGATAACCCTACTGCAGTACCACCGGCTTTATTGATCAGAGAAACGAGCTGTTTGTTAACTTTACCAACTAGCACCATCGACACGATTTCCATGGTCGATGCATCTGTGACACGGAGTCCGTTCAGAAAATTCGGCTCAATATTCAGTTTTCCGAGCCATTGGTTGATCTCGGGCCCACCTCCGTGAACAAACACAATACGAAGACCGACACAGGAAAGTAGTACAATATCAGCAATTACAGATGCCTGAAGGGCCTCGGATTTCATTGCTGCCCCCCCATATTTTACAACAATCGTCTTGCCACGGAACTTTTGGATAAAGGGTAATGCCTCAGATAAAATCTTGACTCGGGTCTGAGCTGAGGTGGAATCTTTAGCAGTCTCGACGAGGGGTGTTGTTGTTAACTCTAAACATGATTTCAGGCAAGGGTTTCTACTATTTCGCTTGAATTTGATTGGGACCGTGTTTTGGAAAGACAGAGTAAAATCACTCGATTTGTCAAAGAATGAGAATGCAGATTTCACAGGGTGGATTTTAGCTGCTAACATAGTTCTTCACAAAGTAGACAAATAACCTGGTATTGTATTGCAAATATAGATGGGTCAAAAGTAAATAGTTGAAATTGAATCTTTTTTCTCCTATTTACAACCTCATAACATTCTATACTCACACAAGAAAGCAAATTTTGCACACATTTCTCTTCAATTCTTTTTTCTCTCAACTATTTAAAGCAGCACAATACAAGTTAAATTCAACAATTAAGAAAAAAGCCCATAAACGCAAGTTAATTGCACCCCAAAATCACTGATTCATACCTCCAAAACTCAAGACAATTATCTTCAAATTTAAAATGTAAAACCACAAATCATCCAATCCATAAGCCGAAGATACCCAATTAAATCGATGAACAGGAGAGTGAAATGCAAATTTGCTCAAAACCATTCATTAATTAAACATTCAAATGCAAATGATTAACGGTAACTTTCAACAAAATCTAGAGAGAGAAAGAGAATTACCTGAAGAAAAGTGTGTAGCTCTTTTACAGCTTTCTGAACATGAGAGTTTGTGGCTTATTTACCATTAGAAACATTTAAACACGATTTCTCCAGCCCAATGGGCCTGTCCAAACTATTATTGGGCCTATACAAATAAACACGATTTCTCCAGCCCAATGGGCCTGTCCAAACTATTATTGGGCCTATACAAATAAACTGATTGTTAAATTTTGTGGACTCAATTAGTTGTATAGATTTTATAAAAACTGTTCAACTTAATGCCCTTTGGTGTTATTTTGAGATAATATCATAATATATAATATTTTCTAAAAATACTTATAAATTATTATTTGAATTAAATAATTATATATCTAACTATCTACAACAAATACCAATAGAGAAGGCATTTAAACAAAACGTGTCCGACTAAAAATCTATATCTTTAATAAAAATAGCAATTTAGGGTTTTCCCGAACAAAACTGAGTTGTTATTGTGAGAAAGGTTTTTTTGACGTTTATTTAATGCTTTGTTTTTTATCATTTCAATAAAAATGAGATAAATTTCAGAAAAAAAAAAAATAGAAAAGAAGAGTCAACAGATTTTCATTGCTTCACGTGTCATATAGAAAATTTGTAACAATGGTAATTGAACTATTTCATTCATTCTAATTAAGTGAAATAGTTGATTATTCATATTATTTACTGGAAACTTCTCTAGAATCCAATTTTTTTTTTCTATTGTTTGTATATCATGTTACTTAATTCTTTATGTATCTTTTTTTTTGTTGGAAAATCTCTATTTTTTCTTCATTTTATAATTTTATATAGATTTGAAAAATCAATGCATCTTCTCTTCATTTGTTAGCTTTATATAAAATATAAAATAACTTCTAGAGTAAGAACGATCTTTTATATATATATTTTTAATTATAAAATAACTTATCGAATAAAATTTACTATTTTATTTTAATTTTTTTTTTTTTATTGATAAGATACTATTTTATTTTAATTTTTTTTATTTTATTGATAAGATACTTTTAGAAAGAGAAAATGACATTCTGACAAACTTTCCTAAAAGTATTTTTCATTACTTATACTAGGTAATATTTTCCATCATTATTATTCATTTCTTATCTATAGTTTTAATAAAAATATATTTAAAAAAATTTAAAAATATATAATAAAATAAAGGCGGGCCAACCGACTAGCCCGCAGGCCAAATCCACTTAGGCCCACTTTTTCGCGAGCCTATAAATAGTCAACTCAATCCTCTAAATTGACGGTAAGGAGCAGGCCAACCCAATGGGCTAAACCCATTTTGACAGCTCTATGTAGAACCAACGAATGGAAATTGAAGTTACAGTGAAAATGGTTGATAAACAAATGTGGGATCACTAATAAAATATTGGGCAATAATTAATGTATGTATATGATTCAAAGTTATAGATTTTCTTTATAGTCTTTAGGGTAAATTTTATTGATTTGTATTTTTCATTCAATTGTAAATTTCAGAGAAACTTCTGAACCTTAAAGATCTACCAAGCTCTATATAATTTTCTTCAAGGATTGCGGCGGTTGGTTGTGGGAAGATGAAATAGAAGATTATTCTTTAAAAAAAAAGAAAAAAAAAAAGAATATGTGTGTATTAGTTTGCATCTCTTTTTATTGGGTTTAATTGCGCGAAATCCCCTTGTGATTTGGAAAATCGGCTTGAAACTACCCTTTGCTTTCAAAATGTGCGAAACCCCCTTATGGTTTTCTAAATATAGCCCGAAATCCCCAACTCCGTTAAGATTAACGAAAGTGCTATGCACGCGCTCTTCATGCGTTTTTTGGTGTTTTTTTTTTACTTGCTATAAAATGACATATTTACTCATTTTTTACTATAATAAAACACTAATTCTTTTGTGGGGGTTTCCTTGCAATTGCAAACACTTTCTTCAAGCTTGTTTTCTACATTAACACCTATGTATTATTTGTTTTTTTTTTCAATTAATTTTTTTATAATGTTAATTTTTTATTTAATTATTTATTTTATTTTTATTGATGCTAATAGTTGGTATGTATTTTTTTTACTTTTGTTTTCTTCCATTCATTTTTTTTTCAACGTTAATTTTTATTTAGTTATTTATTTTATTGTTATTAATGACAACTGCTACGTATGTTTCTTTATTTGCTTTTGGTTTTTCAGTTCATTTTTTACAATGTTCATTTTTTATTCTATTGGTATTAATATCAAGATGAGGATGTGGAAATATTTGATAATATATTATTTTCACATCAAATTAACCCTAAAATGTAATTAACGAGACTCTAAATATAATTAGTTTATTCTCTTGCTTCAAAAAAATATTCGATGTTCATAAAAAAAAAATTAAAAATCCATTGAATTTCTTGGAGAAATGTAGATGATTAACGACGTGAACAATGAGAAATTTTGCTGTTGAAATACATTTTGTGTTAGAATGAGAACCTGAAACTAGTACAAGGTATGTTCCAAGTTTTTCGATATAATCTTTTTTATCTTATGTTTGTAGTTACAAATTGGTATGTTCCAAGTTTTCTTGCATAATTATTATTATTATTATTATTATTATTATTATTATTATTATTTTGTTTATGATAAATTGGTATGTTAATTATTTCTTGGTATGGTTAATTTTTTGGTATGTTAATTGTTTCTTAGTATGGTTAATTTTGTTTGTTATACCTAACAATTATTAAATAATGAGTCTTTTATTTATTTCTTTTATATTTTCCTTAATATCGAGTCTTATTTATTTAATATAATTTTCATAAATAGTTGAGTTAATAACAATAAAAAATTTAGCATTTTGAAAAAATGAACTGAAAAAATAAAGAAAGAAAGAAATATATGTATCAATTATTGCAAAACAATAAAATTAATTGAAAAAAAGAAAAGAAAAGAAAGAAAAATCATTAATAACAATAATATAAATAACTAAATAAAAATCAATATTGAATTTTTTTTTGAAATAAATAAAAGTAAAAAAGACACATACGTACCAACTGTTAGTATTTAAAACAATAAAATAAATAACTATATATAAAATTAATATTATAAAAAAATTAATTGAAAAAAAAAACAAATAATACATAGTTGTTAATGTAAAAAATCAGATAGAATGAAGTGTTTGTAATTGCAAGAAACCCCACACGAGAATTAATCTTTTAATATAGTCAAAAAAAGGTATATATATCATTTTATAGCAAAAAAGTAAAAAAAAAACACAAAAAAACGCATGAAGAGCGCGTGCATAGTACTTCTGTTAACTTTATCGGAGTTGGGGATTTCGGGCTACATTTAGAAAATCACAGGGGAGTTTCACACATTTTTAAAAGCAGAGGGGTGTTTCACGTTGATTTCCCAAACTACTATTCTTAGTTTATGTGTTTCTTCTCAAGTGTTTTTTTATCTGCATTCCACTTTAGTCCCGTGATTAATGGGTTATTGCTGTAGTGTTGAGAGCTTAGGCTGATAGGCCTCGTCACAATGGTTAGTCTCTCTCTCTGTTCTTTTCAGTTGAGATTGATGATGATCTAATGTCCGCAAGTCAAGATGTTTTTGAATGACATTCTGTTTGTCCGTTGAATTTGTGAAAGTTTCAAGTGTGTGTTATATGCATAAGTTGCATTAGAATTAGATATTTAGGAAAAATTAGTATATGAAATTTGTTGAATACTCTGCTCTTTCTAATTCTTGAAGATGAAGTGATGTTTTCATTCTTCCTTTTCTCTATTTTTTTCCGTCTGTTTTTTGGTTTAATATATATATATATATATATATATATATATATATATATATATATATATATATATTGGAAGTCAAGGTTTGATTGATTTTGAGATAGATGTATTCGTAAGTATTTGCTTTACCGATCATTAGTTTTGCAAAGTTTAAACCATAGGTAGAATACCTATTGGTTCCAATAATAGCAACTTCACTTACAATAAATTTGTTGTTGCACATGATTCCCTGTTTTTAGTTTTTTGGATAACTTAGAAAATCTGTTAAAAAAATTAGCCATATTTGTTTGTTGTGTTAGTATCAGCTTCATCTGCCAAATCTATCCAACTTTGGACTCAAACATGAATTACTCTTTTTTTTTTTTTATATGTGTTTTGATTCATAATTTATTATTCTGCTTTGTCAAGTATCAATAGTAGTGCCCTTATCATACAAAACGTTTCCTAGCATCTTATATGAAAAACTAAAAGACTACTTAATTTAATAGTAACTGTGAACCACGTTTCCTTTTGATCACATCGTAGATAATAAAAGCACATTATGTGTTTTTGTCCAGATGTGCTTATGATTACGTGTTAATTTTTGTAATTTTTTTTAATTGTAGAGTTCTTGATTTGTTATCTTTATTTTTCCTAAGTTACTATTGATTCTGTGATATCCTTTTGTCTAGATCCGACCATTTTGAAGGCATTGCTTTCAGAACACTCTAGGGCGTGTCTTCATTGTGGTTGATGGTAATGATAGAGATTGTGTTGTGTAGGCCAGGAATAAGTTGTATAGGATGTTAAATGAGGTAATCAACTCGGGAATTGCTTTAAGTTGAACTATATTTGTCTTAAACAAAGAAATTCAAAATCTATTATATAATAGGAAAGTAGAAACTCTCTAATATTGACAAATAAGCATTTTTTATTTTCTTGATTCGACATCTGTCATCTATATATCATATGTATATCCTATGTGTCATTCATGTGTCTCTTAATTAAGAAACTATGAAAAGTCAAGTAAACATGAAGTGTCTCATCTTTTAATCTCAAGAAAATTGCTTCTCAAAGATAAGTTGGTAGGGCAATTATTTACGCAAAAGTATGATTATGTTGTAATAAATGTATAAATAATATCACATAAATGTATGTTGATATAAATTGAGTTGAAATTGAATTTTTTTTTTTCAGAGATGCGAAACAGATTCGAATCGGTCCAATTGCACCATGCAATTAGTTTACACAAAACCTATTTTATTGATAAAATTACATTGGTAAATGGACCACGCAAACTAAAATCCCAGGAATCAATTGTTGGACATTCTTCTGCCTGAAGATTGTCAATATATAAAGAAAAATAAATCCTTGTTGATTTGTCAGCAAATATTAAAAAATATTCCATTCGTTTTACAAAGATAGACACAGTATTTTTTTATTGTTCCAAATTATAGACACCTTCATTATTTGTAGAGTTAATTTCTCTAAAATACTCTTAATCAATGTTAGAAAATTATCATGTGTATATATATAAAAGAAAGACTACATATAATCAATGTTAGAAAATTATCATGTGTCTATATATATAAAAGAAAGACTACATTTATCGCATGACAAACCTACATTTTTTTATATTAATTTCATTTTATAAAAATTAAATCTATAGTATTAGACTTTTAAAGCTAATTAGTAAGGTTATTTAATGATATGCAATTTAATGTTGATAATAAAAATTAGTATACAATATTTGAAATTTTAACTAATTATGTAAATAATTTAATATTGTTAAAATAGCATATATTAGACTTCAAATACAAAATATATCTATAAATTTTAATTTTTTTAATTAAAAAATAGAAATAAATAAAAAAACTAAAATAGAGGTGAATTGATTATAAAATGTGTTTTTTTTTTAATTTATATGATGCGTGAAGTGTGTCTATCATTACGAGACAAAGGGAGTACAAACAACGATTACTGGAAAAGACTAGAAGATCAAAAACATAAAATTTTATTTTAATATTTCAAGACTTCAAGTAATTTATTCATCGAATTCGGTCAAATGCAACGCAAAAACTTTACAAAGTGTTAAACCCGCATAATTTTCGTGAGACTTAACACATAAATACCGAAGTAATCAATATTCATGAATCGTAACCCGTCATTTCTTAGATGCTACAACAAATGAAATATACTAAAATATACTAAAGTAATAATCATTCATATACACATACATTATCTATGTAAACATGCATGCAAATACTTCATTCAGTTTTACCTTTCCATAGAGGAAATAAGGAATAATGATACCCAAGTAACGTACAAGCATGCTATTTCTTCTAAGTAGAACCCTAGCAGCTAGACATCACCAAAAAGTGCAGCAAACATGAGAAAGTTATGCATATGGAGTTATGGAGGGGGGAGTGTTTTACTTCGGATGCTGGCAACAAGGTTATCCATCTCGGCATCCGAGTATGAGGATTCATCATCTTCTGAATCTGTAGAGACACCATTTAAGACATTATTAATCTCCTCTATTGCAGTTGGAGACATAGATGGGTTAGTAGATTGTGGTAGACCAGTATTGGGAATATGCTGCTTTATGAGGGCATCATCGTCAAGGGATATGCTTCGTTTCGTCTTTTTAATGAAATGACCCCCTTCGTGATCTGATCTTCTTCTTCCGTTACTTTTATACATATGCCCAGAATATGTATCTGAAACATGGGTTGTTTCAGCAACGTCTCTTTCATCGTCACTATCGGATATCACAATGACATCTCCAGCAGCAGAAGATGCCATTTTCAGACTAGTAGCATCATGTTCATGTGGACCTGCACCACATAAACCTCAGCTTTCAAATTTCTCCACACACAGAACTAACAGATCCCGTATACAAACTTCTGTTATTTAGGCCCACAATGAATTGAACTCGTAAATTATCCATCTTGAGTTAAAACTAATAGAAATCAGGTAATGTCTCGATATAACTATACATGGATCTACTTTCCAAAAGCAATCCTTTTGTAGAATTTCAGCTGAAAATAGAACCTGAGACTAAAGATATGTTTTCAAAATCAGAAATTAGCCTTTTATTGATATGCAAGGAAAAATGAGCAGAAAGGGAGGAAATCCAAACTGAAAGAAACAGAACACATCTCAAATTCGACTCAAAAAGAAAGATTGATCTTCATAGGAAAATCAAAGGTGATGCTTATTGTTCCATTTCCTCTTCAAATGAATTTATGAACTCAATGAATAAAGAGCTTAAAACAGCATATACTGTAAGATGATATGATATTGGACTTCATACCTGAAACCTGCAGCTCTTCACCTTCATTGTCTTGTAAACCAGGAGAAGTCCGAGCCGTATTTGCCCCATCATCTTTTAATGAAGAATAAACCGACTTTACGTCACCTGCATCCATGTATTTACTAAGGTGGTAATAATCCCCAAAGCAGCTAGAGCAAGGCCTATTTGAAAATGAAGCGAATTATTGATTGTATCATAAAGACCCTTATGCCCACGTTGCAATCGCCCTCCTGGAGGAATATGTGTATCTACAAGCTCCTTGATACTATGTCCTATTCCGAAATTAGTTCTATGCATTTGACCACGAAATCCAAACAGATAGAAACAAAACACATCTCGAATTCAACTCAAAAGAAACGATTGATGCTTATTGCCCATTTTCTCTTCAAATAATTTATGAACTCAATGAATAAAGTGCTTAAAACAGCATATAATGTGAGATGATATGAAATCCCTCCAGCTACTGGACTTCATACCTGAAACCTGCGGCTTTTCACCTTCATTGTCTTGTGAACCAGGAGAAGTCCGAGCTGTATTTATGCCGTCATCTTTTATTGAAGAAGAAACCAATGTATTCGACAAGTTATTGTTCTGCTAAACAATCTTTACATACTAAAACTAACTCTTTAAACTAAAACAGCAAATCATCAGAGTAAGATTTTGCAAAATCCAGAAGATATCCTTTAGTTTAGATGATCCACCATAAATGCTTCTTTTAACACATTGGCTAATCATTCTCTTACACAAATGAAAATGTCAAAAAGGCATGAGATTGTTATACATACCTTTCTCTGAGGACATGACAAGCAGAAGAGGAAGATCCTCCACCCTCACATTCAGCATATTAGCTAATGACATTTCCACATTACTCATCCTTGGATTCAAACTCTCATATTTATTTTTATAAACTTGAGCTTGTCGCTTCAGCTCCTCAACCTCCAGCCCCAATTTCAGAACTTTGTTTTCCAATTCCTCACATTTCCTCTCACTCCTTTCCCTTTCGATGATCAGATTCTTCTCGCGCTGCATCAGTGTATCCTGGACCTCATTGAACTCGCATTCACGAAACGAATGCTTAGCGATTTCAATGAGCTCCGGGATGGATAGGTCTGGATTAATTGTGGGGATGCATCCACTCATTTTCGCCAGAATCTCACCAATGAAATTGTAAAAGAGATCCGAAGAGAGAGAGAGAGAGAGAGAGAGAGAGAGAGTCTGCACTTTGTTACAGAACCGAGAAGACGGATGTGGCCAAAGAGAAAAGTGGTTTGAGAGAGGGGTTTCACAGTAGATTTCTTTTCCAACACAATATTTTCTTACATAGAGTTTTATTTTTTTTATTTTTATCACATTTTTATCCTCAAGTTTATTATTATCCATCATTATCAGTTACTAATCCACATGTGAGGGATAAATGTATTTTTGACAAATCACCACTTTTGTTGTATAAAAATAACAAAATTATGGTAGAAAATTATTATCAATATTAATTGTGGTGAGGACTATTTTCTCTTTTAAGAGAATGCAAATTGAGATTAACACAAAATACGAATTTGATATCCATGCTAACAAATATGATATCTGGCTGAATTTAAAATTAACTTTGGAGTAATTTGGATGTATTTTAAATATATTCATTTCAAATCTTTATTTTCAATCACTCTATCTAAACACAAGACTCCATTTGGATGGAGAACTTGATAAGATATTTGAAATTCTAAGTAATAAATCTATCAGTTGTGTTTGGATAAAAATGGATTTGAAATCCATTACTTTTATTTTTAACTAATTTTTTAACAATATCGGTGGATCCTGAATCCATAATTTGAGTAAATTTAAAATTCATTTTTCAAATCTTGTATTTCAAATTTCTATCCAAATGAAGCCTTAAATATCGTACTTGGGTTTTGTTTAATGGTGATTTTTTATGTGATTTTTATCTTAAACATAAAATAAGTTAATATATTAGGCTTGTGATTGCAACTAGTTCATTAATGTTAGCGAGCAAGGCCATGTTTGGAAGGAAATTCACATGATAATATTTTGAACTTCAAAATATTAATGTATATTTGTTGGTAAAAAATCATGTGCAACCGTGTGTATATATTACAATCTTCAAATCATTATCAAATATATTTTTTCATAATAAAACATCACATCAACCAATCTTTTCATAATAAAATATTACATTAACCCATATTTCAAACATTTATCTGACAACTACAATATAATCATATCCTACTAAATTCTCAAACAAACACACATACTCACTATTCACCTTTACTACAAAATCAAGAAGTTGAATAATATGATTTCCTCAGACCCACTAAAACTATTTCCAAATTGTTGAGTTATTCCTCCATAATTGGGGATACAAAATCCAGAATTTTAATGGCATGATTTCTTCAAACCCATGAAACCCATTTCCAAGTTGTTGGGTTATTGCTCAATAATTTGGTAAGCCCACATGATTATTGGCCCATGACTCAATCTCTTGGGTCTAGAAGTGTCTATGTCTAGAGTTATTTTAAAATATTACATTTAATGCATTGCTTTAAACTCTAGAAGTGTCCATGTCTAAGTTTCATTTCATGGTGGTCGAGTAGTTTGAAGGATCTAAAGAGGAGACACTGAATTTTTTGAAGATAAGGTTTCATTTCTTCATTAAATGTCAAGAGTGAGGAATCAACATAAGCATATCTTGGAACTCCCTTTCCCATAGCATTGGCAAAGTATTAAATCTCTCCTTTTTTGTTGAGGGATTGGAGGATTTCAAAATGATATGATCACATAATTTTGCTATTTTTATATCTCCCTGGTACTTGTATAATAGTGGTATAGAATAAAAGAAAAGTGTTTTCATCTTAATAATCACAAACCTTTAACATGAAAGCAAAAACATTAGTACTATAACATTAACTCGCAGTTTTTAGAACATGTGAAAGTCACCAAATGATTCCTCTTCTTGTCAAGCAACTTCAAAAAGGGGCTTATTATCATCAACGGGTCGAGCAACGAACTTGAAGAGTGTCGTTTCCCAAATCTTGTTTTGGCTGACTCCACAAGAGTCATTTTCAAGTGGCCCTTAAGCTCGATCAATTCAAGTGTCGGAATTTCTCCGATATCATATGGAATCTCACATAAACGCCAACAATCATGAATCAATAGGTGCTTCAGTCTTGGAAAATGGCTACTTTCAGTTATCCAATTCTCGAGATATGATTCTTCGATTAGCAAATGTTCCCAACTTAGGAAATCCTTCTCCTGTTACTTCCCACGTGTCTCCTCTGCAAGCAAAATCTCTTAGTTTAAGCACTTCAAGATTCGGCAATGAACAGACTCCGGTCATCTCGTCCCAAGGAAGTCGAAAACCACTCAAGGTCAACCTTTTTTAGGATTCTAGGCAAAGTAAACTTATCCTTCCACCATATTGCACGAATACTATACGAATGTAGTGTCAAATTTTGAAGTCGACGCAGACATACCAAGCCATTGAGGTCAATACCACCTTGACGATCATAACAATTGATTTCTAACTTTTTAAGGTTTGGAGTTGTTTTTAAGATCCCTTTAGTCCACATACCATGTGTCAGTGAGAAAAACAGTGTTTGCAAGTTTTCTGAAGTTTGTAGAGTTGAAGATGACCAATCTAGATTAGGCAATGTACCATAAAAGACAAGATGTCTCAACTGTGGCATCCTCCAAATTTCCTGTGGTAAACAGTCCTCGTAGTTTGCTTCAAGCTTCCATTGATCTCTTGCTCGAATGATCAACGTTTGAAGATTCTGAAGCTTTGAAATGGCAGCAGGGATCATCCTAGGATAGCTAATAGCAAGGTATCTCAAATGAAACAGCTCAAATAGTCGAGGTGGTAGTGTCGCCACATCAGCATCCCCTGCATCCAAAACCCGGAGCAAACTTAAACTCTTGAAAGAGGGCAATGAAGTATAGAGGAACCACATGATAGTATGTATGGTTGAGCCATAAG
Source organism: Scutellaria minor (assembly GCA_954870855.1). Taxonomy (NCBI): domain Eukaryota; kingdom Viridiplantae; phylum Streptophyta; class Magnoliopsida; order Lamiales; family Lamiaceae; genus Scutellaria; species Scutellaria minor. The sequence goes on from OX940733.1 coordinate 16,742,226, forward strand.
TTCTCAAAGGGTATGGTGGACTAGGATATGCAATACTCAAGCGACGATGATTAAGAAACTCCTTTTCGACATTCCAATCTCCAATGTTCACAAGAAACTTCTCATCGTTGCCTTTTCTTATGCACAAATCCCTCATCAGATCATGAAGTCTGCAACTTTTGATTTTTCCATTAGGCTTCTTCCTCTTTGTGACCAAAACAAGACTTCTCTTGACACGATTCTCCAAACACTCTTCCGCCTCCTCTTCCAAGCTCTCAGATTCGTTGTCACGTTTTAAAAACCCCTCAGCGACCCATGGTTTGATAAGTTTTGAGACACGGATCTCATGATCTTCTGGAAAGCCTCCCATGTACAAGAAACACGGCCTCAAATTTTCTGCAATTTCTGCCCACGAAGCTTCATTCTTGCTTACTGTGGATAGGAGCCCAGAAATCACCACAATTGCGAGGGGCAATCCTTGCAATCTCCTTTCCGATATACTCTAACTCTATGGGACAATCTTGGTGTGTAAACACTTTATGTCGAAGTAGATTCCAACTTTGATCCTCATTCATGAAAGACATCTCATACAGAGGGCCAGAAAGGCGGGGATAAGCAGCCACATCTGATAACCTCGTGGTTAACATGATCCCACTTCCATTGTTGTCGTCTGGAAATATATTCCTTACATCATCCCACGCATTCGTACTCCACATATCATCCATTACTATCAGATACCTCAGACCCTCTCCAAATATTTCTGCGTTAGATTCTTTCATGGAATTTAGGAGGTTTGAAATGATTTCTTCAGCACTATAATCCTGAGATACAGTGACCCAAGCATGAATATGAAAATACTCCATAACCAATGAATCTTGATAAGCATTTCTAGCAAGAGTGGTCTTACCTATCCCACCCATACCAAAGATTGGGACGACTCGAAGGTAGGATGATCCTCCACAAAGCCTACTCTTTATTTCCATCAAATCATCATCAAAACCAACCATAACATCTTTGTGGGTGCTTGCAAATCTTGATGATGAACCAGCATCACCAAGTTGATCCTCTTTAATTCTGAAGCTATAAATCTATGTGTGAAGGTGATTTGATAGCAAAAGTGTACTATGCCAAAAAAAAAAAAAATTGGTTTCGTAGTTTTTTTAGTCGAGGTGATTTCAGTATAAATCTATGTGTGGAGGTGATTTGACGTAAATAAAAATTAAAAAAAAAAAATTGATTTGAGAGTTTGTTAGTGGAGGATTGAAGAGTAAGATGAAAATACTTGGTACGATGTTACTGCTAGCTATCAACGCTGTTATGCATACTTGTTGGCTATGTTACCAACTATTTCATGTTCATTTCCACTAGTTCATTAATGTTAGTGGACATGTCTTAAAGACCGTTTCATGAATCTAATTCTCATGAGCTCTGTTGATAAGATGTTGACTCCCGGACATGATCTGGTACAGAAGGTTATGTTGATCCCACGATCAAGGTTTGAACCTCCATTACTAAAAGATTTCTCCTTAGTTGCTAATTGATGTCAATGACATGTTTTAAGACCATTTCATAGATCTATCTGTTGGATTTTCGATCAAGAACCACAAATATGCAAGAAACACTCTCACATAAAATCATAAACAACCAAGAACAAAACTGAGAAATTGATGAAAGAATCAACAAGGAAAGGATCAACACACGATTTAGAGTGGTTCGGGTTAACAATCCCTACATCCACTATAGAATCATTCCACTAAAAGAATCAAGAATCCGAGTTACAAAGCAATAACAACAAGAAATCAGAAAAACTGATATCCTAAACACTCTATTTAACTTTGCAGCGATCTCTCTCTCTCTCTAGTGCTCTGATGAATCTGATGTCTTCTAATGAAATGAACTACTCCTTTTATAGAGTACACCAGCGAAAACCGTTCTCAAATCCATCGAGTAATGAGGGAGATATGGACCCCGCAAGATTACCTGCCAAAACAGATTCAAGAAAATGAGCTTTGCAAAGTAAATGTTCATAACCGTTTTTACCCGTCTGAAGTTGTGTTTTCAAAATGCGACTTTATTAGTGAAGTAGCAACTTTCTCTACACTTGGTAATAGACTCAGCTGAGTCTATTCCTTTTCTTTTTTTCCTCCCTTTTAATTCTTCTCCTCAATGTATGATTGCATGCTATATATACACTACAAACTCCACCTTATAGCATGAATCACTGACCATCTTACTTCCATCTTCATGTTACATGAACAGCTGACTTTCCTTCTAATCCCATAAGCTCCAAACACAGTTGAAATTTGCTCACAGGTACAGCTTTAGTTAATGCATCTGAGGGATTTTCTTCACTTGGTATTTTGCACACTTTGATTTCTTCTTTTTCTGTAATATCCCTCACAAAGTAGAGCTTAACATCAATATGCTTTGTTCTCTCATGGAATCCCTGATGTTTTGACAGATGGATGACACTGTTGTTATCACAATATACTGAAACACATTCTTGAATTATGCCAAACTCTGATAAAATTCCCTTGAGCCATAATGCTTCTTTAATTGCTTCTGTCAAAGCTATAAATTCTGATTCAGTTGTAGACAAAGCTACCACTGACTGTTGAGTAGACTTCCAACTAATGGCTGTTCCAAATAGTGTAAATACATAACCTGTCAAGCTCTTCCTATTGTCCAAGTTAGCAGCATAATCAGCATCCACATAACCTTTAATTGGAGTACTTGAATCTGCTGACCTTTTGAATTTTAATCCCAAATAAACTGAACCATTAATGTACCTCATCATGTACTTAACTGCATCCCAATGTGCTATCCCAGGTTCAGCCATGTATCTACTAATCAAGCTCATTCCATAAGCCAAATCTGGTCTACAACAAACCATAGCATACATGATGCTACCAACTGCACTTGAGTATGGAATCCTCTTCATATTATGCTCTTCTTCACTTGACTTAGGACACTGATCTTTAGATAGCTTGATATGTTGTCCAATTGGTATTGAAGTACTTTTACTTTGGTTCATTTGAAACCTTAGCAACACCTTCTTCAAGTAATTACTCAAATCAAGAAATACTTCACTGAGCAACCTGTTTCTTGTGATGTTCATGCCCAATATCCTCTTAGCTTCACCTAAATCCTTCATGTCAAACTCAGATTTAAGTAAGCATTTGATTTTATTTAAGTTTGCAATAGAATCACAAGCAATTAACATATCATCCACATACAATAATAGAAATGTAAATGACTTATCAGATTCATGTTTGAAATAAACACAACTATCATGCATGCTTTTAACAAAGTTAATCCTTTTCATATATTCATCAAACCTGAGGTACCATTGCCTTGGAGATTGCTTCAATCCATATAGAGATTTTCTGAGCAAACAAGCCTTCTTATTACTGTTGGAAACCTCAACACCTTCTGGAATCTGTATATAGATTTTCTCCTTCAATTCTCCATGGAGAAAAGCTGTGGTTACATCCATTTGATGTAATTCCAGATCAAATTGAGCCACCATTGCAAGCAATATCCTTATAGAACAATGCTTCACCACTGGAGAGAAAATTTTTGTGTAATCCACACCTTCCTTTTGAGTAAACCCTCTTGCCACCAACCTTGCTTTAAACCTCACTTTGTTGTTTTGAGCAGCTTCAATTTTCTTTTTGAAAATCCACTTGCAACCTACAAGCTTCTGATTCTTTGGTTTCTCCACAACGGTCCAAGTTTCATTCTTGGCTAGAGAGTTCAACTCATCATGTATAGCAGCCTTCCACTTCTCCCTCTCCTTGCAATTAGTAGCCTCAGTATAGTTGCTAGACTCTTGATACTCTATATCTTCAGCTGCAAGAAAAACAAAGGAAATGAAATTAGATTGATCAAATCTAGCAGGTGGTTTTACTAACCTCCTTGATCTATCTCTTGTAAGTTGATAATTTGATAGGACTTGCTCCTCTTGATTTGTCTCCTCTTGTTCTTCTTCATCACTTTCATCATGGTGAATCTGGTCACTTGAACTAACTTGCAGTGGCTCCACCTCAAGCTTATCTTTCTCTTTGTCAAGTTTTGCTTGTTCCTTGGGATCTTTTTTCTTTAGAGGCATACATGTCTCATTAAATGTCACATCTCTTGAGATTATACATTTCTGATTATTCTTCTCCAAACACCACAGTTTATACCCCTTAACACCACTTGGATAGCCAAGAAACAAGCACTTCAAAGCTCTTGACTCTAGCTTATCTTGTTTAAGATGAGCATAGGCCAAACATCCAAATACTCTAAGTTTAGAGTAGTCAGCAAGCTTTCCACTCCATAATTCTTCTGGTGTTTTAAAATCAATGGCAGTTGATGGTGTTCTATTGATGAGATATGTAGCTGTTGTCACTGCCTCTCCCCAGAAACTTTTATCCATTCCTGCACTCAATAACATGCATCTAACTCTCTCTAACAAAGTCTTGTTCATCCTCTCAGCAAGACCGTTTTGCTGAGGAGTGTAGGGGACAGTCTTGTGTCTAATAATTCCTCTTTCCTTGCAAAATGAATTGAACTCATTGGATACAAATTCCAATCCATTATCAGTCCTCAGGTACTTTAGCTTCTTTTCTGTCAAATTCTCCACCTCAACAAGCCATTCCTTGAACCTTTTGAAAGCCTCATCCTTGCTTTTAAGAATGAACACCCACAGTTTCCTAGAATAGTCATCAATTATGGATAAGAAGTATCTTCCACCATTTTTTGTTGATGACTGTGTTGGCCCCCATAAATCAGAGTGAGCATACTCTAATATCCCTTTGGTAGTGTGTGAGCCTGTAGAGAACTTTGATCTTCTAGCCTTCCCTTGAACACAATGATCACAGAACTCTAGTTCACTGATTTTGTCTTTCCCAAAAGCCTGTTGTTTATGCAGTTCTTGAAGCCCTTTCAAACTGATGTGTGCAAGTCTTCTATGCCAAAGTTGAGTCTTATCCATCTCCTTCACAGAGTATGATCCACCTACATTAGTGCTACCCTTTAGATAATATAGATCATGCTTTTTGAAGCCTTCCATTACACTTCTTGAACCTTTCATCACTTGCATAATCCCACCTTCAACTGAGAGCTTGAAACCTAGAGAGTCAAGCATTCCAAGTGATATAAGATTCCTTCTAAGCTCAGGTACAAACCTGACATTGGATAGGATTTTGATAGATCCATCATCCATCTTCAAAGGGATAGAACCAATTCCCTTAATTTTGCATGTTTTGTCATTGCCTAGCAACACTGCTCCCTCCTCCTTTAATTGCAGATCCTTGAACCATTCCTTGTGAGGGCTCATGTGGAATGAGCATCCTGAATCTAAGATCCAATCTGAGCTGGTATCATTGGAAGTAATGGCCAGTACTTCTGTAGACTCATAACCTGAATTTGAACTTGAAGCTTCTGTGGTTTGGTTTGCTTGTTTTCCAGGTGGTTTTGACTTGTCTTTCTTGTTTCCTTGTAGCTTGAAGCAGTCCTTTTTGTGATGACCAGGTTTGTGACAGTGGAAGCATCGATTTTCCTCAATATCATCCTTGGATTCTTGAGTTGGTGTTTTCTTGAAACCTTACTTAAATGGTTTCTTCTTTTCTCCAGATTTCTTGGCCATCAGACTTTCTCCACCTTGAGCCTTGGGATCAGATTCCCTTGATAACTCTTTGGTCTTCAAAGCAATTATCACCTCTTCTACTGTGATGGATTTTTCTCTTCCATACAAGATAGAATCACAGAAGTTCTCATATTTCTTTGGGAGTGAGCTGAGCAGCATGAGGGCCTTGTCTTCCTCTTCTAACTTAACATCCACGTTCTCAAGATCGTCTATGATCTTGTTGAACTCCTCTATTTGATTTAACAGTGGTTGATCTTCTAGGATCTTGAAGGCATATAATTTCTTTTTCAAGAATAATCTGTAAGCAAGAGATTTTACCATATACAAACCTTCAAGTTTCTCCCAAACTCCTTGAGCTGTATCGATTTTGGCAACCTCACGAAGAACCTTGTTCCCTAGGCTGAGAATCATCATGCTATGTGTCTTTTCCATTAGAGTGGCCTTCTGATCAGCTCTCATTGTCTCTGGAAAAGCACCAACACCTTGCAACGCAGCTGCTGCTCCATGTTGCACTAACATTGCCTTCATTTTGATTCTCCACAAGCCAAAATCACCAGAGCCATCAAATTTTTCCACATCGAACTTGATTGAACCCATGTCTTGATCAAATGCCTTCCCACAGACGGCGCCACTTGTTGGATTTTCGATCAAGAACCACAAATATGCAAGAAACACTCTCACATAAAATCATAAACAACCAAGAACAAAACTGAGAAATTGATGAAAGAATCAACAAGGAAAGGATCAACACACGATTTAGAGTGGTTCGGGTTAACAATCCCTACATCCACTATAGAATCATTCCACTAAAAGAATCAAGAATCCGAGTTACAAAGCAATAACAACAAGAAATCAGAAAAACTGATATCCTAAACACTCTATTTAACTTTGCAGCGATCTCTCTCTCTCTCTAGTGCTCTGATGAATCTGATGTCTTCTAATGAAATGAACTACTCCTTTTATAGAGTACACCAGCGAAAACCGTTCTCAAATCCATCGAGTAATGAGGGAGATATGGACCCCGCAAGATTACCTGCCAAAACAGATTCAAGAAAATGAGCTTTGCAAAGTAAATGTTCATAACCGTTTTTACCCGTCTGAAGTTGTGTTTTCAAAATGCGACTTTATTAGTGAAGTAGCAACTTTCTCTACACTTAGTAATAGACTCAGCTGAGTCTATTCCTTTTCTTTTTTTCCTCCCTTTTAATTCTTCTCTTCAATGTATGATTGCATGCTATATATACACTACACTATCTAATTCTTGTGGGCTCTGTCAACAACTACGTCATATACATTTTGACTAGTTCATTAATGACGTTAGTAGACATGTCTTAAAAAAATTCTCATGAGTTCTGCTGACATGACCTTGACTCCGGGACATGATCCGGTACACAAGGTTATGTTGATCCCACGATCAAGGTTTGAAGCTCCATTATTAAAAATATTTCTCCCCACATCATCACAGATCTTACCATATCCACCTTCTTTGAAACAATTAGATATATATCTCATTTGATATTGGGAGAATCTATTAAATATATTGAATCTAATCTATTAGATATAAGAGTGTTGATCAGGCACGCACCTGAAGAATGCGCACCGTGCGCACTTCTTTAAGATTTTATATTTTTTTATTTTTTTAATATATCATATTATTTTGTTTCTCACGCTACTACTTCATATACGAAATTCTCATCTCACACATGAACCTAACTCATCATCAATATATACAATTTGCATCTCACATATCAACATAGATCTTCTTCCCAATTCTCATCTTACAGATGCTACACCATGAAAATTTGGTTATCATCAAAAGTCATTTTTAAAAAATTATAAAATATGAATTAGTTAACAAATATGATAAATCCTCAATCAATACTCAATAAATCCTTAAGATCAATCATATTGTAGCCCACAATTAAAGAAAAGAACGAAAAATATTTAATTAGTCAATTCTAAAGAAAAATCCTAATCAAGTTCAAGAAATCCTCAAAATGAATAATAAAAATTGAATGAAATCCTCAAAATGAATAATAAAAATTGAAATATGAATTAAGTAACAAAGAGAATAAATTATCAACAAATCCTTAAAATCGACAAATCATATCTCAAACTCAACAAATTCTCAAAATCAACAAATCATATTCTCCAACTTAATCATCAATTTTCGAGAAGTCTTCAATCAATCCTCAAAATCTTCAAGTCTCTTTAATTACTTGTATTTTGGGTCTTTAAATATAATGGATCTACATCGTGAATTTTTTTAAAACAAATCAGTACCATAATTTTTTAAATGTAAAAACTTTCAGAAAAGATAAGAAAATATTATAGATGTGGTACAATTTCTCCTGTCATGTCCATAACAACCACGACAAACTCTTGCTTTTGAAATTATTTTTTCAGTTTGCCTTTGAAATTGTTTTTTCATTTGATAATTTATACAAGTATGTGAAGATATTGATGAAGGTTATGTCTATGTGTGAAATGAGAATTTCGTATGTGAAGTGAAAAAATTATGTGTATAATAATATAAAATATTAAAAATTACATTGATTATGATTTAGAAAATTATGTGTATAATAATATAATATATTAAAAAGTACATTGATTGTGAGAATTGGGAAGAAATCTATGTTGATATGTGCGATGCAAGTTGTAATTTCTGTATGTGAAGTGGTAGCGTGAGAAAAGAAATAATATGAAATATTAAAAATTAAAAAAAAAATCTTAAAGAAATGCGCACGGTGCGCATACTTTAGGTGCGTGTCTGATCAACACTCTTAGATATAAATCTCATTTGATATTAGGATCATTAAATATGGATGTCATCACTCAATTAATAGCGAACAAGTGAGAAAAGTCATATTAAGTTATTTCTCAATTAATAAAACAACTCATGTGTATTACCTCTAAACTATTTGAATTATCAATAATTTAAATTAATCGTTTAAATATGAAATTAGTGTAAATAATCTAATCTAATACTATTATAAATTAAAGTGTTTAGTTTCAGCCAATTTTTGTGATGCGTATACTAACCCTATAAATATTAAAATTTAAGGATAATAAAGCAATTAAATATTTATATTTTTTTTATTTAACTATAAAAGGTAAGAGTTCTACTACAATCACAACTCTTCATATTAATTTTTTTTTTATATGGTTTGGTTCTTCTTCTTCTAAACTATTGAATACTTTGAATATTTGACTAAAATTAGTTTCATAATAATATAAATTTAAGGAGATTTCCAATGATATATTATAATAAGCATACATAAAGAAAATCGTACCAAATACTTTTAATTTTTCATTAAAATATGGTATTATATAAAATTGTGTTCTTATGTTTTTGGTTTTTTATTTATGATTAGGAAGAAAAAAAAAGGTTCAATAAGGGCGGAAGCAAGGCAATTGAGGAAGCCACAAGTGTGAACATCTGTTGCATTCAGTGTTCTAAAATTCACTAGACACTAGTCGAGCGCTTGACTGGCACCTAGCGCCTAGGATGCCTAGGCGTCGTATCTAAATTAAATAGATTTTTTATTATTTTACCTATTTTTCTTAATTTTTTATCCTTACAAAATATTTTTGGAACTCTTATATTATAATGTTTTTGTTTTATGTAGGAGGACAAATAAAAATATCATATCTCATTTATAAAATTATTTTCATTTGTATTTTTCAATTTGTGAAATTTTTATCTATATCTAATTAATTAATAATAATTTGATAGAAGACTATAATATATTAATAATATCATCATTTTGCTAAAAAGTGAAAAAAAAAAAAAAGTAAAAAATGTAAATGAAAGAAATTAAAAAAAAAATAAAGTATTTGGTGCCTAGGACCGAATTGTTCCGCCTAGACCGCCTAGGGCCGAATTGTTCTGCCTAGGACCGCCTAGCGTCTAAAGTGACCGAACAGACAAAAATCGGTACGGCTAGGAGCTGCCTAGGCCGATTTTTAGAACAGAGGTTGCATTAGATTTTCTAGGTGAACGACTTGTGCAAATCTGCTCATAACCCTTCTCTACCGTGTTGAGACGTTCGGCCTAAGAATGCGTCGTCATGGGGAAATTCAAAGGCGTCGAGTCAAACCAAATTGGTAGAGTAAAAGAAAATGAAATAAATAAACTATGCACGAATACGAAAAAATTCCACAGCTCTGGCCAAGCCATAGTCATTCCAGTAACAATAATCAATAATAATCCCCAAATACGAACAAATTACTTAAATACTAAAGAGTGAGTCTCTTGTGAGATCATTTCACGTATTTTTATTACATTGCGTGAAACGGGTTGATCCACAACTCAATCATCTACAACTCAAACCCTAAAATCCATATGTTATCTGTAGGTGATGGGGCTCCGTCTCACGGTAACTATTCATGAAACCGTCTCACATGAGTTTTTGTGAATATTAAATACTAATCCTAATCGAAAGCATATGGACCAAATATTTGTACTAACCTGAAAGACTCAAACGGATAAAATCAAATAGCATAAATACCAGAAACGAAAAATGAAGAAAATCCAAGCACGCTGCGTACCAGAATTTCAATGTAATGAGTGAGAGCATTGAGAATAAATTATGGACAAGTAAGATCTGACAAAAGTTGATTCCATTCCAGATGCAGATGCTAAGTAAAAGCTAATAAAGAGTTGGAATTTGGGAGAATAAAAAGGTACATAGTTATTTAGCTCCAATGGATGCAAGAAGGTGTTCTATGTGGGCCTCTGAACATTCAGAATCAGTAGAATCCACATCATTAACTACTGCTGCATTTTCTTCCTCACTTTTGACCATGCTTCGTTTCCTCTTCTTTGTAATCAATTCCCCACAACCAGTGTTTGTTTCATCATCACTATCAAATATTTCAATGATGTCTGTAGTAGCATAAGAGCTTTTGTTACAAGACAAAAGATATACATTCTCATATACATGACAAAAGATACACTACTATTTAACCAATTAATATCAGCATCATAAACATCTAAATACAGCAGGAAGAGCTTTGTAATTGTCAAAGCAAGTAGTACTTGAAGAACTAACATATCTTGTACTAGATTGTTGTAATCTTGACTATTTAAGTCTGAGGACTAAGGCTCCATTTGGATAGACTAATTTGAAATTTCGGATTTCAATGAATGAATTTCAAATCCACTCAAGTTCAGGCGTATTTTAAATCCACCAAAATGATTCCAAAATTAGTTCAAAATGAAAGTGATGGATTTCAAATTCACATCTATCCAAACATCACTGATAGATTTGCTATCATGGATTTCAAATTCTTCCTTTGATCCACCAATCCAAATGAACCCAAATTGAACTCTAAATAATCCATCTAAAGTTAAAATTAATGGAACATATCCAATTTTAAGATTGTTCGAATCCTAGCATACCCCATTATAACTCTTAACATATCTATTTTTCAAAAGCAACCATATATGATCCTTTCAATAAGCACAAAAAAATTTATACACAAGTTGCAATGCACCCCACATCCCCACTAGCGTCCACGCGATAATACCTTTACACTATATGATTAATATTTATATGTATTACAATGAGATAATATCTTTATGTGATTACAACTAATACTTTTATAAAATATAGCTAATACAACTAATACATTTATTGATACCGCTAATATATTTTAGCAAAATAATAAAACCATTTTAAAAATAAAATATGGTAATATCTTTAAGTAAATGCAATAATACATTTATGTTACGAGTTTTAGATCATGTGCAACGCACGTGAAGATCAATTTAAATTAAGGAAATAAATAATAATACAAATACCTTAAATATAATACTTTTATATTAGAGTTCTAATTATAATAGAATTTCATAAGATTTTGAATTAGCTAGGATTCTAATATAAAACTATTTAAATATGGAAACTTAAATTACTATTATAACCTCAAATAAAAATCTTTGATAGAGATATATTCTGCAATCCATATTTTGTAAGAAATATCCACACTTTTATATAGATAATAGATAGATATATTTATATTATATAGTTAATGTCTTTACGTGATACAAGTAAAGCTGTCAATGGGGCAGGTCAGCCCACAACCCTCTGAAACGCACCATTTTGTGGAGTGGGGTGGGCCTAAAAAATCTAAACCCAATCCACAAGCGGGCCAGTCCGTTTGATTTTTTTTCTTAAAGCAAAAATCTAAAGGTTGCTCCTTTGGTAAGACAGAAGGAAGAAAGTGAGGGCTAGAGAGTTTGCTTCTATACATAAATTTGCAAATTGGATATTAAAATTCTAGGTAAAGGCCAAAAGTCATTGGGAATCTCAGAATTATCAAACTAAAAAAGATGAAATAATTCATAAAAAACCAAATTGATGATTTAGTTATGAATGATTGGAAAAAAAAAAAAAAAGGAAATGGAAAACTCCTGAATTTTAGAGAGAAAAGACCCACCAGGCACCATGTCTTGTTGTGTTTAGGGGTGAGCATCGATCGATCAAAACCAAACCGAAAACCGATCCGAAATTTTTAAAATTTTAAAAAACCAAAACCGAAACAGAACTTTTTGAAAACCGAATAACAACCGAATATTTCAGTTTAGTTAAAAGTGGTTAAAAAATCGATTTTAACCAAAATTTAAAAAGAACTTTGTTTAAAAAAAAATCACAGAATTAAACACTAAAATATCAATAAATTAGGCATATCAACAAAAATCAAACCACAAAATTTAAAGACATGTATTCCACAAAGAAAAATCATATACAAACTCAATAAAATCAATTCAAATTCATTCGATCATCCACACAATAAAATCATAAATTAATAACAGAGTCTTACCATTTTTTAATTTATACATCCATACAATATAACAAAGAAACAACCATAACTCAAAAGTATAAAAATTAGAAAAATGAAATTTGGAATTGGATAAATAAAATTTCAAATATATATATATATATATATATATGAAAATTAAAAATAAAATTTGGTTTGGTTTCGGTTTTTCAAATATGAAAACCAAACTCCGAAATTTTTGCCAAACCGTGTTGTCAAAAAACCGAACAAAAAATATTGGTTCAGTTTTCACCCGATTAATGCTCACCCCTGAAATTTGGGTTGCTAGTGGTAGAGATCCCTAAATCAGTATATTAGGGAGAAAGATCTTTGAATATATAATTATATCACAATATAGAGAATATATATTAATATTTGTATTTACAGAGAGAGAAGGGTGTAAGAAAAAAAGGAACGATGCCTGCATAATTAAGCTGGCATACGTATTTTTGAGTGGTAATTTCATAATTTTGGAGTTGGATATGGGAATGGGTCCATGGCCCAAATGGCAATAGAGGCTAGAGTTCACGCAGGCTCGGCAGTTTCAAAAAATAAACTTGCAGAAAGAAAAAAAAGTAGTGGGCCAGCCCGTTGAGGCCCGCCTGGACTCGGCTTGTTTTGACAAGCTCCAGATACAAGTAGTATCCTACAATATATTTTTCAAATATTATTTTATGTAGATGAATTAATACATTTAGATGGATTGCACGGTGCACTGGCGCACAACAGAGTTATTCTTCAATAAATGCTAAAGAAAAAACACAAAAACTCATGTGAGACGGTCTCATAGATAGTTATCGTGAGATGGAACCCCATCACCTACAAACAACATGTGAACTGTGGGATTTGGGTTGTAGGTGATTAGGTTATAGATCGATCCGTCTCACACAATGCAATAAAAATTCATGAAACGGTCTCACAAGAGACCCACTAAAAAAGAAAAATAGACCCGAAGACCTATGACTAATACAACACACTTATTTAAACAAAAAAAAACTAAAGGAAACAGCAAGTTAGGCTTCAATGCACATGTTTAATACAGGAGCTAGCATTTCTAAACTAATTAACTGAGTCCTTTGAAATATCATATATTAGGGCCCATTTGGATAGGTGGAATTGAGGAGAGATTTGAAATTCATGGTAGCAAATTCACCGGTGGTGTTTGGATAGATATAGATTCGAAATCCATCACTTTCATTTTGAACTAATTTTGAAGTCATTTTGGTGGATTTCAAATACACCCGAACTTGAGTGGATTTGAAATCCATTCATTTGAAATCCTGGATTTTAAATCACTCTATCCAAACACAACCTAAAATAACTCATCCCTTCAACACGTTGCTTTCATACCTGAAAAGCGTGGCTCTTCACCTTTATTTGTGTTATCCTCATTCCTCCAAGACTGAACCATGTTTGTCCCACCTGTACCCATGCACCACACATGTTATTCTTATCCTAAACCCTTCTTCACTACATGCTACATGATGCAGTAAATCAGCTAGTGAAAATGAATTTGAGATAACAATCCAGTGATAGTTGCACATTAGCTAATAATGGCATAGGAAACTCCCATACTAGAGAAGATCCTGAACAATTACAAAAATTGTTCTTGTGATAGCCTGAAAGGAATCAAACATTTTCGCTCTTATAGAAAGAAGATGACAAAGAGATTAAAATGAAAAACGACTGTACACAGTCAGACACTAAAAGCCATGAATGTGACCCATATAGAAAGCAATTCAATGGAACTGAATATGGAAAATCATTTTAGTTAAACAAGCACACTGCTGAAACCCAACGTACAGCAGTGAGATTATTCTATACTACAAACAAATGACTTCTCAAATAATATGAGAATAAATACCAACTTAGCACATTATATTTAAGACTCATTCTTTCCTTTCAAATTACCTTTCTTGGGCAATCCAATACCTCCAGTTCTAGTGGAATTAGTAGCAAAGCACACCCTTGGTGACAAAACAACAACATCTTCAGCATCAGCATTTACTTTGTCATTTTCCACACTACCGCTGCCACCTCTAAAACAATCAGGCAACTCCACATTTCCCTCTTGAGCAGAAGGGGCAGAATTCTCAATGGTATTGACAACATCAGCAAGATCCTCCAACTTCACCTTCAGCATATTGGCCAGCATCCCCTCCATCTCCATCACCTTTCCTTCCAATTTCAGGTACCATCCTTCATGACATTCACTTCCCTTATCAGACTTCATCTTTTCCTCCAAAAGCTTAGCAGCCTCAACGTTTTTGCGCCTCAGCTCCTCCACAACCTCATCGCTCTCAATTTGTCTTTGCCTTAACTCTTCCATACTTTCATTCACCACCAATTTCTCGCACCTTAAATCCGTAATAACCTGCTCCATTTCCACAAGCTTCATATCCATACATTTTAATTTCTCTTGATATGATCTCACCAGTTCCTCGCTTTCCAAGTTTTGATTCTTCAACTCATTAATTTTCTTATTCAGCTCGATTATGGACTCATTCTTTCCACTTGCCATCTTCGATTTCTCCTCGTAATTGTTATCATAATAACAATCCTTTTCTCTTTTAAGTCTATCATGAAATGGCTTCTGCTCTGAAGTCAACATCTTTATAGTTTCCTTCAGCTCCTCACATTGCCTCCCACACCTTTCTAGTTTTTCCTCAAGTTTTAATTTTTCAAGCTCATGTAAGCCCCGACTTCTCTCAAGCAAACAGGCCTCTTCCTTGATTGAATCACTCTCAATTTGTCTCAACATTTTATCAGACTTCATCTTTTCAACTCTCAATTCATCCAAAAGCTTAGCAGCCTTAACATATTTGCACCTCAGCTCCTCCACAACCTCATCACTCTCAATTTGTCTCTGCCTTAACTCTTCCACACTTTCATTCATCAACAATTTCTCGTGCCTTAAATCCGTAATAACCTGCTCCATTTCCACAAGCTTCATATCCATACATTTTAATTTCTCTTGATATGATCTCACCAACTCCTCACTTTCCGAGTTTTGATTCTTCAACTCATTAATTTTCTCATTCAGCTCGATTATTGACTCGTTCTTTCCACTTGCCATCTTCGATTTCTCCTCATAATTGTCATCATAATTACAATCCTTTTCCCTCTTAAGTCTATCGTAAAATGGCTTCTGCTCCAAAGTCAACATCTTTATAGTTTCCTTCAGCTCCTCACACTGCCTCCCACACCTTTCGAGTTGTTCCTCGAGTTTCAACTTTTCAAGCTCAACTAAGCCGTGACTTCTCTCAAGCAAACAGGCCTCTTCCTTGATCGAATCACGGTCCCTCCTTAGATTTTCTATTTCTGTTTTGAGTTTCTTTTCACGATCCATTAAAATTGTTTGCACCTCATTAAACTCCAACTCAAGAAATGAGTGCTTAATGAATCTAATCAATTCTGGGATAGATAAGCCTTGATGAAGTATGGGGATCCCACTTTCAAACTCTGATGAACTCATTTTCGCCAAATATTAAACAACGTATGCAATTCCTTCTATACGTTTCCAGCTGATCATTTTACCCTACATGCAACGGCATTTTGAATCAGAACCCAGTTTTTTTATTTGTCCATAATCAGAAACTTAAAGTATACATATGCTGTTTTTACAGAACCGAAACACCAGTCAGATTTAAAAAAAAACACCCAGTTTTACAGAACAGAAAGAGAAATCAAAAGAAAAAACTCACCCACTTCACCAAAACCACCAAGATGAAATTCCTGAAAACTCTTCCTGCATAGGGTGCAGTATAACCATAACAAAAAAAGGAAAACAGACATCACAGACAAAATGCAGTTTGCATCGATGGTGGGCAATAATCATCCCAGACATTCCAGCCTGTTAGGGTGTGCTTTGGTTACACATGAAGAAGCGGATTCCTTCAAATGGCTATTTTCGAATTCAATTGGTAGTATTCACCCTATCCCCATAACAACCGATCAATGTGAAAGTATTAAATCTACATTGACAGAGTTGATGCCCAATACCATTCATTGATTTTGCATATGGCATATTCTTTCCAAGTTACCTGTAAAGTTCCATAGTGTAGCCGACTTCAAAAGAACCATTATTGACTTCAAACTTTTGAGGAAAAGTGGGCTGAGTTTTTGATTAAACATCATGCTGATCGCAATTTATGGCTAAAAGAATGTTTGAAGAAAGGGAAAAATGGGTTCCTGTTAACTTGAACCACACCTTTTGGGCTGGGATTGTTTCTACACAAAGAAGTGAGGGGATGCATGTTTATTTTGATGAATTCGTTCACTTGAGGAATGCACTGAAAAAGTTCATGGAAGAATACGAGATTGCAATCGGTAATAAGATTCAGAAGGTATACACCTACTCATTATTCAAGAAATTTCAGATGGAAATCACTCGCATGTCGTTTTGCCATGTAGTTCCAATTTCAAAATATGAGGCATCTAAAGAATCCAATGAGGTTGGTATTGAAAAATATCAAGTATTGGAGAGGTGTATCTTAAAATGATTTTTTGTCAAGGAATTCACATACACTGTTGAGTATTGAACTAGAGGAGCATATCTTAGTTGCAATTGCAGGAGTTATGAATTTAAGGGAATACTTTGTTGTCATAGAGCTTGAAAGTTATGGATCAAAAGGACATTCGAAATGTGAATGATAGGTATTTGTTGAGTAGGTGGAGAAAAGACATTTATAGACACCATTCAAGCATATTTTTATGCGGAGGTTATCCGCACATGGACTGTCTAGTACAAGAAATTTCAAGAGGTTGAGAGATATTTTCAGGAGTGTACTGATTGGGTAGTATGTGGTGTTCAAAAGATGATATTCAGTAAACGTCTTATGGAGATGAAGGATGAACTTCTGAATTGGAATCATACTGTTGGCCAAGAATGAGAACCATACTAGTGGGTCGGCAGGACCGCAGGAACATTTGGAAAACGTTGTAAGTCTTGATGGTAAGCCAATATGAACCATTGCATTACAAGGCACAAATGAAGGCCTAGGGTGAATCGTCATTTCAAGTTAGGATGCAAACACAAGGAGAGGTATTGGTAGACGTACAAGGGGCAGAGAAAGGACAAACTCATTGCCCACTTCCAACCACAATTATATGTCTAACATAAACTTGAATGATCTAATTTTTGGAACACAAACACGTTTTATCAATTAATGTTTAATTTAAGATGTGTGTTGCTTTATTGAAAATATAGTTTCATGCCTTGTATTTTATGTATTTCTAAATTTTTGTCTTTTTTGGGGGGTTTTATTTTATTACTGTTCACATCTAAATAATCAATTATAATGTTACATATTTTTGTTTGTATCTTTACACTTTTTTTTTTTCCAGATTATGGGACTTAATAAGGATTAGGATATAAAAATCATCAATGTTGTAGTTACAATGTTATATATTTAGTTCTCTTACCCTAGAACATAATTACGTGAAGCTAATCTACCAGAACATATTAAATGAGTACAAGTAGTAGCCAAAATGAAAACTAGTATGCATACACATGCACATAATACAGAACTGTATCAATATGATCTGTAATCTATCAAAAGAACCAATCTCTTTTGGTGCTTTAACATCCCAAACATTTGGAGTGTTCCTTGCTTTATGGTAATACTTGCATTTTCATTAGTATTTAAAGTTAATAATCAATAAATACATAACGAGGATTCATTCATTTCTTTAAGGACAAAATGCAAAAATCAACCTAAAGTATTACCATTTTTGAATTTTCAACTTACTCTTTTTTTTTTTTGTATTCGATTGCAACCTAATTGCAATCTGAAGTTCAAGAGTTTCTTAAAAGTGCAACCTAAAAAAATTTTCCGGCAGCTTTTGCAGCCAAATGCACATCATGTGACTTTCAAAAGTATAAAAACAACTTGAAGTATGACCATTTTTCAACTTGAAGTATGACCATTTTTCAATTTGCAATGTGACATTTTTTTCAATTTGAAACCTAAAATTTTTTGAAATGACAAATATATCCTTATAAAAATCACGTGTTGTACATTTCATCGGAAAAGTTGTCGGAATAAAAATTTAGGTTGCCCTTTGGAAAACTTTTAAACCTTGGGTTGCAACCAGGTAAAAAAAATATTTAGGTTGCAAATTGAAAAATAATCATACTTTAGATTGATTTTTACATTTAACCCTCTTTAAACAACAAGCGGAAATTTAACTAGCAGCTAGTGCACGGAAAACCGATACAACATTTGTAAATGCAGAGAGTACAACTACACTAATGCATATTGGGAGGCAAAAATGGAGAATTCAAACAAACTAACAAAAAGAAAATCGAAATCTTGAACTAAAGGAAAGCAAATGCATCGTATCAAGAAAGCCTACCAATCTAATTTCTTCCATATCAACTAAAAATACTTCCGATTAAAAAAAGAAAATTACAAAGAAGAAAGAAATCTCAAAGAACAATCTAACCACAACAAAATACTGATGCAAATTCCCATTATGAAGCAAAACTCAGCAACTAGAATCAGAATAAAGCAATCCACAAAGTCTCAAGTCAGGAAATACAAAAATAAATTAAAAATAGAATCAGCAAATTTGAAAGCAAAAACAGAACAAAAATTGAAGCAGAAGAGGGACACTGAGTAGAAGCATACCTAATCAGAGCGAGGAAACGAGATAATGAACATTGAAAAGGAGAAAGCAAAGAGAAAGGGGAAAAAGTGAGAGCCACGAAGCCCTGATACTTGAAGAGGAGGGAGGAGAGATCAATCATTGCAGCAGCGGGAATGGCATGTCTTGGTTGGGCACAATAAGAAATTTAGTTTTCTTTTTGGGTGGAAGACTGGAAGATGAGGAATAAAGATTAAAAACAGGGCCGGCTATCAGCACTTCAACAATTACTAAACACACCACACAAAATTAAATAGAAAAAAAATGATATATGTACAGATATTTATACCCTTACTATTAATTTTATAAATAAATATCACTAAATTAAAACTATACTATACACACCCCCACAAAAAACACACCCCATTTGCAACACACTCATTTACAACACACCAATTCTTCTTCTTCCTCACAATTTTTTTCTTACAAAACCTCAAAACACAACCCTAATCTTCCAAACCTTCACCTCATACCTTATTTGTACTCAAAAAACATCATGTCTCAAGAAATAACACAAGAGATGGACAATGTAAGTTGTTTAAATGTTTTTTACCGTTCGTTTTTGTGTATTTTGAGCTAAAAAAAAACCTGCGAATTTCGCGATCGGCCATTACAGGCCGAACATATGAAAGTGTGTTCGACCTGCAATGGCTTAACATATTGAAGTGTGTTCGACCAGCATTGACTGAACATAATGAGATTTGTTCGACCACTACTGACCGAATAAAGTACAGGTTGTTCGACTAGTAGTCGAACAATATGTTATGTTTTCGGCCAGTATTGGTCGAACAAGCCGGTTTGTATGGATTGTTTTTGTTTTTTTATCAATAAATTTACTTGTACATTTCATATATTATAGGAAATCGATTCAAATGAATCTAGAATGAACATTGTGAACGTCATCAATCCAATGTATGAGCAGATTGATTTTTCTTAAGAATTTAGAACAAATGAAGTATTCGATGATCGTGAAGTGTTGGTCAATTGGGCAACTAGGGTTGGAATTCGTCTGAACATGATTGTGTTGGTTAGATGATCGAATAGTGGAGACAATGGTAGGCGAGCTCGAGTATTTTTTGGGTGTGAGCGTGGTGGTAAATATCGTCCATCGAAGATAAAAGTTACAGTAGGAACTTTTGTCGATGTTGAGAAGAAGTTATTTAAAAGACGGAATACTGATACTAAGAAGTGTGATTGTACTTTTATGCTGAAAGGAGTTCAGTTGAAAGAGACTGACTAATGATGCTTGCTCGTTGTATGCAGATCGCATAATCACCCAATGGGGGTGAACTTGGTCGAACACTCATTTGCAGGTCGACTAACAAGTGTTGAAGATCAACTTGTTCGTGACTTGTCTATGAACAATACCAAGCCGAAGGACATATTGAGTATGGTCAAACTTTCTTTCCCCGAGAATGAATCGACCTTGAAGACCATTTACAATGCTCGACAAAAGCATAGAGTTGTCAAGCATGGAGGTCGTACTCAATTGCAATTTTTGTTGGGAAAATTGGAGCTAGAGAACTACTATTACTTGGCCAGGAGATATGGTCAAACAGAGTGTTACCAATCTATTTTATGCTCATCCGACATTCGTGGAGTTGTTACGTGCATTTTCTTGCATGCTATTGATGGATTGTACCTATAAGACCAATAGGTATAGGAATGCCACTGTTGGAAGTAGTTGGTGTCTACAAACTTAACTTTCTCAGTTGCATTTGTGTATATGTCCCACGAGCATGAGGACAACTACAGATGGGTGCTAACTACATTGAAAGGATTATTGAACGACAGATGTTTACCGAAGGTGATTGTAACCGATCGAGAGCTTGTACTCATGAATACTATCTCGGTTACGTTCCCTGACTCCAAGTCATTGCTACGTCGGTAGCATATCAACAAAAATGTTTTGAGCAATTGCAAGGGGATTTTTGGTCGAAAAGAGAAGTGAGAACAATTCAATCATTCATGAAATATGATGATATTAGCTAAGAATGAACACAAATTCAATGAGTTGGTGAGGAGACTTGAAACTGACTACAAAGAATATCCTAGGGTTGTTACCTATGTCATGAAGAACTGGATCCAGCCGTATAAGGAGAAGTTTGTCTCGTGTTGGACTGACAATATCATGCATTTTAATAACACTTCTACTAGTAGGTATGCTCTTACGTAGATGAATAACAACAATTATTGTAGTTTTCTATTACAATTTATATAACTTACGTATTTTTGTAATCATAGGGCCAGAGTGCACACACCAAACTCAAAAAATAATTGAGATCGAGTCAAGAAAATTCTGAGACATCGTGGGAAAGAATCCATCACCTGCTCATCATGTCACATATGAATGTGAAGGCCTCCTTCGAACAAAGTCTTCATGTGGCGCCACATCGTTATGCTTCTCCTTTGTTCAAAAATATTTGAGGATTGGTGTCGCATCATGCACTTGGTAAGATATTTGAAGAGATGAGTAGCCAAATTGGCAAAGCACATGATCAGGATGATACGGCTCCACCACGTCAAAGGATCGTATGCACCCTTGGTAGAAACTGACTTCATCCAATGGATGATGATTTCGAACGTTACTATAGGGCATCCAATTTACCTATATATACCAACAAATATCATCACTATTTGGTTATTCATAACTCAAAGGTAAAAAAAATTAACTTTCAGATCAATTAAGTATTCACGTCCGTTGCCGACATTGTGTCCAAGACTTCTCGAATAGATATCAATCGATCAAGGGTTTCACCGGTGTGGGATCAGTTTCTCCATTTATTTGACAAGGGCTCCACCTCCCGATTGTTCACGTTGTGTGTCGACCTGAAGACTGGAAAGTACTCGTATACCCAAACCTGACTCAATTAAGAGGAAAAATGGTTAAATACATCAATTGAAGGACAAAATGCAAGAAACTCGCGAAATATTGTATCTCGAGAATGGTCAAGTAACCACTCATTTGTCGAACCCCACTTCGAGAGGCGAGTCCGAGCTGTCGATACAAATACGCCAAGGCAGCCGCTCCCCACGCGTATGTATGGACACAGTCTAAATGCTCTAGAAGTCTGAGGATCTTCGTATCAACTCTCGTTCCAGTCTTGTCAGAAAAGACTGTGCATCCCAACACAAACCACAGATATGCCCGAGCAGAAGAGGCCAAAATGTCTGCATCGTCTGAGGATGTGTGACCTTCAAACTGAGACCGAAACCATTCAAATTTCACATTGCTTCCTCTAAGACCAGCAAGGGCTTCTAAGGCAACACTCTCATCGACTCCTAACAACCTTTTCATCAACAGATGGGCAAGTTCAGGTTTGTTCCTAGAGGTATGTGTTCGGTTCAAGTGGCCGAACATGCTTCTATGTGTTCGACCAACCAGGGCCGAATGGAGCTCATCAGATTTGATCGATATTTTTACCTTTTTCATACGATTTTCATACATTTAGCTAATTTATAAAATGTTTATCATTATTTTGACATTATATCCTCAAGAAATTTAGAAAAAGAATCTCAAATAAGAAAAAAAAAAGATAGAGAGAGAGTAAAGAGTAGAGAGAAAGTAGAGTTTCAAAATTTTTTTAAATTAAAATTGATATTTATTTAATTCTTTTATTTTTTTTTATTAATATTTATTAAATTGGGGTATGTTTAGAAATGATGGGTGCGGCCTAAATTTAAATAAAAAGAAGAAAGAAAGAAACCCTCTTTTCTACTCAAGCTCTCACTTATTCATTTCAGCAAAATCAGCCAATCATTTGCTTCAACAAATTGTTTCCTTATTTTTTTTCCCACATATTGACACGAAATCGAACAATTTACGCCCTACAAAGCCTGATCGAAATAAACACCGAATTCTCGAACCTGAAAATTGGGGCTTTCGATGACCAATATGACATGATTGCTGAACTCAAAACTGAATGAAGCTGGAATATCATCTGAAAAATTGGTGGGTTCTTCGAAATCTGATGTTGGCAGATAAAACCTAAATCAGGTATGAGGTATGAAACCCCTATTCGCCAGTATTAAACAAATGCATGTAAATTATGTATACTATCAGTGATCGATTGAATGACTTTCGAAAGTAAATAATCTTTTACTTTCAGAATTAGTTTTCTCTAAAATATTCAATAGATCAAAATGGCGTGATTGAATTTTTTATGATGTTCTAAAAATGAGTTGTTAAATTTTTTTTTTTGGATAAAATAAGATTATTAGACATGTTAGTAAAAACAGTTTTGTAACCATAAAAGTTAAGAACATTTATCAACGTTTGTAGAAATGAGATCTTATTTAAAAAAAAAAAAAGTTAAACATATAGAACAGATAATGAAGTATATATACTAGTTTAAAATTTAATATAAATTCCATTGTTATAGGCTTATAGCTCGTGCATCGCACATACGGTATACTAGTATAATTAGTACACAAAGCATGTGTCTAATGACATTACCTACGTATAGATATGTTTCCTATGCTATTCCTAGCTTTATTGCAAGGAGAATTTAACTTGCTACTTATAAATATGAATTTTTGTTGTTTAATTGTTTGTATATTAAGTTATTTGTACTTGCTACATAAAAATTTCACAAAATGTCACTCAAATGTTACATGTGTAAAAATGATATCCATCATAATTTTATGCAAAACACGCATGTTGTTGCAATACTTTTTGGTAATGCATTAAAAGGGATCTGTTATGGATATTTGGGCAATTCTATTTAGTGAGCATATGTTTGTTTGATGATTAAGACTTTTGGTGGATGTTTTCGATGTATTATTGCTAAATTCTTTGCACTTTTTGGGTTCTCTCATTGTGCATATTCCTCTTCCAGGCATATGAATTGCATTTAGGTACATCCATGTGTAGGTGTACAATCCTCGTGATAATGGGCAGGTTTGTTTTACCGACTACCGTTTTCCATAAGCCTGCCTTGATTGAAAATAACTTTTAGTGATGAATGATGTGTTTGCTAAATTTACTGTTTGAGCTTGTATACTTTTAGACCATCTCTTCTCTACTTAAGTTTTGAAACGTGATTCTTTCGTAACTGTAGGCTATGCGATCTGAATTAGGATGAACCAACAAAGAAAGCATAGAATACTAATGGTATCTGACTTTTTCTATCCCAACTTTGGTGGCGTAGAGAATCATATCTATTATCTATCACAATGCTTGATAAAACTTGGCCACAAGGTTAGTGCATTGACGTAATCATCAAGTGTGTATCTCTTCTTTTGTGTCTCTCCAACTCTCCCCTTCCCCAAAATAAGTTCCTTTTGATGGAGGACAGATTAGGAGTTCTGCCAATGCTTCCTTCCCCATTGGTGTCATGTTTTAAATGGAATTATTACAAGCA
The DNA here is from genome assembly GCA_954870855.1 of Scutellaria minor. Lineage (NCBI taxonomy): Eukaryota > Viridiplantae > Streptophyta > Magnoliopsida > Lamiales > Lamiaceae > Scutellaria > Scutellaria minor. The sequence goes on from OX940733.1 coordinate 16,766,670, forward strand.
GAATAAATGCGACTTTTCCTGTCTCTCAGGTGGTTGTTATGACCCATGCTTATGGAAATCGTTCTGGCGTGAGGTACATGACTGGTGGTTTGAAAGTTTATTACGTGCCATGGAAACCATTTCTTATGCAGAATACACTGCCTACATTTTATGGAACACTTTCAATCATAAGAACAATTCTGGTTCGAGAAAGGATATCACTAGTGCATGGGCATCAAGCCTTTTCAACTTTATGTCATGAAGCTCTAATGCATGCACGCACAATGGGTTACAAAGTTGTGTTTACTGATCATTCCCTTTATGGTTTTGCTGATGTGGGAAGCATTCACATGAATAAGATTTTGCAATTCACTCTGGCAGATGTGAGTCAGGCTATATGTGTTTCTCATACAAGTAAGGAAAATACAGTATTGAGGTCTGGACTGCCACCTGAAAGGGTTTTTGTGATTCCAAATGCTGTAGATACGGCAATGTTCAAGCCTGCTCTAGCACGACTCAGCAGTCACGAGATTGTTGTTATAGTAATCAGTAGGTTAGTTTACCGAAAAGGGGCTGATCTTCTTGTTGAAGTAATCCCTGAAGTGTGCCGTCGGCATCCAAATGTGAGTATTGCTGCTAATCCTATTGATGTGGATGTTCTTATTAGGGATTTCCCCCACCATAATACACACACACAGATTCTTATTCTGATAAGCATGTATGCACCATCATTGTCAGTGTGATTCTTTCATCATTGATATCGTGCTGAAGTATTTATTTAGGTAAGGTTCATAGTTGGTGGAGATGGACCTAAAAGAGTGCGGTTGGAAGAGATGAGAGAAAAACATTCTCTTCAAGATCGGGTTGATATGTTGGGTGCTGTCCCGCATGCGGAAGTACAGTCGGTTTTGGTCTCAGGACATATATTCTTAAACAGGTGGTTTTTTTTTTTTTTTTTCGCTATTGTGAGTTTAAGTTCAAATTCTTCTGTACTATTTCCATCTATCTTTTTTTTTTTACTTTAATAGCAACAAAAGTGATTTATGTACAACTGTTATTACATTAAATCTTATATCTTTAACGGGTGGTATGTATCTATCTAGAGGGAATGAAGAAATAAGTTATATGTAGTAGGTCTAGCTGAACAAATTATTGTAATTGGCTGCCTTTGGAATGTGAGGATATAGGGTCATTGTTATATCAAACTATTTGACCAGCTGTTTGGCTGTTCCTAGTGGAAATGGCTCTTGATATTTAATGATTTATCTCATGTTCAAGGAAAAAACTCTACAGCTGTAGTTAAAAACCTTCCCAGAAAACTTAGCACTCTATAGCTAAAAGATGCAGAATTGGGAAAGCACTATACTTTGTTTCATGTTGTTGGATATAGCTGTATGATCAAACTTCTCTTCTTGAAGTGGCAAACAACAAATTATGATCATCAAAATTATTTTCTAAGTCTTAATGTGTCTAAGAATGGATGAGTGCTTGTCTGAATTGGACCAGACAAGCAAAAGATGAACGTATTAGGGTATCTCTTTGGGGGTTTATGTATGATATCTTGAGAATTGTCTCGAAGAATTATTAGGAAATAGGACATTGACAGTATAAGGTTCAATGACTAAGCGTAGACTCCTGGTGGCTTTGGCATCTGAATAACGATTTGGAGGTATTGTAGCCGAGATCTTCTCTATCATTTCCTTCAGGGCTATAATAAATAACTATTACCCGAGCAATATTGTGGTCATTGAACTTATCCTTTTCACTGCTAGCATTCAACGCAAGAGCAAAAACTTAAAATGACTTGTTTTTGAGCCTCTATATTACAGCATCAGTTCTCTTTACCTGATATGTGTTTGTTTTGCCAGTTCTTTAACAGAAGCGTTTTGTATAGCTATACTGGAAGCTGCTAGTTGTGGATTGTTGACTGTCAGTACACGCGTGGGTGGTGTCCCAGAGGCATGGTCATATGCCTTTTTCACTATATTTGGTTAATTTGATAGCATTAACCTATTTTGCTAATGATTAGGGATGCAATTTCTAGTATTGCTGTCTTAAACATTTCTACACAATTCAAATTTCTGAAAGTTTACCTTTGTTCCATAGGTTCTTCCAGATGACATGATTGTCCTTGCGGAGCCAGATCCAAGTGACATGGTAATGGCAGTCACAAAAGCAATACACTTGCTTCCCCTGATTGATCCACAAGCAATGCACACTCGTGTGAGTTATCTGATTATGTGAAGGAAATTGCAATTTCTCTGGTTTGTGATCATGACAAACCAGGTTTATAATAACTTTTTGATATGCAATTGGATGATTAAAATTGCAATCTGTAATGATATGTTACCATGTAAACAACCTGAGTTAGATGAGATAATGAAGAATATTTGATTTCCATTCTATCCAATGTCCTAGAAGATTTTGTGTATATTTATAATTTACAGTACATCACCTGCCATAACCTACTGCACAAGCTTTTGGCCTTTATCTATATCGTGGACATGATCAATAGTTCCCATCTTATTACACTTATCATGTAATTATATCCTTACTAATATCAGCTCCTTGTGCAGATGAAGAAACTATATAGTTGGCATGATGTTGCCAAAAGAACAGAGATTGTTTATGATCGTGCTCTCAAATGTTCCAATCAAAGTCTCATAGAACGTCTACCTAGGTATGTGTAAATAGAATTATGTTGCAACTAGTAAATTATATTTGTTCACTATGCTATTAGATAGAGTCAAACATGTTAATGTTTTTGTTTCCACGGTCCCTGGATTATTTGTCTGCTTTTTTGGGCCCAAGAAATGAACAAACTAAAGCAGTTAATGTAGCAAAGGTATATTTCCATCATTCAAGTCTCTCTCTGTTTATTTAATTTTTTATTTTTGGGCGACTTGTGCATTTTATTTGTACTTTTCCCGTTTTGGAGCTGAACTCATGTTTTCTTTTAAAAAATTAATCTAGGGAAGCAAATAGCATCCACTCTTATACTATCCAAATGGGGTTGTGAATCATTATCCTTGATAACATCAAAAAGTGAGGGTGACATCATTTTATTATCTGGTACTATATTTCCTTGAAGTTCTTCCATGATACATTCTTAGTTTAGCAAAGTTGGATGCTATGCACATCAATGCTAACCCAAATGGAGTTATGTACAATTAGATTTACAACTTATGCCACAGAGTGTAATACAGACATCATGAAATCTAACAACACACAAGGGTCCTCTCAAAATGTAAGAAATTAATGTTCCAACTTGTCCTGATCATCATTTGCAATACAAAGCATTCATGTTAAAGGATGAAATTTCACTGGATTTTTGTCTTTGCCTATTACTCTTGCACAACTGCATTGGTTCATTCAGGTAGTTAAACTAGATTATATATACTTACATCCATCCACGACAACAATTGTATCTGTAGTAGTTTTATTAGAATGAGTTGTGGAGGTTGCAAACAACACTAAAACACATTATTTCTAGGTATGTCTGTTGCGGTGCTTGGGCAGGCAAAATCTTTTGCTTGGTTATGATAATCGACTTTTTGTTCTGGCGTCTACTCCAGCTGTGGCAGGTATTCATTCTTCTTATAACATTATAGTTGAACACTTCAGTGCTACAGCTGTTATGTGAGCTAATGATTATTGTTAAATATTTAAAGTCTGATGGGGATATCGAGCTTGTACCTGATATTGATCACAAGTCATCAAGGTCAAGAACAGATGTGGAGTTCCCGTGCAGATGAGAGTTAGAATTTGTACCTCACCTAAACAAGCAGAATCAGAATTGGCTTTTGAAAGTGTAATGTTTTCTTGAGCTATAAATATCTCATCCTTGTTATGGTTGTAGAACACAATTTAGGTTGATGGAATTTATCACATTTCTCAGTCACAAGAGCTTCATCATATAAATTAATTATACTCGATATTTACACATTTTATGGGGCATTGCGAGGCATAGTAACTATCTCAGGGACTTGTTGGTAGCTCTATCCTTGAGTTTACCTTACCACGTGAAATAAGGTAATGTATCATTGTCTGCATTATGCTTTATACTCCATTAGAAACTTTGCTGTGACTTGATTGTAATACTTTGTGTTTAATGCAGTATCTTTTTTGTCCATTATACCTTTTTATTCTTACTAATGTACAAAGAAATTTGGGTAGAATAGTCGAAACTGGTTCCATGGAGGATATTTCCATATGTTTATTAACTGCAGCATCCTGAATTTAGTGATACATTTAGGCTTTTAGTGGAAGTATCTTTCCTTGAACGCAATGTAACTTTAGGATGATTAACATATGATATTCTCCTCCTCCTTTAATTTTCTTTCTTGGCGTTCTCTGTTTATTATTCTTGATTTGTGACTTCCGATTGATCGTCCCCAAAGCTTAGCAGATAAATATTCAAATTATATTGTGCCTTTTTCCTTGTTGAAACGTGAATGTTGGATTCCTGGTTTATTGAGAGTTTTTATTTAATTATAGGATTATATAACATCAAAATGGATTATGTTTTTTAGCAATTTTTTTAGGAATCTATTAAAACTGAAAATAAAAAATTTACGGGTCAATCAGTGGCACACAAATCCAAATCCAGATTATTATTAATTAATCAGTGGCAACACAAAGAAATTGCCAACAATTAGCCAACAATAAATCATCACCTTTCATTGTCTTACAGAAATTGCGCCCAAATTGTGAACGTGAAAAATTCGAACTATATATCATTACACCATCCTATTGATGATATGATCCAAATGATCGTATGACATCAATGATCCCCAGGAAGGCAAAAATCTCATCATCTAATTTAAGCTAAGAAACCAGGGTCCATGGTTGAAGCTCATTTGCAAATTAGACGACAAAATATACAAAAAAAAAAGTCCAGTTTTACACAAATGAAATCCCTACAACATAACCAAGAATCTAATTTCTTATCAACCCCCCACATAGCTCGTAATTTCCCTATCTAAGAGATTAAATAAGATATGAAAAATCGTAGAAACCATTGCATGGCGAATCAAACACTATCAAGCTGTTGATCTGGAATAAGCCACAACACATTTGTCATGCTGGTTTGAGAAGAAATTCATTAGCAATTGATGCTCCTCACCAGTAGTGTACGTACCGATAAAATAATACACAATTTAGCATATTCCCCAAGCACCCTCACCTGCGGCCATGGAATCCATGAAATGCAGTGTCCCATAATCTGCTTTTTAAGTACACTATGAAAACAAATCTATATAATTGGGTCCTCTACGCTGAATTTGTGAACATAAACAGTGGGAGAATACAAAAATGAAAGGAATAATCAAGATGCTTTTTTCCGCAGCTTCTGAATCTTCAGTACAACAGGCAAATTGAGTAACATACATAGGAAATAAAGGACTCAAAGCACATAACAGAAAATTTTGTGGAGTATATCACTCATCAATATAAACAAAGTAAAATGGCCATAACAGTGTGTTACCCTGCTGCTAATCATCTTCAGAAACAATCTTCTGCTTCTTCCACTTGTATGCTGCTTCCAATATCTTAAGATTTGTTGTTTGTGTTTCTTCTGGGAAAAGATAATCAATGTACTCCTCATACCTGCGGGATATTGAAATCTCAGAACAGGTCAGCACCAGCAGCTTGATTTCAATGATCTTAAATAAAATACAACCATGGTTTTAACGGATAAAAATAACATATTAAAGTTAGAAACCCTAACATGCATCTTTACCTAAACTTAAGATACATGTTTTTTTTCTTTTCAGATTCCGAAAAGATGTCAGAAATTACTGAAAAAAATTAAGCAAGAGGGAATTTTCAGGTGTGGGAGAAAGTAACACATGATGCCCACAAGCCTGTAGAACACACAGAAAATGTGGCCACAACCAAATGCTATCAAGAACAATAACTTCTTTCAATGATTAGAACAAGAGTAGCCAAATATTGATGGACAAATTGGCAGTATGCCTTTATTTTATAAGAAAAATAGAAAAAGGAAATTCGAATACATACCCAGCAGGACCATCCTCTGTTTCTATATGCCTTCTCTTTTTGAGTTTCTTTGGCAGCTTAGCACGTACCAGATCAACGTCACCAAGCTCGCCAAAGCTGCTTTCCATGTTCAACCACTCTTCCAAAAGCATTGCTCTTTCCTCTTTCAACTCAGGGGCAGAAGTTCTGAAATAGCTAAGGGCTCTTTCAAAAACAGCTGAGGACAAGGAGATATAAAAGTTTTCAGTAACATGGATTGGAACTAAACACGATGTCAACTGATACAAGTAATATGACGAAGCAAAAAAAATTGACTAGCATAGAATTTGACTTTCGTACCTCTGGCACGCTGAAGGCATTTTCTCTTTTGTTCATAATCACTTTCTGGTGAGTCTGATTTCTGAATACCACTTTCAGGCGAGTCTGATTTCTGAATACCCTCTTCCATAGCAGATGCCTCAAACTTGGCATAACTGATCCACACCTTCAAGTGTTTTGTGCGGTTCAAAAGCCTCTCATAAAGCGCTCTAGTTCTTTCGTATTTGGATGCAGATAGTTCAAAGTCAATATATGCCTGTTATCAAATAGATAGAACAATACACATTTATTCAATCAAAATTCACAGTAGAGGGCTACAGAACAAGAGATATTGTAAAGAGACCAGATCAATTCTTACTTCTTTCAAACAAGTAAAACTCCACTTCCAAAAGGTGAAACTCCAATATAATAATTAAAGAATGAAAAGATGAAAAACAGGTTTACTAATTTAAAGATAGTGGTTTGACATTAAACTTTAGGTTTGGCCATACATGAGAAATGCAGATGACAAAAGAAGTTATAACCATGCTTATTCCAGCTAATATTCATTGGAACAAAATCTGAAATTAAGCATCTCAATCAGACAGCACAATCTACTTAATAAAATAATGTTACCCCAGTGACCCAAAGTGGGAAACCAAGTGGCAGGCAGACTCCAAACACAGAGAGAGAGAGAGAGAGAGAGAGAGCAACACAGGTGCAACATTAATTGAACACACTTAATGTTTGCAAGATTCAGCAACCAAAGTACCTTCCACAACAGCTCTGGCATATCTAGAGCAGGTTGGTCAATTGCAAGCTCAAAAAGAGCTCTGGCTCGTTCAGTTTCTGACAAGGACTTCTCCAACTCGGCATACTTACTCCATGCATAACAGTTCTCAGGAGACCACTCCAAATACTTCTCATATAGTTTTCTGCATCGTTCTATATTACCAAGCTGCAGCTCTATCTCAATGTACTTCTTAAAAATCTGTTTGCAACATAATAAATTTAGAGTACGGTAGATGAAAATTTCAGAACAAGAACCAAATAAACAATGTTTTATGAAAGAAACTTTTTCATACCTTATCTTTGGGAGCCATGCCAATTGCTGACCCTAAAATTCGTCGGGCCCGATCAATATTTAATTGACGTATTTCGAACTGTGCAGCCATGAGCCAAATCTTTGCAAATGAAAACTTTTCATTAGGTATCATCTTCAAGCACAAGCTGCTCAAATTACAAAGTATATCAGGAAAGCATAGTTAAAAACAGCTCATATGATAAGTGCAGTTAAAAAATTGATACAATCAACCACAGAAAATACAATCTATCACAAAATAAAAGTTACAGAAAGTTCAGAATGTCTATCAGCAAAATATTAATACTCCACTGCATGTAATTGTTGTCATTCCAGGCATCCCATTAATTGGATTTCTAATAACTAGCTTACAATATCAAATATACTAATATACCACATGAATCTAATCCAATGTAAAAGATTTTCCCCAATATATTAAAAAATTCATTATATGCTAGATAGCTTCAGTAGGTATTACTGGAATCGTCAACTGAGAATATGAGATGCATAAAAAATTGGCATATTTTTGTTGCAACACTCCAAAATAGCAGTTGATAACTAGTTAAAAAGTGTTTAGATGATCAAATTTTGCAAAATCAATATACTTTCATATCCTGACATTCACCAATCTAATGCGCAGGAAGCAACTACAATGGAAGCTATACTTCTACATCTTCACGGATACAACTAAGTTCAATTTACTACTGCAAACTCTCATGTCACAATAATGACATGGAAAATGATTTGATGTTTATTTCACGGATAAAATTTTGGAGGAACAAAAAACGTCCCAAAGAATGTCAGGAACAATTAAAAAAGAGAATCAATCAAGAATTAAACTAGTAGATTTTTGTTGTATAAACTATTTGTCTGTACATATTTCGTTAGCAATAATGATAACGTCCACAACTTGAGAAGAGCCTACATTAAAGTTAAATTTATCTTTATTTTGTAACAAAAAATATACATACTGAGAAGAAGAAACTAATTGGCAAAAAGAGTATGTTTCGAATTTGTCTCCATTTCAGTCCAATTGAAACGCATTCAAGCTTTTAAACATGATGATACCATCACATATTTAATTACACAACTACTCATTGGATCTGAATCTCATAATCTGATGTCCTCCTTTAATACATGAGGAACCTCACGGCAGAACAAATTATTGACAACAAACGAGGATGCATCGTAATATCTCTATTAGATTAAGAGTAGAAACCATCTATCTCCTTAGATTAACTTATTGTATATTTGCTAGTATCATTCATTAGGGGGGGGGGGGGGGGGGGGGGGCTGCAAGACATGATACATAATTGAGTATCTAAAATGGTATCTTACTTATATACATCTCTTGTTCGGTCCACGTCCTTGGCATCAAGCTCCTCGTACAACACATAATTAATCCTGATAATAACTCAAATTCAACCAGTCAGTAACTAAACAAACAAATATAATAGAATAAATCCTAAGTAAAGCCTTCCTGAAAATTCCAAAAATGGCATTAAAGCATTGAGCTTACCACAAGTATATATACCGCTGCCAGTACCGCTTCTCCTGAGCAGGAGGGATATTTGATATTGCCCTCTCATACACATCCTCAATTCTTGGTCTATCCCCACAACTCTCTTCTAACCTAATGTAATCAAACCATACATCATAATTAAGAGGGTTCTTTCTCACTTCATCCTCATACTGAAACCTCCTCTTTCCAACAATAGCATCCTCAATTCCTTCCTTATCACCATATTGCTTCTCAAAAGCAACAAACTTCTTGTATAGCTCCTCAGCCCTCCCCTTCGGTATATGATCCAATGCATACTTATATATACACCTTGCTCTTTCTGTTTCCTTGCATTTCTCTTCAAACTCTGCAAAAGCCACAAATAACTCTTCTGCCTCCTCATCATCCCCCAACTTATTTACAGCCCTCTCATAACAACTCCTAGCACGTCCTATCTCTCCATTTTTCATCTCAAATTTTGCAAACCTAATCCAAGCACTAACCTTCGGGTGGCATTCCACAAACCGCTCAAACATTTCTCTCGCTCTTTCGACCTCATTATACCTTAACTCAAACTTGATATACGAAAGCCATCCTTGCTGATCAGGCATCCACTTCATCCACCGCTCGAAAATTTGCCTAGCTCCAGCAACATTTCCTAGTATCTCCTCCATATGAATATACTTATACCACAACTGATCGACTCTAGGCAACAGTTGCGTTGCACGATCCCATACATTCCTCGCATGATTAATAAATTTATTCTTCATTTCAAAATCAGCATACTTCAGCCACAATGTATGGTCCCTGTAATCCACCTCAAGCGCACGCTCCCACACTGACCTAGCGCGAGCAAAATCCTTCTGTGATTCTTCCCACTTGGCATATTTGACCCAAACGCTTTTATTCCACCTCACTCTTCGGATTAAATCTTCGAATTCTTTGCGTTTTCGAAGGCGATAATCTCCAAGCTCAATAGAATCGGTAATCTTCTGCTTGGGTGGCCGGATTTCTGCTTCTTGACGCTCTCGAGCTTCACGGAGGATTTGCTCGGCGGTAATTTGGATCGAAGCCGGCGTCTTGTTCTTGACCCGGGTGGGTCGGGGGAGCTTTACCTCGGTCTCTTTCTTGGTTAGGTAACCCAAACTCGGGTCGGATTCTCTCATGTTCGACATCGCTGCGAGCGTTCCTGAGTTCGGTTTTCTCAGATGTGTTGAGATTAGGGTTTGATATGAAAATTGGGGAAAATGCTGATCGATCGAGGGACCTAGGGTTTTACTATACTAATTTCCCCAATGGGCCTGGACTTCTTTTGCGATTATGTAATTTCATAACATACACTACTATAGAGTAATTTCATCTATTAAGTTTAGGGTAAGATTAAAGACACCCAATCGGAACCGAATCGACAGGTTCAATCCGTGTTAAGATTTTAAGAGTAATTATAGAAAATTTGATATGAACGAAATATAAGAGATAACGATTTGTTTACCCAATTATGTATGAGGCACTACCAAGCCAAAAGAATTTACTAATTTTTTTTTGTGTTTTCAAATACAATGAGTCAAAAAACTGGGATGTAGTCCTAATGTCTTTCTAACGAGGAATCCTAAGTCTTATCTAACTAGGAGTCCTAAGTTTTATCTGACTAGAAATTCTAAAGTCTATCTAACTCAGACTCCATAACCCAACAATCCGGAGATCGAACCAATTAATAGAAATTTAACAATATTTGTTTGAATTTTTTTTATATTATGTTTTTTTATAAAATTAAAGATAATAATAATAATAATAATAATAATAATAATAATAATAAACAATCATTTTCAATAATAATGATAATAATAATCTTTAATCTTTAATATATACTATAAAAATCATAAATTGACATGTCAATTTCAATATATTCCCTACTAAAATCAATTAAGCATAATTATACACGTGTCTCTAATTTATTTAATTATGAATTTTTGTAGTTACAAAATTTAGCTCTTAATTAAAATGAACCTTCTATTTCCTAAATATACTACTCCCCATTTCTTATATTTTAATAAAGGTAGTAATTGAAATATATAACATCTAGATACATACATCAATACATTATAATGTATTTATTATATCAACCCTATAAATAAGTCTTTATTTTTTAAAAAGTTATATTGTTTTTTCTTATTATTTTTTATTATTAACATGAGTCGTTCACATTTTGTTATCCTATCTATATTTTTTATTTTATTTATATTCATTGTGTAAATTCATACTTAGTAGAAATTTTGTGTGATACACGAACACAAACCCTACTAACATATTAATCTAAGTCATATTGTTATCTTTACATTTATTTCATGAGTTAACACTATTTTTGACCAACTATAAATATATAGGGTAAAATGCGTTGAATCCCCTTGTGATTTGGAAATGTTGTGTCGGTCTTTCTTATGTTAAAAAAATGAAAACAGTTACACTTATGATATGATTAAGTTCGTACGAAATCCCTTATTCCGTCAAACTTAAATAGAGTATACATCACTGGTCTCATGTACGAATTATGTTGGATTTTGCTCACTTTTTAACTTGTGTATTGACTATAATACAACTTATAATGTATATAAGATGTTATTCATTGATTTCTTTCAATATATAATATAAAATCTCCCTATTTTCACTCCAAGTTTTCTACTTTTTTTTTATTTAATTATTTTTGTTATTTTGTTTATTATTACTATTTATGTGTAATATTTCATTTCACTTTGTAAACTTTTAGTTTATTTATTTCACATTGTAAAGTTTGGTATTATGTTTATGTATGATATTTAGTTCACATTTTAAAATTATTCTTTATACTTTTTTGAATATTTTGCAACCTTATTTTAAAAATGAATTTATGCTCAAATATTTTTACTTTGATATTTTTTTAAGTTTTATACGTAGGTCCCGATAGAAGTCAAATAAATCTAGAGATGGGGGATGAATAGACTTTTTAAAACAAAAACACTTCTTCAACCAATATACACTACAAGAAAAATGCACAACAACAACATAAGATTTACAACACTTTTACACATTTTGTGTTGTTATTGACATATTCACAACATTTTTGTTTAATGTTGTTGTTGTTGAGTGAAAATATACAATCAACGCAACACTTATTACGTATCGTTGTTGTTGAGCATATTTTTTCGCTCAACGACAACGGTTAGGACAATAAAAATTATATATCATTGTTGTTGAGCGTATTTTTTCGCTCAACGACAAAGGTTGGAACAACGGAGTGTATCTATCGTTGTTGTTGAGCATATTTTTTGCTCAACGACAACGATTAAAACAACCGTTGTAACATGTGTTGTCTTTGTGCTCATTTTTTCACTCAACGACAATGGATATGACAACGGTAACTAAATATTGTTGTTTTTAAACATATATTTTTGGTTAATGACAACGGTTAGATTAACTGTTGTAATGTACCGTTGTCGTTGAGCGAAAAAATGAGCTCAAAGACAACGGTGTGCACAACATATTTTTTTACCGTTGTTATTGAGTGCAAATAAGCTTAATTACAACGGTCGGCGCAACGATTTGACTACCGTTGTAATGAAAATTAAATTTAAAAATGGCTTAATTACGATTAGGTCAGCTCCCAACTCAGTCAATCTCTGATCGGATTGGCACCTAGCTTGAAATCGCTCGAGTTGGGCTCAGATTGCGAGGGGCCAACATGTTTGTTAATGCATTTGAAAGATGGAATGATTGAGAAAAGTGTGTCACATTATGAGTTTAGATGTAATAAAACTCCTAAATGTAGTTAAACTTAAGTTAATTGTCGACAAAATCAATTTTTTTTTTTATAAATTGCAATTTCAACCAAATATCAATATTAGGAAAACTAACAGGACCATATATATATATATATGGTTGTAATTTTGACATTTTTCAGATTTTCTATGTTTTTCTCTTTATAATTAAATTGTTATACAATGTCCAAGATAAGTTTTCATGTATTGATAAATGTCCTTGGAGACTGTAGTACAATTTAATCACAAAGAAAAAAATATTGAAAAACTAAATATCAAAATTGCACTTATAAATATATAGGGTTAAATGTGCAAAATCCCTCTTATTTATGAAACTAAGAGATTGCCTGTGCGTTACACGGATCAATTTATAATTCTCAAATTGGACTTTTTATGTAAATATTTTTTATGTATGTCAAGATAAACTACAAAGTGTTTGAATATCTAGTCTCTAATCTCAAATATTCCACTATGCATCTCTCCTAAGGCACTCTAGAAGGTTCATAGAGATTTTTAAACTTGTTTACTTCCCAATTAACACCCCCTCTCAAACAAAACCCAACTGAGAGAGGAACCCAATCATCAAAGCCCCCATACTCCAAACATGAAGAAAAATATGAATAATGAACCAAGAAAAGGAACTTATAGAGAAATTTCAATGCTTGTTGTGTGAAACAAAGCTATTTCACCCAATCAAAACATCTCTAGAACTCAACTATTAGGTTATCTTAATTTTGTGCAAGGATTTGCAAAGAAAATATAACTGCAAATAAAATATAACTACAAAGACAACTACTTCCCTAATACAAACTATTACAAAATCACAAATTTCTCTATCTCATGATTCAACCTAATGTTTAAACGTCCCCAATAGTCACGTCAGAAGAACAATATGGAGATCGACAAACTACATAAATGCATTTTCCTCCGGGAAATATGTATATATTTTAAATGTAACATATCAAAGTACAAAAACAAAGGAATTGAATAATAGTATGTACAAATTATATTCTAACAAACGTAGGAAAGGATAATTAGCTCAACCGCATTTCAAAAGTGATTATAAAACCTCAAAACCTTGGCCCTAGGTATCTGCAAAAGTGTTGTTAGAGACACCCCTCTTTGTCGACTCCATGGATGTACACAACCTTCTCAATCTCTTCACTAATTCCTTCGATCTTGAAAGCTTCCTTCTCTTTGAAATCTCTGGCCCTCAAGAACTTGAGGATGATCACATCACTCCATCTGCACAAAATAATTAATGAAGAACCTAAAGTAATCTCTTCTGCCCACTTGCAGAAACATACATATTGTAAGCCTTGTCGCCACTCCTTCAACCCTTCCATGGCCGACGTCATCTCCTCACTCATCAGCTCTGCAAGGATCGAGTTTTTATGAGGTGAGGCTTTTGGTATCCGAATGTGAGATGAAGAGATTGAGAAAGATTAGAAACATCAACATACGCTCAACATAAGAGGAGATGTTCTACACTATATACAAAATATAATTATATTTCTTTTAAGATTTTCCACTGAATAGCTCATCAATTTATAGGTGCTATCTATAGATTACGAAGCCAAGATCAGAGCTATACATCTCAGACTCAGAGCATGAGACCACTTAAAACTCAATGCAGTTTATCAATCCAGGTGAATATAATTTTTTGTCCTAATTTCAAATATTCAAAACTTAGTGGATAATTGGAGCGACATCATTCAGTCTTTCGAATTTGTCGGGTACCCATCCCGGGATCACATCTATCAATAATTATAACCACGATATTTACCCTAAAAAATACAAAGAATTAAGTGAGAAAGCAAGACAGCAAAAAAACATCCAAAATAAAGTATGAACAACTGATCAGAAGACAATAGTTTTTCATATTAAACTAAGCATACGACATGATGATTAGTGACCGCCTTATCAAGCCCTTCATCAATTTCTTCTTCCTCCAACAGCTCATTGATCTTGAACTCTTTCCGCCATGCCACCACGCTTTTCAGTATCGCGAAAGCTTCCCTCACTTTGAAATCTCTGGCCCTGATCAAGAAGGATCACATCCCTCCTTCCGCACAAAATAATAAATGAAGACCCCAAATTTAGTGATATAACATAAATCTTGGTTTTGACATCCGAAGGTGAGATGAAGAGACTGAGAGAGATTGGAAAAAGAGTGGAACGGTTGAGGGTGACTCTCTGCATCCTAAGCAATTTAATGCTTCTCTTCTCTAATGGTTTTTTTTTTTTCCACATATAAATATAAAATAAATTCCTAAGTAAATGACACATGGCAGCTTCTGAATGAATTGAAATGCTGATGTGTCAAGCACCAGAGAGTTCTCAACCTTCTCTTTATATATATAAGATTTTACATGATTCCTCCCTTTGTTAAAAGAATAGCACCATTTACACATGGGTTTTAAAAAATTAACTCACGTTCCCTTTTTTTTTGTTTTTTTTTTTTTTTGCGCGATAGTAACTCCGTTAATATTTTTTCAAAATGTCTCGTTATGTCCTTGGATTTTCCAGTTAACTTAGTTGAAAACCCCTTTTCTCTCCCCACCACAGCAAACTCACGTTATCTTCCTCCCTCATTCTGCAAATGAAGGATGTGTACGATGAAATGGGAAGGAGGGATGTGTACCATAAACTTTTGAGAAGAAGACAGCCATGGGAAGGTGGTTTGTAATGATTTAAGATTGTATTCAGCTTTTATTTTATTTTAATACATAGGAATATAATAGATATTTTAGGGTGTGTATTAGACTACGGAGTTTAGAGAGTGCGTGGTGCCTGTTTATTCTATCTGAATCGACCACCACGGTATTAAAAAAAAAAAAAAAGATAAAATTCATTTTTCGTCTTTCCCTAGGGACGTTGTTCAATTTTAGTCTTCTTGTTTTCCGATCATCATTTTTAGTCTTCTTAAATTTCCGGTTGTCCAATTTTAGTCCGATTGCCCAATTTTGATCCTCCTAACTCGATTTTCCGGTCAGCTCCATTAGCATCTGAAAATATAAGTCACATCAGCGTAATATCATCAACTGGTTGAAATTGGGGGCGAGTGTTGTGCACTCGCCCGGAGCTGACCGGAAAATCGAGTTAGGAGGACCAAAATTGGTCAATCGGACTAAAATTGGACAGCCAGAGATTTAAGAGGACTAAAATTGATGATTGGAAAACAAAAAGACTAAAATTGGACAATGTCTCTAGGGAAGGACGAAAAATGAATTTCGTCCTATTAATAAATAATAGGGATGTTAATTGCCACACCCTCAGGTTTGGAATTTAAAATTTAAATTTAAAAATTAATAAATTAAGGGGAATTTTTCCTAAATTAAACCTTTTTATTTATATTAATAAATTATAACTATAAATTTCTTTCCATATATAAAAGACATTTTTCCAAAATTTAAATCTTTAATTTATAATAAAAGATTAAATGATGAAAACACTTCTCCTTAATAAAATGAGTATATATAATATGCAAATATCAAATATGTATAAACAAAATTTTTTTGATAAAAAAATGTATAATATGAAATAAGTAGAAACATTACAAGTTATTAAACCTTAAATCTAAAATTTGTTCATTTTTTGGCATTGATTTCCAAAATGTAGAAGACATTTTTCATAAAAAATTGTGATTAAATAAACACAATATATATATATATATATTTATATTTATATAATATAAACAAAATTTTATTTGTAAAAATAAATAAACAGAAAATTTAGCTTCTAAAAAAAATTACATATCCACATAGCATGCAAACATTTACAATATGAAACAAATAAACATAAATTTTATAATATAAACAAAATATCACACATAAGCATATATCATACAAATAAACAAAAAAAATTAAAAAAATTAAAAAAATCGAAAATAGATAAACAATATAAATTGAAAAGTAAAAGAGAGTGTGGCTTTATTAAATGAAATCAATGCTTATAATTTTATATACAATGCAGGGGTATAAAGGTCAATATACAACTCATAAAATGATCAAAGCTCATCACAAGTCGTACATGTAGCGAACATGTTACACACTCGTTATATTTGACAGATTAGTCGATTACGCGCCGATTTATTGTTATCACATGTGTAAACATTGCCATTTTGATAACAAATGGGGGATCGATGTGAAATTTTCAAATCATAAGGGGTGTGAGTCCATTTAACCATGTATATATAGGTCATGTGTTTTTGCTAATATTGAAATGTTTAGTTAAAATTGCAAGTTAAGAAAGTACTGTGATTTTATTGATTATTAACCCACAAAACAATATCTTCATACAGTTCTTCAGCTAAGGTTGAAGATAGTGGCTTATCTAGAAATGATCGTAGGGTGAGACCTTCACTGGATATGCATGCACACATAAGTTCATATATGACAAATTAGAAAGCACATAACCGACCCAAAATAAAATAATGTTTTTGGTCCAAGGGTCTCCAAAGTCCAAACTACAAATCTTAACAAATTGATAAAAAATAAAATAATGAGGAGTTACTAAGAGGTTATAATTTATTTAGTCTATGAAAATATATCATAAAAACATGATTTATTGTAAAGGAAAATAATGTTTCAAATTATTTTCCCATTTATTGGAAGATTGTATTTAAAAATGTTAAAAATGGTATTAAAAAGAAATAGTTGATATGTAAAAAGAAATTGATGTACATAATTCATAAAGGTTCATTCAACAGAAAGTTCTAATCTCAGTACAAATTTTAAAAGTAGAGGTGAGGGGAAGGAAGAAGAAAGAGAGTAGATGATAATAAATGTCTAACTTTTGAAAACTAGCTTTATAACTCGAGCATATCTATCGAATAGATTTTAGGATGAACACTTTCAAATTGTTAAATAACTGTAACAAGAGAAATGATGAAAAAAATTCGGATCAAATTATTTTCTATCAACTGGTTTTTCCATATATAAAATATAAATCTATCCTACCAATGCGATGATTGTACTCACTACAGATATTCACTCAATTAGTAAATGAAAAGCTCCTAATTAGAAAAGGAGATCTTCCAAGTCTTCCAAACATAATAATGTACATATACATTTGCAGAAATTTTCCAAAAAGATTGATGAGAAATGTCACCCAAAATTTTGGAATATGCGAGGAGTCGCTATTGTGTGGCCAAGTATCTGATCTTCTCCATGACTTTAGTCTCAAAAAGTTTGCCAAGAAAATCACTTTTACGACCTATTTAAACACGAGTGCCACTGCAAGAAAATCACCACATTCATTTCAAATTTTAGTAGGATATCAATATAAAGTATTCAAGAGGTGCAGGTTTTTCGTAATTCGACCTTTGAATTCTACCTTTAAGTCTTTTCTTTTCTTGATCATATAAATCTATAAATAAAGATGATTGTGTTTGTTTATGTGGGTGGATTTTTTTATTTATATAATGTTTCTCTTGTTATACAACTGGAATATAATTAAGTCAAAAACATATTCACAATAGGGCTTAAAACAAATTCTAATAAATTGAACGATGATACAACTAAATCGTCTGATTCAATTATTACTGGGATTTTCTAATGTTAAATCAAGAATTCAATTAATCAAATAACAAACTACTAAACTACTATAGAATTAAAATACAATAAAATTGTAGTTGTACAAAAAAAAAACTAGCAGGGATGGATTTAGGGGTTGCATTGGCCTTGAACTTTCCAAATTGTTCTTTTTATATGTAATTTTTTCTGATATATTTCATTTTTATCTTTAATTTATAAGGATTTGCCTCTCAATTGTAAAAATTTATCCACTATATAAGTTTTGGCTTTCGATTAGCTTTATATTTTGAAATAAATTTTTTTTACCCTTTTGAAACAAAAATTTAAATTCGTTCCTGAAAACAAGTAAAGCAGGAGACAGTAATCTATTAATTTCTCAATGGTTTTAGTATATGAATTTTATTAAATATCGGAATATACAATTGTTGATGCTGAGGGCAGAGAGCGGCGGCCAGGGTGGTCTGGAAGATGGGGGGTGGTGCTGTCGATTTGAGAACCCTCGTCTCTTCGACAATTTACTATTTACTTGATTTCCTGATTTTCTTCCTATTTCTTTTATCGGATTTTACAGTTTCTCAAGCTGGACTACATTGACTTTTGCAAAAGGCTAAAGACCCATCTTTAGCCCCTTAATTTTGGAATTGAGATGGCTAGCCCAAGAAAGCAAGTATATTAAACTTAATAAATAAAAAAATAAAGAATATTAAGAATTAGTATTAACAAGCACGTAAATTGTGATAAAGTCAATATATATATATATATTTATTTATTTTTGTATTATATTATGTAGTATAATGTACATAATACAAAAATATTACCTGATATAAAGAAAAATTACCAAACATACACAAAAATGTGTATTATATGTTGCAAGACTCATGCGAGAGGGAGAAGAGCACATGGGTGGTGCAGGGAGGATCTGCATGTTTTTCCATAATCCGATCGAACCCAATTCGGGTAATGTATCATATAATACAAAAATATTATATTATATATAGAAATATATTACTTAATACACATAAAAATACTATATATTTTCTTATAATCCGACCAAACCCAAAATGCATCATATAATATAAAAGTGTTACCTAATTTATAAAAAAAAATTACCTAATACACAAAAAAATACATATTTTTCTTATGTTAGACCCAGCCCGACTCATCTTATGAAATGAGATCCGTGAATTGGTCTGACTCAAAACTACCATTGAAAGAGTGAATTTAATCAATACATATAAATATAGGTAGATCGCGGAAGCTTGGTTTTTGGAAATTAAATCAAATCATTTTTATTCAATTATAAGTTTCATTCAAGATCAGTTGTTTAGACTTAGTTATATATAACAAATATTCTGCAATCATAATTAGGCATAATTTGTATTTTTAATTATTACAACTTACATAATTAAGCATGATTAGTTGCTTTCATTATCTATTGCATGTGAATAACATATATCAATTGATTTGTTAAACTAAAAACATAAAAAAAAAATTGCCTCGATTATTTATGGTTAAATCTAATACCATCCTTGATTCATATCCCAATTAATAAAATCAGATTAAAGATTCCTTCTTAACATATCATTTATTCATAATATATTATTAATGTGGGATTAGAAAGTTTGTCTTTATAAATAATTGCACATAACTAATTTGAGTGGGTGATGCAGAAATACATGACAAGAATCTCCTTTTAGTTCTAGTAGACTATCAACATTTCCCTTTAACATTCATGTGCAATTGATGCATACATGCATTTTGATCGGTCCGTGCGTAGGTTGATTCGAATTTGCGTACTTTTATTTTTATTTTTTTTGTTGACCCTGACTTCTATGTTATGTTAGTCATACATTTATATTATATTAGTTATACATTTATATTATATTAGTGATACACTTATATCCAGATATCATACCTTTATTTAATACTTTTAACTTTAAAAAAAACCCTAATTTCGCCACAATTTGTACATGTTTACCTTTATGTGATAATACTCATATCTTTATGTGATATTATTTATATTTTTATATCAACATAATCATACATTTATGTAATATATAAAAGTACAACTAACATAACTAAAAGATATATCTAATATAACTAAAAAGTATGACTGTTATAACTAAAATGAGTGAAATGTTAATATGTCTGTCTAAAAAAATGTTAAAGGTTCAACTAGCCTTACAAAAGGTATGACTAACATAACTAAAATGTATGACTAATACTGTTAAAAGATATAGTTAACATAACGTAAATATCTGACACCTGGAAACATAGAAGTGCATAAGGGCACGTAGTGGGCCGGGTCGATCCGAGTGCACGGATTTAGGTCCGTGCATCAATTGCACAAACGTTTTTCTCTTCCCTTAAAAACACATATACTACATTTACTAAAAAATATTACCATCATTTTAAAAAATAGTTGGATTTTATTATTCTTTTCATTCTCCTATGGGATTTGATCTTCATTCATACTTGCATTCTTCTCAACTCTGCAATTTTTCAGGTAATCTTTCAATTCCGAATATATATATATATATATTTTTTAAAATTTTGTCTGAATTTTTATTGCAAATATATCGTTTCTATTTGCCTATTCTCTCTGTTTGTCGCTTTGGAGAAGAACAAATAAATTGATTAACGAAACAATGGATTAGATCAGAATCACGAACAGAAAACACACACACATGTGTGTGTTCAGTGGGGAAAGAGGCAGATTCACATGCTGATTGATTGGATCATTTTAATCCTAGTTAAAAACTTGTATTTGACCCATAATTTCCATAGCAGATTTGATTCTCTGCTGATTTTAATCTCTTTCTATATGTGTTTCTGTACTTGTTTTTTCTGAAAAATTAGGGCTATTTTCAGATAAAGGAGATGGAAAATTGAGTTTTATGCATGTTATTGAAAGGTTTATGATTTTATTTTTTAAATTTCTTGAGTGTAAATCGTTATATACATGTTGAACTATAATCATTGAAATTGCATTCCCATTGTCATGTGTATATTGATAATTGTTTCTCCAGAAAATGTTATGTGGATTTCCTTGTTTCCATTATTGGATTCTCAGTTACATTTCACAGTACTTATGCATGAGAGCTGCATTGATGTATAACAGAAGATTTCAATGATTCTTGAATTACAAAAATAACATCATTGTAAACAATAATTTTCCAGATTATCTTCAGTTTGAAGCAACAGTGGTAATAATCCCTGGGAGCTAAAAGGGAATTCCGCATTGTTGGGTGGAAGGGACCAATGAAGTCCTTTGGAAATCACATTAACCCTGAGAAAGATGAGCAATTGAGATTGGTGAAAACCGGTAAAATATTCAACTATAAAATCACCTCAAAAAATGCTTACAACAAGTGGCTGAGAAGTTCTTGTCTCTTGCAGAGGTTGAGAATAAAGTGAAGAAGATTTTGAAGCTTGCCAAAGGAATAAATGGCAACAAGGATGGGAACGTGAAGAAAAAGTCGGAAATAATTAATCTCATCGAAGACTTCCATCAGCATTACGACGCACTCTACTATTTGTACGAAGATTTAAGAGGAGAGGTGAAGAGCAACGTCGATGGTGGAGATGGTGGTCCTTCTACTCCCCCTTCGGATTCGGAGTCATATTACTCTCCAGTGGAGTCGATCCCCAAAACGAGCCTCTCAAACGTGTCACTTGTCGATGATACATCAGATGTAGAAGATACTATTCTCAAGGATAAGTTGACTTCCTCTATTGAAGTGAAGGAAAGTGCCTCTGCAAGGTTGGGTCAAGTGAAGGAGTTAGAGGCAGAGGTTGCACGTTTGCAGGCTGAGATCGAGTCTCTTAAACAGCAATCAGAGGAGCAAGCTGAGTGCAAGTCGAACGAAGCTATGCAGATGAGAGAGAATGAGTCGCGATTGGAAGCTCGTGTTTTGGAGCTTGAAGCTATGTGCAAAGACAAGGAGCATTTGCAGCTTGAGATGAAAGCTTTGAGTGTTGAAAAGAGTAAATTAGAAGAGAAACTGTATCTTGTAATGGAGCGAGTCGATTCTCTTCAGCAGGAACTGGTGTCTGTGAGCAATCGGAAATCAGAATTGGAGTTGGAACTGGGAAAGAGCAATCTTGAGGAGCAGATGATGAAGATAAACGAAGAAGGTAATCGATTACAGGTCGAGAATCAGGAGCTACAACAAAAGCTATCTCAGCTACAAACATCCCTTTCGGAGAAAGAAAATGAGTTATCAGCTCAGCATAAGAAGTTTAAGGCAAGTCAAAATGAATTATCTGCTCTGGCGAAAAATCTGGAAAACAAGTTGGAAAGTTTGCAGAACGAGAAAAGCAGTATGCAGAAGGAGATGGAGGCTTTAAGAACGGAGATTGAGAACGAGAAACAGAAGTATTTGGTAAGCAAATCGAAGATGGAGAGAAAGAACGGTGAACTAACGGACAAGATAGCCGATCAGCAGAAAACTCTTCTCGAGTTGGGGGATGCGATAAGCAAGTTAAAATCAGAAAACGAGAGAGCTCAAGCTCAAGCCAAGTTTCTCGACTCGAAATCAAATTTCAACCTCTTGGAAAGAAAGATAGACGAAATGGCGAAAGAGTTCAGGAAACAGTTTGAGGACAAGTACAGAATCCTAAGCCGCAGAATCAGGGTTGCAGAGCAGCTCCACGTGGAGAACAAAGAGTGTTACAGAAAAGCCAAAGAGGCGTACGAGCAAGAGAACAAGGAGCTGCAAGAGAAGATAAGCAGAACCGAGGAGGGAATGAGAAATATAAAGGATATATCGGTGGCAGCAAATGAAATGCTGATTGCATTAGACTCGGTGACAATGAAATTTGAGGAATGCAACGACAATTTTCTGAATAGAATATCGAAAGCCTCGTGTGAGCTGAAATTCACACAGGATTGGGTGAGGAGGAAGAACAAGGCGCTAGTGCAAGTGAAGCACGATCTGGATGAGTTGCTAATGCAGCTTGACGACAAGGAGGCGGAGATATTGGTGGTCAGAGAGAAGATGTGGAAGTCGGAGAATAAGTCGAGGGAATTGGAGAAAATGATCAAGAAGAAAGAGGATGGGATGCTAGTGCTTCAAGAGGAGAAGAGAGAGGCTATAAGACAGCTGTGTGTGTGGATTGACTATCATCGAAGTAGATCCGATTATTACATGAAGATGCTGTCTGATATGAAAGCTGCAAGAAGGAAGGCATCTTGACAAGAAGATGAAGAAATTTGTGCCATTTTTGGTTTCTTGAATTGATCATTAGTTGGTTTATAGGAAAAATGTGGAGCCTTTAGAAGAATAAGAAAATGTAGTCAGTTGAGTTAGTCCCATTTCTAACTTCATAAGTAGCAAATTAGCTGCAGTTAGAGGCATACAATTCTAAGCTTGTTTCTTTCTTGATCAAACTTGTATTTGCTACAAAGAAATGCATATTTCTGCATTAATTGAAGAGAGTATTAGTTTTCATGGTTATACACTTTTTCGTCTCTGAACGAGGGGGTTCATTTCTAATCTATTATTAAACAAACTATTCAATACTTGATTTGAAATCGTTTATTATTTGAAGCTTTGTTTGAGCTCGAATCGATAAATATATCAAACAAAGTTCAACATGTTTTTGCGTTTGATAAAATCTAAAGCTCGGTTCAAACTCGAACTCGATTAATATAAAAAGATAAAACAAGTGTAAGAAAATCAAACTACTCGAGCTCAACTCGTATCGGTTAGATTAAAACTCATTCAAGATCGACTCAATCAATTATCAAACAAACTCGAACATAAATTTTGAAACTTGATAATATTTCAAACAAGTGAAAGTCATTCGTTCGGCTCAAATTATATCATTTACAACCCTATCTATTACACATGAAATTCAAGCATGATAAAGAAGTATAGTAATTAAATACATGAGATCTTCTGTTATACTTCATGTTACATCTTATATTACAAAATAATCACTACACACCATGTATATCAAACAACATTACTAATTACCATGTGTCATATATTTATTGTCATGAAATATGAGATATAACACTAACGTTGTGTTGAATAGAATGATTCAAAATTTAAAATCCACCCGAATTTTAAATACCTTCTCAAATTCACCAATCCAAATGAACTTTAAATATAATCGAGAATTCAAACCAATATCTAAATTGATCTGGTTCATGCTCATTTATAAAACCTTTTTTTTTCTTTTTGATATCAACAAGACAACGAGCCATTCGTGATTTGAAAAAAAGAAATAATATATATATATATATATATATATATATAGAAACAATTCAAGATAATATATCTTCAAATACCACTAAATCAAATAGGCTAAATAGCTAAAAAAAAAAATCCAAACCTTTTCAAATTTTTACTATTTTGGTGAATCTTTTTATTTTTGTCAATTCATTTATAATTTTAAAAATTTGTTGTTATTTTGGCTAAATCAAGTTTTGAGCCAAAATTAAATCTTATATGTAGCTGTCACGTAAGTTTCATTCTAATACACATCATCGAAAATGTTAACTCTCTTTAATTAACAATTTTTCAGAATTGTACAAGAACAAAAAGTATTTGTCTCTCGATCTCCGCCCTATGAATGTGGCTGTTGGATGAAGGAATGGAGTCTTGGATTTGCAGGGGATGGAGTGGATCTTGGTGGGTGGTGATGGGCTGGTAGGTGCAGCAGTGAATAGCAGTGGGATTGCGGAAGGTCGGCGAAGCTTGGTGGTCGGAACAGATCAGCGGCGGTGGTTGTCGCCGGAGAAGATGGAGATGGTGGAGTCGAGCAAATCGACTGGTGGTGCTGCCGACGGTGTGAAGGTGAGCAGCTGTTGGAGGAGAAGAATCGAAGAAGGAAGCGGGTGGTTGGTCGGAGAAGAGAAAAACAGCGGCGGTGGGGTTGATGGCTGAGTTCGCCGGAGATGGAGATGGAGGCGGTGCTCGGCGGCGATTCACCGACGAAAGGCGGTGGTGGTCGGCTCAGTTCAGAAAAAGGAGATGAAGATGGTGGCGATTGAGAAGGAGAAGGTGGCGAAACTGATGGTGCCCAGCAGCAGATCGGCGGCTTGGGGTAGACGGAGAAGAAGGTGGAGGAGAAGCTGATGGACGGAGAAGAAGATGGGCGACGGAGAAGCAGCGGGTTGTCGCCGGAATTGACTGTAGCGGCGCTCAATCTGCAGAGAGAGAAAGTGTGTAAGGAGAGAGAAGGAATTGTGATAGGGTTGCAATTTTCTGATTTTTCCAATTTTTTTAAATAATTAAAAGAAATAAAAAAAAGAAATTAAGAGGAAAGGGCTGTAGGAAATGTTGGAAACTCCTTAGAGTTGGGCGTGATCACACCTAACTCGACATAGTCTCTATAAAAAATGAGAACATTAATCATGGTTAATTAAAAAAAGTTAACATAAGAAGAACATTAATCATGGTTGATTAGAGAGAGTTAATATTTTGATGATGTGTACTAGAAGGAAGCTTGTGTGACAGCCACATATAAGCCATGTAATTTAATTTTGACTCAAAACTTGATTTGACCAAAATAACAACAAATTCTTAAAATTATGGATGAATTGATAAAAATAAAACGATTGGCCAAAATAGCAAAAACCTGAAAATGTTTGAATTTTTTTAGCTATTTGGCCAATCAAATAACAAAAGTTTATTTATCGTATAATATAGGTTTTTTACTTTTCTACAATTTTGGTGAATTGTCAAAAATAGTCCTTGCTTATATGTGGAATATTGTAAAAAGAACTATGTGATAGTAATTTGTCTTACCAGAACTACATTTATATCTTATCAACAAAAGTAAATTTGTCATTTTATTGGTTTGTGGTAAAAAAATTATATTATTTATATTGTATGGTAAAAAAATAAATCAATATTTTAATTTTGATAGACATGGGTATTATCCCAAAAATTCAACATATATAAATATATATATATAAACCTTCACAAAAATTTATGTGAGACGGTCTCACGAATAGTTTCCGTGAGATGGAACCCCATCACTCACAAACAATATATGAATTGTAGGGTTTGGGTGGTGGATAGTTGAGTTATGAATTAACTCGTCTCACACAAAACATTAAAATTCCGTAATTTGATCTTACAAGAGACTTGTTCATTAAGTTTTTGTATGGACTCATGCTACAAGGGATTACAGGGGTCACATCTACTAACGGACGTAAACGAGGGATTAAGATGGCGGTGGGTCCCCTGAAATTTTAAAAGTTGCATAACTACTTTGGTAATTACATATTAAAAGAAAAAAAAAAAAGGGAAATTAGTGGCCACTAACGCTACTCACCAGTGAAACCAACATTAAAAAATCAGAGTTCACTTTCATCTTTACTTAATTCAATTTCTTCTTAATCATCATCTTCCTTTTGTTTTTTATTAGGCCTATCTATATCATCAAATTCTCATTAAAGAAACCAATTCTAAGTTGCATTCTTTATTTAAATTCATAGTTAATTTGTTTTTGTTTGATATTTATTTTAAATTGCTTCGACTATCAATTATTAAATAAAGAATTAGGGTACAAATTCCATGTTTCGCCTAATAGAAGAGAGTTATATTAATTATTTATTGTAATTTTGTTTATATTATCACGCTCTTTTTTTTTTTTTTGATAATTTATTATGTAATTAAAATATTTTATTGAGCTATTCTTTTATTTTAATATTAAGATGCAATTGAGCAAATATTTTGTTTATCATGGTTGGTTCCTTTTTTTTTTAATCATGTATATTATAACATTTTTGTACTAATATTACTTGAACCCTTTCCAAAAAAAAAAAAAAAAAATCGAACCCTTCAGTTAAATATGTGTGTCTCTGACATCATATCATGTGGATAATATAGCATGGAATGATTTCCATTCTGTATGATCATGACATTATGTGTCCATTGCATGCAACCCTTATATGTCACTTCACAAATGATTTTAGTATTCATAGATTTAACTTGATGGATGGTACATTTTCAGTAAAATTTTGGATTCGAGTCCCACCTCATTTATAACTAGAATAAAAAAAAAACTTATACTTCACAGATGATATTTAAGTACAACATTTAACTTATTTGAATTGAATAGGAATATAACTTAGGGTAATTCTACTATATACCGTTGTATTAATACATCGATTTTTTTTACTGCGGTAACTTATGTGTAAGGTAACTTTTCTGAGTTGGGCTGGGCTGCAATGGTTTTGGACCTTCCAACACTCATTTGACATCCTAAGTTGACATAGGCCCTATTTTGTTTGCATTTGATTTTGCTTGCATTTAATCATTGTAAATCAATTATGTATGTATGTATCAATCGAAATCAATTGAAATCAAATCGAAATCAATGTATGTAACATTAATATTTGTTAATCCTTGATTTTGCTTGCATTTAATCATTGTAAATTAATCATGTATATATGTATCAATCGAAATCAATGGAAATCAAATCGAAATCAATGTATGTAACAATAATATTTGTTAATCCTTGATTTTGCTTGCATTTAATCATTGTAAATTAATCATGTATGTATGTATCAATCGAACTCAATGGAAATCAAATCGAAATCAATGTATGTAACAATAATATTTGTTAATCCTTAATTTTGCTTGCATTTAATCATTGTAAATCAATCATGTATGTATGTATCAATCGAAATCAATGGAAATCAAATCGAAATCAATGTATGTAACAATAATATTTGTTAATCCTTGATTTTGCTTGCATTTAATTATTGTAAATTAATCATGTATGTATGTATCAATCGAAATCAATGGAAATCAAATCGAAATCAATGTATGTAACAATAATATTTGTTAATTCTTGATTTTGCTTGCATTTAATCATTGTAAATCAATCATGTATGTATGTATCAATCGAAATCAATGGAAATCAAATCGAAATCAACGTATGAAACAATAATATTTGTTAATCCTTGATTTTGCTTGCATTTAATCATTGTAAATCAATCATGTATGTATGTATCAATCGAACTCAATGGAAATCAAATCAAAATCATGGATGTAACAATA
The DNA here is from genome assembly GCA_954870855.1 of Scutellaria minor. Taxonomy (NCBI): domain Eukaryota; kingdom Viridiplantae; phylum Streptophyta; class Magnoliopsida; order Lamiales; family Lamiaceae; genus Scutellaria; species Scutellaria minor. The sequence continues at coordinate 16,794,881 of OX940733.1, forward strand.
ATATTTGGTAATCCTTGATTTTGCTTGCATTTAATCATTGTAAATCAATCATGTATGTATGTATCAATCGAACTCAATGGAAATCAAATCGAAATCAATGTATGTAACAATAATATTTGTTAATCCTTAATTTTGCTTGCATTTAATTATTGTAAATCAATCATGTATGTATGTATCAATCGAAATCAATGGAAATCAAATCGAAATCAATGTATGTAACAATAATATTTGTTAATCCTTGATTTTGCTTGCATTTAATTATTGTAAATCAATCATGTATGTATGTATCAATCGAACTCAATGGAAATCAAATCGAAATCAATGTATGTAACCAATATTTGTTAATCCTTGATTTTGCTTGCATTTAATCATTGTAAATCAATCATGTATGTATGTATCAATCGAAATCAATGAAAATCAAATCGAAATCAATGAAAATCAAATTGAAATCAATGTATGTAACAATAATATTTGTTAATGGTTGATGCAATGGTTGTCGAATGATTAGTACACAAAACAAACAATCAAATGGGTTGATTACTTTGTGGTAATTCAAATAATGATAGACAATAGAGATACAATCATGGTATGAAGTGGATGCAATACAGAAGCAGGTTATGTGAAATTTTAATGATGAGATTCCATGACAAATATCCAAACATATGGAATATGGATATCAAATGATTCGTAATAACAAGATGCATAATACAAAGATGTTCGATTGCGGTTTTATGGTTGCAGATTAATGTTATATACGATTAATGAAGAAGGTAGATTTAGACTACATTGTCCAATCTCTTTTGGTTGTTGGGGGGAATTTCTTAGTTTTTACTGCAGTAACTTCTCAAGACAGATAAAAAAGGTAAAAAGTAAATGAAGGGTCAAGATGTAATGAATTAAGATCTAATGGCTGAAAACACCGGTGTATTAATACAACGGTGTACTATAGAAGGACCCTATAACTTATTGGTTCTAGAGGTAAACAAATATAACTTTTACATTTTATCCTTCACCTCCCATACGTCTCATCCAAAAAAATTTCAAAAGTTTCAAAGTAATTAAAAAAATAAAATATGATTGCACGTGGATGAAGAATAAAAATGTCCACAACATATATTTTAAATAAAATAAATCCAAGAATAAATTTTATTTTATTAGAGAAATAATAGTTTTTACCATTTTCACATGATTGTCCCTTTCTAACCAATAAAATAAGGAATCTATCTTTTTTCCATTATTTGGGCCGGAATTTTGGAATATTCATTTTAACACTATTCATTGATGAAACTCACTGAATGTGAATTTTCCTAACAAAATGAAATAATTTTGTATGTTTTCAATTATTTTTGAATGAATTAGGATGACTGTGGGATATAATAAAAAAAGAATTGAATGATTCGAATAATAATCATCCTAATCAACATCACGAGATTAACACTTGGTACTATTAAATTCCAAAATCAACATGTTAAAAAGTAAATTTGTTTATTTGTAAAAAAGAACTGAAGATGATCTGGCAATCCATATAAGCACAAAAAAGGAGGATGGCATAAATAATTATGCAATAATTTAGATCTGCTTCTTTTCCCACACAATTAAATTTCAAAATTACTTTACAATGGCATTCTCCGTAATTATATCGAAATCAAAGGGCAAAGTCAGTAATCAGAAACCTCCAAAATTTGCATCTCTCCTGAAATTGAAGCGCCAATTGCAATGCCAGACGCTGTGCTGTGACCTTTCTGTTTAATAACAGACAAAACCACTTATTTCTCTCTCTAGAATTTCCCCCTAAATTTACCAACCATTATAATTCATCTCTCTTCACACCATTGGATTCTCAAATTCAAATTTAATAATCTCACACACTCAAACGCACTCTACTCTACTCTACTCTCTCTCTCTCTAGAAAACCGCTTCTTCTGTGTGAAAAGTTTTGGTGATCTCACTGTCAGCGGCGGCGGCTGTTGATGCACGAGCTCTGATCTTGAGGTAATTCCTTGATTGTTTTCTATGAGATCGGGTCTTTTCAGCTTACGCTATTACGGAATTTCTTCTTCGTTAAGTTTTTGATATTTATGTGTGTTGTTCGGTTGTTTTTTTCTGTTTCTTGATTGAATTTTTCGTGCTATTGAATTATGATATGTAATCGAATTGTTTGACAAGTTTCTTTGAGTTGAGTTTGTTTGCTTTCTCAAACTCGATGATCAGCTTTAGTTGAGAAACTTTTTCTCCGTCTGTTGAGTTTGTGGCTATTTTTGATTCATGATAGAGTTTGTTTCTTGATGCTGTTTTTCGTAAAAGAGATCAAGTTCTTGCGATGATAAAGAGAAATGATGAAGATATTCGTTCGAATCGAATATAAATTTGAATCGATTGATTTATTCTAGTTGCAAATTTTACAGTTCTGTCATCAACTACTCAATCTTTTGTAGGTCATTCTCTTTAGGACAGAATTTTGTTGGTTCTCTATAAAGATTTGTGGGATTTGTATATTTAAGTTTTACTGTATGAAACGATAAGATAGGTATATTTTTAGTAGTTTCCTCTTTTTCTTATTTTTGATTTTCAAAAATAAACACTAATTTGACTGGACTTTATTTCTTATGGACAAAAATGAATTATCAAATCAATAAGATATTTCTTTATCAATAGAACAATCAATATAGTAGTTGGGTTGAAGGATTTGATGGAAAATTTGAAATTAATAGCAACAAATTCATTAGCGTTGCTTGGAGTAATATGAACTCAAATTTCATCATTTTCATTTTGAACTATTTTGTAAGTAATTTAGATGGATTTTCAATGTATTTTAATTTGGATGAATTTTAATTACATTTATTTCAATTTTGTGTTTCAACTCACTCAATGTTTTACATAACTTAAGAATTTCTATCTATGGGTTTTGTTTTGTATTTATCTAATTATAAGGAAATAAATCGAAACTCTCTTTTGTTTTATATGAGACATAGTATATTTTTTTGAAAAAGTTAGAAAGAATGACTTGCTATTATTAAATATGACAAATGTTACAGGTTATGATTATTAAGTATGATAGAATTTTACATTTTGGAGTTTCACAATTTGGTCTTTTCTTGTATATAGAAGTGATTACACTAATAATTATTAGTGAACGCTGGAGAAGAACAATGTTTGAACTGATAATTGAAATTTTATTTCTTCTTTTATTTTTTGTTACTGGAAACTATGGAAATACTAATGAAGAGTTCATACTTATGATGGGCCACATACATGTGGCATAGTAGTCACATGGTCTGTCCTAGCAGCACATAATTTTTTTTTTCTAAATATGATTTATTCTGTGACGAAATAGATGAAGAATTTATGTCATCTCGATCCCTGTCATGTTGCAGTATTATGTATGGGATTATCTGTTAAAATTCACTGTGAAAAGAGGCTTTTAACCTTTATTTTTTTAACCTAATTTCTAACACCAGACATACTGGCTGCTATGATCTACATATTATGGTGCATGAGGACACATTGTCCCCCTTTTATAGTTATATTTAAAATGTGAAAAAGAAAAGAATATATTTTGACTTAATTTTTTAGAGTAATTATTTATTTTCATTGTTAATAAGTTTCTATATTTTTTCTTTAATTTTTTTATCCAATATAGGTAATAATTGTGACAGTAAGAGAGGTAAATTGGGGTTAATTGTGATGGATGGAGAAAAAGTGAAATGGGGAAGAAGAGCATAGGGAAGAAGTGGACGTCAAAAATTTTTATATTGGGGAAAATTAATTAAAAGTGTAGCCAAATTCTGACTATAAAGCGAAATTTTGGCTACAATTGAAAATGAATCTTGAAATTCAAAAGTAAACTTTGGGTAGAACTTGAAAATGGACCTTGAAAGTGAAAGTGAAAAGGCCCATTAACATTTTATGGCTAGAATTAGCATAGGCCTTTAAGTGAAAGGGACATGAATCTGTGAGCCGATGGTTGATGCAATTCTCATCACATATTGTAAAGCTGAATAAAGATGCAGAACATGAGATACGTGTAACACAACATTTTTTATTTCAAATAGTATTCTTTATCTTATATGCATATTAAAATAATATCATAAAGAGTCGTCGTAGTTATTACTCTCAAGTGGTAGGAAGGAACTAAGCTACTATAGCATAGGTTGGCTGAAACTTTCTACAAAATTGTTAGGTGAATACTACGAGTATGTTTGTTTTTGTGTTCATTTTGTTTTCACATTTTCAATATTCGTTTAAATTTGTTTGTTCAGGGATTTTTTTCTGATCGTAAAAATTTGTATGAATGTTTATGTGAACTATATAGGTTTAAGATGAAGTCTAGGTGTTTTCTAATTTCTTTTGTAGCGAAGAGAATAAAGGTGTAAAATAAATATACTTTTATAGTTTTTGAACATTGAAAATGAAAACAAACAAGGTGTATTTGAACTATTAATACTATAGGTCCTTAAATAAGGCGAAACGTAATCACATTCGAGTCCACAAAAGAAATCCTAGGTAACTATTTTCTCTTCTCATCATACATTTAAAAACCGTATGAGTTATATATGTTACAGAAGAAGAGAGCATCAAAAATCAATTAACCCATATAGAGAATTGTCATGCATTCTTATTACACAATTTTTTGCATGTTCTCCAGTGTGTGTGTTATTGTGGTTGGTCGTAATATTCCTTGCTTTATCTGTAAGTCTATTCATCTGCTTATGGTATTTGTGTCAATGTCAAAATATTACATTTCAACTAATCCAAACTCTCGGCTGTTTGCATACAGCCTTTTCATACTCTGCATCTAAGTGTATTTGCAGATAAACTGTTTGGCTAGTTTTGCTCTTAGTTCTCCATTAAATTACGCTTTGCATTTGAATAACGGTCCTTTTTGAAATAAAATTTTCTGTCTTTCTAAGATGAAGATTGATTTCTTGTCATTTTCAACACAGATAAACTGCTGACGAACACAGAGAACATGGCTAAGCATCGGTGGCGTGAGTCATTCAGATCCTTCTTCGGGAGTCACATTGATCCTATAAAAGATGAGGAGCTTAAAGAAAACAAAGCAGGTATATCAATTTTGTCGTTTTGATCAAACTGTTAAGTCTGTTATAATGAAAAGAACTTGCTATTACTTTTCTGTTTCAAAGCCTGTAGTTCATTTCTTCCCCAAATAATCTATATAGACTTTCCATCTTCTGTCTTGATGTATTGAAATGCATTCTAATTGCAGAAATTGAAAGAGACGTGCAAAAGATCATAGAGGTTCTTAAAGATGATGAGAAAGAGCCTCTAATTAAGTTGGTTGAGAATTTCCACAATCATTACCAATCTCTATATGCACGTTATGATCATCTGACTGAAGAGTTGAGGAAAAAGGCAGACAACAAACATGGGGAGGACAGTTCGTCTTCCAGCTCAGATTCCTCAGACTCAGATGATTCACCCAAGAAAAATAGTGCAAAAAATGGTGAAGCTGAGGATAATTTTGACAATGAACTTGAAATGGCACTTTATGAGGTTGAAGATCTGAAGGGAAAGTTGGCAATGACTATTGAGGAGAAGGAAACATTACATCAGAAATTTCAAAGTGAGCTGAGTAAACAACAGGAAGCACAGAAATTTATAACAGAGTTGAATTCTGAAGCTGAAAAATGGAATGACGAGAAATCCAGACTTTTGACTGAAATTACTGATTTGAAAGTAGAACTGGAGAGTTCTCTTAAGCTACAGGCTGAACTTAGCCAAAAACTGGAAGAGATGATTAGAGACAGAGAAAGCTTGAGCATTGAGAAAGATGCTGCTCTTATGAAAACTAAAGAAGAGAAGAAAAGCACTGAAGAGTTGAGAACCATATATAGTCAGTTACAAAATGAGAAAAATACCACACAGCTGGCATTAGAAGTAGTCAAGGGAGATCTCTTATCTTCAATGGAGGATCTAGGCTTGGCAGAAAGTAAAATTACTAAGCTAAGTGAGATGCTAAAGGATGCTGAGGAGCAAAAATCTAGTCTTACCTTAAAGATTTCACAGCTTCATGATGAGGTAAAACATCGTGAAAACAAGAATCAAGATCTTGTAACTGAATCAAGCCAGTTGAGCGAAAAATTAGCAGAGAAAGAACGTGAGCTTTCAAGTCAGCTGCAGAGTTACGAGGCTTTCAAAGAAGCAGCAAAAGAAAAACTGGAATCAGCAGAAAAAGAAATTGCTAAGGTAAACCAGATGCACAAGGCTGCTGAGGAGGAGAGGGGTCGTCTCTCCATAAAGATTTCACAGCTTGAGGATGATATAAAAGAGGCTGCAAACAAGATGCAGGGTCTGGTTACTGTATCAACCCAGTTAAAAGAAAGCTATGCTGAGAAAGAAAGAGAGCTTTCAAGTCACCTTGAGATTCATGAGGCTCATAAAAAAGTAACAACACAGAAACTGGAAACAACAGCAAGAGAGAATACTGAGCTTAGTCAAATGCATAAGGCTGTGGAAGAGGAGAATGGTAGTCTCTCTTTAAGGATTTCACAGCTTGAGGATGAGATAAAACAGGCTGAAAACAAGATTCAAGATCTGATTACGGAATCAAGCCAGTTAAGCGAAAGATATTCTGAGAAAGAAAGAGAGCTTTCAAGTCACCTTGAGATTCACGAGGCTCACAAAAAAGAAACATCGAAGAAACTGGAATCAACAGCAAATGAGATCACTGGGCTTATTCAAATTCAAAAGGCCATGGAAGAGGAGAATGGTAGTCTCTCTTTAAGGATTTCACAGCTTGAGGATGAGATAAAACAGGCTGAAAACAAGATTCAAGATCTGATTACGGAATCAAGCCAGTTAAGCGAAAGATATTCTGAGAAAGAAAGAGAGCTTTCAAGTCACCTTGAGATTCACGAGGCTCACAAAAAAGAAACATCGAAGAAACTGGAATCAACAGCAAATGAGATCACTGGGCTTATTCAAATTCAAAAGGCCATGGAAGAGGAGAATGGTAGTCTCTCTTTAAGGATTTCACAGCTTGAGGATGAGATAAAACAGGCTGAAAACAAGATTCAAGATCTGATTACGGAATCAAGCCAGTTAAGCGAAAGATATTCTGAGAAAGAAAGAGAGCTTTCAAGTCACCTTGAGATTCACGAGGCTCACAAAAAAGAAACATCGAAGAAACTGGAATCAACAGCAAATGAGATCACTGGGCTTATTCAAATTCAAAAGGCCATGGAAGAGGAGAATGGTAGTCTCTCTTTAAGGATTTCACAGCTTGAGGATGAGATAAAACAGGCTGAAAACAAGATTCAAGATCTGATTACGGAATCAAGCCAGTTAAGCGAAAGATTTTCTGAGAAAGAAAGAGAGCTTTCAAGTCACCTTGAGATTCACGAGGCTCACAAAAAAGAAACATCGAAGAAACTGGAATCAACAGCAAATGAGATCACTGGGCTTATTCAAATTCAAAAGGCCATGGAAGAGGAGAAAACTAGTCTCTCCTTAAAGATTTCACAGCTTGAGGATGACAAAAAGCAGGCTGAAAACAAGATTCATGATCTTGTTGCCGTATCAAGCCAGTTGACTGCAAAATTGGTTGAAAAAGAAGGAGAGCTTTCAAGTCACTTGGAGATTCATGAGGCTCACAGAGAAGAAGCAAATGGGGAATTGGAATCAGCAGCAAAAGAAATATCTAAGCTAAATGAGATGCAAAAGGCTGCTGAAGTTGAGAATGCCAGTCTTTCCTTAAAGAAATCACAGCTTGAGAATGAGATCAAGCAGGCTGAAAACAAAATTCAAGATCTTGAGGCAGAAAAAAGACAGTTAAGTGAAAAGTTGGAAGAGAAAGAAAGGGAGCTTTCAAGTCATCTGGAGATTCATGAGTCTTACAAAGAACAAGCATCAATTCGTGCAAGGGATTTAGAACTGGAACTTGATTCATCACACGCTCAAAGAAGAGACATGGAGAAAGAGAAAGAGAATACAATTTCTGCTCTTCATGGGGAGATCGTCGACCTTAATGTTAAATTAGAGTTCTTGCGGGCCCATGAAGTTGAACTGGAAGAACAAATAGTAATGAAAGCGAGTGAAGCCTCCGCTCGAGTCAAGGACTTGACAGATCAGGGCCATGCAATACAGAAGAGACTGGACTTGCTGCTCATCCAGAAATTTGAATCAGAGAAACAACTGCAGAAAAGATCGACAGAAGCCGCTGCGTACCTTACAGAGATAGCAACTCTGAAAGAAGAGTTGAGAAATAAAAACTCGGAGCTAAGTAAGAGCATAGAAGAAAGGAAGACTTTTCTGTTACAAATGAAAGATCTCAGTAATGAGCAACAGCAGTTGAGGGGCAAATGCGAGGACCTCAGCCGGTTGCAAAAAGAAAAAGAAAATATGTTAATTAAATTTTTGGAGAAAGAGAAAGAATTGCTTGGAAGGGAGAAAGAAGCAAGTTCAGTGGTCATGACATTGACTAAAGATAAAATCAGTCTTCAAGAGCAATTGAAAACTTTGGACGCTCAGAAAAGAATGGCAGATATCAGTCTTGAGACAATGCAAGGCAAAATAAAAGTATTTCAGGATTCAATTGAAGAGCTAAAACGTGAATCAGAAGAAAAAACAGCTGATAACGAAAGGTTGGCATTACAGGTAAAGGGTTTGCTCGCTGAGGTTAACGCTCTTCGCGGTCTAATACATGAACTCAATGCTTCGAAGAAACAGGTTGACTCTTTACAGCAGCAGCTGGAAGTGGTGCGATCTGAGAAAAAGGAATTGGAAGTGGAAATGCAAGAGTCGTCTGAGTTGGTGAAGAAGATGGAAGCTCAGCTTCGAAAGAGTGAAGAGAATCTCGAGATCAAAGTTGATGAAATGAAAAGAGCGTTAGAAGACACTGAGGTTCAGCAGCGACTAACAAGCCAGAAACTGCGTATCACAGAGCAGTTGCTATTGGAGAAAGAGAAAGAGTACGTGGAAAAGGAAGAGAAGTTGATGAGAGAACAGAGTTTGCTTTCAGGCACAGTTTCAGCTTACAAAGATGCACAGGCGAAAGTGGCGAATGTGATGCTGGGTAGCATCGATGCATTGGAGAGCAAGTTCGAAGAAGCGTATGGGCAGTTGGAGTCTCATGTTTGTGTGATGGTGAAGGAGGTCAAAGAGACAAAGGACCTCATCAAAGAAAGAAATGAGGAGACAGATAAGCTGAGGGATGAAATAGTTGTTTTGTTAGAGAAAGCGAATGGGGAGAAGGAAAAGAGGTTGGAATTGATCAAAGGAACGATGGTTGAAGCACAAAAGAGACTGCAACAAGACGAGGAGTTGATGAAAAGAGTGAAAGAGAGAGAAGAGGAGAAAATATATGCTATAAATGAGTTGTGCAAAACGATCGAATATTATCGGACCAAGTACTATGAACTCAAAGACAGGGTCGAGAAATCAAGTGGAAGGCAGACTACTGCTTAGTTAGTTAGTTGTATCAATTCTGGATTTGCTTTGCTTTTCTTTTCTTGGTATATTTTTAACTCATTTTTGGTTTTGTTATTACTGGATGGATGGTGGAGGATATACTGGATATATTTTTTCTGTGATTTTTTTCTATTCTTTGGGCTCAGTATAGCATAGGATTTTGAACATGAATTCAGATTTGTTTGGTTTGTGTAGTGATTCAGTACAGCAACTATTGCCTTTTGTGATAATATCATTTTTGTATAGTGAATTCCATAGAAAGTGTGTTTCTTTTCTTTCTCTGAAATGGTGTGTATTTTCCTGTACATCTTTGAAAGCTACAAATGCGAAAATGAAGTTCAAAGATTTAGGCCAAGTGAGCAGCTTTCTAGTGGCCAATCATGCTTTGAGAAAATTTTCGGTGTCTCATTTATTATGTAGTTCTTGGAGATTAATTAAGAGGGTGTTTGGTAAAGAATTAAATATAACATCTTATCAAATGTCATCATAAAATAAGATTATTAGGAGGTTATAATGTATTCTTGTTTTAGAAAGTAAGGAGATCCCAATTTATTTTTAAAATGACTCCTTCATATTTGATTATTTAAATTACACAATTATTATTATAAAAATCTTATAAGCTCCACCATTTTATTTAATCAAACACTTCAACAATTTATTTTCAAAATATGTACATTATCTCTTATAAACTCTTAAAACATTTTATAAGGAGTTAGTCTCTTGCGAGACCGTCTCACGGATCCCCTTCCGTGAGACGGATCTTTGACCCAACCCAAAACTAAAAGCCCAACTAAAACTAAGGTCCAACCCAAACAAAGCCCAACTAAAAGCTTAATATACCCAGAAGCTGAACGGTGAGAATTGATTCGGAACAGAGGTTGGCTATGAAGGAGAGATGAAATGAAAATGGTGGTGCTCTCCGGCGAAGAATGGACGGCGGAGATGGTGGTTGCTGCAGAGGTGAAGCTGGAGAACTGTGGAGGAAAGGATGGTAGGTGACTGGTGGTGGTTGTCGCCGGAACCAACGATCGGAGACGAAGGTGGTTGGGGGAAAGCTGACGGTGAGAGCGAAGAAGAAGCAATTGGAGCCGTACAGATGGTGAACCGGCTCTGCCTCCTTTATGTGGGCCCTCCCCGGCTGGCTAATTTAAATTTAATTTTTCTAATTTACTACCACTAAATTATGAAAATAAAATAGTAATATAAATTGATAAAGAAGAATAAATTAATAATAATAGAAAAATAAGAAAATGAAGGGGGCGACAAAAGCTGTTGGGGGTGGAGCGTGTACGGCCTACCCTAGTACCCTACCCCCTCTCTCTTATTAATTAAGCTGTAAATGAGCTCTAAATCTAAATATAATATGAAATTTAGGCGAGTTAATTTAGCTTATAAAGATTAAGATAGTTAAATATGCTTTCATTTTCAAAATTTCTTTTAATTTCATTACATTACAAATCAAATTTATGAGGAAAATAAAAGATTTTTTTCGTAACTATATTACTGTAAACGTATATTATTAGAGATGTAAGAGGTATACTTATACTTAAATATAAGTCAAAAATTCACATACTTATAACACGAAATCTCATACTTATAAATGTAACAGTTGTACATATACTTAAACTTAAATATAAGATAAAACTTCACATACTTATAACAAAAAATCTCATACTTAAAGATGTAAGAGGTATACTTATACTTATACTTAAATATAAGTAAAAAATTCACATACTTATAGCAAAAAATCTCATACTTATAGCACGAAATCTCATACTTATAAATGTAACAGTTGTACATATACTTAAACTTAAATATAAGATAAAACTTCACATACTTATAGCAAGAAATCCCATACTTATAACATGAAATCTCATACTTAAAGATGTAAGAGGTATTCTTATACTTATACTTAAATATAAGATAAAAATTCACATACTTATAGCAAGAAACTACATACTTATAACAATAAATTACATACTTAAAGATGTAAGAGGTATACTTAAACTTATACTTAAATATAAATAAAAAATTCACATACTTATAGCAAGAAATTACATACTTATAGTAAGAAATTACATACTCAAAGATGTAACAGTAATACACATACTTAAATATAAGTCAAAAGTTCAAATACTTGTAGCAAGAAATTACATACTTATGTCAAGAAATCACACACTTAAAAATAAATTCAGTCACAAATTCACAAACTTATGTTCAAGAATCACATACTTATAGACAGAAATCACATACTTATAGTAAGAAATTACATACTTAAAGATGTAAGAGGTATATGTATACTTATACTTAAATATAAGTAAAAAATTCATATACTTATAGCAAAAAGTTAAATACTTATAGCAAGAAATTACATACTTAAAATAGTTTGCAGCCATTTGTTCTTCTTTTTGCAAAGACTACGTTGAGTTAGGCGTGATTTCTGCAGCTTTTCTCTAATTTTTTTGTTTTATTTTTATTTTCTTTATTTTAATAATTTTACAAAAAAAAAAATCAGAAAATCAAAATTGCAACCCTGTTCACTGTTCATCTTCATCTTCTTTCCACAGGCCAACTGCCGCTCGATGCCACCGCTGCTCACCCCACCTTCACCACCACGTTCTACTCTCAAATCGCCATCACCCTTCCATCTCTGTCGCACCGCAAACTGCAGCAACTCCATCACCATCTCTTCTTCTCCAACAGGCAACTCCGCCACCACTCCCTCCATTTCTCTCTAAACCACCGCTGCCGATTGCTTCTTCTTCACTCTCACCGTCAGCTTTCCCCCAACCACCTTCGTCTCCGATCGCTGGTTCCGACAATAACCACCACCAGCCACCTACCATCATTTCCTCCACAGTTCTCCAGCTTCACCTCTGCAACAACCACCATCTCCACCGTCCATTCTTCGCCGGAGAGCACCACCATCTTCACTTCATCTCTCCTTCATAGCCAACCTCTGTTCCGAATCAATTCTCACCATTCAGCTTCTGGGTATATTAAGCTTTTAGTTGGGCTTTGTTTGGGTTGGACTTTAGTTGTAGTTGGACTTTTAGTTTTGGGTTGGGTCAAAGATCCGTCTCACGGAAGAGGATCCGTGAGACGGTCTCACGTGAGTCTTTGCGTTTTATAAGATGGAATAACTTACAAGCTATTTCAAAAAAGTTTAGTCAAACACCCTCTAAATATATATATTAATGTGAAACGAGTTGTGAATAACTATTGAGACGTGTAGGATTTTGTTTGAGAAAAAAATAAGAAATTACAACGGATGTAACTTTTCGTTCAAAGACTTGGCTCAAGATTTCTTCATTTGAGTCCTGAAATGATTCATTTATATTTTCTAATCAATTAAGAATTTGTTTTCTTTTTTTATTTCAAATATGTTTTGCAACTTATAAAAACTATTAAGACTTTGTTTTCGTATTGAACAATTAATTTCGATTTTCAGTAATATTTGCTTATTAATTAATTCTGCGTAATTGCGTTTTAAAATTCCTGTTTAATTATCTGCATTATATGGTAGAATTAATTATTTAAATGGTATGCAAAAGTAGTTGGATCAGCCGCGATGTTGGATCTTTAGGCCTTTCATTATTTAAAAAAATGTTGAACCAACAACTCTTACCTGTATCTTACATCCAATCACAACTCGCCAAGTCGCCAATCACAAATTTCATATATTTAAGCAACTAACATGCAACCTGCAAATTGAGTAGTAATTTAATTGTAACACGACAAGATTCTACGACAAGGGTAGTGCGTTTGGGAAAGCATATAATCCCCAAAAAGCATACAATAGTATATATGGAGAAGAAAGAAGAAGAAGAAATTTGGTGCAAGAAAGAGATAAAAAATGAAGAAAAGGTATGGGATTGTGGGAGCCCTTTGTATGATGCTTATGAGCTAGTTTCATTAGCTAATATCATTGAGAGGCATATGATGCTGTTGCCTACCTCCACTTGTGGATTTTTGTCAACCTCCTTAGAGTCTCATCACCACATGCTGAAGAAGAAGAAGGAGAATAATAATGATATTATTCTTCCAAAGTTAAGGAAAATGGGGGAATCCAAAGGGTTTCTTAGCAAATTTTACAGACGAATTGGTTTGAAACAATGAGCTACGAGCGTGTGTATTTATGCATATATGTATATGATCATGTCGAAGAAGATCAATCGAGAGGTTTGAATACAATTTTAGTAGAGATGTTTTTTTTACTTTCCGAGGACTCATTCTTTCTTCTCCTCTTCTTCTTTCTCCTTTTCTTTTTTCTTTTTCTTTCTCAATTCTATGTTTTTCTCTCCTTTATTCTTCTATTTTTTTCCTTCTCCGCACCGATTATCATTCTATTGGTGTTTAACAAAAACTGAATTTCATCGTTGAACAACTAAAATATAAATTTTTTTCATTTTGCATGAAGATTGAGTTCTTTAAAAATGTGTTTGTGTGTTGATTATATATGAAAATCTATTTGTTTTAACCTTGAAAGCATGGTGAATTTTGTTGTTGACTATAAAATACTTGTTTAATTTCAAGAGAATATTTAGTAGGAAATTGAGTATGGTTTATTGTTACTTGGTTTATTGTAGTGATATGGTTCAAAGATGGATATTGATTACAAATCATGATTTCATTACACCGTTTTTAAAATATTGAAAATCAATTATTGATTATCTGCAGAAAATTTAAAGAAGAATGATTTGCAGAAAATTTGAGGAAGAAGAAGATGAAAAACACGCATTAGAGATTTTAAGATTTTAAACTATAACACCCTAAGTGAGTTTAATTAGGCTAATTAATTATATATCATAACTCAAATTTGGACAAAGTATTATGAGATGGAAGATGAGTCAGTTTCTCATCAAAAAGCAACACATCATTGCCTCAAGTTGCAACAAGAAGTGGGAATGTACAGTTGAAGAAAGAAAGGAAAAATTGAAACAAGATTTGGACAAACAAGTCAACACCCACAAAGAAAATCACTCCAACTCTCTCTCTCTCTTTCTCTCTCCGTCACACTCCATCTCCCCCAATCTCTTGATTTCTTTCCTTCTCTTCCTCTACAAGAATCGTCGGCCGTTTTTTTCGCCGGAAAGCTCCACCGCCGGCCATTTTCATCGTCGGAAAAGCTTGGCCATTGTCGCCCGTTTTCAACAAGTAACCAGTGCAAATCGTAGCTTTCGATAAGCCCGTCACGGGTATGGGCTCGGTTAGGCCATCGGTGCCACCACCGCCGTTTATGGACGGCGTAAAAAGGAAACACCAACCAAGGACCCTGCTAGTCCCCTAAACTCATAACAATTTTTTCCGAGACGCCGTTTATCTGAGGTGGGGGTAATTTCTTGTTTTTGCGTTCAAAGTTTTCAAACGAATTTGATATGAAATAATGTGCCTACATGAACATGTGTTAAAATTGATGAATGTTGCATTTTGTGTCTTATTACGTGGCGTAGATGGATTGATACTATTGAAAATGAGAGAAATTATTTATGTGATTAAATGTTTTCCAGGGTGGTTTTTGAACCACAAAAATATTTTTCAAGGTGGCTAAAGAGCCACAGCGGCTGAAAACCGCATCAGGGTGGTTTAAGAACCACAAAAATATTTTTCAAGGTGGCTAAAGAGCCACAAAAGCGTTTTCTACGGCGGCTCAGAACCGTATTTTCAAAGGCAGCTCGTACCTGCACCTATGTGATAATGATTTATATGTATTTGATATCCCAATGTTTTGACTGCTCACGAAACCCACTCCACTGAGTGTCTTTTGCACTCACCCCTTTTATTTTTAAAATGTTTACAGTTTAAAGAATTCTTGAGAGTGAAGTGCGAACAGTGGATGCAGGTAGCCGATATTCTAAAGGTTGCAAAAAAGTTTTATTTACGATGTATTTATGTTATGAAAAAATATTTATAGTTCTTAAAATGGTAAACTTTGTACGTAACGCCTTAGTCAAAAATTTCCTTTATTAAAAAGAAACGGGGCGTTACATAAACTCTACAATACACTGATACATTTTGAGTATATAAATAATGCCTTTAAGTTATATGAATAATACATTTATATGTAAAATACCTTAAGTAATATTTTTCACTAAAACAAAGTAACTAATACCTAAAGTAATATCTTACAAATTTGCAACTAATATCTTATGAGTATTAGTTGTTCACTAAACAAGTAAAATGTAAGTATATGTTTTAGTTATGCAATTAATACCTTAGAGTATGCAACTAATACCTTATGAGTATACAACTAATACATTTTACTGAATAAGTAAAATGTAAACATATATGCTGTTATACAAGTAATAACTTATGAGTAAATAATTAATATCTTATGAATATGCAACTAATATCTTTTACTGAACAATTAAAATGTAAACATATGTTTTAGCTATACAAGTATGAAAAAGTTTAAATGCCCACTGTGGGCAGCTTTTAATATGTTTACCGATGATGTGTAATGATCTCATCCCCTAAAATTATGGAAAATTAAATTAATTGATATACTATATATCTGATACATCAGTTGTGGACACATATTACTATGCCAACAGTGGGTAAGATAACAAACTTGTATACAAATAATAACTTATGAGTATACAACTAATATCTTCATTGAAAGATTTATACGAATCATGTGGCGCGTGGGCACACACCAACTAAGGTGTGGCCAAGCAAAGGGGTGCGTGGACATGCGTGGAGGAGTCCACGTGATGGGTCGGGTCCGTACCCAGGAATATATAAATTTTTCCCTTTCATTTTTTGTCAATGTTATTTTGTTAATTAAATTTATAAATCGACTAATTAATTAAATAAAGCTTTTTAGAAATTCAGACAATCAAAATTTTAATGGGTCTTACCAAGCACAATTAGCGACATGGTTCTTGATTTAGTTTTTGTAATCTTGATTTTGAGTCCAGCCTCTAATTATAACTAAAAAAATTTGGTATTTGCTCTCTCAAGCTTTACATACACTGAATATTGCACAACAAAGGTGTCAAAAAGGCAAAGAAAGTAATATATGAGAAGGGGATTTTGTATTTTAGAAACAACAAGAAATAATATATTTTAGGGCAACAAATTTTTTTTGGTCTTTCTAATTTATCTTATTGGATCTTTCATCATTTATTTTTCATTTTTTGATTTTTTGTTATTTATATTTAAAAAATATCATTTTTTAATTTAATGAGATAAATTTAGAGGAGCAAAACAATTTATTTTCCCTATTATTTTAAATTTTGTTGACAAAAGATTTTATATTTTTGTTATGTAGTAATACAATATATTTTATTGACATGATAAATGTTGCAGGTCGGAACAAATGTTATACTAGGCCTTACCTGTCCATCAATGGGTTGGAATCAAATCCCCATTCATTCCTAGGGAAAATAAAATAACGAGAAATAAAACTAAGAAACAAAAACAATAAGGAACATCACAAGAATTTACATGAAAAACTTCAAAATCAAAGAAAAACCACGATCTATGAAAAGAATATTATTATATGCAAAATTCTTACAATTCCTCTCTCTCAACACTCCTACACTGTCATAAGTTTTTTAATAACTTTCACCCTTCTCACAACACTCTTCCAAATGAGAATATAAGAAGTGAATTTAACTAGAATCAAAACAAAAGACTTATCGTGTAATGATTGAGACACTTGTGACGAAAACACCTAGACTCCTTAAATAACTTTAAGAAGATATTTTTCGTTTGTTCACAAACAGATATGGGAAAACATTTCTTATATTGTAACATAAGTCCAACAAACTTCACCTTGGTAAAATAAAAGAAACATCATTATTTTAACCGACAATCATGATTCTCAAACCAAAGAAGCATAAAAATACACAAAAACTCAGGTGGTAAGACCGTCTTACATACAATGACCGCAGAAGAATATAATTGGACCACATGGAAGATGCATTCTAGGCATGACAAGCTCTTTCCAATTCATTTGATGATACATTTACACTCAAGGTCATTTCCAGAGTCATGCCAGAGCCAATACATAAGACAAGGCTGAATCGACCGAGGACAAAGCAACAAGAACAAGAGTCAGTGTAGCTGTTTTCATCAAACTAAATTTATTGTGTAGATGGAAATAGAAAATTCAAGTAGAAAGGAAAAAGGATGCAACATGAGAGAACCCAAAATTGCAATCAGTGCATGTGTGATCCATTAGTGCCACAAAAACTTAGCATTCCAGATGTAACAATTGATCAAATTAACTGCCCAAGATTGCATAGAAAAGACTCTTCAATGACTCTAGTTTTGCCTTGAATCCCATTACAAATAACCGATTTCATACTATTCATTCATGAGAGACAACCAAGAAGATCATATATGGTTTATTAAATGGGCCTATGAAGGAGACCCAAAGAGATATGAGAAGAATAAAGCAACTCAAGTTTGACAGTTGGGTGAAATAATCAGAATAGACTAAAAATTGAAGCAGGCTTCGAGTGGTCCTACATAACAGGAAATTATGTGTAGTTCATGCAAAAACGTAAAGCATATTTAAATCCCACATAAGTTCAAAAGTACTCATGATTTATCTTTTTTAAGACTTTATAATATTGTTTTCAATTTCAATTTTCTTGTGACTACATTACCTGATCGCCTCATAAATCATGTTTATCCAAAAATGATCCGTACGAGGATCATCATTGTAGTTTAGCTCATAGTTTCTTCCTGCAGATAAAATATGCGTTGTGGCAGAAGATCGACTAAGAAAATATGGTTTCTGATGATTTTCAAACTGCATATGTACCAAAGAGAAACTGTTACATAGGAACACATCAAGAATTAAATTTTAAACTCAGAAAGAATATTGATGGGTCACCTTTGTCGATGCTATTGCAATTCCAAAGTGAAATTTACTAAATCCTTTTGTTTTATGGTTATGAATCTGGAGAAGCATCTTACGACCTGCAGCATTTGTGGGGCTTTTGATGCCCAGATGATATAAAAAATGCAAAGTTAGCATGTTTCAATGAAGTGATATTGCAATATCAAACATATTCACCAATATAGGGGTGTGAAAATAAAAAGAAAAACAAGTGGAGATAGAACCTGACAAATTCAGAATTGACCCAGAAATGGTAGCAGCAATATGCCAAGCTAACTAAAACTCTATCAATAGAAAAGAAATACAATATTATAAGCAGAAGAAACAGTATTTGAATACTATAAGCGGAACTATGCAGCAAGAAAGTAAGAAAAACAGAATACAACAAGCCAACAGAAAGTTGCATTACTGCAATGGTTGCAGAAAGCGAGTAATGCGCTCTAAGTCAAAGAAAGACAGAAAGAATGAATGGACAAACATACACAACAATGCAGTACGAGGAATATCAGTGTCGTCCAAGGAAATGTCTCTTCAAAACTAGCTAGTGGAGACAAACTGATCAAGCAGTACAGAGAACCAGTAATCTGTCGACATGTGGACTGACAGCAACAAACCTGCAATTTAGTAAAGCTGCATTAAATAACCTAGAGTGCAAGACAAGAAAAATTAAATGCAACCCTTCAAAAGTAATTAATGTGAGCTCAAGAACACTTGAAGATGATTCAAATTCAAAGAAGTATTTCTTTATTCAACAGACATATTTTTTCATCTATAATTAGAGGAAGACTTGATTGAAGCAACTACTGAAAAACTGAATACTCGCTTTCAAGCAAGAACAAGTTTTAAAACTCTCAAGCACTTAACACTCAAAATTTTCAGTCACTTAACCTCTAAGAGAAACAGTCAAGCCTCATAAGCATTCAAGCCCAAGATTCATCAAAACTGCTTCAAGCACCAATTGAAGAAACTTATATATATTTTTAACATTTGTATTGTGTGTTTAGGTTGTTTTAGTGGTGTCCTTAGTTGATAGGATTTAGATCCTTGCCAAGTGTTTAACCTTTGGAGTTTAAGACAATAACTCTGTGTAAGTTAAGTAGGTTCTTATATGGGTCAACCTGTTGGATTTGAGCAACCTGTGTGGAAGCTAAATTTTAGTAAGTGTAACTTGTTAGGTTGATAGTTTGTAAGGTCGAGTCATGTAAAACAAACTTGCTTAATGAAGTTCCTCCTCAGAGAAGAAATAGAGTAGACGTAGAAAGATTATACCAACTTCGGACCACTATAAACCTTTGTGTGTTTATATTTTCTATTTTAACATTTCTATTGTTACATCTTACTACTCCCTACATCACATCATACATCATTTAAGTTTAGCTAAAATGTATATCTTTGAAAAAGTTTTCAAAAGAAACTCTATAAAAAATTTAAGTTTTTGCTGCATAAGAACTTTGATACAGTAAGTTGCGCTGCATTCTAGCCCAGTAAATTGTACTGCATTCTGTGTTGTATTCTATTATAGGATACATTGCTGTAAATTCAAAAGATTTTGAAAAATTTATAGAGGTTCATTCACCCCTCATCTGAATCTATGTACCACTTGGGACCAACACATGTGTGGTGAGATTAAATCATATGACTTTTAATGGTTCCTTAATAACTTGAGGAGATAGAGTATAATGGGATATTTGAATAGGAGATCATCTATATAAGTGAGAAGTGAAGACTGTTTTAAAAGAACACTTAGAAATCCAAGGAAGTGCACATGACCGAAATGGATGAAAATGTGAGAACAAAGATGTCGAGACTTTGTTGCGTGAGCATTGTTGACTAGATGAATACTAAGGGGGATTGTTCAAGGCATTACATCCACTAATCTGTTGGTGCAAATGATGTTCGCTATGCAAGGGTTCAAGGCCACATGCCACCTCTCCTTATGCAATACTTATCTCACAAGAGCTTAACCAAGAGTCTGCATTTCATATATGCATTAATTTCCACTTATGTGGATATTGTTGAAATTGATTTTGAGATAGTGGTTGTAGCACCACTTTGATCAATGTTTTGGTGGCTATTAAATTCAATTATTGAAGAATTAAATATCAAAATATTAATCTACGTTTGGAGTAGATAATCGATGCATGTTGAATCACTCAAAACCAAATTTTGGTCAGTGAGAAATTAATTATTGAAGTTAGCCAATTGAAATAAGATTTGTCAAATGATGTGAGAGTAAGAATGGTTATTCATCTCACATAGGAACATATGTACATTTAAAGCTAGCATAAATATAGTTTTGCTTTATGGATCTACAAGTTGGTCTACTCATAGAATAGAGAGTTTGTTGAACACATACGCAGGTGCACACACTCAGCTTAGCACGGCTTGGCTTGATTGTTGGAGTGGACTTTGATCATTGGCAATTGAACTTTCGGCTAGACTTAGACAGATTGGGCTAGGTCGAGCTTGGCTCGAGCCTAGTATATCTTTTTATGACTCGGAAACAAGCTTGTTTGGCCAAAGTAGAGGTCGAACAAACTTCTACTAGTAGAGTGTGTGTTAAAGTTGTGGATCCATAGTCTACTTACTTTTGAAATTTAAAGTAGACGTTTCAATGTAGATGTTATGTGTGCTTTGATGAGGCCAGTACAAAGTGTTGATGATGGTTGTTACACTTGAAATTAAATTCCCATGTTTTTTTAACCCCTGTGTGGATGTCTATATATAAGGAAGCATGTCATGCATTCCACATACAAATTTTATGAATCTTTTATGTTTGTAAAAATTCGTGTTTTCCATTTGCATCATTGCATTTATGGTTCAGTTCTCATTGCCCGAGTTCATCGAAGCTTGTGAGTTTGGAGTGCTGCTACTCACAAGACGAAGTTGTTTTATCTTTGGAGGTAACACATGGTTCCAGTGAGCATTACCTGAACATGATTTGTCTTAAAGAGAGAGACTTCATCGACTCTACTTGTCTTCTTTCTGTTTTAGTAGACGCATTGTTAGTAGACTTTTGGTGCAGATTGAGTAGACATCCTGATTGCTGACTTCTGTTGCTGGGAGTAGACGTCCTTATAGCTGACATCAGTTGTTATTTCTGCCTAGTAAACTTCTATTCAGCAAACCTCAGTTTACCGACCTCGGATAGTTAACCTTCAAGAACTGACTTCAAATTTTGTAATAATTTAGAAATTTTATAAAGTACAATTTGTTTCTCTTTGTTTGAGTAGACATTTCAGGGACATTTCTACTAGAATCATTGTATGGAACATACACAAACAACTATTTTGTGTGATTGCCCAAATCTTATTGTGTATGCGAAGAATTGTATTCTTGAGATAGTTTTGTGATATTGTTGTTGATTCTTTTATTTGTAATAGAGAATGAAACCGTGTAATTCTCAGTGACATAGTGGAATATTTCCTGAATTGGGTTATGTGGGTTTTACTCTTTTCTTATGGGGTTTTCCAGTTAAAAAGTTTTGGTATTATTGCACTTTTTTTCCTTAATTGCAGTGTATTTACGTATTGTGGTTTATTGACTATTAAGATATGTGATTGCAAGTGTAGTGTTGAGATGTTGCTTTTGTGCATTCCATTATGTCGAGTTATATCAATTATAGTTAGGTTTGATATTGCACGTACCATGGTAAGTTGATATTGTTTTAACTGCTGCATTGTAGGAGCTGTTGTGTTAAGATCATACAATTGTCTCGGTTATTGTGTTCGTTGATGCTGCCCTAAGTCTCTAATCTAAATGAATTATATATTCATTTCAAAGATTTGTGTTGAAATTTCACTATTAGTTAAGATGAAAATTTGGGTAAATAAATAAACAAAGTAATCCAAGTAGGATATAACAATTAGAATTGAGATGTACCACATTCTTTACCCTGCAATAGGCGTAGATTATGAAACAGGATGGAGGATTCTGTTTTGGCAATTATTGAGCATTTATTGATCTTCCATCTTTCAATAATCAATACATATAGAAGCTACTTAGTTGCAAGGACTAAAATATCTGTATCGATGGATATATCGGTACCTTGATTTTACAGATATATCGATATTGGTGGATATATCGGTTTTTGCGCAAAAAAATTGAAAAAATTTGAAAAAAATTTGAAAAATATATCTAGTACTTTATATAATATTATAAGTAACATTAATACATATATTGAACTTAAATTTCAAATAAAAAGATATGTTTACAACAAATTTAGAAATAAATTTTTATATAAATTATTATCCTATTTTAGTTCTAGGATTCCTAGTATTATATTTTCTTCTCATGGCCGCCTTCCTTTCTCTCTCTCGCTCTATCCATTTCCAACCCGTATGCTTCATTAAACCCTCTCTCCTCAAACCCCGTTTCCCATCTTGCCCCTCTCCTTCTCTCAACTCCCCAATCTGCCCCCTGGTCTGCTTCCTTCTCCAGCTGTCTTCTTTCTCCTCGCCCTCCTCCTCGCCATCAAATCAAAGAACATAATCCAATATTCAGAAATGTCCATCTCAAACTACATAAAAATCTTAAATGAATAATACTATTTAAACTCACAAGCCAATTTCAGTAGCAAAATCCGATCTTCTCCCCCATGGATGCAAAACCGAATCTTGAATCGTGGTCGTCAATCCCATTACATTCTTCCCCTTCTGTTTCTTCATATTGGCAAGAAATCGGCGATATTTCGCCGATTTCTCGCGATAAATTCACAAGATTGAACTGCTGGTTTTCGATAACAAAAAATCAACGATTTATTGCCGATAAATCGCCGATATGGCAACGAAATTGTATGTCAGTGATTTTTTGTATCGATGGCCTCAAATTTCCGAAATATTGCCGATTTTTCGACGATATTTCCCGATTTTACAGACATTGCTTAGTTGTCATAGTCCCTACACCCTAATATTTTTATATTTTTCCAGTGTTGCCCCTTATTAAATTAATGGGTCTCCAGCGTATAAAAAAAATACAAAAGATCATATACAACCATCGCATGTCAGTTAAAAACACATATTTATAGTAGTAAAACACATATTTATACTTGTAAAACACATAATTATAAAACACATATTTATAATTGAAAAATGCATATTTATACCTATAAACGACATGTTTGAACCCGTCGCATGTGAGACAGTCTCACAAGAGACCAACTCATAAAATATATATATTATCGTATAAATATTAACTTTTTAATATAACTATTAATTCCAATTGTTATTATATTTTGCATCAATATTATATGATTTTGATATGATACATAATCAATATTATATATATATATATATATATATATATATATTAGTGTATATTGATATATTCTCAAGAACAATATTTAAGACCGTTAGGAAATGAAATCTAACATATATAGATATAGGAGTAATTTTCGAAGAAATCACAAACTTTCTCAAAATTACAATTTTAACATGATTTTTTGGCTATTAGCAAATTTAATATAACTTTAATTTTAATGAATTTTTTGCTATTAGCAAATTTAACAAGCATCCATAATTAATGGGCAAATCAACAATCTCCTATTTTTCAGAAATTATGAAGAAAACACTCAATTAATGTTAATACATGCAATAAACATATATTAATTGATCTAGAAACACGAATATATATAGTTAAAAAAAATGTTTGAAAACTGTCAATTGGTTAAGAATATACAAAACATTGAAAATCACGTTACAATCACTAATAATAAAAATTAAATTAAAATTACAATTTTAAAAAAAAATTGTAATTATTGCGGTAATTATCTTAAATTTGGGGATTTCGTAAGGAAAAGTACAAATATGAGATATGACCCACCACGTTTGTGCTAAGGTGTGTGCGCGCTTTTAAATAATTTTATGTGGAAATATGACTCATAAAAAGTGCACATATGCCCATAAACAAATTTGGACCAAATATATGTTTTCTTTATACCTTATAAAATACACATTCGGGACATGCAATCTAAGGTTTGTTAAAAGAATATTAAAAATATATAAAATTAATTTAGAGATTATAAACTTGTAGTTCATCAATCCAATTTAAACGAGAAAAAGTATATATTACATAAAATATATATATATATATCTAATATACCATAATATCTTGCAATTCCATATATAAGACGATTTATCTATGTAAGATTAATTAAGAGATGAGAATTTTCTATGCGTCAAGCTACATAAATTTAAGATTTATGAAAACATTTAAAATTAAAAAAGAGATGGTTTATATATAATATTAGGCAAAAACTTATGTGTTTCTAGGGCACGAATCTAACTCGATCTGGCATGTGGGTTGCTCCCACACGCGGCCATACCATAGTTTGTGTGCGCCGCACATGCACCAGTGTAGAAACAACACAACTTTCTTCTTTTTCCTCTTTTTTTTTTTCTCTCTCCTTCTTCTTTTTAGTTTCTTTTCTTATTGACTTGTTATTCTTCTTACTTATTTTGTAAATTCTTCTTCAAATCGTCATGGAGTCATTTATGAGGTTTTTCTTTCTTTCATTTCTCTTTTACTTATTTTCATAAATTTAGATAATTGATTTCAAATCACATTTTATTACAATAATTTTAAAATATTGAAAATCAATTATTTAAAACAATATGAAATTATGATTTGCAGAAATTTTAACGAAAAAGATGACAAAAACGCGATTTGTAGAAATTTTGACGGAGATGATGAAACATTTGAAATTTTAAGATTTTCAGTGAAGATATTAGTTATATGTTCTTAAGGTAATAGTTGAATACTCTTAAGGTATCAGTTGTTTACTCTTAAGGTGTGAGCTATTCTCTTAAGGTACTACATATTTACCTTTGAAATATTAATACTTATAGTATAAGGTGTTACATATGTCCCTTTAAAGTATTACATATTTATCCTTAAGGTATTAATATTTATAATATAAAGTATTACATATTTACTTTTAATGTATTAATGTTTATAGTATAAAATATTACATATGCACACATTTAAAGTATTACATATTTACCTTTTAAGATATTAATGTTTATAGTATAAGGTATTATATACATCTTTTAAGGTATTAGTTGTTAATTGAGTGAAAGACATTAGTTACAATACTTTTAAGGCATCAATTGTATACTCTTAAGGCATCAGTTGCATATTTTTTAGGTATCACTTGTATACTTTTAAGGTATCAGTGTATTGTATAGTGAGTTTAAGATTTTAAAATTTCAAATACACGATTTTCATCATCTTCTTCCCCAAATTTTTTGCAAATTATATTATATTATTCACAATCATTTCAACCATAACTGAAGAATTCAATCCTTAAACAAACTAATCAGTAAAATCGCGATCAATTTACTTACACATAGATGATAAAATACCATATTATTTACAATCATCTCAACCACAACTGAAGAATTCAATCCTCAAATAGACTAATCAGTAAAGTCGCGATCAATTTACCAACACAAAGATGATAAAACATAGATTAACAGATAAATTAACACTATCACTTAACAAAAGAAAACAAAAAAAATGCAAAAAGTAAAAGTCATTCGCGAACATTAAATAAGAAAAGTGAAATCATGAAGAAGAAGAAACAGAAGAAGGAGACGCACATTGTGGAGAAGAACAAAAAGAAGAAGAAGAGAGGAGGAGGAGAAAGCTTTATAAACATAAGAGTGCTAAATATAGTTTCAAATCATCTTATATATCATCTCTTTCATCCACTCAAGCGCTACAAATCATTTCATAATAAAACAATATAATTTGAATGTAATAAAAATCTTATAGTTAAAGCGGTAATAATTTGCTTCATTATTATTCCAAATATGCCCCAAATTTGGCTTTTTTTTATTTAATTTAAATCTAACCAAGAATTAGAGTGCACTTCCTCCTAATATTTTAAAAGATCCAAACACATTATACTTTGTTGTAATGTTTGAGAAGTACTATAAACAATGAAAAAAAAGATGGAAAAATATTAGTGAGATTCAAAATTAAAAAAGAGGGGCATTTTTGTAAATGAGGAGCAGGTATTCCTTGAGAGAGAGTGCTTTGGGCTGAGAAAGCGTGAAAAAGTAGAAAATGAGTGACTAGTCACATAAACATTTTGGCCTTTAACTTTTGCCAAAGCAGCTTTAGACAAAGTCATTAGGACGACGCCGTTCTATTATCCTTATTCGCAATACTACGCCGTTTAGCCCGGTCCCCGGCCATTAAATTACTCTCTGAACCTCTAACTAAACATCAGATAAATTCAAGCACAAAAGAGTGAAAATTGTCGGAATTCGAGTCCTTATCATACTCATCATTTCCCTCCAAATCCAACCATCCCCTTTTCTTGGAAACCCAAAATTTCTCCTTTTTTTTTAAATCTTAATTTTGTAATCAAGCATAAAATACAAACAGAATAGTCCTAGTTCTTTTGTAGTTCCAACTCTGTTTTGTTGTTTTCTTCTACTTATATTTTTGCTGTTCCTCAAAATCTCTGTTGTTTGGTTTGTCTATTTCTATTACCATTTTTCCTACGCATTCAGTGTGCTTTCATTTCCTTGAAATATTCTCTCTTTGTGGTTAGTTGGGGGGTAAATTAATGATGGGCTTCGAGATTTTGAAGTTGACATATAAATGATTGGTTATTCAAGTTATATGTGACGACTATTTCTTGGTTTTTGAAGAAAACGTAGGCTACTGCATAAAGTGTTTCACGAATTTCTGATAAAACTGTTTATTTGGAGAGGTTTTATTATAGCTGAAGCAAAGGTGGAAAGCATAAGAAAAAGAAAATGGCAGATGCTTCAAAAGTAAGGTTGGTTCGTTGTCCCAAGTGTGAAAATCTCCTTCCAGAGCTCCCTGATTTCTCTCTCTACCAGTGTGGAGGCTGCGGTGCGGTTCTCAAAGGTACAGTTCTTACTCTGTTCTTTCTGTTTGTGTATTATATGCCTATGTGGGTGTTCTTTGTGTGTGTTCTATTATTCATGGATAATTTATGTGCTTTATGATTCAACACTTATAGACTCGAAGGATGTGAAGATGTTTTATTGGCAGATGATATGTGCCTAATCTAATTGAAAGATGTGTTTTTTAAGTAAAATTTGAGCTGATTTGGTTTGAATCTTGATTTGTGACCCAAATTGCATTATTTGAATAGCAGTAAATTAATGTAATTCATACTATTACATCAGATGCAGTATTTGCCAAAAGAATGGGAGTAATCATGGCTAGTGCTCTATATATGTATTTCTTGGTGATTTTCAGAAAGGAATTGTTCAAATGATGATAAATATGTTATATTCATGGTGTTGGGTTGAAGGGTAGTTTTCTGTTTGCAAGCAAAATTGGGATTCTGACTATAAATTGTGGTTATTCTGATTATACAGCTAAAAAGAAGGAAATTTTGGTAGATGGATTGTCAGAGACATGTGTTGATGTAAAGGGTGGACGAGTTCCTGAAGAAGATGGTGTAGTTAAAGTTACTAAGGTTGACATGGACCATGCTATTGGAGTCGAGAACTGTGAGAGAATCGAGAATGAAGGGTTAGCTTCGAATGGTAGTGCCACATCACTGGCTGAAAGTAGGAAGGAACCGGCTGATACAGATATAAGTAGGAGAGGCAAACAAAGGATCAGAAGTATAGATACTTCTGATGACGAATACAGGTCACATCCCCAACGTTTGGCCCGTAACAGAAATCAGGGTAAAAATCGCGACTTAAATGAAGATGGGCCCGAAAATGTTAGTTTTCATGATGAAAAAAATGTCAAAGGCATTAGGCCTCCAATGGATTCATCAAAATCGAGGCCTCTTACAGACCAGTGGGGAGTGAAAAGTAACAGGTCAGTTTCCGGGCCATCAAGAGGTGATTTTCTTTATTATACTGAGGAGCAGTCGAGTTATGGCATGAACTCTTATTATGAACATGGTGAGAGGAGTAGATATGAAGGTCGCAATTTGGATGGACTTGATAGAATCGAGCATTTAGAAAATGGCCGGGCTGAGCTCCTAAGGAAACTTGATGAGTTAAAAGATCAAATTACGCGGTCTTGTGATGTGGCGGACAAACCCAAGGAGAAGATTGGTATCGATCAAAGGATCGTATCTCCGACTTCGCCTGATCCCTATGGCAGACGACACAATGCTGCTTATACTCAAGGCTCGATTAGTTCACAGGGTGGATTCGTTCCTTACTCCGATAGGTATGGTTCAAGAATGCTAGATTCGTACCCTCAAAGAGGGTATACACATGATTACCTGCATTATCCTCGTCACCACCAATCTCAATACATGCAACAGCCCTTTCACGAGCATTTTCCTGGCTACTATGGCGATGTTGATCACGACCATTTCATGTTACACCGCCGTGAAAACTTGTTTCATCAACCAGCACCATACTCTTGTGTGCACTGCATTGATAAGAACTGGCATATGCCTCCTAGGGTTGAACCCCCGGGTTTGAATAATCGAAGGTCTCAAAACGAACCTTCTAATCCGTCTTTTCATCACCATCTGAATCCTGTTCTGCATCGACCACTGGCTAATGGTTCAAATTTGTATCCCTCGCAGTCTCGACAGTCCCTAACTCTGAATTCAAGTGACCTGGATTCTGAGAACGAAGGTTTCACTTACCATCGCCCTAGAAAGCTGGTGGTAGCTCATAGGAGCGAACGAGTGAGTTATCCAATTGGAGGTGGTGCTCCTTTTATAACATGTAGTAATTGCTTTGAGTTGCTGAAACTTCCGAAGAAACACATTTCCATGGAAAAAGACCAACAGAAAATGAAATGTGGTGCCTGTTCTTCGATCATCTTGTTTGAACTTGGGAACAAGGCGTTTCTTGCATCTATCTCTGCAGATGTTGACCAGATGCCGACTGAGATTGACCACGTCTCAGGTGGAACGGTGGATGAAAACGTGAGGTATTGGAACGATGGTTCAAACACTGCCAACACAAACACATGCTCTAATGATTATGATGACTTGGATCACAAGTTCTCTCCAAGGCACAAGAAGTCGAATTCTGTTATGCCTGAGAAGCAATTGGATCCTCTTTCTTCAACTTCGAGTCTCTCAGACTACGAGCAAAGCCCAGAAAAATATTTATCAAGAAAACGTGATTCCCCAACTCCAGAGTTGCCTTTAGAGGAAGTCGATTATGTCCTTGATCCCGATTTGTCTTCCCAGGAACTCCATGATCATTCTCCAGAAAATATAGTGACCCGATTTGACAAATGGAACAAAAGTAAAAGGCCTGAGCAAGAGAGGGTTCCTTTAGACAGGACAACTTTGAAACAGAATTCTGTGAGAGATGGAGCTGTCGCAACTGAGACAGATGTGTCCTTCAATGAATTTTCGTATAGCAATGTATCTCAGGACTCCGCTGAAATAAATAGAGAAGAAATTCCGAAGGTTAGCAAAGGGGGTGAGTCTTTCTTTGCAGGTCTTATCAAAAAGAGCTTCAAAAAGTCTAACCAAGGAGTAGAAGTTGGTGGATCACAAGTTTTCGTAAATGGGCATTTAATACCAGATCGTGTAGTTAAGAAGGCTGAAAAGCTAGCTGGGCCAATTCAACCTGGAGAATACTGGTGAGTTCATATATAATATAAGTACTAAAATGACCAGATACATATAGCTAAGTTGAATCATTTTCTTAATAAATCAGACAACAGTTGGAAATGGAAGACTACTTGTTACTTATTGTTAATGTATCTTTAAAATAATGTGTTGTTGAACTTTACGAAGAGTCAAACATGAACATCATGATAACTTAAGTGTGGGGTAGCATATAGTAAATAGTAATCTTGTTACTTTGATCCAAGAAAATAACAGATCTTTTGTAATGTTTGAATTGGCCAGGTATGATAAGCAAGCTGGATTTTGGGGTGTGATGGGCCATCCTTGTCTGGGTATTATTATGGTGAGTTTTGATACTAAAACATTACATCAGTTTCTTGAAAAAGTGTGCAAGTGCATGTAAAATGTGATTGATGATTTGCAGCCAAATGTAGAAGAATTCAACTATCCTTTGCCGAAAAACTGTGCTGCTGGAAATACAGGAGTGTTTGTAAACGGGCGTGAACTTCATGAGAAAGATTTAGATTTGCTTGCTAGCAGAGGTCTCCCTGTCACAAGGAACAGATCTTATATCATTGAGATTAATGGAAAAGTCGTTGATGAGCAAACTGGGGAAGAGCTAGACGGTCTAGGCAAACTTGCGCCTACGTAAGTTTTCAAAATATTAATTCTTTCAATTACTCTCAATTGATTCTTACATGCAAGAGAAACTTATAGCAGTAATTAAATGATATTAGTCATTAAATTAATATATTAACCATGCAGAAATCCTAATGATTGATTGTCGGTATATCTGAACAGGGTTGAGAGGACCAAGCATGGTTTTGGCATGAAAGTACCAAAACATATTGCTCAATCGAAGAGTTAGATGCTTTTTAAGGTTCTTAAACGACGACAACTGGTTTGTTTCTTTGAGTACAGCACATCCCAATTCATAGAGACAGCGAGTTTATCGTTCTTAACTTGGTATACCTAATTATTTTCTACTTCTGGATAACAAGTCAGGAAGGAAGGATTATGCTATAAACTGCATAGCCAATTTTGGTTTGATCTTGGTGAAAAGCAGTTCATTGTGAAGAAAAAAGCTTTGTTGTTTACATAGTTGTTAGCCAAATCAAAACATTCAAGTGGTGCTTATGTTGTTGAGTCATGAATTTTATGTATAATTTTGCCTTTATTGTGATTATATTTTTTGCAAATCCTGTACCAAACAAATGCTTTTTATTGCAATTTTTTTTTAATTGAGTCCTAATGATATTGCTTGTGTGGTTTTCTGTAGAAGAAGTCTATATGGTAATTAAAACAGTATGCTCATTCTTTGTATAGACAAAAATTTGGATGCCACAATCACATTTTGTGATTTGGAGTCTCAAAGATCGATACAATAGAACGATTGAAAACATTTCTATTGATGAGACAATATAATTGGAGATATCTTCTACTAATATTAGTAAATAATATATTAAGATATTGTAGTACCCACATCTTTCAAAATATCAAACCTATTTTAAATCTAGTTTTTTTTTTTTAAAGTTCATTACTATTAGAAATATAAATCTCTATAACAACAAAATAAAGGAAGCTGCATTTTCGTGGCCATCTCCAACAATACTCTAAAATGGAGGATTCCAAAAAAAATGAAGGATTATGCCTCTCCAACAATACTCTTAAATACTCTAAAATGGAGGATTCCAAAAAAAATGAAGGATTATGCCTCTCCAACAATACTCTAAAATGGAGGATTCCAAAAAAAATGAAGGATTATGCCTCTCCAACAATACTCTTAAATACTCTAAAATGGAGGATTCCAAAAAAAATGAAGGATTATGCCTCTCCAACAATACTCTTAATGGAGGATGGGTTTTAATTTATTTTTAATTGTTAAATCATATATTTCATTTATAAAAATACCAAAGTGAAGGATATAATTTCATTTTATTAGTTAATTTTGTTCATCTTTTTTTTTTTTTTTTTTGCAATTTTATTTTATTAGTTAATTTTGAATGCCTTTTTTTTCATGTTGGCTTTAATTTATTTTTTTAATTAGTATTTAGACCTTAAATTACGAGATAATAACTCACACAAAATAAATATTACATAATTTGAAAATGAAAGATTACAACAAAACCAAACATCCAACACATTAGAACATAAATGAAAACATAAATAACATACCCCCTACAATTAAAACAAGTTAACTGAAATTAAGTAAAACGAGAAATATCAATTGACAATTGAAACATGCTAGTACGGAGGAAAGTCGGAGTCCATTCTTTAATTTCACAAAAATAATTAAAAATAAATATTTTAATGATATAGAGTATTTATTGTTGGAGAAGATTTATGATATAGAGTACTCCATATTCTATAATGGAGGATAGAGTACTCTATAATAAAGAATGTTGTTGGAGATGGTCAAGGGGCCTAAGCATTATTTAGACATTGAAAATCTTATCCATCAGACAAAGACAAAAGAAAGGTTGAGAAAGCGTGCTATCGTACGCCATTTTGATTAGTTAATTTGTCTGTTGATCCCAGTTGTAGCTTATTCATGCAAAAAAAACCATCCGTTTGCTGGAAATTGGAATGCTGTGTTTTTAATTTATTTTTGGATTGAATATGCAATGGTATTTTGGTGTGCTTAAAATTATATTTTTTCTGGTTTCTTAATATTTGTGCAAATAGATTAATTAATAAGTAGATTAATATTTTTTTTTTTTTTTTTTTATGCACAGGATATATAGGGTAAAGAATGAAGAGATAGTGAAGGAAAATGTGATGTTAATTTTCAATGGGGATTGGATTCCTTATCATGCAGAACCATATTGTGACATTTATTTCTTGACCTAATTAAATGAGCACACACATTTTTACTTATGATATCACTTGTTTGATAATTTCCACATATTGTTGTGATGATGAGCAGAATATTTTGGATTTTATTCTTCTTGTTGTTATGTTATGTTGAAACCTACGGTTTACATTATGTCCTACTTTTCTTGATATGATCCTTCTGTTTTTATTTTGAATTGCAAATTTACTCTGTCTTTCAAACAATGTGAGTGTTGCACTTTTACCTTCAAAGTTTTCAATTTTTTTTATAAAATACAAAAACTATGCTTGGGGTTTTATACACGTGTCAATTTTAGATTAGTCCGAGTCTCCGAGATGGTGATTGTAGAAATTTATATAGTTCATATGACAAGTAAAAAAAAGACAAATTTAGATTGTAGTGTAAAAACCAACATATTTTCAAAGAAATTTTTTAAATGTAGTTAACGAACAACTTTGCTTAAAAACAAAAAGGTGTTTTCTAATTATTGTAAACTTCACCACAAATATTTATATTTTCTAGGCTTGTTTAATACATGAGTTTCTATATATCATATATTGATAAAAGATAATATTTTTACTGTGCCTTAAGGAAATAAACAATTGAATAAAATTTACTACTTATTAGATCATTATTTGCTTATTATAATTTACTAAAATTAAATAGACAAAAACATACATTAGTAATAAATTTTCTAAAAAGAAAAAACGGCACTGAGACTCATATAACTTATAAAATAAGCCGTATAATGTGTGTACCATTTTTGCTCGATTTTCTACTTAATTAAATCAAAACATTATACTTTAGGCATCGAATAATCGATCGCCTCTAATAATTAATATAATAAAGGTATACTGAATTTGGTTAATTTGGCCAAACTGCTCATTTTATTTTTATTATTATATTTTCATAATTTCTAAATTCAATTTAGTTATGTAAGAATCGTTATTTCAGTGCTTTATGTGGACATGGGGCTTTATGCTAGCTTCCAAGTTATCCAATTCTATATGGTGTTGTCTACAGGTGAACAAGATGTTTGAACATATATATAGACAAAATCTTTTAATACATCCGTTGTATGGATCTGAGATCAATACATTCGGGTCGACTCAATCCTCCACGCGCAATATGTGCTATTATGTGCCATCAAATTCGCACACAAACTCGTCCAAACTCGCTTCAGGTATTGTACATTTATGTTATGTTAATCATACTTTTATGTTATATTAGACATATCTTTCTGGATTTTTAGTTGTACCTTAATAATTTTTTTAGACAGACATTAATATATTTCATATCTTTTAGTTATATTAGTCATACATTTTAGTTATGTTAGTTGTACTTTTATATATTAAATAAATGTATAGCTAAGTTGATATAAATGTATATGAAATATCACATAAAAGTAAAATATCACAGAAAGGTGTATATATGCACAAATTGTGGCGAATTTTTTTTTTTGAAGTTAAAATATTAGATAAATGTATGATATTAGTACATAAAAGTAGGGCTATTATAACATAAATGTATGACCAATATAGTATAAATGTCGGCGGTTTTTTTTTTAAGTTAAAGTATTGCATAAAGGGTATGATATTTGTACATAAATGTATGATTAATATAACATAAATGTATGACTAATATAGTATAAAGGTCAGGGTAAAAAAAAAAAAGGCGTGGATTTGGATCAACCCGGACCCGACCCGAGTGTATGTGCATCAAGTAGAGGTGCCCAACGGTTTGAAAAAACCGAAACCGAACCAAGGTCAACGGTTTGGAAAATCGTTGACCTGATTTCGGTTCGAAATCGGAACCGTGAACCACGGTTCACCGGTTCGGTTTCGGTTCCACCGTTCGTCAAACCGTGAACCAGCGGTTTAACCGACGGTTCGAAACCGTCGATTAAACCACCGATTTGTTTAATATTTTTTTAATTTAGTGGATGCCACTTGAACGACTAAGATTAAAAGCAAAGTAGTCATTGGAGAGGGAAGTTGCGGTTAATCGAACCGATGGTTGAACCGCCAGTTTTTTTTTAAATTTTGATCAACGGTTCAGATTTGTTGATCGTTGATGATTGACAGTCGAGATTGATCGAACCACCGATTCAACCGAACCGGAATCAGCGGTTCGAACCGGCATGTCCAAATTTTTTTTCTTTGCATTTTTTTAAAATCTATAAATACCATCATTTTCTTTGTGATTTGCACACCAATTCTTTGTCAATTTCATCCATTCTTGAATCAATCTCTCTCTCAAACTCACATATTCAATTCATTATTCATCATTTCAATTTTGAAGTTGTTATAATCTACATTCTAGTTCTACACTTCTACTTATATAATTCTATAATTCTTTTACACTTCTTCTTCCGGTTCATCTTGTGGAAAAGGAAAGAGTCCAATGCCACCACCGTAATCTTTGCATGATAATGATGATTTTATTGATCAATGGAGTGAAGAAATGGGTGGTGGTGGTGATTTGGAGGCCACTTTAGGCCCTAATACCACTATCGCCTTTGTCGGAGAAGAAGAAGAAGAGGTACAAAGGAGAGCAACACAAGAGAGTGGTAATACAACAAGTGGACGCACCACTAGAGTACCCTCTTCACTTCGAAGTGATATTTTTTCCGTTCACTTTAAGAAAGAGAAAGTACCAAATAGCAACCTCGATTATATTATGCGTACAACCATTGTGGAAAACCTTACACATTCAAGCATGAAGGGGGTTATGAAACATTCAACAATCATGTATTAAAAAAATATCCCGACAAGATAGGCAATGACCGATCTCAAACATAAATTTGGGGGTATACCGATTCTTCACAAGGTATGGAATCTCTTCTTTTTAAATTTAGTCAATTGAGCCATGGGAAAGGCGTAGCCGAATTTGTTGTCGAAAAACATCTTCCACTTCAATTTCCTTGTGATTATAGTTTTGAACATTATACTAGCACTTATTTACAATCTAATTGTATCTAGAAATACCGTTACACGTGATATAGAAAAATTAGTAGGAGAGTATAAATTTAAATTAATTGAAGAATTTAAAATTTTAAATATGTATTGATATTTGGAATGATCCTTATAAAAATCATGATTTTATGGGAATTACTAGTCATTGGATAGATGATACATGGAACATGCAAAAATGTTTAATTGCATATATTGAATTTGATATTAAACATTCGGCTATACATATTGCACAAAAAATAATTCACGTTTTAAATGATTATGGTATACTATAAAAAGTATTTTCCATTGGATTTGATAATGCTACTGTTAATACGACTAGTATGCCTACACTTATTGAATTTTGTAAACCTTCAATTTAAGGTAAATTTTTCCATGTTCGTTGCATGTGTCATTGTTTAAACTTACGCGTTCAAGATGACTTAGAATTATTAAGCGTTTATATTAAATCTATTAGAGACACAATTAATGAAATTGCTAAATCTACATCATCTCATAAAAAAAATGGGCTAGATTTGTAAGAGAAATGGAATTGAAGTTAAAAAAATTGTAATTGATGTGCAACATCATTGGAATTCTACTTATAAGATGCTCCAAGATTCTTATGATTATAAAGATATGCTTTGTCAATTTTATATGGAAAATGATACTAGTGATATTATGTTATTTAACAATTCATGAGATGCATGTCTTAATTTGATTGAACTTTTAAAATTTTTTGAAGAGGCAACTAGAGAATTATCCGGTTGTTATTATCCTACTTCTCCATTAGTTTTAGATCATTGTGTAAAAATTGCTCTTATTTTTAAGTCGTATTCTACATGTCCTATTTTAGGAGACACAATTATAGTGATGAAAGCAAAATGGTTAAAATATTTTCATGAAATACCCGATTTATTTTTATGTGCTAAATTATTAGATTCTAGAATTAGAGAAGATGACTTAGAAGAATTATTAAACATGTATTATAATGCATTGTTCCCAAATTTTTTATTGAACGATTATGATCAAGTTGAATATGTTCCTAAATCTAGTGAAGTTGTTGCTAGAGCTAAACAATGTTTAGTAGAATTGTTTAAAGAATATAAAGTATTATTTGGTGATTCTAGTTAGGGTTGGTTTGGTATGGTATACCGAATTTTTTTTACCATACCGAATACCGTACTGAAATATTCGGTATGCCAAAAAACATACCAATACCGTACCGAAAAATTCGGTATACCGAATTTTCGGTA
Organism: Scutellaria minor; assembly: GCA_954870855.1. Lineage (NCBI taxonomy): Eukaryota > Viridiplantae > Streptophyta > Magnoliopsida > Lamiales > Lamiaceae > Scutellaria > Scutellaria minor. The sequence continues at coordinate 16,831,758 of OX940733.1, forward strand.
TAGGCTATCTTTTCGGTATATTGATAGCCTATACCGAAAAATACCGAATTACTGAATTTTTCGGTATACCGAAATTTACCGTCATACCATACCAAAATTTACCGAAATTTGGGTCCATTTAAAATAATAATAATAATAATAATATATATATTATTAATATTAATATATTTCGGTATTTCGATATATACCGAAATACCGAAAAATTCTAAATCACCATACCGATACCGTACCGAAAATTTCGGTTCGAAAATTTCGGTATATCAAAATTTTCAACATTTTCGATATTTTTTGACACGGTATATGCGGTATACCGAAATTTTCGGTATTTTGCCCAACCCTAATTCTAGTGATGTAGGTAATCAAAATGTAGGAGTTAGTAGTTCTTCCTCTTCTTCATCTAGTTTTGGTCCGACTCTTAATCAATTTTACAACTTTTATGATGTTAGAACAAAAAAACGAGCTAGAGGTTCTAATCCTTGCCAATAATTAGATTCATATTTAAGTGCTACATTTGAACAAATTGCATTTGAAAATCTTATGGATCTATTGAAGTGGTGGTCGAGAAGGACTACTATTTATCATATTTTAACTATTATTGCCAAAGAAATATTTGCAAGTCCCGCCTCAACCGTCTCCGTAGAACATGCATTTTGCAAAGAAGGTCATATGTTGAATCCAAGGAAATCAAGATTAACGGTCGAGAATGTACAAAACATAACTCTTCTTGAGGATTGGATAAGAGCTAAAAAATGTCAACAACATCTTGATTTCTCCTATTTAGATGAAGATGAAGATGAAGATGACATGTATGGATACGATTCAAACACATTCTCCTCCGCCGGAACCAACATTGACGAATGAAAGTAAGTTTAGGTAAGAGAACTACATGAACTTTGATTCCTCAATTTTGACAAGGATACGTAGGCAATTTTATTCTAAGTTTGCAAATGAAATTAAATTTCATTTGCAAACTTAGAATGAAACTCAAGTTCTTTTAATTTTTTTTTTCACCTCTCCTTAGTCCTTTCATTAATTAGTATTATAATTTTTTTTGTATACAAAGTTGTAAGTTTTTTAACTTCAATATTTTTGTATCATGTATGATTGTAAATTGTAATATTGAGTTGTAATATTTTTTTAATTCATAATGAAATGAAATTATGAAATTTGATTGCATTTTAATATTTTTTTGTATTTTATTCCATATCAATTTAGTAGTTTATTATTTATAAATTGTAAGTTGTAGTTTGTACTATAGAAAGTAGAAACAAATACAATATTATATCAATTAATCAATCGAAACTTCAAATTTCAAAAGATCAAAAAAAAAAAAATTCACAACTATTAACATTATAGATATACCATAAAATAATAAATATTATTAACATTTTTAATATAAATAATATTTAAAATTTTCTAAAGTCAATTTAAAAAACAAACTCATATGTTAGTATATATATAATTATACATGTCATATACTAGTGTATATATATATATATATTACTCCTTCCCTTACAAAATAAATGTCGTTTTAGTAAAAGAATTTTGTTCCAAAATAAATGTCATTTTAGGATTTTAAAACATTTTATCAATTATCTATCAAAAATACTCTCATGTATTCCTACCAAATTAAAGAGGATGGTTAAGAGGAAAGATAAAAAAAAACAAAACAAAACAAAAAAACAAAAAAAAAAAAACTCTCATAATATAATTATGTATGGATGAACCGGTCTTTATATTTTCTTTCTTCATTTATGTAAAAAAATATTTAAAACAATATTTTTTTATTATGGTACGAAGGAAGTAGGGTACTCATCCCAAACTACCCATTTTCCTATAACACCATCCTTTTCTACCTTATAATATAACATATAGGCCCTAAATACCCCCTTTTCATTAAAACACATTCCCATCTACCCCTTTCAATCATTAACATTTATGACATTTCACCAAATCCCAAGATTTGTCTTTAAACATTTAATGTTTTCTCTCCTAATTTCTATTTCCACTCCAAATATCAGTTATATCCGGATAAAACGTAAAAAGATCGAAATCAGGCCCAACATGCTTCCGTAAAATAAATTCATCTCCTAAAATTCATACCTTTATTTGACCGTAACAGCACCGGGTGAGATGGTTTGCAAAGCTACCAGCCGAAAAATCACTGCCCCCAGACTGTTCTACGAACAGCTCCCCACTGTTCAACTTCAACCCTCAGGGAAGATGGTCTGCAAGTTATCCAGCTCCTTCAGCAACTGTACAACACAACCTTAGTTCGTTTCCTACACCAGGTGTACAAAGTATTCCTTCCAGGGGACGAACTAAATTTACTAAAAACACATGTTAAAAGCAAAAAGTCTTTCTTTTATTAAGAACTTAGGAAATATTTATTACAACATATGTAATCTCCTTTTGGGAGGAGAATTACTGGTTTAGCCTCTCATAGAGAAGGCTTGAACTCGTAAACACATAAACTGTAAACACTCAAACTATTACAGGAACTAAAAGATAGATGTTTTGAAGAAAATTGAGGGGAATGGTCGATATCCTTAGCTTCCTTCGCTCTGTCTATTTATAGAGAGAAATTCGGACATGAAATGCGGATTTCAAATTTCCTTGAATGAGCTGGCTGACTGCTTTCAATTGTGGCCAATCAGTACTCTTTCCTCTCAATGCCCCATGACTCAACCATGTGATGTCTGTCGGGGAATCTCTTGTTTTTTACTCAGCCTACCATGTGATAGTGGTTGGAGAGTCCCTTTCTCGTGGCCTATCCCATTTAACTTTGTTGGGAACGTTTTAATAATTTGGTCGTTGTGGTCCCCGGGGATATCGTCTCTTTTGTGCTGGACCCTTATCTTTATTGGCTCCAGCTACCTATCGGTCGGGTTTGGGTCGGAATCCTTTTCCAAACTCGGGCTCTTTCTGTTCAGGGCACGCTTGACAGATCCGATCAATCCATCGTCTGATGTGTGTCATATTACAGAATTTCCGGTAAGTTTTTTTGCTTACCGGGATCTTGTTTTCCCAGAGAATTCTTCTTTTTGTTTCAAAGAGCTCCTCTGCGAATCCTGTCGTTGATCCAGTCATTGAATTCAGTAGGAATGATCCATTTGCTGAATTCTGGAAAAACTTAAACGGGTACTTGACTTTATCCATCTCTGTGAAGCAGACCCAAAGTCCCCATGCTCGTCTTGTAGAAGCTTCATTTTCTGAAAATGCTCCTACTAGTATCGGAATTTCTTCCGGCAAGACTGCCTTTATATTTTTTAAGGCATTACCGTCCGGTCTTCTAAGCTTGATGAAATGAAAGGCTTCGTGAGAGCATTTCTTTGCTGGTTATGGAGCTGCACTTATGAAATAAAGCTCCAAAATATCACCCCTAGACAAATGAGGATTATTTGTCCAGGTTTCGTGAACTGCTTCTCCTATCCATCTCGGTAATTTCGAGATTTCTGGGAATCCTGGTGATGTGGTATAAATTGAAGCTAGAGCTCCAAAATTATACCATTCTTGGACCTCGTTTAGATGACTGCCTGGTTTCATCCAAACCCTGAGATATTTCCCTGAGATATCAACAATGGTTCTTTCCGGGTTGATACTTTTTCTCGTAACCAATTTCTCCCATTGACGCTGATATACCTGCATAGGGAAAATCTTAATCTCGTCAGTGTGAGCTTGAACCTTCGTTTTGCCTGTCTGTGGCTGTAGGTTCAACTCTGTCTCTTTTACCCTAGAGACGCTGGGTTGACTTGAAGACTCGGGTTGTGACACCAGAGCTTCAACATTCGTTGCAGGTTTTACATCCCCAAGGAATGCATCACCCGTAACACTTGTAGGCATGGTATTTGAATCCATAGTCTTCGGGTTAGAGTCCCGAACTCTAATCTCTCATTTTTGTACCGTGGGAGATGCAGCCTGGAGGATAGGCTTATGCAACGCTTGGAACAAATGTCCCTGAGCGTATTGGCATGCTCGTATTAGACCAGAAACGGATTTCTGATCTTCTCGTTGAAGTCGTCCAACAACTTCAGCATTGAGACATAATGTCCCAAATTCTCGTTCAAGACTCTCCAGGTTTTCCCTGAGATGTCTTACTCGTTTAAGGACCTCGTCAGCAACGTGTCCTTCCATCTCGTGTTAAGAAATCTGCAAGAACATTTTCATGAGATTTCACAATGACAATATCATAATCATAATATTGGCATTCAGCTTGCCATCTAAGTATCCTAGCCTTTTCTGGTTTAGATTCAATTTTATATTTCAGAAAAGCTTTGACACTTGAATTATCAAATTTTAAGGTAAACTTTTTAGCCAATAAAAAGAGAGGCCATTTTTTAAAAGTCTTTCTGACTGCAAAGAATTCCTTCTCGTTAATATGCCATCTGATTGCTTCTCCATCTGTAAACAGACCGCTACAATATCTGCATGACACTTCTCTGTCTGATGTGGCTTTCATTAGAACAACTGCCCACTAATGATCACTGGCATCTGTGTAAAGAACCAGTTCATCCTCGTCTTGGGGTATAGCAAGTTTCGGAAGCTTGCTACAGACTTCCTTAAGCTATTTAATCCCTTCTCGATGGTCATCTTCCCATTTGAAAGCAACATCTTTCTTGAGTAATGGACTAAACACCTTCCTGTGAAATGCTAGATTGTTGATGAACATTCCAGCAAAATTAACAACTCTGAGAAAACTCTGAAGTTGTTTCTTATCCGTGAGATCATCTGGAAATCCTTGTATCTTTTCTACAATATGACTTTGTAGAATGATTCCAGTTTCATCGATTTCAATTCCGATGAATTCGATCTGTCTCGTAGCAATCACTGTCTTATTTTCTGAAAGCACTAATCCTTCTTTGTGACAAACATCTGAAAATATTATCAAATGTTTGAGATGTTCCTTCATGTTCCTTGATGCGATGAGAATATCATCGATGTAGACGAATATAAAGTTGAAATAATCCTTGAAGAGATTATCCATTTTTCTCTGATATATCTAGGGTGCATTTGTCAATCCCATAGGCATGACATTCCAGACATAGTGTCCTTGTGGAGTGGAAAAAGTTGTGAACTTCTTACTTTCTTCCTCCATCTTAATCTGGTAGAAACCAGACTTGCAATCGAACTTAGAGAATATCTTGGCACCTTTGATACAATTAACCAAGTGTTCTCTACTCGGGATATAGTATCCATCAAACTCCAGAATGTTATTAATCCCTTTGTAATTAATAACAAGTCTAGGTTTACCTCTTTTGATTTCTCCATGATTCTTTACAAGAAATCCCGGACTGCTATATGGAGAAATTCCTGGTGAAATCAACTTAAGGTCTAAATGTTCCTTAAGTATCTTCTGTATATCCTCACGATCATTTTGATTCATCAGGATCGGTTTGAGTCTCACGAACTCGTGTTCCTTTTCAGGTTTAACTTTTAAGGATGCTTTGAGCTCGTTTCTATCCCACCATGCTAAAGGATCTTCATTGTAATTTCTTTGGATCCTTTTCTTGAAATCTTCGAATGATATTTGTTCTTCAATGGTAACATCACTCTGTGGATTCTCCATTATGGCTTTTCGCAATTCTGCAATAACCTCCGGAGAAACCCATTCTTCTCCTTGTACTCTGAATGAATACAAAGTATTATCCCATCTTTTGGTATCCTTTTGTTTCGAACCAAATTGTCGAAAGGATAATAAGGCATCACCAAATCTTCTTTTATCCGCCATTTTTGGATGTCGAAGTTTGGCTTCATCACCACGCTTGCTGCGAAAAGGAAATGACATTTTTCTGTAAAATGCTTCCCGCAATCTCTGGACAATAATCTTATGATCACATAATGTTGTGAAAATAAGCCTTCTTGTCTCATTTTCCTGTGTAAATCGCTTAAATGTTTATAGGAAATTGTTTCCTAGAAAAACATCTACTCCTGTATCATGGAAATAGATTGGTGGCGTCTTCACTTTATACCATGGGGTATCGCCGGCACCTCCGATCATGATTTCCGCCTGTTTGATTTCTCAATTAAGGATAAGAATCCTTTTAGAGAAATCTCATCCTGCAATGGCTGGTAGATCTTCTCCCATTTCTTTAGGAAAAACCTCTTGCTTTGCAGTGCATATTCCTGCCCCTGAATCAACATAGGCTGCGAAATATTCAGCCTTGTATTCCTCATATAACATTCCGATTGAAATGTATATGGAGAATGGACTAGTGGTCATCTGATTCGGTATCTTTTATCAGCCACTGTGAACTCCATTTCATCTGGTAATCTTTCCCAAGACATATGATCTTCAAGAAAGTTGATACCCAGTATTAACTGTTCTGGGACTTTTCTTGCGACTCCTGAGATAGTCAGTTCAATTTCACCCATCTTTAGGCTTCCTTGAAATCTACTGACTATCGGTTGTTGTAGATAATATAGGACATCACAAGAAAAACTATTATCCTTCTGGTTGATGTCAAATATTACTTCAACTGCTCTCCAACCTTCTGGACATTTCAGTTCTCCTTGTGTTTTGAATACACCTGGAATTCGCTGAACTGTACTAGGCCTTCTTTCCTCCCAACGACTGCTACTCATCAGTCTATCTTGTTGGAAAGACATTCTTCTTGTCTCCATTCTGAGGCTTTGACTCCGATTGAAGACAGGTTGATCTTGTATTTTCATATCTATCTCCTTTATAGTTGGAGAGTTAATGAGTTCTGGCAAAACCACCTTAGCGAAATCCTCGAAGATTTTTGGGACTTCGATAAATTCCTTTCTCAAGAAAACATCTGAATGATGTGTATTCGAGAGAGCATCGGAAATCTTGTATGTGATCGAGTAGGGTCTATTCCCTTCTTTCATCAAATCTTCACTTTTGAAATCCTGATGAAGGGTTAAGACTTTGTTGAAGTCTCGATCTCCCAGAATGTATGCAATTTTATGATAGACATTAAATGCCAATTTTCCTGCACACAAGTTTCCTGCGACCGCCCCAAGGCATGAATCCTTGAGATTTGAGATTCTCTTGTCAAATATGGCAAGATTGAGAGGCGAATCAATTCCTTCTTTGAAGGTTGCTTTAATAATAACTCTTATGGCTCCGATATGAATCCATGAGAGTGTATTGGCAACTTCTCTCTTAACTTGGCTTCTGATCTCATGAACCTCACGGTAAGGGATCAGCTGCATCTCGATCAGGTTACTTGTGAATTCCATTGGGATGACAAATTCTCCCGTAGTAACCCTATGGATAATTTGGTGTTTTCTTTTACGAATTCCAAACTTATCCAAAGCCTTTTCCATAGCTCCAATGGTAAAACCATCGTAGATCTGAAGCTTTGGATCCTCTTTCATAATTCTCATGAGAGTTTTATGAGAAACTGTTGTGTGTGAGAGAAATCCTGACATATCTTCTCTCATTGTTTGAAAAATTTCTTCTTCACTCCGATTCTGATGTGGATTCACTTCCATCATCCGAATAGATCTCTTCTTCATAGATGCTTTCATCTGAGGGTAGATCCTCAAATTGATACACTTGTATAAGATCTTGGTAATAGACAGTTTCTTCGAATTCTGGCGTTGCTTCGAACTGTTTAAGACCTCTCCTTTGGTTGTCTGGGCAATCTGTTGAGATATGCCCTCTTGCTCCGCAAGTCCAGTAATTACAGTCTTTGAAACTTTCATTAGCTCTGGTGTGAGCCCGCCTGAAAGTTCTTCTTCCCATAGTTCTGCCGGAACCTCCTTGATTTGAACCTGTTGATGAGGTTCTACTCCTGCTTGGTGCTGGTCTTTGCCCTGACTTATAGCTCCGGGCTTTTTGTTTAGACCACATCTTTCTAGGTCTCCATGAAGACCTATGACTTCTTCTGTTGTTGCTTCCACGGCTATAAGGATGGCTTCTCTGTTTCCTCATTTTATGCCTTCGTGGTTGACCTCCCACTACTGTTGGGATATCATTTTCTTCGCAACATAAGGGAACCATTTTATTGATTCCTCTTAATCTCTTGTAATTTTTGTAGAGTGCTGCCTGGTAGCACCATTCAGATAACTTGGCTTTTAGGAAGGACATCCTTCTGGCCACTGTATCCAAATCGTCTGCACTCTTGTATTCCCTGATGAGCATTTCTCTCCAGGGACTCGGAATCTTCGCAAAGAAAAGTTGCGAAGCTTCTTTGTCATCCACCTTGGACTTCCATCGGTACTCGGTGAATAACTTGATATATTCATCTATATGATAAATATCATGTAACTCGAGGCAGTAGAGGGCTTGTTTATATCTTTTTCTCTTTTCCTCTTCTATTCCCTCAAAATAGCCTATACCGATAAAGTGGATTTTGAATAATTTGGCCATATTATCGACAATTCCTTTCAATGACTCACCAGCAGTTACATTGTTCCTCATATCTGGTGGTGTCATATCCCACGCTCTCTTTACAGATTCTTCAAGACTCATTTCAAGAAGTAAAATGAATCCTTCATTTGTAAGATCAAGCGTCCCTGCTACAATCCTCATCGACGCTGCCCAGTTATCAATAAGGACTTCTCAATTCTTGAAATCTAGGATATCTAGATTTAGCATTAATCCATATGGATGTATCGGATTAAGCTGTGACTTCCCATAAGGCATATTCTGAAGATCTGGCCTTTTGGAACGTTGTCGAGTTCCCAAAACAATCGGGTCTCCTTTAGTAGTAAAATCACCAGCGTGTGGCATTGGTTCATCCACATGATGTGAACCTGAACTTTCTGCAATGTTGGGATCTACTGGCGGTTGTGGAGGTGGTCTTGGGTGTTGGTCACGAGTAACCAAGGCCGAACCATCTCCTGTTTGCATCTTTAGATCCACTATACCTAATCCTGCAAAGGACTCGGCTAGTTCTTGTAGATCTTCAATAATCATCCTTTCCATATCCATCACCTTAATTTATAATGGATTTTCCTTTGATGATAGCAATGAGCTTTTCATCTCGGGTCATTGGTCGTATGACTTCAGTTGGTATCCCCTTTTGGTGTAAGTAGGGAACTGTTCCGAAATCAATACGTTTCCTTCCTCCGGGAACACTTGGTCTGTCCTTCAGATTCTTGACTCGTTTTTGGATATCATGAAGGATTTCAAGAGTCTCCTTCTGATATTTCACCATTGTCTCCATCTGAGTTTGGATATGATGGACTTGTGTTGGTAGATGATTATGGTGGTTACCATAATTCTGCACCGTCTTCTGGATTTCTCTAAGATCTATAGAGAGCTTAGATGTATCCGGAATTATCTCGCTCCAATCAGGTTCTCCTCCGATCATCAATGATTTTGATGAACAATCTCCTGAAGGTTTATCAGCTTGAAATATAAACATTGATTAACCCAAAGGAAACCCATGTAATACTTCTTTCCTTTTTTGCATTGCCTCAAGGTTTCCCTGTCGGCTCCTGCTTCTTCTTGTTCAACATATTGGTTTTGCCAATATGTTACCTGGTCTCGGTGTTCTTGTTCATACATCGCCAAAATTTGACGATATCTCCTGTATGGTATACATCTTGGACAATTGTCCAGATCCATATTTTCGCGAGAAATTCTCCTCACCAAAGGTTAATTACATAACAGTAATAAATACTCCCTCCGTCCCAGCTCAACTTGTCTACTTGCCATTTTTGTTTGTCCCAACTCAACTTGCCAGCCCATAAATGACAAAATTTTTTTTACATTAATATCCCTATATTTCAACATTATTACAAAAATGTCATCAAAAAGTGCATATCCACTTGATTTGATGTGCATATTATTACAAAAATGCTATCAAAAAGTGCATATCCACTTGAGTCAACTGCATTTTCTTAATCTCCGTGCCCGGTCAACGTAGACAAGTTGAGCCGGGACGGAAGGAGTATAACATAAAAGTTCTTAATAAACCTAGGCTTTGATACCATTTTGTGCTTACGTTTTTCATCCCGATTTTATGCCCCATTTTAAGATTTTCAATTTCCGAAGGAATTTGTACGTGGGATTGTTACACATTCCAGACCACTGTTTTTTAAGCAGTATCGGCACGAGGAAAGTATTCCAGCCTATATACTTATTCCTTAAGAAAATCAATCTTTAAAGTTTCATTATTGGGTCCGGATTTTCAATATTTGGAATGGAATTATTAATTAAATTAGAAAGCATATGGATTGGATTTAGGAAAATGTGCTTGGAAGTAGTTAAAATTAAATGATTGGAAATGGGTCAAAGGATTCAAAGGGTCCTTTGACTATAAATTGGGTATTTTGGGATGTTTGTTATATTAGGGGGTAGAAAAGGATATAGTTATATGGAATAGGGTATTTTGGGATATTTAGGCAAAGAAGTATATCTCTTTATTTATTTTATGATAATTGATAGTTGACCATATAGTAGATAGATACAACTAATTTGAAAAATTTCAGAACACATTTATTAGGATATTTAAACAGATTCAAGGCAGAGCAGCCTACAAAGATTGACTAGAATTAAGTCAATGGACTTGTATAGGATTACAACTAACCCACTTCTTCACTAGAAAGTGAGTTCAATGACTAAGAAAAAGATTTTTATAAGGTCTAATTATGCATGTTACATAAAAAAAAAAAAAAAAAGTTATTATAATTTATTTGTTTATGTGCTGCCCAAATCGAGTGGACTTTCTACTAAACAAACACAATTCCGTTGCTTGGTTTCTAATTTGGATTTTCTTTACTAATTTAAATAAAAATATATTAGTGAAAAATAAATATGATACTATTAAGAAAAGGGTTGGTCCCTATATACTATATTGTATTTCCAACTCAAATCTTAATATATTTAAATAATACAATTAATACATTTACATATAACAAATAATACTTTAAATAATATCTTTGATTAAAACATATACTTCAATTATACAATTAAATACCTAATAAGTAAACAAATACCTTATAAATATAAAACTAATATATTTTACTATAACATATATTTCAGTTATATAAGTAATACTTTATGAGTATGCAACTAATACCTTATGAGTATAGAACTAATATATTTATGGGCACACCACTAATACCTTATGAGTATATAATTAATATCAAACTAATAGTACCTTTAGGGGTACGTACACAAGGGTGTATAAGTTTTTGTCTACTATTAATATTCTAAATAGATCTATTCATTTCAAAACATATAAAAAAGAGAACCCATGTTAATATATAGTATAGCGGGAGTATTATTGGGATGACAACCCAATTTACCACAAAAAATATTAAGTATGACCAAAAATACCACCCAAAATAAAATTAGGATTTTTTTACCATAAAATATAAAAGTGTGATAGTTTATACCATCAAATATAAAACTAGGGCAAAAAATACCACATTTTTGGATTGACTTTGATGACCACAATTATTACCCAATCACATGCATGGTCAAAGGGAATCTTGGTCAACAAAATAAATTTCTCTCACCTCCACCCCAAACCAAACCCTTCTCTCTCTCTCTAAACCCACGATTTACAGCCTAGCAAAATCCTCCATTTTCACCTTCAACCTCAACCAAAAATTCACGTTTTCCACCCCAAAATTTTGTTGCTGAAAATTGACGTTTAACGCGAAGATGTCAAATGAAGAAGAAGAGGTTAGTGAATTACCCCTCTTTTTTTCAGAATTTTTTTGAAATGTATGTTCGAATTTGCAATGCTTTCTTGAGAATTTGTTGATTTTGGTTGAATTTGTTGGACAAGTGTGTTAATACTTCGATTTTGTTGAGGATTAGTTGAAAAAACGGTGGGTTAAACGTGGAATTTGAATTTGGTTGAACCCTAAATTATTTAAGGATTAGGTTTAATTAGGTTTAATTTGTTTTAATATATGCTTGAATTCATGTTTGGAATGGTGAATTAGGGTTTAATTTTGCATTTGATAGGGTTAATTTGTTCAGAATTAGGGTTTGAATTCATGTTAGAACGGGTTAAACGTGAATTTTCAATTTATTCGCGTTTAACCCTATAAATTATAGGGTTAAACGCGAATAAATTGAAAATTCACGTTTAACCCCTAGCGCCGAGAAAACTCGGCAGCTGCCGAGGAGCACACGCCGAGCTGCCGAGTTTTCTCGGCGCTAGGGGTTAAACGTGAATTTTCAATTTATTCACGTTTAACCCTATAATTTATAGGGTTAAACGCGAATAAATTGAAAATTCACGTTTAGGGTATTACTCGGCAGCTGCCGAGGAGCACACGCCGAGCTGCCGAGAAGCTGCCGAGGCCGTCTAGATTTTCACCCGACGCCGGGTGCGCGCTTGCACGCGTGCGCCCCGTCGTTTTTTCGATCGGAAGCCCGTTTTTTTTTTTTCCGTCGGACGTCATCTTTGAGAGCTGCCAACGAGAAGTCTGTGACCGAGGGTCGTGGGCCCGGTCAAAGTCAACCCTTTGACCAAAATTACCAAAATACCCCTAAACTTAAAACGCCTCGTTTGAGCTCATTTCAACTCCGATTGAGCTCATTCTTTTTTCGTTGTCACCCAAATTTCATCCTCTATAATATCAAAAAGTACACCATGTCCTTGGCTCAGTTAAATCTCCGTTTCATAATCAACACTTAATGCCAAATAATTTCCAAATTCTCTTAAATATTAGGTAGATTATAAAAAATAGTCGTCTTTAATAATCCCCATCTCATATGTAACGCAACATTATATTCTAAGCTCCGTTGAATAATTTTAGTCCATTTTTATAATCTCCGTTTAATAATCTACACTGAATACCAAATAATTTATTATTCCATCTAAAATAATAGCTAGATAATTTTGGTTTATCCCCTTTAATAATCCTAATTTCTTAATTAAGTGTTGTCAAAATATCCTAATCCCCGCTGAATATTCTTTGAAATTTCTATACTATCCGTTTAATAATCAACACTTACTGCCAAATAATTTCCTAATCCATCTGTAATAATCCTCATATTCATCTGCTGTAAATAATCCACAAAAAAAAAGTACAACAACATAAACTAAATGGTTGTGAGACTTACAATTTCGTTTCAATTTAATAGTCCCCGTTTTTCCTTTTTTTTTTTGGTAATTTATTAATCCACGTTTTATCTAGCTCAACTAATGTGAATAACTAAAACACCCAGCTTTATAAGATTCACATATTGTTTTTCTAGCCAGATAGTTAAATCATATATCCTCATGTGTTCTTTCAATCTGTATAGTAATATATTAATTAATATGAATATTTTTTTGGTTTTTTTACAGGTCTATTGGGTACGTGAGGATTATCAGACGAAACAGGCCTACATTAACTCGTACACTCGTGTTAGAGTACTCGGCTTCATAAAGGCTGTCTTAAATAAAACTGACACTGAATGTGTGGCTGACTTTGAGAACAGCTATTTCGGCCATTTCTTGCGTTGGGCTACTGAGCCTGATAGTTGCAAGAGCTTTCTGCACGCCCTTATGTCACGTGAGGTGCGTGGGCCCCAGACCCCTGCCGATGAGGTGTGGTTCCATATAAGTGGAGACCGTCGTCTATGTCGGTTCTCTAGAAGAGAGTTCGCCCTCGTGACGGGTTTACGGTTTGGCGACTCAGATTTCAAACCGGCTGTTCTAAAGCATCCTGAGCTGTCGGATGGTGTGTTTTATCGAGTCAGCCCTGGTGGGGATAGGATTAATGTGGCAGCTCTTCTGAGGAGATTTAGGGCGGAGGAGTTCGTATCTCGTCGGGATGACACGATGAAGATTCCTAAGATCATCCTCTTATACAGCATTTTACTCGGAGTCGACCCCGCGACCACTTCAGTTGACCCGTGGGTTTGGGACTTGGTGGAGGACGAGGAGCGATGAGATACCTTTCCATGGGGTAAGATTTCTTATCTTCACCTTCTCAACAAAATCAGACAGCTACATTCGCCACTACCGGACCCAACTGCGAGCAGGCCCCCGGCCTACCACTTTTACGGATTCTCTTTGGCAGTAATGGTTAGTATTAGTTGTCAATTTTTTTGGTTCCAAATTTTGATGTCAAATTGTAATGTACTTACAAATGTGAATTGTTGTTATAACTTTGTAGGTATGGGATTTCGAGGCGATTCCACACACTGGAGTGTACGCTGGAAAGCGTCTTTCGAAGTCTCACAAGGTGTTGCCGAGACTTTTGAGGTGGTCGACGAAACTTCCACTGGACGACGTCTCGAGGGAGCTAGATCAGGAGGTATGTTGATTTCGGTATTAGCTTACACACATATGCTTAATTATCTTTCTTTCCACGTACTTACGGCTATTTCTAATTCGTTTTATTGTAACTACCTTTACTGCAGGGTCTTGTGTGTTACGAGACTCTCAGGGTCGAGAGTCGAGACTTGACAGATATACATAAAGTACATTGACCATGATCTCACAGAAGGGGTTCAGCTTCCGACACAGTCCAAACGAGGTCGACCAAGACTGTCGTCCCGGGTGGCTGGGGAGAGTTCTCGGCGGCCGGCTCAACGCGACTTATCGGCCACGGAGCAGGGTACCGATAGTGTGGCCGAGCATCAGATCGAGCAGGACTATCAGGGTAGAGCATGCCACTACGTGGAGGTCCCTATATCAGATATGCATGGAGATCCGAGACAGCGTGATGGTTGGTTGCCCACCTCCAATACCGATGGTTATCAGAATGAGGGTTATCCAGCATATCAGACACAACATCGCGACACATTCTTTGACCATCAGTCGCCGGTGCATCCTCCACATGCATCTCCTACGGACGACCAGCCAGGTTCATCATATCCAGGGCAGTTTGATCCATCCGGTGTTGGACAGATATTTGATGAGCTGAAGAACATGTTCAACACTGGCTTTGAAGCACTGAACACAAGCATGATGGGTATGAGAGACTACATTGGGGATCAGTTCTTTGAGATGCGGGCCTATGTTGATGACAGTTTCAGACACCTGGATAAGAGCCGACGTGAGGACATAGAACGATTGGAGTTGGAGATCCCGAACATGATTCAGTCAGGGATTGTGGACTACTACCAGCAGGTGCCCTCGTATCACGAGTAGTTTTATCCACCGGGTGAGCCAGATTATCGCGGTCGGGGACCCAGATTTTATGAGTCCACCTACTTTCGATCGGATCCACCTTTTCAGCAGGATCTGGGTGCACATGAGGATGCTGTCCCGGAATGCACTCTTGTTGCCCCTCCCGATACTGGTGGATCTCATAGAGTTATATCAGCTGTACAGTTTGATTTGGGGACCGAGACAGCTGGTGGCGCCCTGGTACCCTACACACCGGCTGATATAGTAGGAGGATCCGAATATGAGAGCTCATCATCAAATATCCCTCAGACGAGTGCCGGCATCCGAAATGTGAGATTGAGAGTCCCGAGCAAGTACGTCTGTAGCCCGTTCATAAGGGATGAAAGATGACCCAGATTGCTCGCAAATGAGGAGGAGTTCGACAGATACATGGCATCCGGTTCTAATGCCGAACAGTGAGTCCCATCTCTCGTCAACATATAAATGAAATTTTTAGTGAATTTATTATGTTAATCAAATTTTCTGTAATATTTCAGGCTGAACGTGGGTACCGGCTACACAGTAGGACCTGAACTTTTCAGTGCATTCGTGGTCCCGGGTGTGGACATCAACTACCAGGTATGTATTCTTATTACAAACTCTTTGTTCGTAAATGTAGATATGCTTACTATTTGAATATGAGCAAACGGTGTGAGAGTATTGACGCTTGGTCTTGTGCTATAGCCGATTGATGCATACCTCGGCATTCTTCAAACAAATGCAAAGTTCGTCGGCGTTAGACGCGATCGTGCTTTAGCTGGCAAGCTTCTCATAGTGGACACACATTTTTTTGTAATGCTTTTTCACTCAGTTTTGTAATTATTTATTATCCATTGACATAGTACTGACAATTAAATGCAATGACTTCTTTAGGAAAAATGCAAGGTTGTTTTTGAGGAGGCGCATGCTGGTGAGCCAGAACACAAAAAGAACGTAACGTCTGTCAAGAGGGAGAACTTTCCAGCTGCATCTTTGGAGGTGTTGATGTCCTACGTCAGAGGTACACATCCTAGGTGGGGGCGCATTAGACCTTGGTGGAGGGACGTCGACAGTGTAAGTGAAATTTATATCAAGCACATTATATTTCACCGATTTTGAACATAACCTACGTTGAATCGCGATCAGTTCAGATACGTTTATATGTCATTAAATTGCTGCAGGTACTGACGGTGATTAACATCAACCAACATTGGGTTGCGTGTGAGATTCAACTGCGCCAAGGACGTGTTGTACTCTATGATAGCATGTTGCACACTTACAACAAGAGCAAAGAAAGAACCCGCTTAGTGCAGACACTGCCTCTCCGTCGTGTTCTCCCTCCCCTTCTCGAGTACGCGTCCTTCAACGACAAACGACGAGAGGAGAACTATGAAGCTTTCCCAATCCTACCTGAGTATCAACTGGTCGTAGGAGATGAGACACGTTGTTATGTACAGAACGACAATAGTTCATGCGCTATATTTGCGTTGATGTCCATCGAGGGTTGTCTGACTCGCACGTGGCCTAGACCCTATTTAGTCGATGGTGCAGACAGGATTAGGCGTCGGATGGGTCTCGACATCTACAGATGGAGCACTGATGGAGACACAATGGCGCTCGATTTCTTTGATGGTTAGTGCATCACCGATGACAATAGATATTGTGGTCCGACAATCCATCTATTGAATGATACACTTCTCGTCTTTAGTTTCATTTATTTTGTAATTGTGGATCCTGAACAACATTTTACTAATCTCTCATTCTAACATCTGATTGAAATTATCTATAAGTGTTGGCACACACATTCTAGGGTATCAAAAAGTATTATATGAAAATCTGTATATCTTTATATATCGTGACAAATGTGAATTGAAAACCAAATTCAAATTACATGATAATCCCAAAGCAAACCGACACTTAATTATACCCTGTTGTAAAAGCCTAACAAGCTATCCATCTGGTGAAGGATTGACTCGATATAGAGGGCACTTCCTTTTTGTATGTTCTTCAGACTGACACAAACTGCATTTTTTATGTCTTCTCGTCCTAACTTGCGGACGCCCTGCAGATGCATTTTCATTACCGACTGCCTCTTCGTCTTCATGGTCGGTTACGGGCACGACATTTTCTGGGCATCTGACTATATTGTGACCCGAACCACCGCAACGACCACATGGCCCTGTGCCCCTTCTTCGCCCTGAAAACTCACCCGTTGATGGAATTCGCTTATCTTTGGGTCGACCAACCTGTTTTGGTTTATCAGGGGCCGGACATAGAACGTCCCGAACATCGGATGACACGTTCCAATCTTATGCTTCGGGCACAGGGTTAACATCACCGGCCCACATCCCCCTCAGCGACATCGTAGTGTAGTAGGCAGCAGCGTATTCAGTCACCGATTCATTTGTGAGCCTGAGATGGAATTTTTTTTTGTTATGTTTAGTGGCCAACATAATGTCAAATTGAAACAGTTGATATACTTGAAAAAATATTTTATGGTCAATCAGCTACCTGATGGCGGCACATGCGTGCGAACATGGTATCAAGTCCAGCTGGAAGAGAGAACATGTACACTCATTCAAATTGAGGTCAACGGTAAAAATTCTTTGACGGTCTGTGACCTTGAATTTACGGCGTCCAAGCCTATCCACATTCATATGTCGTCCAAGTCTTATATAATCGATAAGTCGATCGTGTATCACACTTCTTAGAATTTCTTCTCTATTTTGAGCAGTCGTTCTTCTTTCGTAAAACCACTTCTCAATTATCTTTCGAGCACCTTCCAGAAACGAACAAATCGGAAGCCTCCGCACCCACAGGAGTCGAGCATTCCACGTCTCTGCAGCATTCGATGTCATGAAGTTGAACCTTCTAACCGGGCAGTGCACGCGCGACCATCTGTTGATTCCTACTACCTTCAATGAATTGAGTGCACCCTGGACCTGTAAGTCATTTAGCTTATTCATGTACCTGAAAAAATAAATTGCCAAATAAAGTCAAAAAAATAACGTATACTAGTGCATGTGTATAAGGGATTCGAGTAAATCACTGATAATAAATAGGCTTTATAACGTACCTCTCGAACTCGTCACGGTCATAACAATAGGCAGCCCTCTTGAAAATTCCAACCAAATGTGCTCCATACCTCGCTAAATTTTGTTGAAGATGGTAGCAACACAGTCCTTGGGTTGCCTCTGGGTATGCACCTTTTATGGCATTTTCAATGCTACGATGCTGATCGGACACAATAAGTAGCTGTTCTGGGCATCCAAAAGCTGCACGGACATTTTCCAAAAACCATGTCCAAGATGCATCGTTCTCAACGTTTCCCACGCCAATCGCGAGCGGAAATATTTGATCGTTTTCATCCAAAGTAACAGCAACAAATCCAATTCCCTTATACAAACCTTTCAGGTGACACTCATCCACCACAATTACCGGCCGTGAATATCTTACAAATCTCATAATTGAGGCGACCAATGCATAAAACACGTATTTGAATTTTCCGTTCGAGTCGATTTCCAAGGCTGTGTGAGTACCCGGATTCGTCTCCTTCAAAACATGCAAGTAAGATGGAAGATTCCAAAATGACTTCTTCGGATCACCGTACGTGAGGAACATTGCATGACGTTTTGCCTTTAGCGCGGACTTATAACTTACCGTCAAACCATATCGCCGTTGCATTTCGTCAATGATCCCCCTGGGTCCGATAGTCGATCTCTCCTTCCGAAGTGTGTCCGCGTAGTACTCACCGATCAAAGCAGAAGAAAGTCGCCGTGGAGCACTACGGTTCAGATACGACGTGCAAGTATGTTGCAAGACACTCTTTGAGATTTTCCAAAGGTCATATTTCTCGGTTGCATGGAGGGTGAAAGGACAGTCTTCTTGCCTACAACTCACAAACCATCTGTGTCTATTAGAATGGGTCACGCGATACTCTACCTGATTTTCCAGATGATGTTGGCCTACAGCTGTCTGCACTTCCTTTTTACTGATGAAGGTGTTCCCTTTTTGTAAAACGTGTGTAACTTGCTCACCCCCCTCGAACTCCCCTTCATTGGGTAACTCGATTTCCCACATATCGGGGATAGACCATTGCGGTCTTAATATGTACGTACAAAATTGCTCATGCTCCTCTCGCTGTTCAGCATTCAAAGCATTCTCTTGATCAGTATTTAATTCGAAATCGTCAACTGCATTGTCCGAACCTACATACAGGTAGACATGATTCAGAAATAATACAACCGATGAATTCAATACAATCAAAATGAAATGAAGTAATCAAGAGTGCAGGATTACCACTTGGATCATCATCTTCATGATCTGGTGTTGGATCACGCCCCGTTCCATCAAATGCTCCACGTGATTGCACACTTTCTTGTCCGACCCGTGTAGGGGTGCTGTTTAAATCGAGTCTGCCACCGAAATCATTTCGATCATGTTCCGGTGGTGAAGGGTCCCACTGCATCCCCGAAGAACTCCCAAATCGACTACTGTCATTTTCATTGGGTATTCCCCATCTGACCTGAAATCCATCGTCGGATTGGAGTCCGAGGGAAACATAACCAAAATAGGGATTTCTTTGGTCGGTGTACACATAAGACTGCGGATCTGTGTAGCTAGAAGAAAACGGAACACTAATTTCACCACACCGGTGACTTTGGTCATCCGTCGTGATGGTGTCTTCTGGATGATCGTGGCAAGACGAGCCCCCTGCATGTGGTGTATTTTCAGGCTCTGGAGACACGACAATATCGGATTGTCCAACGTCTAACCTCGTCAGGGTAACAAAAACAACAAGAGCCTCACCGATCACTGACAATATTCGTTGCAAAACGGTTGTATTCTTTATTTTTATCTTCTTCACCCTCCCGTCAGTTTCAATTAGTGAGTGAATCACATATCCCCACTGCGTCATGTCGGCACGGATAACTTCATGAATGGAGGACATTAAATCATATAGGGTTCTTTTGTAGTGCCCCGGATCAAAAAATAAAAAATAAAAATAAATAAAGCATAATTGAATAATTAAATATTAAACCCTTAATTGAAATATTTTATGTGTATTAATTGTTGATTGTTAAATTAATAGTATTAATAATTAATTACATAATTATATATTAATTATATATACATGTAATTGTGGGTAACATTATATATATACGCAAGTGTATGTGCATATTTTATTATAATATATCTATTATAAAGATGAAAGAAAAATAAAAACTAACGTTTATATATATAAAAAAACACACACGTACACCATATATATATATATATATGTGGTCATAATATACATAATACACAATATATGTTATAATGTATACACGTGTAGGAACACAAATGTTGGTCATAAGAGTCATCAAATTCTTCATGGAATAATACTATAATAATAATAATAATAATAATATAATAATAATAATCAAAGTTTTAAAACATATAATAATAATCAAAGTTCTAAAACAGAGAAAGAAAGAAAGGAAGTAACAGAGAAGAAAAAAAACAGGAGAGACGGAAAGAAAAGAAAACGACAAGAAGGGTTTGTGATTTTGGGTTCGTTTCTTCACCGTTTTTCTTTAGATTTTGAGGGAGAACTCGTGGTGACATGCTCTTCGATTTGATCGGGGTGAATTCTCAAAGAATATCCCAAAAAGGTACAAAGAAATTAGTGAATTAGATATATCTCAAGTTATCGTAATTTATTGATGTTTTGGTAATTTTAGAGGTCGAATTGGGAGAAATTTAAACCATGAAACTTATAGCCCTATCTCTTAGCTAAACGCAGAAGAAGACCGTAGATGTCTCGGTTAAATATTGAGTGAGATAATGTCAAAAGAATAAAGGTTGCTAGAATTTAGTATTATATATGTATGATGTGGTTGTGACTTAATTTTAAGCAGATTGAAGACTGAATTTTGAAAAAGGCTAAACATGAAAGTTGTAGAGCTATATGTTAAGTTTCTACAGAGTTTTACCCTGCTCGACTCGGAATTTTATAGCTCAAGTTATAGGGAAAATACTGAACATGGTTAATAAAGCATATATGTTTTGCATTTCATTGCATAATAGAAATATATCTTAAGGGGACAATTAGGCTAAATTGCATTGAATCATATAGGAGCACGAGTTGTAGAACGGAAAGAGGAACCAGAGAGACGAACAAATTACTTATCATAGTCGGGTTGCATAACTCTTTTTTACGTGAGTTGTATATATAGACGCCACGCTATACAAGGGCTCATTCGATTAATGAGTTATCGGTTTTCCGAACGAGCCAAAAGCGATGAAAACAAGCTATCAGTTGGATTAAGCTTTGAGATACTCACTACTCACGTGGTAACCACCGAATAAGGTGGGGATAAACTCTAATTCATTATGTGTTTACTGTTTTCCCTACTTTGATGCATGAATTGTGAAATACTAAATGTTGTGATTATATGCTATGAAGAATGTGTCATACTTTATACTGTAAAGGGACTAAGGTCCACATAAAAAACACACGGAGGGATTGGTGATCCGTAAATTACACCAGCGGTATGAGGAACCGTTTTTATTACGGAGGGATTGGTGATCCGTAAATTACACCAGCGGTATGAGGAACCGTTTCTATTAGGGTAAGACGGTGAAAGAGCCGTACCTAAAGGATGAGTTATGTGCTATGCAATTTATGTGTTGTGCCTACATGTCAATTGTTATGTATTTCTGAGTTGTATATCTGTCAGATGTTATAAGATGCGAAGTTTATTACCACGAGTGTATTCAACGCACTTACCCCCCACCTGTACTCACACTACAGGAATTTACGAGAGTCAAGATGCGTAGAGAGGTTGGTGCCATATCAAGTCTTCTCCCTGGCTTTCTTCTTCAAAACTGGTCGGAACAATATTTTATATAAATTCACGTTTGTAATGTATGTCGCCCTTTTCTATAAATGGATCCTGATGTATTTTCCGCTGCAAATGTTAAAGTTTTATTTATTCGGCTAGATGTCGAGGATTTACATTTGTAAAATCTTCTCCTATCTCTTCCAAAGTCTTCTGTTTTATTTCATGCACGTCTTTTCCCCTTTCTTTCTTCACGCCCACAAGGAAAACTCTGACAATTTTTATGAAAGAAAACGGGGAGTGACATCTTTCACGAAGGTGAATGACCTCTTCAAAATCGTTGGTGTATTCTAAACCTTCCCAGTAGCCTCCATACCATACAATAACTTCAATTGCCATTTTTTTTATGGACACTGAAAAAAAAAATTACAAGATTGTCAGTACCATAAAACACATAATAAATAACAAATAAACTAAAAAAAACAACTAAATATTTCAATGTTTCAACGAGATATTATAACAATTGAGAAACAAACAATAGGTCCATAATAATTTTCTTATCAACAAACTAAATAATTAATAGTTTGGATTTTGCTGTCCAAACACAATAAATGATCACTTAAATAAAATTAGATCTACAATCAAATGTCGATTCTGAATAAATTAAAAAAATTAATTATTAACATTAGTAATAAATAATTAAAGGGGGATTACTAAAATTAATAAATTACTTCGAAATCAGACGCGAGATTCCATAGAGACTTAAAGATCAGTTTAGTCGCGAGATTGAAATTTAAGTCTAGAATGCTAAGATGATAGAGGATGAAATTTGGGTGACAACGAAAAAAGAATGAGCTCAATCGGAGTTGAAACGAGCTCAAACGGGGCGTTTTAAGTTTAGGGGTATTTTGGTAATTTTGGTCAAAGGGTTGACTTTGACCAGGCCCACGACCCTCGGTCATAGACTTCTCGTCGGCAGCTCTCGATGATGACGTCCGACGGAAAAAAAAAATGGACATCCGATCGAAAACACGATGGGGCGCACGCGTGCAAGCGCGCACCCGGCGTCGGGTGAAAATCTAGGCGACCTCGGCAGCTTCTCGGCAGCTCGGCATGTGCTCCTCGGCAGCTGCCGAGTTTTCTCGGCAATAGGGGTTAAACGTGAATTTACAATTTATTCACGTTTAACCCTATAAATTATAGGGTTAAACGTGAATAAATTGTAAATTCACGTTTAACACTATAAAATTCGAATTTTATAGTGTTAGACGTGAATATTTCGACTTTTAATCACATTTAACACTATAATTATAGGGTTAAACGTGATAAATCCCCATAATCACGTTTAACACTATAAAAATCGAAACCCTAAACGTCGATTATGCCCGTTTTAACCGGTTCAAAAATGAATTCAAAAAAATATTCAAACAAATTAACCCTATCAAATGCAAGATTATACCCTAATTCAACGCCCCTAACATGAATTCAAGCATATATTAAAACAAATTAAACTTAATCCATACATAAATTAGGGTTCAACGATATTGAACATACCTTTCTGATTTCAATGATATTTCCTCCAATCTTCCAATAGCCAAAACGTCGAATTTTTTTTACAGATAATTTGTTCTTCAGAATGTTGTATGATAATTTCTTACGGAAATTATCAACATATATAGATGGAAAAAACACAGGAAAATTGCATGTGAATTCACAGTATAAAGTGAATTCACAGTAAATAATGAGAAGAAAAAAACAAAAAAAATTGGTGTAATAGTAACTCGTAGTTGCAAAATAAAATTAAAACACGTGCATATACAAATGCAATGAACCCAACAATAAAAAATGAGAACAAAAAAAACAAAAAATTAGGTTGAATAGTTGCATGCCAAATTAATACTTGCATGGGCAAAATAATAGGTGCAACCCTACGTCAACACGTGTCCTTCCAATTGAATTGTTGCATGGCCAAATTAATTCTTGCATTGCCAAATTCAAAGTTGCAACCCTAGCACTACACGTGTAATTCTACTTCACAAAAAAAAAAATTTATATTAATTGTCATTTCATCATAGTTGACTTTGACAAAAATTGTGGTAGAAAGTGGCATACTATTATATTTTGTGGTATAAATTTCAACACTATTATATATCATGGTAAAAAATATAAATGATTATATTTTTCATGGTAAATTGAATACTTTCCTCGAGTATTATTTTCCCCTTCTTTCAACTCAGATAAGAAAAATCTTATTGTCTCCGTCTCACGAAGATAGAGCTACTTATATTTCCACTCAAATTAAGAAAATATTTGAAGTTTCAAATTATACCCTTATCTTTTATTAATTCGATTCAAAAAGTATATAGTTAGTTAAAGTATAGTGATTCAATGTACATTTAATTAAAGATATATATTAAATTACAAATTAAAAACCATATTAATATAATAAAAATTCTATCTTTCTGGGCAGAAGGGAATATTAGCTTTCAAAACATTTGGTAAGATGTTCAGCGAGCTTATAAAATATTTTATCTATTATTTACCAAATATCTGCCAACCTTTTTTAAAAAACTTATAAACTTTTAAATGTGTTGGAAAAAAAACTTATAAAAGAAGCAAAGCGAACATTAATCAATGGCGGCTGATGCCTCCCTTAATCTCTCCAAGAATCAATTGACCACTAATTCCACATGATACCATTATTACATTTAATATTTGGTGGGATATGTGGCGCAGACAATTTACTTTTGCTCAAAATGATTATTCAACTAACTAAATTTCCTTTAAAAACTAATATAGACGCACTTGTTCTCTATATGTCGTGACATTAATCCAATATAATCATTAATTTTAAATTATAATATTTAAAAAAATACAATTTTTACATATAAATAGTGCACATATTAAGATAATCTTACAATAAGTAGGGGAACATTATTTTTAGGGACGAACCTACTAGGAGGCCAAAGGGATATTTAGATTTTTTAAAAATAAGTAGGGATATTTAGACTTTTTCTTAAATTTTAATTAAAAGATTTGAAAAGGCAATTTCAGGCATATTTCTGCCATGCTTCTGCTTGCGGGCACAGGCAGCTTC
Organism: Scutellaria minor; assembly: GCA_954870855.1. NCBI lineage: Eukaryota > Viridiplantae > Streptophyta > Magnoliopsida > Lamiales > Lamiaceae > Scutellaria > Scutellaria minor. The sequence goes on from OX940733.1 coordinate 16,856,699, forward strand.
TTTTCTTCCTTCTTTAGTCATTTTTTTCCCCATTTTTTCTTTCACAGCACAAACTCTAAATTTATCTTTGTCTCCATTGTTTCTACATCTAATTTCAATGTAAAATGTTATTTTCGTAATGTTTTTTTAATTTCTTTTCTTTCATTATTGTTGTTGATTTATTGTAACTTAATTAAATTATATATGTGATTTAGTGATTAGTTGAAAAAGATTGATAAATAATTTTGCATTTTGTTTACAAATTCGTTATCTATGCTTGAAGTTATGAAAAAATTTCATTATTATAAGAGATGAACAAACTTATTTTGTTGAATGACTATGATAGTTTGTTGTTTAAATTACTATAAGATTTAATTTCATTTGAAAAAGAAAAAAAAATCAAAATATTCTTATAAAATTAGTAATTTTGTATTCTAATAATGATAATCAATATTTAAGTTTTAGGAAAGATGTATAAGTAAATGAAAAAAGTAATTAATCTTTTCTTTTAAGAGCATGTGGCAAAAATCGAAATTGTGATATTTGTGTTCATAGTTTATAATTATTTTATTTTTTATTAACTGATTTGGCCCCTGACTTGAAATCTTGGGTCCATCATTGATTATTATATATATATATATATATATATATATATATATATATTTTGATATATCTTGTAAATATATAGTTCAATTTCTATATAAAATCATAATTTTAAGTTCATATAGGTTATGTTTGGATTGAGGGATTTGAAATTTATTATAGCAAATTCAATTGGTAATATTTGAATATATGTTTTTGCAACCACCATCATACCTTATCATATACCCCATATTTACCATATAAATGTTAATTTATTAATATTCAAATTAGCATTTATATGATTAATACTATATGGATTTGAAATCCACCACTTTTATTTTGAATTAATGTTTAAATAATTTCTAATTTGAATGGATTACAAATTCATTCATTTAAAATCCTAAAATTCTTGTATAAATTTTAACATTAAATACACTAGAATGTATGATATTCATTGAATATGAATATATAGGAAATCTACTTATATAATCAACTTTTCTGAAAACAATTACTTAATTTTTGTGAAAACTACATATCAGTCAGACATTTTTGAGATGAATTAATTTATCTTTTCATGAATTTAGCATTTATGTACTTTTTTTTCTTCCCAAAATTTATAATATCATCTAATGAATATAATTTTGTGCGACGGAATCTTGTTGTAAGTAATATAAACTCATTTTCATAAATCAATCTTTATTTGGTGGGATTTATAGACTGTGAGGCGATGTCTCACAAATTTTTTTCTTATAACGTCTCACCGAAGTTCTACTTTTTTTTTCCTTGTTCAATAATTTTTTAATACAGTGTTAGATTCTTATAAATGAGAAAGAAAAAATATAGATGATTTTATTTGCTTTTCACAACCTCAATAAATTATAATACCTTATTTAGTTATTCTATGTTACTCCCATCTGTTGAATATTAATATAAGTGCATGTGGGTCAGGAACGTAAGAAGAGTCTTTTTACAGTTCACATCTGCTTGACATCCATGTATTATATGCCAGTTTTAAAAGAAAAAATAAATATAAATATTATATTCTTCATTAACATGTCATACATCTATTAATATTAATACACAATGTGTGCACCCAAATATATTATAGAGTGAGAATAAAATAAGGATTATATATATTGAGGGAAACCCCATTCTTTTGACTGGATCAAATATTCAAATTTTCTTCTCGGAGTTGACTCTATGCATGACATTGGCCGGCATCTCGACATGATTATCATTTTCTAGAAGTCTTTGATTTAGCCAATTGGTAATAACTACGACTTTGGGAGATTATATTCGCGAAATATTATAAATTTGTGAAACTGAGGTTGGTCTGGGAAAATGAAACTTGTCTCAAGAATTTATATCTATTTTATATAATTCTTTTGTGTTAAAGAATATAATAATACTATGATGAGTTCTATTGATAAATAAATTAAAAAAAAAAAACAGGAAATCTGTGATATTCTTATAATTGTGCGTGCAGACTCTAGTTTCGTCGCATATGTTTTCTTCTAGAAATTTGTACATATTTTGAATTCTATTATTCTGAGTTATTATAATTTGCATCATAATTTTATTCAATATTCTAATTAAAATTTATAATTGTAAAAGATAATAATGATCACATGCCCATTGAAGTTTGTGGGCATGGGCATGTTTTAATGAGAAAGACACGTGACGTGTTTCTACAATTAATACCTTATAAATATATAAATGGTATAAAATTAAGGATTTGTATTTGGAGGTATATAAGTTTTTTGTGTGTTTTAATATTTTCACTATTGATTATGTTGGATTGTGACACATCACATGTATCTAGTGGCGGATCCACATTATGAAGTGGATATACAAGTACATGCCCATTTTTTTTAAGAAATATTTTTATTATGTGGAGTTTAAAATATAATATGATTTTCTGAACTTTAAAATTTAAAATATAATCTTTATGTTGTACTTATATTTTACTATTTGTTTTCATTTTGAATTCTATAATTTTTTTATTTTATTTCATATATCAGTTTTATAGTTATGTCGAACTTGTTTAAAAATCTTGGATCCACTACTGACAACTACAAATGTAGAAAAAGTATTTTTAGCAATGACTTATATAAAGAACAAACTCTGAAATAACATCGGAGATCAATTTTTGAATGATTTTTAATTACTTATATTGAGAGAGTTGTGTTTTTAAAAACAAGTAATGATGACATTTTGAATCCATTTCAAAGTGTGAAAATTCGTTGAGAACAAGTATAGTTATTCATTAAATTAAGAACTTTTTTATTTGTAATTCATAATATTATATATTTTCAAGATTTAGAATGTCTTTTGAACAGTATAAAAATATTATTTTTCTAAAATTTTGTATAAATATGGATACCCTGTTTATAATTCCTAATTTGTCACAATACGATGATATATAGAAAACAAATGTATAAAAGATATTAAATAAGTATCAACTGTAGAAGCAGCATTTAATATAGAGACGTTAGATAAGAAAATTCAACTATAATTTATAATTTAGGTTGGATTGAAAAAGATAGGTGGACTATATATGCGAGTGGGGAGGGAAGTTGTATGAATCTCAAATAGTCTTGTCGTGGACGTTTATCGATACTCTTTTCTCAACGCCTTTCAGAGTGGGCATCCATGGATGAAGCTGCTCAAGACTATGGCCCCTTCCAGGAAATCAGCCGCGAAAACGACGCCGGAGCTTCTTTCGTTTTACAATCTAAAGGTCATCCTTCACCCTTCCCCTATTTTGTTACTCAGCTGTTTTAGGTCTAATTGTTGTGGATTAATGATGTAATTTGAATGAATTGTAAAATAAATGTGATTGATCAGGGAAGTGGTTTCACGCGGGGTTTCATCTGACGACGGCGATAGTGGGCCCCACCATACTGACGCTGCCGTACGCATTCCGGGGGCTGGGGTGGGGGATGGGGTTCGTGTGCTTGACGGTGATGGGGGTGGTCACTTTCTACTCCTATTATCTCATGTCTTTGGTGCTCGACCACTGTGAGAAACAAGGTCGCCGCCATATCCGATTCCGAGAACTCGCCGCCGATGTCTTAGGTACCTACTCTTCCTAATCATTATCTTGCTTCGATCTTGTGCAGCTTTAGATGAATAAATGCTTTGTTGACTTTGCTACTATGATCTCTGGATATATATTTATGATATCTGCTATGTATTATTTTATTTATTTGCAGATGTTTTTTTTTCTTGCAATGACATCAATTTGATTCATTGATATTTTTTTTCTCTATCATCAAGATGTTGTCATTTTCTAACTTCATTTGAAGAATAAAATTGTACAATCCTAACATGATCTTAATAAAAAATCAAAATGTTGCCGTATTTATGTTTTTTTTTAGCATATATGCTATTTTATTGGATTATAATTGTTGAATAATTTTAAACTTCATAATATAGTCATGTTATTATTGTGAATATGTATAAATGTTTATATTTCAGACCTCTGCTTAAACCTCGCATAGGCCCCAAGCCTGCTGTCTGCATAAAGTCTTTAGAACATGGACATCAGTATGTGTCCAATAGGATTTGTGGAGTAACAACCATCTCTATTTAAGTGTAGCTTCTAATTTGACCGATGAATTACTTACATATATATTTGTATTTCACATCACAATTGTCACCGGTTGAGAGTGTTTAAGGAGGTGGTTGTGGAGAGAAACTACCAATTATTCCTGTGGGATCTTTTTGCGATGTAGGACTTTTTGACAAGTGGGTGAGTTTAAAGCATTACTGGTTCTTATGAGGGATTTGAAGAGTGATCCAGCTTTTCTGAATTGTAGTTTGTGGTGGTTGAAGATGAAGACTAGATTGGCCAGATACAACGTAATCATTGCCAATTATAGAGATAAATAAGTCTAAAGTTCTTCCATGTTTTCAAATTTGATTATGAAAAGGTTGTTTGCGTCTAGCATACACTTCACCGATGGTGATATTATATACAGTGTAAAAGTAATACAAAAGATTCTTAATATGGGACCTTTTTATGGTTTTCATCTAGAAGAGCATCATTTTTCTCTTAAAAGGAGATACCACATAATCTTAAATTAAAAGGTTCGGTTCCTTTATCACTTCAAGAAATGGTTGGCACATATTCGAGTGCATTAAGACTTCATTACTTTTAAGAACCTCCATGTTACTACTTCCTGAAATCATGAGTACCACTTCATGGAATCAATCATATGATCTTTTGGCATTTAACTATTATCTTTCAACTCATGAAAAGGAATATATATTAAAGTGTGGCTTTATTTCTAACAGGATCAGGATGGATGTTCTATTTTGTGGTAACAATCCAGACAACAATAAACACAGGCATCAGCATTGGATCCATTCTGCTTTCAGGGCAGTGCCTCCAGGTGTGAGTATATAGAGTTGCTTCTTCAATTTACAAGATAACTAAAGTAACATTGTTCATTGTTTACATAGAACAGTCCTATTCACATATTCTGTAGCTGGATATATGCTAATAATGCACCTGTAAATGATTTCCATATGCACTGAACATCCTTCAAGTTACTGAAACTGAAACTGCAAATGCAAATTGAATGTTAGCTGATAGGTGCAAAGAAAAATTAGAAAACGGGATGATCTTTTTAGTGCATAAACATGGTCGATATGTTGATCAATGACAATAATTACCCCGAACAAAGATGGGAGAATGTTAACAGAAAAAGGGATCTTCTCATTCATTCAGATCACACACACATTAAGTAGTTAGTTTCTCATGAGTGTATCTTGTGCTTTTAAGTATAATTCTTTAAATACTCACAAAATATTTAATTTTCATTTTATATATATTCTAATATATAGTTGTTCTTTTTTGGTTGTTAGATCATGTACTCAGAGCTTTCTCCAGAGGGATCACTGAAATTGTATCACTTCATAGCAATGGTGACAGCAGTTATGATTCTTCTGTCTCAATTTCCAACCTTCCATTCTCTCAGGCATATTAACCTGGTCTCGCTTTTACTGAGCTTTGGCTATACTTTTCTCGTGGTAGGCGCTTGTGTTAAAGCAGGTAAACTCCTTGCAAGTTCTCGTGGAGAAATGTATCTTTATACCAAACTATTATATCTGAATAGTACCAGTGATCCTATTGTTTCAATGTTATGCAGGTACTTCAGAAAATGCACCTCCGAGGGACTACTCGTTAGAAGCTTCAGAATCATCAAAGATATTCACCGCTTTCACTTCCATATCCATTATAGCTGCCATATTTGGGACCGGCATACTACCTGAGATACAGGTAACCTCATCACTTGAATTTCAAGCTTTGTAATATCATTTTAGAAGTTGCTTTTCAGCCTTCATAAACTCTCTAATTCATATAGAAAATATAAAATTTCACCACCAAGATTAAAAATGCTACCCATAGAGTAGAGATTTGAAAACACAGTCTAAAAGTTCTTCCTATGCAATTGAATTCTTCATCTACTGATTGTATTGCCATTGTAATTTGCTTTCTTAATCGGGACAGGCAACACTGGCAGCTCCGGCCGCTGGAAAGATGGTGAAAGGCCTAATCATGTGTTACACTGTAATATTCCTGACCTTCTACTCTGCTGCAGTTTCTGGGTATTGGGGATTTGGGAATAAATCTAATGCCAATATTCTCGAAAGCTTAATGCCAGCCGAGGGACCCGCCTTGGCTCCAGTGTGGGTTTTAGGTCTTGCAATCATATTCATTCTCTTTCAGCTCTTTGCAATAGGCTTGGTGAGATCATGCTATCATCTCAACTTCCATCAATTATTATTTCAGAATCATTGTTCGCCTTATTCTGATGTTTCCACTGTGATACCTTGATTTAGGTCTATTCTCAAGTAGCTTACGAGATTATGGAAAAGAAATCAGCTGATGTAAACCAGGGCATTTTCTCCATAAGAAACTTGGTTCCAAGGATAATTCTACGTTCTCTCTACATGATATTCTGTGGGTTCATAGGAGCTATGCTACCTTTCATTGGAGACATTAGTGCTATTGTAGGAGCCATCGGATTCATCCCTCTCGATTTTGTGCTCCCAATGCTTCTTTACAACATGACACACAAACCAACAAGATCATCCTTCATGTATTGGGTCAACAATTCTATCATCGTTGTCTTCACCATTGTTGGACTATTGGGCACCTTCTCTTCTGTAAGGAAGTTGATTATTGATGCTAAAGAGTTCAAGATTTTCAGTGGTGCAGTTGTTGACTGAGTATATATCTTGGATTGCTGCAATCCAGCGCCATTGATACGAAACATGGTCCGTTTTTACATGGTTGTTGGTGTACCTGAAGAAGAAACCTCACTTAAGTATAACATAGATTTTCTGGCTCTCTGTTGTGAATATTTTTCCACTTGATGGATTGCTCCTGGATTGAGGTATAGGCAGCAAAGTACCACTAAGAACAGTGATGAAATATATTCTATGCTGGAGAAGATGAGAGATGGAGAAAGAGGAGGGGCTGGAATGAGATGAAAAAATTTATATAAGCTTTTTATAAAAAACTATTTGATACTTTCAAAATATTAGATTTTAAAATCATAGATATAGTATCTATAAATGAGATATAATTTTAATTTTATTTAGTCTTGTACTTTATTAGTTTATTAGATAAGTTTCTGACATATTTAATGGAATAAGTATTTCACTCTAACTTTTGCATTCTGAACAAAAAATAATTAATTAACATTCTCACAAAAAAAATCTCTCCTCCTTACATTCTTCCATAAATTGTGAATTTCGATGATTTACCACTCAATATATAGGTTGAAATGCACAATTTATTTACCAGTCTCCATACATTTTGTTTGAATTCTTTTAAATTTAGATTTTTTCTAAAAAAATTATATCCCTCTATAACCATAAATGTCTTTTTTTTTCTCTATATTTCAATGTTCGATTAAATTGTATTGTATAAATAAAGAAAATCTAAAAAATCTTGTGTTCTTAAATTCTTAAGAGGAATTTAGTGTTGACGGGATAATTTTGAATAACTTTTTAGAAATAAGATTTTAATTTTCAATGATAATGTATAAAATTTATACATGAAAGCTATAAAAAAAGATTAAACTCAAGGTTAAAATAGAGAATTTAATCTATAGTGACTATATAGAGAAATATTGTGGTGAAGAGAATTACCCTTAACTTAAGAGGTATTTTGGTGCATTTATAAATGTTAACTATTGTTGTTTCACAGTACTTGTTTTTAAACTTGTGCATACAAATTAAGAAATTGAGCTAATTGTTTATATTATTTTATTAAATGCATGGTTATAATTAATTGATAAGCAAGTGCGATACGTGGGTAATTAAACGATTAGTGGTAAAACAGTATAAAGATAAATATATTTTTATTTTGAAATATAGAAGTATTTATTTGTTTATTTAATTACTAAACCAACGAATATTATGAAAGAGAATGAGTACAAGTCTAATCATGATAGTACTATAGTAGCATATAATAATTAGGTTCCTTCATAACATGTGGGTTCAAAAATATTTATGACATAATTTAGTATTTCGTATCAAATCTTCTTATACATATTTTCCTGGAATTCATGCCATTATTTTGGATACTTTTTTCGTCTCTTGTTAATTGTACTTGAATCTAAGGTACTAAATCAAATTAAATTAAATGAGAGCAACTTTGTCTCTTTAGCTTTAATAATTTTAGTTGGATAACAAAAAACAAAGACAACTTGGTATTCAAACAGCTATTGATGTCTCATAATACAATTAGTGATATTTACGCTAATAATGATGACTTGGAAGAAATAAAGGAAGATGCCGGCCGCCAGAATCAAAAATAAAAAACAAACAAAAAGTAAAATTTTAATTACTTAGTATTTAATTTATTTTATCCATTAACTAATGCAGACCAGTGTAATATACGAGATTTAAAAAAATAAAATTTACTACAATCAGAAAAAATTAAATATTATTTATATAAAAAATATATATTTATGATTTTGTACAATACGCCATCACCTAAATATTAAATATAATATAGTTTGAATAATATATTATTCAATGATGGCAAAGTTTTTGGTGAGACCATCACACATATCCCAATCTCTGAGACGTTTCGGGTTGGATCAAACGTAATAAATTTTGTAATTTTTTGTGTGTATTAGGTAATACGTTTTTATATATTAGATAATACGTTTGTATTATGTTTTGAGTTGGGTCGGACTACAAAAAAATTTGTAGTATTTTTATGTGTGTTAGGTAATATCATTCAGTATATCATGTAATACTTTTGTATTATAGGATACATGACCCGAATTGGGTTGGTTCAGATTTTTCAAAAATTACATGGATCCTCCATGTTTTTCTTCCTCGTGTTTGAATCCTACAATATGTAATACTTTTGTGTATATTAGATAATATTTTTATATATATCCGGTAATACTTTTATATTATGTACATATACTATATAATATAATACAAAAATATTACCTAATTTATAAAAAATATTATCTAATACACAAAAAAATATTACATAATTTCTTATGTCCAACTCAACCCGACCTGTCTCATGGAATGAGATCCATAAGATGGCCTTACACAAGACTCTCTCTCCAGTGAATTAATATCTTACATTTGTAAAGAAATATGAATACTTTTTTATTCATTATTTTAAAAAATATGTATTATATTATTTCAACGCGCCACAATTATTTTAGTTTGATTTTATAGTTAAAGTTTGGAATGGCCCTTAATTTTCTTTTCAATTAAATGATAAAATAATCAAAATCAAAATTAAAAAAAATCATAATTTATTTTAAAATACATATCCGTAAAAACTATTCAATTACATTAATTAATAAGTTTAAAAGACTTAAAAGTTTGAATAATCATTTTTAATCGACTTACCTTTATTTTAGTTTTTCATTTATTTATTTATTTATATTTTTCTCTAAATTTTTTAAACTAACAAATTTCAAATATATAAATGATATCTATAATATTTGAAGTCTATGGTGAGTTATTTTAATATTTTTCAGTTAAAAATCCTTTAGTATTTAGTAATGTTTATAATCATCTATCAACATTAAATTTGATATAACTAAATAACCGTATTAATTAGTATTAGAATTCTATTTATAATAGATTTAATTTGTAAAAAAAATTTAGCATGAATAATGTAGATTTGCAATATGTCAGATGTGGTCATTCTTTTATATCTATAAAATAAAAAGATTTTAATACATGATATTTTTCAGAAAATATTGTGATATTAAAAATCACAATCCTAGCTGTTAAAACTATATTCTTTAATTTTAACAATTCTATGATATATTCTAAAAAAGGAAAATTCATACATGTACAATGATATCTCATTAAAAATTGATTCATTTAATGCACATAATATATTTATATTGTAAAAAGAGTTCATATATTTAAAGTTTTATACATGATATATAATTTAAAGTTTTATCATTTTTATGTGATAATCTATTACATTTTATATTACAGATGTAATATATTATCAAGTTAAAAATTTGATCAATTCATTTAACACATGAAAAATATTCATACTTTGGAAAATGTTACAATTTGTATAGAGAGAATTATCATTAAACTTATTAACCAAAATTTTATTTTATTTTTATGTGATAATATATTACATGTTATTTTATAGATGTAATGTATTACCATGTTAAAAAAATTGGAACATTTAACACACATACAATATATATGCTTTAGAAGATGTTGTGGTTTGTATTGAGAAAATTATAAACTCTCTTTTCAATATTTTAAGCATTTACTTATCTATTTACTAACATTTATACTAATAAAAGAATTTAAGATGCAATAGTTGACATTTCTTTTATGTATTAAAGAATATATAAAGATAATACAGATAGAGTATAAATAAATAAATAAAAACCGTTAGAAATCTAACCTTGATCAATTGATTTAAAGAGGCAGGAATACGAAAATTCGTTTTCCATGTTGAAAACAAGGAAATAACAATCTTGATACCCAACATGTTGGTCTCAAGTGGTCAAAGGTTCAGAGGGGTGAATAAACCTCTATCGATTTTTCAATCTATAAAATCTATCAGAGATACAGGTTCCTGATTCTTAAAAGAAACAATAACCTGACTTGATCAGAAACCTGGTAGAATGCTGATTCAGGTTTCTGACCCAATTTTCTCAGTATGCAGTGAAATAAACAACGATAGGGTTTCTTTTGGAAAAATAGTTTTCTTTATAAGTATGCTCTTTTCAAAACACTTTATGCAGGATGCTTATGAAATGCTCATCAAGATAAATATAGATAGAATGCAATGAAGCAGATATATCAAAACAATAAACACACAAGTGTTTATAGTGGTTCAAAGGTGGTGTAAGCCTTCTACGTCCACTCTACTCCTTCACAAGGAGGAACTTCGTTAGGTCAGTTCGAATTACAAGTCTCGCTTTACAAACTTCTTCTTAACAAGCTACGCCTACTAGAATCCTAGATTCTAGTTGGAGACCACAACCCACAAAGGGTACAATCCCACAAAGGGCAAGTAGCCTACTTCTAGACTACACACTTAGCAAGGATACTATCCTCTCAACTAAGTACACCTAAAACAACCTAGCGCACACATCACAAATGGTTAAAAGATAAAAAGGGTTCTTCAACTGATGTGAACTTGGATCAGCCTTGAACATGAAGGCTCCATCGCTGAGGTAGACTGATCCTTGAAGGTTGAGTGACTGAACATGAATAAGCTTGAGAAGCTTTGGAATATATCTGAGTTTCCACTCTACTCTGTCCAGCACTGTCTTTAGTCAGTCACACCTTCTATTTATAGATTTTGAGAATGCATCCGTTAGAAGAAAGTATCCGTTGAAGGAATGTACTTCTCCATTTTGAATTCAAGCTTTGATTTCCAAGATCTTCTTCTGTGGTTGCATTAAATGTTTCTGACATGTGCATTTAATGCGCCCAACATTTACTTCTGGACCTCTCTGACATTCTTGCAGACTTGTCAAGTCGGTATGGGTCCAGAGCTGAAATTCATGCAACAGTTACTTGATGTCAGTTAGTCTTGCTCTTCTTCACACTGCATGATCTTCCTGGTACTGCATTGTGCTGCCTCTTGGCTTGCTGCTTCCTTCAGCTTGCTGCCTCCTACAACTTGCTGCTTCCCGTTGTCTGCTGGCAGCTTCTTGCTTGTAGCTTTCTACTTCCTCTGTGCTGCTTCCAGCATGATGTTTTCTACAACTTGTTGTCTTCTTCTTGCAGCATCTTATACTTTCTTCAGCTTGCTGACTCCTAAAAGATATCTTCCTATATCTTCTGAGGTTGGTTTTTCTTAACACTTGGAAAACCATTACATGATCTTTTAACTTAAGACCATGTCAATCAGTATGGAAACTTAGGTACTGACATTCCTAAGCAAATTGTTTTTGTCTTATCAATCAATATAACAATTGAAATATCCCAACACAACCCATCATGGGCACATTAATATGTGTCCACTGCTGATATATTAAATATTTAGGATATTTATTAATTTCATTTTTATAAAATTAAGGAATGAGATCATTATACGTCATCGTTGGACATATTAAAAAATATTCATTAGGCATTTTAACATTTTCAAATGAAATAAACTTATCTTGTTCAAATAAAATCGCATATTAAAAACGAAAGATCAAATACCTACATACGAAGAGGTTAACGTGATGCATTATGGGAATTACATACTCTTAAAAAAAGTTGTAATCATAGGTTTAGGTCCAAAGGTCGTGCCCCTATCACAAATCAACACGATATTAATAACTCTTGATTTAAAAAATATATTCTCTTATAGACTATGACATTATATTCTAGGCAAGATTGCACCCTAAAGCAAATGCATGTAATCTCTTCTCTCACTTATCTTTAATTAGGAGAAATAGAGTTTCATGTACTTTTTTTTTTTTTTTTATGTTTATTGTGATTTGATGCTATTATAAAAAATAAAAAATAAAAAATGAAAAAATAAAACCTGGTTGGTGTATCTTGAAATACGTTTGATATATATAATTAGTATCACATGTAGTAGAACACGTACTGTAACGCCCCGTTTCCCATTTAATTGGAAATAGGTCGTCACCCTTTACTTACTTAGGAATTAAAGAAATTATAATTACTTTCTAATATACAACGGAAGACTTAAAAGTGAAGACACGAGAGTTATTAATTTTTATTTTTTAAATATAACATATATATGTAATTATATATCAACTATTAATCAAGTCTAGTCGTGTCTCACCCACATTTCTAGGAAAAATATTTGAACCAAAGACTTATAAGAAGTACACAACAAAACATATATATATAATAGGATACGAGTCTAGGCTCATAGTTTATCATACTATACATATTTACAGCATATTGTTCTTAAAAGGAAACGTTATACTAGTACAATTTTATAGATACAGTGAGAAGTCAGTCCAGCCTGCTACACGTCCACGTCATCATCTGCCGAGCTTGAAAATTATAAAAAGTAGCATCATGAGATACCTCCGAAGAGGGATCCCAGTGGGATAACTTTACTGTCTAATACATTGAAGCAATTAAATCATTAAGCAAGTACTACGTGTCCTTCGGGTATGCTCACCCTGGACCATAATCATAAAGGAATGTGGGAATCGTTCGCCCACTAAACCTTACTTTCATAGAGGAATGTGGGAATCGCTCGCCCATTAAACCTCGCATAGATGAGGCACTCTCGCCCTTATGGTCACTTTCATAAACCAAACACTTTCGCCCTTATGGTCGTCGCCCAGTATGAAAGTTACATACTGGTTATAGCTACGGACTTCGGTCGTAGATTTTCACACACAACTTATCAATTCAATTATTATCATATAGTAGAGAATAGAAGTTACCCACTTGTACGTTGATTGTGCGAAGATCGCTTCTGGATTCACCGATCGTCTCAACTGCGCTCGACACACTTAACTGTTTAGTCTTTTATGTCATTTAACATAATTTTTTGTATTTTATATTAGGTTACTTTAACCTAATGCATAGTCATTAGTAATTTAATGTAAACACTTCGTCCTAAATGCAAATATTAACATGATTCTATACACATCATTCAAGCGTTTCTAATAATCATATTTTATTCAATACATACTTTATTTATATATGAAGCTTTAAAGATGATCCTATCATACATAATTCATTTAAGTGAGATTAGAACATTAAATACATCATCATACTTATAACTTAATTGTTAAGCTTTTAAACTAGCAATTTTAGACCTAAAATGACATATGAAAATTTAATAATTTTAACAATTCATATATAATTTCTAAAATCACAAAATTATTCATATAATCACATAGCTTCTTTTACTATAACATACTGAAAATTAATAAATTTTAACAGCTTGTACAAAGAATTAAAAATCACACATTTAACTAGTTTTTCATTTCAATTCTAGCTCCAAAACAGTCTGATTTTGAAAAATTAATCAAACCCTATAGAATTCATGAAATCCTTCCAAATTTCTACAGACTATAGATACCTTATAGAAGTATCACATATAAAAGTATCAACTGAAAATAAGATTCACATAATTAGTTATGAATTTTCTAAATCGGCAGAAAATAGGACATAGTGTATGCTGAAAATAGACTTTCTTGTAAAAATCATCATAAATCGTATGAGGTTCTAAAAATTATATGGTAAATTTTTACATACTCATAAGAACGTGTACTACAATATAGTAAAATATGGCTTATAAATATGATTCCAATAAATAGTTATGAATTTTAGAAGTTGGTAGATAACAGGGTATCATCTAGACTGAAAACAGACCATATTGTAAAATTAATTATAATTTGTACAAGACTCCAAAAATGTCATAGTAAATTCCTACATGTCACTTAAAACCTGTACTAAAATATAGTAAAAGATAATACATCATTTCAAAGGGTACTGTTCAAGAAAATTATATGATTCAGACCTAAAAATAGGGCAAAAACTGTCTCTGAACATCTTATCTTAGGAAAATCATAGAAAATCGGGTTTAACTCCAAATCTTCTGAAATTTTATACACATGTTCTACACTTCACATACTAGACTGTGGTAAAAGGGTTTAGGCTAATTAGAATCCTACAAGTCTACGAAAGCTCTCGAACAACAGAGAAATATACCCAACAGTAGTAGAAAAACGTACAACAGCAGCATACACATGCTTATAGCAGTAGCATACTTACATATGACAGCATAAAATACTTATAGAAGTAGCATACTTATATATAGCAGCAGGGAGAGGGAGAATCGAGAGAGGGAAAGAGTCAAGGGAGATGGAGAATGAGAGTTATGGAGAGGTTGTGATGTGTTCCATCTACCTTGTGAAATATCACTTAGTGTATAGGATAATGAGGTGGCTAAGCTAGGGTCTAGTCATGACTTACCATGGCAGATTTAGATTAAAAAAAAAGTTAAATTAATTTGTTATCTTGATATTTTGTGAAAAAATCTCATGTGTATGTATATATGTATAGCTTGTCTCAATTTTTACTTTGGTGTCTTATATCACATATATATATACATAAATATATGTATGCATTATTAAAGAGACTAACAATAATACTATAATGTGTAATCATATAAATGAAAGAAAAATTAAATAGCATAAAAGCAAGTATTAAAATTTTCATACGTACTTAAATTAATAAGTATTGTGGTTATTTTAATATTTACTATAATGCATGTTCGTTCAAGTAAAACGTCTAATTTCATAAAAAGAAAGTATTTGAAAGCGGTAACGAATAAAATTAGCATAAAAACCTAAAATCATTTTATTCAATTAAATCTAATTAGCATCTTATCTTTTTTTTTTCCATTCATATGTGTCGAGTGAGTGGAGATCGAGCTCGGTTTCCTCCATAAGTTATCCCGCAAAAATCCTTAAATCTCGAAAAAGATATTAGATCATAAAAATTTTAAAATCATCGATCATAATATAATTTATAAATCATAACTTTAAGTAGTATAAGAACTCACACTTAAATCATTTATATTTGAACGATAAAAGAAATTTTATAAAATATGCAATGTAGGGTGTTTACTTGAAATGGGGTGTTACACGTACACAATGAATGGATGAACCCTTGA
Organism: Scutellaria minor; assembly: GCA_954870855.1. Classification (NCBI taxonomy): domain Eukaryota; kingdom Viridiplantae; phylum Streptophyta; class Magnoliopsida; order Lamiales; family Lamiaceae; genus Scutellaria; species Scutellaria minor. The sequence continues at coordinate 16,872,411 of OX940733.1, forward strand.
TGTAAATACATTTTAATTGCATGTTATATAATAATATAATATACATTTATATACTAATATAAATTGAGTTGGACTCTTGTGAGACTGTCTCACGTGCGACGGGATTAAGTATGTCTTTTACAAATATAAGTATGTGTTTTTCAACTATAAGTATGTGTTTTATAAGTATGTTTTTTATAGTATAAGCATGCGTTATTCAAGTATGTCTTTTACGGCTATAAATATGTTTTTTTGTGCTATAAGTGCAACCGTCGCACCAACATGAGTTTTTGCCAAATTGCAAATACAATTAAGATAAAAAGTTTGTCTAATAATACGATATAAATTACAATATAACAATTTTTTTTCCATAAATGTGTATTAATATAAATTAAGGTCATCTTTGTTTATCAGTACGGTATTTTGTTTTTGTTGACAATAAAAAATTAATTAATAATAGATGAGGAACAATCATGAACAAACATATGCTCAATATATGTAGTACTATCAAAATGGGCCGGCCCACAACCCACCTTAACCCACTCTTTGGCGGGGCGGGGCGGACTTTTATATGACTGGCCTTCAAATCCCAACCCAGCCCAATCCACCGGTGGACCGCGGGCTAGGCAGGTCAGCCCACTTGAATTTTTAATTTTTTTCTTTTTTTTAAATTCTTTAATTTGTAATTTTTCAATTCTAAAAGAAAAGATAATATTTATAATATTTTTTACCCTTTACTCAACCTTATATGCATTGATTACATGTAAAATATATAAAAATTTTTTTTATAAAAAGCAGAAATTTCTTTAAAATTCTTTCATAAATAAGTGACCAAATTTAATATATTTAACATCATTACTTGCATTAGATGGTAATTTGTGTCATTATTATACATATTTCATACATGTGTAAAAAAAAAATAAAAAAAAATTATTTTTTTATTTTAAGGTGGGCCACCCACCTCGCCCGCGGGCTAGCCCGCCAAAAGCCCGTCTCGCCTAGGCCCGCCTTTTGACATACTCCTAAATGTTTAGCCCAACCCTCCATTTTGGCGGTGCAAGACGAGCTTGCCCAACAGGCCCAGCCAATTTTGACGAATCCAAATACATGAGAGTGGTGTAGATCACACTACAGGATAAGCATAAAAATGAAATTGTCGTGCTAAAGTATGAGCAACCTCATTTACTTGATGCAAACATTATAGTTTTGTCTCCAGAATATTTCCTTAAGAATTACATTTTTATTTTATTTACGTGGATTTACTTCATGAGTGTTAAATGTTTTATAGTTTTATGTCTAAAATATGTTTTTTATCAATTTAATTTTTATTTGTAACTATACATAATTTTATTAATTATGAATACTATTTCTACCTTGTATGATGATTATATAGACAAAATTTTACTACAACCATTTAAAATTGTTCTATTTTTGCACTTACATGTACAAATTCATGAATATATTTGAGATTTATATTTCTAATTTTTTTAAAATAGTAAATGAGGTAATACTAAATGAGATAATTAATACATAGTTTATATTTCCTTTTCCCTTTTTTAGAACACACAAAAAAAAAAAAAAAAGAAGGATGTGAATCAAAGATAGTGGAATACAAAATAAAACATCAGAATATAATGAATATTTAGCTTCAATTCAATTTTAAAGGAATAAGATATTTGTTCATCAAGAATAGGAATATTAAGACATGCTCACCGGAGATATGTCACCATTAATTTTTTAATATAATATCACATGAGAGTTGAATCATGCATTGTACATTGAATTGATTATTATTTGGCCACGTTTGCAGTAGATTTTGTTCCTGCCCTGCTCATCGTTTTGGACCAGAGAGAGAGAGAGAGATTGTAATGAAATAATAATTTATTATTCCTTAATTATTTGATTGAGAGAGAGAGAGAGAGATGGAGAGATTGTCATGAAATGATAATTTATTATACTTGATTTTTCCACAAACTAACGAAAGCCATGGTGTCATACCATAGACCTATACAGTCATTGTTGACCTTATTAATTAATGCGTTTGGAACACAGCATTTTCGTCGCACCACTTAACGCCTATGGAATACATTTTTACTATTCGGATCTTCCAAAATTTTCATGATCTTACAAGATAATATTTATGTACTTCATGTTTTGTGTTATCGTAAAAATTAAATAAAAACAATCATATTATACAAGACTATATCAAAAATATAATTAAGTTGGAGTCTCATTAGTTATAATTCGAATTAAAACTTTTTCAAAATTCATTTTCTATTTTAAAGATATATAATATGAGTTGACTCGCAAAACAACATTATAAAAGTCATGCATATTAAAAAACAATTGTTACCATCACATGTGAATCCATTAATTGCAGACACTTCAATTGCGTGTTCATCCGGGAGGAGTATGTTGAGTCAATTATAAATGATTTAATCTTCTTTATGACCAATTAATATGATGCTCATTCTTTAACCATATACAATCATCCCATCTAACATTTGTCATTAACCATCATCATTAATTACTAAAGTAATATACTAAAGATATAAGAAATTTGATCAATAACGTTATATTTTGAAATTTAAAAACAATCAAATGATCAATATGAACATTAAAGAAAAAAACTAAATATAAACTGATTAGATGCAAATTAAAGAGTAATCTTAGGGGATGTTTGGACTGGACTTAAGGTGGCTTGAGCAAATCTGGATTTTGGCTTGAGAAGGATTTTGTGAGTTTGAATTTTGAGTAGAATTATAGTTAAGATGTCATTTTCACATAGGGAATTGTAGAAAAAGTAGATGTTTTTTGTTGGGAGTTGTAGAAAAAGTAGATGTTTTTATTGAGAATTGTAAAAAGTGGATGTTTTTATTGGGAATTGTAGAAAAAGTAGGATTTTACAAATCCTTGTCCAAACATGGACTGGACTGAGTCCATCCAAAATCCGGATGTACCAAGTCCAGTCCAAACATCCCCTTAGAGTTGGAAGCAGTGCAGATCCCGCAAAGTGGCTTTCATCTTTGTTAAAAACAGCTAATTACTAGGAAGATGTAGAGAATGATTCATTTTGAGCAATTAATGGTCTTCAAATTGTTATAAATTCATAGATTAATTACTTCTTCAATTGTTGACTAATAATACATTTTATTTTGGCATGTAATATCCTTCATTTTCATTTAACTAATTACTATATATTATTATAATTATTATTATGATCATCATCCTTAATATATAGTACATATCACATTTGTGATATATAGAGTAACATCATCAATGTCTCATAAAACTATTGAAATAAGAAACCAAATATGATTTGTTGGCCAATGTTATAAAATATCATTTTTCATCCTATTCCATCTCATATTCAACTTATAATATTTTCATAAAAAGATAAATATATATTTTAACTCAATACTATCTTAATGGGCTGGGTCGACTCAATCCAACGTAAGACTTAGGATGTCCTCCAAAAGTCCAATATAATTGTCAAGTCTCATGCCAAGCCGAGAGACAAATGCGCGTGGTTCAAATGATTGCTTCCTTAATTCGCATCAGTTTTGAAATACAATAAAATATTACTAATAACATTGAAGAAAATACAAAACAAGTTAACCAATGTGAGATGCATTATTAAAAACCTTCACATACTCACCTTTGTTACCAAATAGAATTTTATGCATTAACTCCTCACTCACTGAAAAATTGGGTTTGAGACTCTAAATATTATTCCACAAAAACTTAAGATCAAATCCTCAAAGAAAGTCCAACACACATGTACTACGTGGTCAATTCTTCTGAAAAGTCAACATATAATTAAACAAATAAATTTGAACCTCATCCCAAACCAATTTTATCCTACATTTTAGATTCAACTTACAACAATTAAAAAAGGGTCATGCATATACATATTGTGAAGAGCTAATTCCATTACCATCTCATAAATGCAAAGCTTAGCAAATTAAATGCTACTCAAAGTAATTGTGAGGAGCTAGAGCTTGTGGTATATATTAAGAAAACGTGAAAAGAGGCCTTTCTTCTTCATACCAATTACACGTTCACTTCTCATCCACCATTAAGAAACCTACCCCTACCCTACCCTACCCTACCCTACCCCACCCCACCCCCTCAAAACCATCATCCTTCATATTAGAGTCAATCTTCCTTGCAAAAGGGTAGCAAAAAATTAGAACAAAAAATGGAGAAAAAAATAACAAAATTGGAACCATGTGATCAAAACCATTCAAAGCACGTATGGGACTGTGGCAGCTCGCTCTACGACTCGTTCGAGTTAAAAGCATTCGAAAAGCAACTCGACTCGGCCATAACTTCTAGAACCCTCTCCATGCCCCACTTGTCCGACCACCGCCGTCAGCCACCGCCGCCGCCGTTGACCAAGAAACACACCTCGAAAATATCAAGGTCTTTCCACAGGCTCATCCGATCGGTTTTCCGACCAAAGAATCCAAGATTCGTGGAAGAAGGTTCGAAAGACGAAGGATTTTACGCCATTTTTGATAAATCAGCAGCTCTTTCTACGATCCCAGAAGCACCGGAATTCGATGGGGTGTCGCCGGAGATGAGGAGTTTGGTCAGAAGAACAGCATCACACAGATTTGCTGCTCCCACTTCCAGTATTGGTATCTATTGTGCCTGATTATTCATTAATATTAGACCTTAATTAATTACTAGTACTGTATCATATATGATCCTTGTCCCAATTATTTCGTGTCCTAACTTGTATCGTTCTGATATCGAAACTGGATATGACACGGAAAAATGAGATAAATGATAGAAACTGAAGATGATATGTATTTTAAAAATGCTTAGATAATCATGTGCATATGGTAGTTTGGATTAATCAAAGTATTTTGGTTTTTAATGCTTAGAAATTAACAGTGTTTTAAATATTGTTGTGTTTGGCCAACAATTTTTCTTAAGATGATGTTTGCAATTACAGTGCAGAAGGAAATTTTTTATCTTAGTCAATAAGGAAAGTTTTCAGTATATTCTACATTTATATGCTCAAAAGTTGGTGTTTTAATTCCAATAGTAACTTGATTTGACTTTAAGGTGTTCCAACGATATTAGGAAATCTAGTATAATTTGTGCCTTTTTTCTTCTTGGAATTAGACACATAAATGTAATCTGCATGATCATTTGTTTAAAAATAGTGTTTAATCGTGATTGAATTGCAATTATTTGTATATATGTTAAAAATTCGGATTTTGACACCGTACAAATAGTGGTTAGAAAATAAAATATATAAAGAATTTTCACAATTTACACTGCAGCTATTCAATAATTGTAATAGAAAATAAAATAATAAATAATATATATTATTCAGTGTTAATTTATTCAATTTAGAAGACTAACAAGTATAGTTGTAGTTTTGCATAGTTGTAAGATAATTCTTTGTACCATGATGACGTTGCTTAGAGGACCGTCAAGGCCCACAATGCACTATTAAATTTAAAGATTATATAGAGATCATTAGAATTGTTAATTAGTGCAATTTGTTTTTGCGATTGTCAAATCAAATCTTATTTTGATAATTGCGACTCAACTATGTAATAATGACACTGTTATAAATATATTATGAATATAATTATTAAAAGGAGGAAATGTAACATAAATTCAAAATGTATGGTAGTCAACAAATAAATTAAATATTACATTTTAAAAATGATAAATATTAAAAATAAAAAACAAAGTTTTTTGGCTTTTCCATTTTGGTCCATCCTTTTATTTTGATCAATCTATCCACAATTCTAAGAAATAGTTGTTACTTTGGTCAAATTAAAATTTGACTCAAAATTGAATCACATGGTAGACACATAAGATAGACGTGAGTATGAATTTCGGAGATAACCCAATCGTACTAAAATACAAACCAAAACACCTCCAAATCAATAAAGAATCATTGATTGTTTGAAATTATTCGAACCGAACTGCTCCGATTATTTTTTATGTTTAACCAAAATGTACCGAAACAAAGAAAATTTTTAGAACCATATAGTACCGATTTCAAGGAAGTAACTGTATACAAATTTATATGTATTATTTAATTCATTTGCTTATTGTTATATTGGATTAGTTACAACTTTGATTGAATTTTATTATTTTTTGTACTATTATAATTTTAAGATTTCATAAAATAAATTAACAATTCGATAATAGATTAAAATATTTATAATGAATAATTTTGGGAACACATAATATTTTACCTTTTAAAAAGTGAAATTTCCGATAATCACTTATGAGGTGTAGAATATCAAGAAGATTACAAGGAATAAAATTTAATGAAAGACTTGAATGCAATATATTGTTTTACAGAAGAGACGACTCCTTCAAAGAATAAAATTTATTGTAATACTTGAATGAAAAATATCTTTTAAGATTATCTTAAAATTATATAACGTCGTATTATATATTTATTTATTTTTTTTTTGTATTTTATTTGAATGAATACTTTTTTAAATTGTAAAATTTTGAATATTCGAACCCGAATTGATTCGCTCTATTATGCCTGAATCTTCAACAAAACTAAACGGATTTGATGGTGCAATTTCAGATAATTTAATTTGGTATTCTCCAAAAATCTGCGAACTTTGGAGCAGTTTCGAAGATAATTTTATCCCCGAATTGCTTCGAATAATGCTCACACCTAACATAAGCTAGCTCTCATTATACATCATCAAAATATTAACTCTCTTCAATTGACCACGGTTAACATTTTTTGACTACATTTTGACTTAAGAGCAGTGTTCTAAAAATTGGTTAAGACAGCCGCATCGATTTTTGTCGTAGGCCCCATTTGCAGAACTATTCGGCCTCAGGCGGTCTTAGGCACCAAATAACTTCTTCTTTTTTTTTACTTTTTAGCAATACAGTAGATTTCTTAATGTATTATATGCTTCTATCAAATTATTATTTAATTAGATATAATAAAAAATTAACGAATTGATAAATACAAATACAAAATAATTTTATAATCATTGAATAAGTTATGACAAAAACTTTTATATACCCGAGCTACGGACACGACCCGACATGTGGTCGCAGCCATGCGTCCTCATGAGTTGCTACACCATAGTTAGTATACATCATGCGCCACCTGATTACATATAATTCATTCGAAAGGTATAATCTTACGGCATGATTGGTATGACCGTAAAATTGGTATGATGGAATGAGGTGAGAATGAAATCATCATTCTTACCTTAATTCTTATTCCTTTGATTGGTATTTTTTATAAGTAGGAATAGTGATTCTCACAAGAATTGTTAATTACCATGAATGAGAGAATGATCATTCATTCCTATTCACATGGTATTACATTTTTTTAATTAATTTTGACTATTATCATTACTTATTTTATGTTTTCAGAAATTAACTTTCTAAAATTAAATTATTATATAAAATTTTGTAAATAATATTAAATTATTTATAAAAAATAAAAAAATTTAATAATTTAAAATTAATATAAAATAAAAATAGCAAAAAAATAATAAAAACTAAATATATAAATAGTATAAAAATAATTAATACATATAAAAATCTAAAAAACATAAAGATAATATGTATATAATTTTAATAATACAAATAATTAAAGTTCTGATATAAGATTATCTATAAATAATATATATATATATAGTTGTAAAATATAAAGAAAAAAAAAAGATAAAAAAATATTAGTATAGATAATAGGTTATAGTTAAATTTTAATTAAAATATTTTTTTAGATAATATAAAATAAGATATTCTAATTTTAATAATATAAAATCATATAAAATAATTAATAAAAGATATGATAAATATATTATTATTAGTTAACTACTTTAAATATATGTAAATAATACAAAATTAGTAAATTAATAATAAAATTTAAAAAATAAAATATATAAATATAATATACCTTAATATTAGTACAATGATTAATTTTCTGTAAAAAGAATTATCTTTAAATTTAAATATGCAAAATAATTTAAATTTGAGTGATATATTGAATAAAGAAAAAATATAAATAAATAAATAAAACTAAAATAAAAGATGGGCTGATTGAAAATGGTTGTTCAAACTTATTAATTAATGAAATTGAATAACTTTTTTGAATATGTGTTTTAAAATAAAATTTTAAATTTATTGGTAAAATTTTGAATTTCATTTTTTATCGTTTGAAAAGAGAAATTGAGGGTTGTTATAAACGTTAAAAATAAAAAACAAACTAAAAAAAAATGATGGGTGTGTTAAATAACTTAATAGACATAACAATATATATTCTTTTTAAAATAATAAATAAAAAAATTATGATCCTCTACAAATGGAACTAATTATATTCTACAATTAAATAATTATTTAATCATATTATGTTATATTTAATGTAAAATTAAATGATATGTACCCACAAACCATATAATTAATCTTTTTTTTATAAAATCACGTGTATTACACGAGCCCTAAACTACTATATATATATGCTCCATCTAATTAATATTAAAAAATTATAGTTCCATACATCAATACCCAAAAATTAGGGCAACAATTAAACAACGAACTGTGCGTGAGCAATCTTGAAGAAGGTATTCCTTTTTTTTTTCTTCCTTGATTTCGTCTTAATCTGTTTCTTTGTTCGATTTTCCGCTGGAAATTTTTATTTTTATTTTTATTTTTTGGTTGGGAGCGGATCTTTATATTATTTAATTTCAATTTTTGTATTTTTTGGATTTTTTATATTATTTCAATTTCAAATGTATTTTAATGTCAATTGAAAATTATTGATCTCTTGGTTAAAAAAAAAAAATTATTTAAATTTTTCTAATTAATCTAAATTCAATTTTCAATAATTCATCATTGAAAACTTGTACAAAAAAAATGAATTGATTTTTAATTGATGCAAATATAAAAGAAATGGGTTAATAGATAATGAGACTCACACATAATGATTGTATTTATGTTAAATTGATGTATGTGTGTGAGTGTTTTTTTTTTTTTTTAAATGTTTGTAAATTGGATAGGTAAATGTGAGATCCACAATCAATGAATATTAATAACACCCATGTGGATACTTTAGATCATTTGCGGACAAAATCATAATATAAACTAAAATATTGTGTAATATAAACTATAGTATTTGTAAATTGTATGTTGTTTGTTTTCAAATTTGAAATTTATTAAATGCAAAGAATTACATATAATGAATTTTAAAATATACAAATTTATTAATATAAATACTAAAAAAAGTTATATATTTGAAATTAAGATAATATGTTATTGCAATATATTATCAAAATTTTATAATTATTATATATATTATATGACAAGTGATGCCAAGAAAAGTATTACTAGTAATTTTATATAATACAACTAATGCCCACTAATAAATTTCAGTTGCAAAAGTATGTCCACGTTTGATCCGAAAGGGTTTCTTGAATTTCTTGTCTATATTTGGGCCTGAGCTTTTCTATTTTTGTTTTGGACCGATTAGATAGGGCTTCTAGGCCTCAATGAAAGAAAAGTTGGTTTTCTCTATCAATGGCAATGCCATCAATTTTCTTCTGCTCGTTCTAAACCTCCTCCCTCGCTCCACTTCTGAAACCTTTTCAGCTTAATAGTAATAGTCGTTCAACGCTGGATTCTTAATTCATCTCTGGCCATTTGAGAGAGCCTTGAAAGCATATCCCGATCCCTGAGTTTTTGAAGCAGCTCCTAGGTATAGTTGTAATTTTGTGGATTGTCTTTATTGTTTTTATTGAATTGAGATTGTTTTTCCAGTGTTATTTGTTTCGGATTGGTTGATTTAGGGTTTCCGTTATATAATATTGGCTCATGTAAATGCAGTTCAAAAGTACCCCTTTTGTTAGAGTTCAGTACTCATTTCATTCTCTCTCGTTTAGCACTTCATTGAGAAGTCTATGGTTTCTGCTTCTATTTCATCTGCTATTCTTTTTATAGGGTTTTTGGTATGAGTATTTGGGTTTTACCTTCAACTGATCAATAAAGATAGTTAGGGTCGTTATGAGCAATAATAGCGAAGAAACACTCACCTGTAAGTTGGATAATATACACTAAAATGTTGTGAGATGTTTTATAGATACTAGATAGGGAAACATTTAAAATATGAGATTACAGTAGCAGCATAGTTGAACCAATATTTGACCCGTCCTTATTTTGTAGATTGAAATGAGCATTTTGTGAATATTTGAGGCACGGAACTCTATTCAAGTCAACCACGTCTCTTACTTTTGGATGGAGTGATTCCTCCTCCAATATTGCACCAAAGTGTGCGATAGATTTTGCGCCAAGGTTTGCACTATTTTTGTTTTTCATGTATTTTATTTTATTTTCTTTCTCTTTTTTCTTATATCTTTATGTGTCATTAAATGTTATGGATCTTTTTATATTAAAATTAATCTATCAGCAGGTTATTTAAATTTTATGTAATTAAAATGTAAAATTTTACAGCAAAATCAACTAGCAATTTTTTTTCTCAAGGAAACAGCGTTTAATGGCGAACTCCCAGCCATCTAACCTTTTCGATCAGGCTGTCGATATCAAAGGGGGTAGAAGGATGATTCTGGTGGAGGACTGTGTGGAGACCCCCGGAGCATTTGTGTTGCACCACTTATTGAAGCGAGCCCTCCCCTCTCACTCCTCCGACATTGTTATTTTTCTTTCCTTTGCCCATCCTTTCTCTCACTATGATCGTGTTCTCCGCAAGATGGTACCTTTCTCCTTGTCAATGTGTATCAAGTTTATTGAATATGTAAATTTGTTTACTTTGTTACTACGGGAGAACGAACACTCGCATCTTTGAATTTGCTGAAATTCACTAGTAATATTAAATGTTGATGGTATTTTGAAGTTATGATTAGGAGGAATTTGTTTATATTGACAGGGTTGCAATTTAAGCGTTCAACGGGATAATAAGAGATTGCTATTCTTTGACATGCTTACATCGGAACGTCTTGGTGAGGATATCGTGTGAAAGATTAAGTTTTTCAAGCTTCATTGTGTTTTCATTGTTTTAACATGTTAGTTTCGTGATGTTATTTCCCAACGTGGTACAGAAAGATGAAAGAAATTATGCATTTGTTCTATTCTGAATGCACTTTAAACTAGAAATATGTTTGCAGTATCAGATTTATGTGGTTGAGTTGATGATATAATTAATCGAATGTTACTCTATGATTTAGATAGAAATCGAGGGAAAACTAGCGAGGAAATTCTTATTGCCTTGTTTGGAGAAGTTCAGAAAGCAGTAGAAGTTTGCCTCTCGCTTGATGTCAAACAGCATATTACTGTAATTATAGACGATGTCTCTCTTATGGAAGTTGACGCTAGTGGCTCGTCAAACCTTGTCCTCGACTTTCTGCGTTACTGCTATAGCTTAACATATCAATTTGTGAGTTATCTTACGTATTTCTCTGTTTTGTATCATACTTCATAGTTCATGCTGCAAAAAATTGAATTTATTATAACGTGCTTTTCTTAAACAGGGTTGTTCACTCATTACTCTTATCCATGAAGATGTGTATTCCACTACGGATAGACCTAACCTGCTTCTACATTCGGAGTACTCAGCAGATGTAGTGATAAAGGTTGAACCTTTAGCTACTGGTTTAGCGAAAGATGTACATGGACAGGTACAATTGTTGGGAAACATAACATCCATATTGTGTTTTAGTGGTGGCCATGGACAGTACGATATCAAACATGAATGTGTCATTCTATCTCTGTTATTGGCAGTTGACTGTTTCGAACAAAGGACTTCAAGATGGATCTGGCAAGTCGAGGAACAGGATTCATAATTTCCATCTAAGGATTAAGGATAGCAATATCGAATATTTCTATCCTGGAAGCAAGACTTGAGAAGTAATTGACAGTGTAATCGTGTGTAAGTTGTTGAACCAGAGGAATCAAGAAAATCATGACGGGGCTGCAGTTCAAGTTTCACATTTATCAGGGACAATGTTGAAATCGGTTTCGTGTCAACTCTGAACGGGGTCCAAAACGTGGATATGGGTTGTTTCTTGGAGTTAAAATGAGAGAATTAATGTTTTCTTCTGAGTTAGATATGACTTGTCTTATTTGATAGATGGCAGGTTACAGAATCCGTAGCTTTATATACAATTCTAAGCTAATTAATAATGAGTGGATGTTATTAATCTCAAATCTAGAAAGCAGTATTTACTTCAAGTTATGAGGTTATACTGATATTTTTACTTCAATCAGAATTTGAACTTAACAAAACCCTAGGCCTACAAGGTACTTTATTTGTTCATGAGGAGGTTGCATTTGATAAAGAAGATCAAATTCAGCATTTAGCAGAAAGCTTCCTTTTTAATGCTCTTCTTATGATTACCGCTCAAGAGACAGGGTAACGCGTTATAGTTGATGATCTACTGAGTTTGTATTATATTGATGCTAATATGGTTTTGACTTACCTTTCATTGAATGAAGGTGAAATGCTATTCATAACTCTTTATTTATCCTCTAGATTTATGATGTCATCTCATTTTAATTGATGGTGTATGTGCTTAATAATTAATGAAGCATGTTTCTGGTTTTGGTCTCTTAAAACTATTGTGTTCATTTCCTATTATAAATTTTGTGTTTGTTTTGAGAATTTTTAGGATATGGTTATAACTATTGAAAATAATTTTGTTCTTTGGAAATTGTAGAAAATGAGATTATAGGATCTTGTATATCTCTATCCAAACATGATTTGAATTGATCTTGTATAAAATTCGGATAATCCCTATATTCATAATGAATTCATCTTATTGTATAATGCACTTAATATGCATTATATGCTACATATGACATGTCACATATATTCATTACTTTGAAATAAAAATGGAATATAAAGTCAATATATATATATATATATATATATATCTCACCATGAAAACTCGAGTTAGCTTATTAGTTATTAGAGAGTATTCCTAATTGAATTAAACAACTGCAGAATTACTTACCTTCTTCTAATTCAAGGCGGAATCATGAAAATTAAATATGAAAAGATTTAACGGATAAAATGTAATTAGTAGGAACTAGTTTCCTAATTATATATATATGACCAAATAACCAGTTCGCCGCCTGAGAAAAAAGAGAGAGACTCAATCACTCAATTTCTTAATTTAGAGAGAGAGAGAGAGAGAACGAAGATGCCAAGAAGAAAGGTTGCAATCGAGGTGATCGAGGGGAAAGCAAAACGATACACGACGTTCACGAAACGGCGGCATGGACTGGAGAAGAAAACGGAGGAATTCTGCAGAAAATCGGACTCAGAGGCGGTGATCGTCACTTTTTCCAAGGTTGGGAACTGCTATGTCTTTGCCCATCCTCACATGGACGATGTTTTCACTCGCTATTCCTCTGCATTGGAGGCTGGGGAAGCAGGGACCAGCGGCGGTGAGGAGGCGGCGCCGCCGATGGCGGTGGAAAACTTGATCGGTGAGGTTGTAGAGAAGAAGAGGGATTGGGATGAGGCGATTAGGGATTTAAAATTGGAGCAACTTGATCAACTCACTGCTGAGATAAACGATGTTATGGTTAAGGTGGAGAAGACGATTGCCGCCGCCAAGATACATCCGCCGGATGCTGGAGTTTCCGGCGGTGGAGGATCTGCTTGACGAAAAACTGAAATTTCCTAGTTCTGCGCTTCTTTAAAAAAAAAAAAAAAAAACTATTTCTGCCTTTTGCTTTAGATACTAATTCTGCTTTTCTTTTTCTTTTTTAAATACTAATTCTGACTTTATTTTGTAATTTCTCCAATTCTATTCATTTACGTATAGTTTTAGATTTTAAATATTATTTTCAATTACTTGATTTTTTTTAAAATCTTGTATAATTTTTTATTTTAAGATTTAGTTTGATTCTCTTTTAATTTTTGAATCCTATATTTCTTGATTAGTTAAACGGTAAATGAAAAAATTATTTTGCCAAATTTTTGACAAAGTTCTAAAACGATGTGAGATTGGATGACGTATTAAATATTTTTCAGGGTGTATTGAACTATGTCAACTTTTTTATACATGTATTTCTAAAAATATTTTTATTATTACTTAATGATATTAAAGATACTTAAGAAAAAATAAAGATATAAATACACACATATATATTTATATATGTATATATGGGTTGAGTGAGACTATAAGGGTTGTTGGATTTTTAATTTTTTAATAATTAAGAAATGCACACAGACCACTATCTCAACCCTATTATAACTTTAATATTAACGGTATATTATGACTCTCTCTAATAAAAAGATGACTATTTCAGGAAGAAAGCAACATTATTCATAATTTGAATTCTATTTCATGTTTTATGTCAATCGATATCATTTATTTTTGCCCTTTCTAATCTCGATATAAGTGGTAGAAAAAAAATTAAAGAAACCATATTTATATATGTTAGGATAGAATTGTATTTGATAAGGAAATCCAGATATATTTTTTATTAAATAAGGAAAAGAATTCTATCGTAAATAGGACTCATAAAGAAAATAGTTATAATCTAAATATAACTCTACAAAATATTTCATCAATATTTCATCACATAAAATATGGATAATTCCTTCTCCTTTCCAATCCCTCCAATTCAAACACACGGTTCTTTCCTCCAATCTGGGAGATGCTGTTTTTTCGTCAATGAAATAAATCATATCGTGTATTTAAATTATATAAGTTATCGTGTATATAAATTATATAAGTGTCTCTTAAAAAAAAAAAAAAATTAGTATACAAGTGTGTATCACATGAGTTTGAACTCTTCTTTATTTACAATGATTTTTATGGTTACAAAACAAAATATTTTTTAATTTTCATCGAAATAAAAATTGTTAGTAGGATGAAAATTGTCATAATTATAATTGCACTAATCAGCTAGATTAAGATTATGCTAACAATTTTTTTAAAAATTATTTTAGTTTAAAATTCTTAATGTAAACCATGAAGTTCATGTATCCATAAATTAAACTCGAATTTATTTAATAAATAAACAAATTAAACTCAAACATTCAATACTTCAATTCGACTGGATTCGTATCCCTAATTAAATACATATATCAGTTGAGGTATTTATTTTTGGATCATACAAAAAATCTTAAATGGGAACCTATCTGCAAATTCAGTACAACTCTTCCAGGAATCCAGTGTTTGTGGTTTCTTCGTTCTTGAACGAAGATTGCAACTTTCGAAGAAAACCTCCGAGAAATGGGAGAGGGATGAATCAATTCCATCTGAAATCGTGGGATGAATCAAGATGCAAAGGGAAGGGAAAAGGGATTGTTTGTGAAGGGAGTCTGTTTCCGGTGGATTCATGGGCGCCGGAAATCAATTCTCCGGCCATAGCTTCTCAGCTTTCAGCTTTCTCTCTCTTACCTTACATGGGCTTCTTGTATTTTATCACCAAATCAAAATCTGCCCCAAAGCTCACTCTTTTTGGATTCTATTTCTTGCTTGCCTTTGTTGCTGCTGCTAGTAAGTCACTTCTTTCTTTAATCATATAGCTTTCTTCTTGTTGGATTTTATGCTGAGAGAGAGAGAGAGAGAGAGAGAGAGAGAGAGAGAGAGACTTCATTGTTTCTACTTTGGTAGGGCAAATCTATTTGTAGTTTTCTTAAGCCTTACAAAATTTGATGTTTCTCAGCATAGCTCTTTTGTGGCAAAAAACCACAACTTTTGAATATGTACTAACTGTTTCCTTCATCTGTATTTGAATACATCACATCCATTCTGCAGTACCAGCAGGAATCTATGGTAATATTCTCTCGTATTATATGTTTAGTAGTTGAATGATGCAGATTTTGCCTATGTTTAACTCTTGCAATGCTTTTCGGACAGCTAAGATGCACTATGTTACATCCTTGTCCAACGTGGACTGGTTGCACGGTGGAGCCGAGTCACTCCTTATGCTTACTAATCTATTCATCATATTGGGCCTCAGAGATGCCATTAGAAAAGCTCAACACGAAACTGGAAACACGTCGAGTGTTGAAGAGGAGGATAAGTAATGAATTTAGGTGATCAATGCAATAGATTAATCCAATTACGGCAAATCAACTACTTTTCATTTAACTAGTGATATGCAGAGTTTCATCTTCATAAGCTTCCATCAATCTGCACCTTCTTTGATACTGCTCTGTAATTAGTCCCTTAAATACTTCTTAGTCAACATGGTGAAGTGTCGTAAACATGTCAAACAAAGGGGATTTTGCTTGAGTCAGGAATCTATTTTTGTATCTCAATGTTCATTCTCCGAATTAAATATATTTTTATGTAATTTTTTGTGCACTTATATTTCTTTTCATTTATCAGTAATCATCTTAATGCAGCACTACTTGAATACAAAATATTGTGTATTAATCATTTTCTTGAACCTTATTTATGAACCCTTGTATAGCTTCTTAGATGCTTGTTCCAGGTTGTGAATGAAAATTACATTGTAGAATTAATTAGTCTCTAACTGTGGCTCTTACACTACTACACATCTTGCTGATTCTGCTACGATTCAAGCAGCTAGACTAACCGTTTATTCATGGTGGCTAAACAAATTCCTTTTAATTAAGTGAAAAATCCGGAGGTGTGAAATGGGAAAATTGTATCTAGATCTACAGGATCAATGGGGAACTCAATGCTTCCAATTGGAGAATTGGTTGTTGATGCATGAGCTGAAATGATCTCAGATTCATAATGTTGATAATTACGAGTCCCTCCACGATTCTCCATTTGGTGAGTTTCATAACTCACGGAAATCGGGAAATATTCGTTTTGGCAGTCATATGTCGATGGGAAAGAGAATGGAGCTGCCACCTCATCCTTGTCATTGTTCACTCTAACTCTGAGGTTAGCTTTTAAGTTCGAAAGTGTCTCATTCTGTTGCTCTTGTTGATGATATTGTGACACTTTGTGTTTCGATTCTTGTTTTTCTGGCGATGGAACTGCATTACTCGGCTGGTTGCACGTGTGCGTTCCTTTGTATGTGATCTCGAATACCGTCTGGTCGTCGTCCAATCTCTGCACTTGCTTTGTCGCCCAGCAGTTTTTAATGTGGCGATAAGTACACCGGTAATAACTCCTGTCCATATTAATAACGCAACTTGTATTAGATTACATTCTCTGCTACTGTTTGGTTTGCATTTAGGAAAAGAGAAAGAGAATAGACCTCGGATATTTAGCTCCCAAAATGTCTTTCTGTCCATACTTTCTCCAACTATATCCGTCATCGGTGGGCCCCTCAAGTCCGTTTTCGGGGTTGACTTTGACTTGTTCTGTCCACGTAGGCTGAAGCTTTCTGTGCATTAAATCAAGACACATGCATAGTTAGTTAGTGATGGAGATTAGAGATATTAAAGATCATTGCATATATTTGATTGAGATTGAGACATATTTTATTGTTATTAATATCTTTATATAAATTTCATCTTTATTTTTTAGCATTCTAGGTTATATTAGTATAATATACTCTACCCACCATGGATATATTAATATGTGTTCACCGCTAATGTGTCAAATATCCAACATACATATAAATTTCACTTTCCGAGGATGAAAT
Organism: Scutellaria minor; assembly: GCA_954870855.1. Lineage (NCBI taxonomy): Eukaryota > Viridiplantae > Streptophyta > Magnoliopsida > Lamiales > Lamiaceae > Scutellaria > Scutellaria minor. The sequence continues at coordinate 16,889,952 of OX940733.1, forward strand.
TATTACAAGTCATCGGTAGGCATATTAAAAATTGTCCACGGTTGGGCATTTTAGCATTTTTCTAATATAAATAGGAGTTATCTTTATTATTCTAAAGAGTTGAATGATTTATGAAATAAGAAAAAAGAGTTCTCTCCAAATCAACTGATTGTAATAATCTTTTATCACGCTTGTGCCTGCATCACTTAGTTAGCTACAAAATGTCTTCACTGATTGTTGAATGATATAGGTTGGAATATTACCTCTTTTTGGGTGTGTTGTGTTCTTGATGACGATCCCCGAAACTAATGTTGAGTTCGTCGCTTTTGGAACTTCCATCGACCGATAACGAAGACTCGGGTGGTGGGCCCACCGCTACAGATCCTTTCCAATTGAGAATGAGGAGAGCCTTCTCGTAAGAGGATACGATCCTGTGTAGAAGCAAGTCGGGAGCTTCTTCACAACGAGACGGGGAGGAAAGATGGAACTGAAGCTGCTTAGCTTTCTCCATCCCTTGAACTAGTTCATTGATCAGAGTGTTGTATTCCCAGGTAAAAGCATTCTCCATTTCAATTCTTCGTTGTTCGATATGATGCTGAAAGCGCAAGATTTATCGTGTTGGATTTGTGCAAGAGAAGTGGAGTGGTTTGATAAATGTTAAAAGGTTTATATAAGGAATTGGGAAGAGGAGACAGAATGTAGTTATAGGTGAAGATGAATGGAATAAAAGGGAGTAGAGATTGGAGTAGAAAGTTTGACTGGAGAAAACGAGTAATTGTTTGTGGACTGACTGACTCACTCACTAGTTATTCCTCATATTGCTATTATGCTGTGATTTTCTCATTAGTGTGGAAGTCAATTGCTGACCATTTCAAAGTAACATATGAGAGAGAGGGAGAGAGATGACCAATTCAAAACTCATGTGCTAAATGAATAGTTTCTTTCTTTAAGGAAAGTGAATGAATGATAGTATTATACTATTTTACTTTGAATAATTCGTGTGATTATCTAAAGTATCTCAAACTCCGCGTTCTTTGATTCTTCTCCTTAAATATTTTGCTGATTGGTGGACCCCTTTATCATGCTTTGTCACTTGGGGATGATCTCTTTTTCTCCATATTTTTTATTTTAATTCCAATTATTATCAAATAAAATGCTAAAAGATAAGGATTTATTTAGTATTTGAGATTTATATATTTTGGTAAATAAATCCGGGTAATTGTAAAGAATGCAGAATTTTTTTTCTTCACAAATTTTACAAAAATAATGGTATCATGTATCTTAGAGTGTATTTGGATGAGTAAAATATCTAATACGATGTATAAGAACTTATAATAAGATCCTCAAGAGTGTTTTATAATGTTTTAAAATAAGATATTATGAGTTTACAAATCTTTTCTTAAGAAGTAAGAAGATTATTTCTAAATTAAGATATTACCTTTTATGATGATTTAAATTACACAAGTGTTATTATTAATATTTTAGGACATCTCTTGCACTGTGCTAAAACGTTAGAATTTGATGTTTTTCTGTTCCAGTAGTACTGTAAAAAGGTTGGATCAATTTTTCTTAATTGTTATCTCTACTTCAGGTTGACGCATGGTCAAAACCTGCTTTTTTTTTTTTTTTTTTTTTTTTTAATACATATCCATTTTTTTTTTCATTTTTTTAAATAATAATGATGAATATTATGAAATATTCCTTTTTAGCACAAAAAATAGTGTAGATGGCTAGAGATGAATGATAGTTTTTACATTAGATTAGAATAGTGCAAATTTTATTATAAAATACCGTACTGGAAATGCCCTTATAAGCTTCATCTTATAAACATTACAACAATTTAAGATAAACGTCTTATAAGATGATGACTTGTAATGACTTTTAACTAACTTTAGCTAAACACGTTTTAGTGTTGTTTAAAATGTTATTAATATTAAGTAGAGATACATTCAACTATAGATGATTTGTCAAAATCGTAATTTTATTGTAGTCAGTGGAGATAATGTGATTTGTGGTCAAAGTAATGAATAAGTATTTGACTTCTTTTCTCAAAATGTTAATCTCAAAACATTTTACATTCTAAGAGAATGAGATTTGTCTTTTTTTTTTTTTTTTTTTCTAAGTAAGACCAAATCAAGTCACTTCCTCAAACTTATTATATAAAGACATGATTCCCGAATAAAAAAAAAAGCATAAAGAATTTCAAAAAAATTTACAAAATTACAATTTTAACTTCGAATTTTTAAATTGAACAAAATAAATCACAAAATTCCACATAATTTTGCAATCACCATCCAGTTTCTTGGAAAATGATTGACAACATTTTTGACATAATTTTTGCACTTTGATGTCACACACTATCTAAAGAAAAGAAAAACTGAAAAAAGAAAGATGACATCTATCTTGTAAGAACTAGCACGACGTGGTAAACTTTTCCGGAAAAAATGTATGATATTTTGAACTGCAAACTATGTTATTTTCGTGATTTATTTTATATAATTTGAGAAGTTGTACAAAATTGTAATTTTGTTAAAGTGTGTGATTTTATTTTTGCAACAAAGCCTTAAAGAAAAATAAAATTAATTTAGCGGTTATAAGTTTAAATATATAGTTTTTGAGGTATACTAATTATTTATAATTATTTACATTTTATAATGTTTCGTCTTATTGGTTTCATAAAGAACGAATATATTAGGAGTAAAATATATTGTTTCTCAATAGAAAAAAAAAAGGTAAGACATGTTGGAAAACATAGAGCGGAAAATGGTGCGTTTATTTTTTTTTCTTTAATTTTCATAGGATATAACAAAGGATTTACTTATCTCTCGGTGACTTGGACGCAAAATTTATGTTGGAAAACAGCACTTAACAATGGGCAATTAGCTTATCGAACAAAAGCAAAATAAACAAACAAGAAACTAAATAACGTGACTTATAAACACCCTATACTATTACAAAGAAGTTGCAAGTCGAGTCGAGGAAATGTCCTATTTCCTTAAGACGAGATATGCTCAGGGTATTGCTCACTGGTTCGTATGTATTGTCTCCAAAAAATAAAACGACTTCGTCTCTAGAGAGCTCCGGCTAACTTTTGGTGCTTGAGAATTGAACTTGATGCAAAGATGGAAAACAATGCAAGGATTTGAAGTTTTCGTCTTTATCAAAATGATGCATGATGAACCCCTATATATAGGTTTGCAACATGAGGGGTTACACCTGAAATTGATGGAAATTTACTGCCAAAAAAGAAGTATTTTAATGCAAATAACGACCCGTTCAAAATTAAGAAATGGTAAAAAACATTCACGGCGCTGCATTCTGCAATATGGTGCTGCAGCACGTCGTGCTGCATTCTAGACACATTATTGCACCCAGCGTGCTGCAGCAAGCACACGTTACTGCACCCGACATGCTGCATTCTGGACAAGTTATTGCACCCGACGTGCTGCAGCAAACACACGTTACTGTACCCGACGTCCTGCATTCTAAGTGCAGGCACGCTACAACAATCCGTTGCAGTAAGCTGGGCGCGATGCACAGCAACCCGATGCTGTAAGCTAGGCGTGTGCGCACAACAACCCGTTGTTGCATTCTGGGCGCAGGTGCGTTGCAATGTAACAACCCATTCCTGTCCCCGTCGCTGCAATTTTTTCACGTTTCTGTCGCTGCAACTTTTGCCCAAAAAGATAAATACGAGTCGGGTAAAACCCGAATCCCATCCGTCCAAGTCTAGCCCAACGTTCAATTGCCAAGGTCCAAGGTCCACGGCCGAGGTCAGGTTAATCCATGTCGAGCCGAGCCGAGCCGAGCGCGCTTGTGTTGCACAAATATTCAACTCCAATAGTATACTAATTAGTAATTACCAAGGACAAAAATATCGGTATCGGTAGAAATACCGATACCTTGATTTTACGAAAATATCGACGGATATATCGATTTTGGTGGAAATATCGGTCATTTTTAAAAAAATATAAAAACTTTATAAAAAAAATTGAAAAATATATCTAGTACTTTACATAATATTATAAGTAATATTAATACATATATTGAACTTAAATTTCAAATAAAAAGATATGTTTACAACAAATTTAGAGATAAACTAAAAAAATAATCTAAATTTTTTTTTAAAAAAAATGAAGAAATAACACAAATCCGGATAAAAATTACAAAAATTAAATAAATGCAACCACAGAGATTCAAACTTTGAATTCCCAAGGCACTATTTAACCAATTGGATAACAACCAAATACTATTAAAAGTTTTCATAAATTGAATTGTTGTACATTTGCAAAGAAAAAAAAAAAAAAAAAAAAAAAACACAGCCATGCGATATATCACCGATATTGACGATAAATTGGGGATATATCACCGATTTCCTGCAAAAAATACACACAACTCACCGATTTCGAAAAATAGACGATTTATCGCGAAATATCGATGATATTTCGCCGATATTTTGGCAAAAAAATAAAACACCTTTTTTTTATTTCGGCTATGAGAAATTGGCGATATTTCTGTCCCTGGTAATTACTAAGCCTACACTCCAGACCTTTCATTCCCATTTTAAGTGGCCAACTTTGATGCTTAATTTCTCACTCACCATTTCAAGTGGCCAACTTTAATACTTAATTTCTCAATCACCAAAAATTGCTTTTAAGCAATTTAAAATGCCTCAAATACACGCGCATTCTACTCCAATAGTATACGAATTACTAAGCCTACACTCCAGACCTTTCATTCTCATTTCAAGTGGCCAACTTTGATACTTAATTTCTCACTCACCATTTCAAGTGACCAACTTTGATGCTTAATTTCTCACTCACCAAAATTTTGTTTTAAGCGATTCAAAATGCTCGATTATCTACTCCAAACGTAGATTAATCTTATGACAACAATACTTAAAAAGATTAACTCTTAGTTACTTAGTTATTGGTCAAAGTGGTGCCACCCACCACTTTTAACAACCAAATTTTCAACAATTTAAACATATGCAGCAGATATCCTTTATTAATAGGCTACTATGTTGCATCTTAATGGAAAATTGTGTTAAAATAGAGACCATTGTAATTTTCTTAATAATCCAATATGGGAAGAAAGATTTGTAAAACAATCCAATTCTAATAATCCAGTTTTAGGTTTATGTATGTTAGACTCCAACATGATTTGCAATTATTTTATTTGTTATTCAATTATGTTCGGAAACAAGAAAATTGTATATATTTGTCAGTTTAGTATAAGTTATGAGATATCTATTACTTGATGGAGTATACTAAAAGAGTAGTACCATTCATTTCATATATGTTCTCATGCTTGTACATGTTTAGAGTATATGTGGCTGACAAACACTTATTCTGAGTATTTTCACAGTGGCAGAAAAAAATAGTATTTTCTTAACTAGAATTCAATTGTTTTTAACGTTATCTTTGATTCTTTCTTGTAATGTATACATTTTTTTCTTGTAATATATACATAGTTTGAATAAATTTTGTTCTCACATTTTAACCCTTTTTTTTATAAATAAAATGAATAAATAGTTGTAGAGTTGGAATCTTCTTAATAAGTTCAAAGGTGTCAACCTTCAGAAAGTAAAGGTTAAAATTCAACAATTTTGACTGGCTACGGTATTCAACTATTATGATATTTGATGCTTCATTTTTCTAGAAGCCTTTTAATCTGTATCCACAATTAGGCATGAAAATAAAGATCGTTCACGGTAGAAATATTCTTATTTGATAAAGATTAATTTGTAGGAAATTTTAGGATTTAAAAATCTGTTTGGTGTCGTTTGAAGAGGAGGATTTAATTTTTTTTTATATTAATGTAAAAGTAAGATAGTTAATTTAATTTAGAAGATTGATATTTTCCTATTCAAATAGTCTTGCTAAATAAATAAAACAAGAAGCTAAGTGGTGGCTTGCTTATTAGACCCGTGAAACGTGGGGTTGGGGTAAGGGGCTAGGGTTTTTTTTTTTTTAACAAATCATAATTGGAAATTAAATTATTTTTTATTTAAAATTTGTTTTTACCCTATGATATATCAGATATATTAATTTTTATGATTTTTAATTTATTATTTATATTTGAAGGAAAACATAGTAATTATCTTCGCACAAACGGTAAATTATCGAATCCTAAATGCAATTGAAATCATGGTAGCATTAACGTTATTCCTACTCCTATATCAAAATGAAAATCTCTGGAAACCCATCTTGAATCACAATCCAAAAGCTAATTTTAATGTTTAGGAGAAATACAATGTTTTACAATACTTTCCATAATTTACCCTTAGGTTTCCATAATTGACTTTTAACCCCCCTCTCTCTCTATATATATACTCTATATATATACTAGTATATGTCCCGTGTAATATACGAGATTTAATAAAAAAAAAAAAAACTTTAGTGAAATTAAAAAAAATTAAATATCATTTACACAACAAAATTAAATTTATGATTTGTACAATAGAAGTAAACTGTTCAGGGGAGTCTAGACAACTTGTCAATTTTGAAAAATCAGCTCTCATGTTCAGCCCAAAATACACTAGTGACATATATTGAGGAAATTAAAAACACTTTTCAAATCCCGCTGGTTCAAGTTCATGACATTTATTTGGGTTTGCCTTTATTTTTCTCTAGAAATAAATGAATTCAGTTTGGTTATCTCAAGGAAAGGGTATTCAGAAATTGTAGGGATGGAGTGGCAAATTCTTCTCATTATGGGCAAAGAAGTTCTTATCAAATCGGTTCGTCGAGCCATCCCAACTTTCACCATGTCACGCTTTAAACTTCTAAACAACTATTGTAATGATATTGAACGGGAGTGCTCAAACTTTTGGTGGGGAATGAAATTGGGGAGATAAAGAATGCATTTAAACCAAAGTGTCAAGGTGGGATGGGTTTTCGCAGTTTTTTGGATTTCAATAAAGCTTTGTTGGTCAAACAAATTTGAAGAGTTATTCACAAGCCTGACTTTTTTGTGGTCAATCCCATCTTATATGTGGTGATCATTGTTTTGGGGTCGGGATCTTCTTGACCAAGGAATTAAATGGCATGTTGGAGATGGCTCTAAAGTTGGCATTTCCATCATAAATGGCTCTCTTCAAGATTGCATATTATTTCCCATGCGAACTCTCTTTTGCCACCTGATGTGAAGGTTGCTAAGTTGGTTGATATTGACACTTGGAACTCACAGCGGGTGAGGGGGAATTTTCCTAAGTATATTGCAGAAGAAATCATAGCTATTCCTTTGCCTTTAACTCCCAACTCTCGGTTTGGCCATTTGATCATAAAATAACTTATTTGGTAAGGAATGGATACAAAGTTGCCAGTTGGGTGTACAACTCTCCGAAAAATCAATCTACATATTCCTTATCATGTTGGTGGAATTACATTTGGGCTCTCAATCTACCTCTGAAAATTCGTATTTTTTTGTGGAAGTTATCTCATGACATTATTCCTTCAAAAGCAAATCTTCTTTTACATTATGTCTGATAGGTAGAAATTTGATTAGTTTAGAATGTGTTTTTAATGCATTTTATGTAGTTGCACTTGCTATGTTTCTACATATCCTTATTTTATGTTTAAAAACTCCAATTGTTTATTTTCTTGATTAATCAAGTGATTTTGAAGTAATTTTAGACATGAAGGATAAGCAATGCCAATGAACGAAGAGAGAATCGAATGCAGATCGAAATCTTGAAGTAAAAGAACACATTGGATCAACAGACTATATTGAATGATCTAATGTGTGAAAAAGCCCAGTGGTCAACAACCAATTAGATTGAGAAGGAGACCTTTTGGCCCATTAAATAATAAGTATATTTATTCTAAAGAGCAGGACGGGAAAAAGAGAATTATTTTCTGTGTGGAGAAATTGTGGCTGAACAGCGCGCTGCAGAGGAGATTTTTAGTTTAAAATTTCCTTTTTATTTTCTCAAGATGTGAGGCTAAATTCCATACACTGGTTTGAAGGGATGTTGAACCTTTATTTTTGATTTATCCTGGATGATTATAACATTTTCTTGATTTCTATCTATTGAATGATTTGTGTTACTTGGTTTATTAATTTATGGTGTTGCATGATTTGATTTAGTAGGGGCCGTTGGATTGAATTGCTATGATATCTATTGTTACAGTATAAACCGTAATCTGTAATTGTTATTACAAATTTATATTCTTTTGTAGCAAATAACGCTTGATATTTTAGGTGTAACACATCTGTAGATTATCCGGATGGAGCTTGTGAATTTAGAGTTTAGTTCGTTATATTGTCTTAGAGATTAATGTGTTCGTCACATTAAATCTAGAGATCGTACCTATTAGGTTGTCTGATTGAATAAAGTTTATTAAAGAGCTTGTTTTAATAAACTAAACTTAAGAGACGATTCGGGTTAGGAGATCTTGTTGCTAATCTAGGGATGGGAGTTTGAGAGATAGATTGCGAGAAGCGTTGTTAATTAATCCACTCAATAAAAATAGAAGGGGATGCTAAACTAAGAACTGGTGTCTTGTTTATTGATTCTTATTTGTTGAATCACTTTCGTCTTGATTGTTGAGTAGTAATTTGATAGATTTTTAGTTTGATAATTTTCAACTAACCCCCTATATATCTTGTTTATTTGTTGAGTCATTAGCACCAGTGAATTTAATTAATTCATCTGTTCTCTGTGGGATCGACCCTTACTTGCCGCTTCTACAAAATAGTTTAGGGTAAAAAGGTAATATTAATTTTGTGTGGCCCGACGGTACAGTCAATATCCCTTCACTTGGTTTTTGCAAACTGTGTGGATGTTTTTGAGACTAATCGATACACTCCTTATTTTAGTGTTCATGGGCTCAAAAGTGGTGGAATAATTATCAATTTTATTCTTTGATCAAGTCAGGTGACACCTTAGATTTTTGCTTGTTCTTGAGATGTCAGGTTGATTGGGCTGATTTTGAGAGACTTGTTGCTGCGACATGGCATTGGTGGAAGGAGAAACAAAGTCTATGTCACGGTTCAAAGGAGATTTATTGTGTGGGTAAAGTTTTTGAGGTAGAGAATTTTCTAGAGGCCTTTCATTGTGCAAAAAGAGTTATTGCTTTGACTCATACACATGTGAAATGATGTGGGCAAACGAAGTGGACAAATCCTGCTCCGGGGAGATACCGTCTTGATGTGGATACATGTTTTGATGTGATTAATGGTCGTTTTGGAATTTGTGCTATCATTTGTAACTCAGCAGGTGCCCTTGTGATTATTTTTTGTAGAAATTCGGGTTTTTTGCACTATGTGCTTGAAGAGGAACTTTTGGCTATTAAAGATGGACTTTGGCTTTAGATTGAGATCTTTCTCCACTCTATTTTTACAGATTATTTAGTTGCAATGCAAGCAGTCACCAAGACTAAGAATTAATTTATTGGATACTCGGGTTCTTGGGCTGCAGATATTAGTTACATGGTATCAAATTTAGATGATTCTTGTATTTCTTTTTGTAAAAGATCTACCATGTATCCCATTTTCTTGTTTCTTTGCCTCTCATTTCTATTGCCTCTCCTTTTTATTGGGACGATGATATTTATCCTTCATGGATTTGTAATCTTATAAGTTTCGATTATCTCATTAAACGAAGCTTCAAATTGTTGAAAAAATGAAGACTGCAAATGATCATATATTTGTTGTTGATGCATGTTAACATGTGCACAACTGATGTCTTAAAATCACATATATAATTTATTTTTCTTTAATAATTGATTAATTCATGATTGGAGTAAAGTATGGACTGTTAATTAGAGGTGATTTCTACGTGGAATTATCTTAACATAATCACTACAACAATGGTATTAGAAATATGTTACATGACTTCTAATATATAAATTTTGAAGTTAATTATTGAGTTGTAAGGGAAAAAAAAAAAGAATTGTTCCTGAAAAGTGTAGCACAATGCGTGAAACATGTGGCCGGAGTAAATCTAATATTATATTGATGAACAAAAAAATAAAATAATAAATAAATAAAGATTAGATGCCGATGGTATATCTTGATGCGATAATGGCTTTATCCAATTTGTAATAATTCAGGTGGGTGTAAAGCAAAAAACTAAGAGATAAGTCAAAAGGAAAGAATCAAATAATGTCAAAATATATTCGACCCCTCAAAATACCAAGAGTTATATGTGCTGCCTAATTTTTTCAAGATGAATATATATTTGAGTAGGTTTTGTGCACGATCGTTTCATATATCTTATTGTGTAAGATGAGTCAACTCGACCCGATCAACAACTAAAGTCAAAAAGTCATCGGATAAAGTCAAAAGTCAACAGTCAAAGTCAAAAAATCAACGGTCAAAGTCAAAAAGTCAACGCCGGTAACGATCGGTCAATGTCGTTGACTCAAAAGTATTACATGATACACATAAAAGTATTACCTCATATACATGAAAGTATTACATGATACTTTTATGTTTATTATGTGATATTTTCAAAAAGAATTATATGATATACATAAAAGTATTACATGGTGATACTTTCAAAAAGTATTACATGATACACATAAAAATATTACATGATATACATAAAAGTACTACATGATATCTATTACCTATAAAAAAGTGTGATATTTCTTACAAAATATGGATTGCCGAATATCCTTTATCAAAGAGTATTATTTAAGGTTATAATAGTAATTTAAGTTTTCATATTTAAATAATTTTGTATTAGAATCCTAACTAATTCAAAATCTTATAGAATTTTATTATAATTAGAACTCTAATATAAAAATGTTATATATAAGGTATTTGTATTATTATTTCTTTTCTTAATTTGTATTGATCTTTACGTGCAATGCACGTGATCTAAAACTTGTACATAAAAGTATTACATAATGATATTTTCAAAAAGTACTACATAATATACATAAAAGTATTACATAGTAATATTTTCAAAAAGTACTACATGATATACATAAAAGTATTACATGGTAATACTTTCAAAAAATTATTACATGATATATACAAAAGTATTACATAATACACATAAAAGTATTACCTCATATACATAAAAGTATTACATGATACTTGTATTATGTGATGCTTTCAAAAAGTATTACATGATATACATAAAAGTACTACTTAATACACAAAAAAATGTTACATATTACACAATCCACGTGCGAGGAAGAAGAGCACATGGGGAGCCCTAAGATCCGCGCGTTTTTGTTGAGACTCGACCCAACCCAATTCGGGGTCATTATCTCATAATACAAAAGTATTACCTGATATAATGAAAAATATTACCTAATACAGATAAACGTACTACATATTTTCTTATAGTCTGACCAAATCCAAAATGCATCATATAATACCAAAATATCACCTAATATATAGAAAAATATTACATAACACACACAAAAATATTACATAATTTTTATGTTCGACCCGACCCGACCCGACCCGTCTTACGGAATGAGATTTGTGAGACGGTCTTATCCAAGACTTTGTCTAAATAATTAATCCAGTATTCTTTTCTTGGCAAATCTTTAACGAAAGAATCTCATAGAATACATCCCATAAAAGAAAATTTAAAAAAAATCTAAAAATTAATAATCAATAAATAGAAATATTTAAAACACTAAAGCCCTAAAAAATAAAAAAAATAAAGTAAAAAAACCTAAAAATAATATCATCCGAATCCAATTAAGTATCATTTTAGAAGTTCAATTATATTTTCAATTAAGTGTCATTTTAGATTTTTTGCAACTTTATTCCTAAATTATCTCTAAAGTACATTTTTTATGGAATTAATTTGAATTATAAATTCTTTGATTTGTTTATTTGTCCAATTCTTTTTAGTTAATATAAGACAACAACTCTAGAAAGACACTTAAATTAATTGAGGTTGGAATATAATTTAGGAAAAGTCAAATATGGATATTTGCCATTTGAGCAACTAGAGTTTTGTAGTGTCGCCAAAGATATATTCTAAATTGCCCTTATGAAGGAATCACTAGGATTTGGTATTTTTCAACTGGTAAAGATATGTAGTCCCTACTAATATGCCCAAGAACTTTCATTCAATTCTCTATATATATAAGGCAAATGTAGTCCAATAAATTAAATCTCAAAACCAATGAAATTAGTAAAAGATAGAATATTTCAAAGCAATGTTTTCTCACTCTCCCTCAAGGGCTTCTGATCTTAGCCATGCAAAAGAGAACACATCTTTAGTGGTTGAGGCTAGAGGCTCTCAAGGGAGAGCGAAGAAACATTTGTTTGCTACTTGATACATCCAACCAACCATGTAAGACATACTTTATATTATATATTTCCCATTTCATATTATATTTGGAATTTGGATCAAGGTTCAATACATTATGCATATTCTATGGAAGTAAGTGTTACCATAACTCTGCGGAGAATTTTTAGAGGACTAGTATAGATGTGCATTCTATGCAAGGATGAAAATATCTCGATATTCGTGCGATATATACGTATTTCGAAGGTTAAGATGTAGATATGGGGGTAAAAAAAAAATTCAGAATATTCCGGATATATCGCAAATATCGATATCAAATCCGTTGGTCGTAGCATAAAATTGGAAAAAATTTGGGAAATATCGTGGATATATCGCAAAATATCGATATTTATCCAAAAATCGAGATTTTTTCAAAATTTGTATTTTTAGACCAATAATAAATTTGGTTAAAATTTTATAAATATTTTGTAGAAGCAATAGTAGTTTTCAGGTGAAATATTTTTAAAAAATAATTAGAATAAGGATGATTAATTTGATTTATCATTTAAACATTGCCAATGATCGTAAACGTCAAATTTTATTTTCAAAATTGAAACATGCTTGGAATGAAAATGAAAGCTCAAATGTTGATATAGATCAATCACTTTCTTTGAGACAACATCTGCATAATTATATTCACAATTACTCAAATGTGATGAGTTGGTACAAAATATTATTTAGACAAAGATAATATTGCATTTGTTATTTTTGAACCTCATAGATCATCATATTGATACTAGTGATTTGGTTGTATCAATCAATTTTGAATAAATGTCAATCTTCGTAACGTTTTTTTATATTTATTATTTATATATTTGTTGTAAACATGTCATTTTGTTAATATTACAAATTAAATATATGCATTTTTTGATGTTATAAGAGTCTGTAAAATATTATGTAAAATTTCCAATTTTTTAATAGAGTTTCCGTCATTTTTTTAAATTTTTTGTGATATTGATATGCGATATCAATATATCCATCGATATATTCGTAAAATCAAGGTTGTGATACGTGTTACGATATGGATATTTTCATCCTTGGTTCTGTGTAGATGTAATTTTTTTTCTCGATTCATTTAGTTATGTATTCTTTTGATTTTGAGATTTATTGATTTGATTCCATAGTTCTTTTTGTTTATCTTCATTTGTTGGTCATTAATTTTTGTTCAAGTACATTAAAGTTATTTTTAATACAATGTAAAACCTAAGTAAACCAAAAACAAATGTTTGGGAGGCGTCAAAAATTGGAAAAAATATTGTTGCATTAGATTAAAAAATTCGGGCTCATCTATTCCTAAAATAATTGAAGAAAAATAATAATAAGTTCCGAAATTTTGAAAAAAAAAAGATAATAGTTCTAGTTGATTGTGATGTTTCTTGCTCCAAATCGTTTGTGTTTTGACTACTCCTAATTATGAATCAAATTTATTATTTCAATCTAATTCATTGTCAAATTATAAAAACAAAAAAATTGTCAAAAAGAAAGGATTGTGATCAAACAATCATATTAACAGAAAACCACAATTCATGCTTTGACACAACAATTTAAAAATCAATCTAAAATACACAAACATGTTAACAAAGCAACTTCAACAATTAGTGCTCCCTTGTAGTCCTAACAACCAATTAAATAAATTGTTCCTTTCAAACTAATTAACTCACACTGTTATGTGTTACTTCATAAAAAATAGAATAGCACTTGTGTACACCAGTTGCATGGTACAATTGGGCACAGATTTGATCCGATTTGGATCCACGTTCAATTTTTTTTTAATTCATGCAGTAATCTTAATTTATATTATATTAGTATAACTTTTATGTTATGTTAGTATAACATTTATGTATAAATATCATAATATTTAAGTGTATTAATTTTACTTTTCTTTCAGCATAAAAATTCATGTAGTATAGTTATACCTTTTTGTTATTTTAGTATAACTTTTATGTTATATTATTTTAACATTTATGTACAAATATCATAATAGTCAGGTGATATTACTTATACTTTTCTTTCAGCATTAAGATTCTTGTAGTATAGCTATACAGTAAAAACTCTCTATAGTAATACTCTATATATGAATAAACTCCCTATAGTAATAAAAAGTTCAAGTCCCAACTTGGGACTAGTTATAAATAAGAATAAACTCCACATTGTCATAAGTCATACATTTTTCAAGTCCCGTCTTAAGGATTTATACCTCTATATATGAATAAATGATTAATATATTATAAAAATATTTATTAATTATATTTTTGTTTATCAAAATCAATAACATTTTTAAGATGAATAACATTTTCAGGAATTTGAGTTCTTTTCTCTTTAGTTTCCGGTTTGGATGCCATTTTGTTTGATGTGTAGTACAAGAAGTATAACCCAAAATTTATACACATATATGGTCAAAGTTTATAGTCCCTAGATTCATTTTTTGATTTAACTCAAGTGTATGTATTTAAATTGTCAAAGCTTATAGTCCCTAGATTCATTTTTTGATTTAACTCAAGTGTATGTATTTAAATTTCTTAGTCAAAACTATTAAATTAGTTACATGAACTTGTGAGATAGATAATATACAATGTATATGTTATTTTTATATTTATATTATTTTTTATACGAATTTTTTTTTGTAAAACTCTATATAAGAATAACTCCGTATAGTAATATTTTTTCCCGGTCCCAACGATATGACTGTATGGAGTTTTTACTGTACCTTTATATTATATTAGTATAACCTTTATATAGTACTTTAACTTCAAAAAAAAACATAAAGGTTATATTATTATAACATAAATATTTAAAAGGTATTATATGTTTGTAATATAATGTAAATGTTAAATTAATATAACATAAATGTTGCACGAACATAATATAAAGGTTATGCGAACATAACATAAATGTTAAACATGCGGGATAAGAGTGTGGGTGCAAACATGAGGGTGGATGAGAGTGTGTGTAGGAGCATGAGGCGCGCGTTGGGGCACGTGAATCTCACTTCCGGGTCAGGTGATTCAAATTACACAGATCCTGACCCGTGCACCTGGTGCACACAAGTTTTTGTGTAAAAAAATATTATTAAACATAAAAAATTGAAGATACAATTAATTATAGTAAAATACATTGTTGAAGTAGAGATGTTTTCTAAACTTGAGCTCCATCAATCTTATATGGTCAATAAATCGTATTGAGATTTCTCATTATCATACTTGATTATCGTCCAAATATTAGTATTCAATATATATAAGCAAAAGTTCAAACTGCACCCAAGCCATAAACAATTGTTTTTCTATATGAATAATTTGAATAACTTTTAATAAAATTTCGATTTAAACTGGTTCGTCCATCGGGTCATAGTCAGTTTAACATCTCTAGTGTCAGACGTACTCAAGGATAAAATATCATTAAAATATGCATAAATAAAGTTGCAAAGGTGCACATATACATTAAACATATAAATCCATAACTAGCGTTCAAATAAGACATTAACTTGTTTTTCTCTTTTTTATCTATATATTCATGTCTTTAAAAAATTACTAAGATTGAAATATGTTATTTTCAGTGCCACATTTTTCTTTTGTAAATATACTTCTGGCGCAGTATGCATATTTCTATGATTATGAAATTATTAAGCACAACTATTCATTTGATGCAAGATGGATTTTCAGGCGGTCGAAAGTTAAATACAAAATATTTCTTTTGAATTTTAAAATAATTGATCCAATATTGAAATAATATCCAAATTGTATTATTCAATATATATAAACAAACATTCAAACTACACTCAAACATAAACAATTGTTTGTATATGAATAATTTGGAGAACTTTTAATAAAATTTTGTTTTGTATCTTCCAAAGTTGCAATTATTATTTTGAGAAAAGAAAGAAAAAATATTGAAATACAGATAGTATATTATTAACGTGAGATTCATGTGCATGATTTGAAGTGTGTCATGAAATTATAAATGAGAAATTACTCGTGGTTATTAGTTATAATTACATATTAGTAGGTTGTTGAAAATTATACCTTACAAAAGGTAATGCGTTAGTTCCACGATTTTCAAATGCAATTCACCATTTTGTCAATTGATGTACTTTTGGGATTAACTTTATAGTTAGATAAATATATTGGTGGTTTTATTTTCCTGACTTTTATTGAATAAATTGATCATGATACCAAAAGGATTTATGTGATGTATAATTTCATTATCCAAAGTAAAAATAATTTGATAAGTAATAATACAGCTACCCAATATAAAAAGTGGTTTATATTAAATTAGAGTCTTAATATAATAGAATCCTAATCATTATACTAAATTACATATGTAGGGTTATGATTTTATAGGATTTTAGAACATGGTTCTATAAATTTAGAAAATACAAAAATACTTGGATTAGGATTCTATGGGTGTTTGTTTTGGGTTTATGTAGGATTGGGAAAATCCGACTTTGAAATCTTGAGTTTTTAAAATAGAGGTAAATAGTTAAAATTTGTGTTTGTTTAAGGATTTTATAGGGCGTAGGATTAGTACTGTAGATGTCAAATCAATGCCGAAAAAAATGTATTTGTGTAATATTATATTGTTAGTTGATGTAATAGCAATGATTGGATGATTGTAATAGTAGAAATTTAGGTGTCTATGAGAATTTTTGTATTAATGGATTAGAGTGTAGAGTCAATTATTGTTTTTTTTTTCTTTTCTTTTTGTAAAATAGGGTAATATTTGTCATAATCCTTGTTTGTTAGAGATTTCAAATAAGGATGTCAGATTTTAAAATTTCAAATCCTGACTCATGAAACTAGAAATAAGCATATATAAGATTTTGGATTAGCATTCTAATATAATATAACTATTCAAATACAAAAATATTAAATTACTATTATGACCTTATATTATAATCTTTAATAATGATATATAATCTATATTAAATTAGAGTTCTAATATAATAGAGTTCTACTAATAATAGAATTTTATAGGATTTTGAATTAGAATTCTAATATAAAAATACTAAATTACTATTTTGACCTTAAATTATAATAGGTTAATTACAAATAAACATCCAAACTATACCTGTTTTTGCACTTAAGTAACTAAATTTTTTTCGGTTGTAATTAATTGTCTCACCTTTGTACGAGTTGTAATTTATCATCCGAGACCACCGAATCATCAATTTTCAGCCAACTTTAGTCACGTGTCTCGCACTCCCTTTACTATTAAAAGTATATTTGTCTTTTCAAAAATTTCAAGTTGCAACTAACCACCTCAACTCTATATGCATTGCAATTTACTATCTCAACTTTGCACGAGTTGCAATTTACCATTTGAGACCTCAAAACGTTCATTTTCCGACCAATTTTAATCATACACGTATTTTGTGTATTTTGTATGTCCTTACTATTGAGGGTATATCTATCTTATGAAGTTTAATTTTAGGGAAAAATAAAGGGGGAGAAATAAAAATCCTAGTTATGCATTTTTTAATCTAAGAAAACTTCTCAATTTTGTTGTGGTACAATTGGATGCGAAGAGTATGGTCTAAAATATGGGCAATCTTGTGATTCAAAAAGGATGGATTTTGAGTGGTGGATCGAATTTGGAATCGTATTTCAATGTCTGGACTTAGCTGATTTGGATTCATTTTCTTATTTGACATCGAGCTAAAGTACAACTCGCAAACTTTTCAAGAGTACGAGAATGTCAAGCAACAGATTTTTACTTGTAAATTCAATTTCAGAAATTCCATTTAGAGGAACTTGAAATCAAGGTGAATACTATTGTTTTAAAAGGAAATATTATTTTTTTTTGGATTATTTGAACTTATTAAACTTGATTTTATTAAATTAATTGAAGGAATTGATTAATGACTTGCTTTGATATCATAATGTGATAGAGTGTTTAAATTGAATATTGGGTTCATAGTTATTAATTTAAATGCTCAATTATTAAGAAAAACTCTTCTTATAAATGAAAAAATTACTACATTATTTTGAGTAGGTTTGGTGTGCACCAAGTGCACATGCAATCCGGGTCGATTTGGGTTGACCCGAATCCTATTTTTTGTTTTCCCTTTTTCTATGTGATTTATATGTTATTTATGTTATATTAGTGTGACTTTTATATTATATTAGTGTAACTTTTATATTATATTAGTGTGACTTTTATGTACAAATATCTTTAGCTTTATGTACTGTAACTTAGGAGAAAAAATAAGAATTTCAGCACAATTTGTATATATATACCTTTATGTGATATTCATATCACCTTTATATTATATTCATGTCACTTTTATGTACAAATATCCTTACCTTTATGTAATATATAAAGGTGCAACTAACATAATTGAAAGGTATGAGTAATATCACATAATGATATGTTGATTCAAAAAAGTGCTCAAGTTGCAATACATAAAGGTTATGATATTTGTACATAAAGGTTGTACTAATATAACATAAAGGTCACAAATTTATAACATAAAGATTAACACAAAGTCAAAAAATAAAAATCAAAACTCGCGGATTCGGTTTGGGTCTACCCGAATTGCATGAATCTTAGATCCATGCACCTGGTGTACAAGAGAATATACGAATTATTTTGAATGATTTTAGTAGTTGGTAAATTATAGATAACTTAATTAATCCTATATGGATTTTATTTCATCTCCAAATAAAATAATATAGAACCACAATAATTAAGGGTGTGCGAGACAAGTGTCTAAAATTGGCTTGAAAATGAACATTTGGTGGTCTCAAATTATAAAGGGCGTGCAAGACAAGTGATTAAAATTAGTCGAAAAATGAACATT
The DNA here is from genome assembly GCA_954870855.1 of Scutellaria minor. Taxonomy (NCBI): domain Eukaryota; kingdom Viridiplantae; phylum Streptophyta; class Magnoliopsida; order Lamiales; family Lamiaceae; genus Scutellaria; species Scutellaria minor. The sequence goes on from OX940733.1 coordinate 16,908,995, forward strand.
TAGAGGTCTAAGACAGTAAATTGCAACTCATGCAGAGCTGAAATGATTAATTGCAACTTGAAATTTTTTAAAAGAAAAATATACCCTTAATAGTAAAGGGCGTGCGAGACAAGTGACTAAAGTTGGCCGGAAAGTGAAGATCCGATGATTTCAGATTGTTAATTGCAACTTATGCAAAGATGATAATTGGTTGCAATTGGAAAAAAAATTAATTACTTAAATGCAAACGTGAATATAGTTTGGATGATTATATTAAATCATGCATATTTGATCAAATAAGATATTCATTAACACTTTTAGTATCCATTTAAATCTAACAGAATTTTTGACTATGTGACCATTACCTATCATATATTATGGGATAAAATGACAATATCTTAGAAATTTATAAATTATTTAAGGATTCATTTCGATATGTGGATTTGAAAAGTGATTTGCAATTTATGATAGTAAATTTATTAATGGTGTTTAAATAAATGTGAATTTGAAATTTATCTCTTTCATTATGAACTAATTTTTGAGTCATTTGGGTAAATTTCTAATTCATTAAGTGGATTTAAAATTCGTTCATTTTAAATCCCAAATTTCAAATCACTCTATCCAAACTCAACCTAAATGACTTCAAAATTATGAAAACAAATAAGGAGATATTTAATAAATAGGAAAAAACTAAATGAAATAAAAAAAGTATTTAATTTTTTTTGAAAATTATAAATAAAAATCAAATTTATTAAACATTAGGACATAAGATCCTGTTGTTATTAATGTCACGCCCCATTTTTAAAACATATTTTTATCAGAGTTGCATAACAGACGTGTAGAGAAAGAGAACAAGAGCATATATTTTAAATCAGAAGAGTTGCATAACGGGCGTGTAGAGAAAGAGAACAAGAGCATACATTTTAAATCAGAAGAAGAAAATAACAGACGATAAAAAGGTTTACAAATACAATACATCAGCACCAGCCGAAATAAAACGTTTTAAACCTTGAGCAGCGGAAAATTTCATACAGGATCCATCAAAAGAAAAACAGTATAGCTTTACAAACGTGAAATATTAAAATATCGTTTCAACATCAAGTTTTGAAAAGCAAAAAGAAAAAACTAGATATGACACCACCCTCTCTACGTATCTTGATTCTCGTCATTTCATGTATTGTGAATACAGATAGGGGTGAGTGCGTTGAATACACTCATGGGGATAATTTCCATGTTTTGACAGTTATTAAGCAGTTTAAACAAATCAAACATATATAAGTTCGACAATTAGACACAGCACATAAAATGCATATCACATAATTGTAAATAGGTGTAGGAGTAACCCCTCTTACCCTACACAATGGTTTTTATACCATTGGTGATTTTTACGGACCACCGGTCCTTCCGTAGCATACAAAACTGTTTTTATACCGTTGGTGATTTTTACGGACCACCAGTCCCTCTGTAGCATACAAAACGGTTTTTTTACTATTGGTAATTTTTACGGACCACCAGTCCTCCGTAGCATGAATGTGGACCTTAGTTCTTTCACAATATAATAATATGAACACAGTATTCACAACATATAATCACGACACTTAGGGTTCAACAATTCATATATCGAATACGGAAAACATAAACATATAGAGATTAGAAGTTACCCCACCTTGTTCGGTGGTAATCCCTCGTGATACGTTGAATTCTAAGCCTTAAAATCTTTTCTTAACTCGAAAGCCTACACAGCACGACGCCGCCGCTCACGGCGATGCCCCCAACATAGCGACACACTGACCAGCGACAGAGGGGATCCAGCGAGGGAGAGAGGGAGTTCGACGGGTAAGGGAGAAATGAGAGAAGAGAGAGAAAGGGAAAGAGAGGAGAGAGAAAGAGGGTTTGGTCGGGTTTGACCGGTCGTTTCCCGGTGAAGGAGTCGTAGAAATACAAAATCGAGTCCAGATCTAGAATGGACTCGGCGAAAACTATAAAAGGTGAGAAGATCGGCCAAAACGGGGGAGGTAGCGGCGGCGGCGCCGACGGCTGTGTGGCGGCCGGAAAACAGATGAGATAGAAGAGAAAATATCTCTTTTACGATTCGTTTCGTACTATATATAGATATTTTTCAAAATATCTTTACTTTTTACTTTTTCGTAAAATATCTCACTTTTTCAAAATATCTTATTTTTCATAAAATATCTCATTTTTTACTAAATATCTCACTTTTTACTTTTTGATTGAAAATATCTCTTTTACGATTTTTTGTATTCTTTGTGTTTTTAGCTACGAACCCTTAACGAGCCGTCCTTTAACGTTTTAACTTGCGGTTTTTCGACTACGATACCTTTATTAAATATAACCTATGCTTTTCGATTAAAATATATACTAGATAAATTAATCATGCATTATTTCGTTTTTCTGAAACGCGCGTAATTAAACCAAACAATTAGGGGTTTAATTATTTAATTAGTCAATTATGCATCATTTTATCCTAAGCGTTACAATTAAGTAATTATTTAATAAATATGAAAATTAAGACACAAATTTTAAAAATTATTTAATTAATCTGAAATTGCAAAATAAATAGATAAAATTTGAAAATGATTACATAAAATAAGTTATAACAAAAAACTTTGGAAAATAAATATATTTTATAAATCTAAGAAACTACCAAATTACAATCGTAAACTATTTTTAATAAAATTAAAAGTAAAAAATTAACTAAGAAAGATACAATAATATAGTTCTAAAAATAAAATAATTCTTAATTTTACAAAAATTAAAGGTATAAATGATTGAATAGTTTTTTAGATTTTGCTTCATAGGTTTTATTTTAGTTATAATTTTTTTGGTCGGAAATTAAATATTGACCTCCAACCTATTTATTAATTAATTACCATTATTTCTTCCAACTTATTTACAGGTTCGAACTGATGAGAACCCTGATTTAACCCATCGGGTTTTATCGAGGAGACCATAATGATAATGCACCATTTGATGGTCCGGGCGGGGTGCTAGCCCATCCATACGCTCCGACCAATGGGAGGTTTCATTTCAATGCAGATGAGCGATGGTCCGTGGGATCAATCCCGTCTTATTTCGATGTGGAAACGGTTGCGTTGCATATATGAAATAGGGCACCTTCTTGGGCTAGGGCATAGTCAAGATGCAGAAGCAGTCATGTGGCCTTCTGTTTCAGATGGAGAGATCTAATATATTAAGTCCGATGATATCCAGGGAATTAGGAATCTATATAATTATTAAATAATAACACAACATATAATATATATATATATATATTTTTTTTTTTTTTTTTTTTTGCATGAGACCATGGCTAGCTTTTCCTTATTGTAAGTATGTAATAAAGTCTCTTTTTTTTTTTGTTTTGCTTGTTGGACTTTTTTTAAGGGACGACGTCCTCTATATATATGGGTGTCAAGTTGTAATAATTATTAATTAACAATAAAATGATGATATAAGTTAATTAATATGTATGATCTTTTGGTATTGTACCGTCGAAATTAGAATGTTTCATATCATTTTCCAAACCAAATTTTCATTGGACAAATGAACTGGTAAGTAACTAAACACTATTTATAGTCTCAAGATTTTCACTAAAATTTCTCATTGTTGCTACAGTTAAAAAAAATAATAATAAAAATAAAAAAAAACTTGGAGTTTATGAATTAATGATATTAGAACTCATAAAATGTTCATGCTACAATTGAAAATTTAGTTAAATTTTATGAGTTTTCTTGAGTTAACCCTTTTAAGTATGACATAATCAAATTCAACAATAAAAACTCTGAATCAAAGTGAGTTTTTTAGTGTGTAATAATGTATATATACTTGTTTGTCTCATAATAAGAATCATGTTTTTAAAACATTCCAAAACAGAGAGACATGTTTCAAAAGTTAGAGTCTCATTTGATTAGTCAGAGTTGGATTAATAATATCTGTTTTAACAAACAAATTACATATGATAGAATAAAAAGTTGTACTACATCGATTCAAAATAAGTGTTTTTCTTAACTTTTTGTTATAGATTAAAGAGTATAACAAAAATATCCTTAGAAAATGTCAATCTATTTCCTCTCATTTCTAAATTATATGAGATGTGATAATATAAAAGAAAGAAATATGGGAAAATTGAGATAAGGATATATTTTAAAGTCTTGTAAATAAATTTTAAAGAGATTGCATTAGTAAGTTCAAAGTTAAGTAATCTAAAACGATTCTTAATAGCAAAATGGCTATAACGATTCTAATTGAGATAAGAGACTGAAATTGGCGGTACACTTAGAAAAAAAATGACAAATAGCTAAAACAATTTTTAATTGAGTTGATCTCTTGTGTACTTGGTGTACATACACTCGGATCGGGTTCAGACTAATCTGGATTCACGCCTTTTTCTTTTTTGTTTTGTCCTAACCTTTATACTACATTAGTTATACATTTATATTATATTAGTCATATTTTTATGCATAAATATCATACTTTTTATGTAATATATTAACTTTAAAAAAAAACCGTTAACATTTATATTATATTAGTGTTGCATTTATGTTATATTAGTTCTGCCTTTGTGTACACATTTCATAATTTTATCTAATACTTAAACTTCAAGAAAAATAAAATCGCCACAATCTGTACATATATACCTTTGTGTGATATTACTCATGTATTTATGTGATATTACTTATATTTTTATATCAACGTAGTCATACTTTTATGTAGTATATAAATGTACAACTAACATAACTACAATGTATGAGTAACATATATAAAATGTATGACTAATATAACTAAAATGTATTAATGTTTGTCTAAAAAAATATTGAGGTATAACTAAAAACCTTAAAAGGTATGATTAACATAATATAAAAGTATAACACCTAAAATGAATTTGGGAGAGTTTGTGCGTGGAGGCACGTTTCTGCGTGTGGCAGGCCAAATCGATTTGAGTGTATGAATCTAAGATCCATACAACAAAAATACAAAAGTTTTTGTGTTCTTAATTCGATACAAAATTCGACCTCTATTTTAAATCATGTCAAGTCTTTTAAATAAATAGTTTGAATAGTACTCCTCCTAGAAATTCCAACACCACTAAAACAACGTTTTTTTTTTACAAATTCGTGGTTGCTTTGACGACTGACCTATACTACCGTTGACTGGGAGTCTTCGCTTATGAGAAAAGGCACAAATTCTTTCCAATATCCACATGACCAAAAAGTTAAATGGACCAATTCCACCCAGAATTAACCGATTAATAATTATAATAAACTATTTATAATTTGAATGGTCAACAAACACTTTACTGAATATGGTAATGAAAGAATATAAGACATTTTTTTGTCCAAAAATTCTCAGAAAATTAAAATTTAAAGCATTTTATTTGTAAACAATTTCTGGCCAACATATATTTCTAATGCAATAATTCAATAATACTATAAAATTATATATATATAGAGAGAGAGAGATATGGAGAGAGAGCGCAAGAGGGCAGTATTAATGTTCGAACATGAATTTCTATTTTAAGAAATAAAAATGTATAAAGATTTTTACTTGGATTCTCTCTACGAGTATAATTATGTTATCAACACCAATGTATGTGTTTTAACATTAGTGGATATGTGACATATATTAATAAATAAATAAATAGAAAAAAATTTAATTATTGGATTTTTTTAATTAACAAGTGTCATACGTTCATAGATGTTAATACACGGTGGGATAATATAAAACCACCCCTAGAAGAAATATCTAAATAAAAGTAGAATAGTTTGCCAAAAATAATAAAATGATTTTTCCCTCCCATTTTATGTTTTCATTTTAGGAAATTCAATTTACTACTTTATCATGGCATTATTGTATAGAAACTATAAAACAAAACAAATTTAAAAAAAAAAAAAAAAGGAAAAACATAAAGAAAACAACGGATTGGAGGGAATTAAGGGGGATGCTGGGGTTGAGATAGGGGTGGGGTAGTGTATTAATATTTTACCAAAATTTTAAAGTATGATAACCGTTTTATTTAAATTCATTTATAATATGTAATATATCAAACTAATCTTTTTTAAATCATCTTGAATTTGATATCCATATTGCATATATAAAAATAAAAAAATAGATGTATGTTTTGTGGGTTTAAGTGATTTACTTATTGTATATTAAAATTCAAATGTAGATATAAAAAAAAAAATGAAAATGTATTATAAAAAATGTAATTAATTATATATAAAAGTAAATCAAATAATGTTTAAAAAAATTAGAATTAGATCATAAAAATAGGGTAACAAAGATCATCTCAAGTATACGTGATTTAACACTTTACTATATCATTTATAAATATTTTTATTTCACTGGATAAACTATAAGAATTTTGCAGGTTACAATATTTCCTGCAGCCACGTCATCAAATATCACCAAAGACTTTTTAGGCGCATTCAATTTAACATTTTATTATTTGAACTTTAAAAGTTTTCTTTGCACTATATAAAGTACCCGAGTTTTGCATGTTATAATATTTCTGGTTGCGACGTCGTAAAATTTCATCAAAAACTGCTCACATGATTTTTGGAGGAGTAAATTTGTTTTGAAGATGTCTATTAAAATATCTTTATTACCTAATCTTCTTCTTCTTTTGCAATTAGAGTTTACTTTATCAAAATGACAAGTACAACACAAGAAAATGTCGATTTTCATGTCGTTAGAGATGATCGCCAAAAGTTTACAAATTTACCCTAGCCTCTAAAAATTAGATGCATGCACGTGAGCTATTATCGGTGGGATTTTATGATGTGGCAGTCGGAAATATTCTAGACTACAAAACTAGTGTACTTTATACAGTGAAATGAAAACTTTTAAAGTTCATATAATAAAGTGCTAAATTAAAATGCACGTGAAAAGTCTCCGACAAGATTTGATAATGTGGTAGTCGGAAATATTGTAACCTACAAAATACTTATAGTTTTTATATAGTGAAAATGAAAGCATTTATAAATGATAAGTAAAGTGCTAAATCACGTATACCTGAGATGTGTTTTTGTAATTTACCCATAAAAATATCAATACTTCAAATTAAAGTATTAAACAACTTCATTTGAAAAATCATTAATTTTTAATGGATACGCATAATATCATATCCTTCTTATTTGACATTAACATAGCAATTTATCAAATCAAATATTTAAATTTCAGTGTGTTTGATTTTTTTATAAATTAATTTGTAATAATTTTAGCTATAGTAGAAGATCACTAGAGTGTGAGTTAAAAAAATTGTTCAAAGTTAAAATTATATCTAATAAAATGACAAATATGAAATAAAAATGATAATAAATAAATAAATTAGAAAATTTAGATTATTTCAAAAGGCAATTAGAAACAAACTTTTAGTATAATGGTTTGTTTTATTTATCTTAGTCCAAGTTGATTTAATATTGGATTAAGTTCAATTTTCAATAATTTCACTAAACAGATAAAATTATATAGATTTTGGGTATTCTCATCTGTTATATTTTTTATTGAATTTAGAATAATAGAGTTATTTGTGATGATTGGACCAAAAGTTTCGTTAAAAAATGTGTCTGTTTATAGTTTTGAACACTAACGAAAGATAAAATTTATTAATTTCAGTGCTTAAAGTTATATGATTTCCAATACATATAGCATGCATATCATTGAATTTTTATTTTTTTTTCGTTTATTATGACTTTTTTTTTGGTGGTACTAAATTTAATTCATGTGTTTTTTAAGCCCTTAATGTTTTTTTATTTGGGTTACGGGTTACCGTGTTATGTTATGACTTTTTTTTGTGGTACTATATTTATTTCATGTGTTTTTAAGTATTTAATGGGTCTGATTTTGTCAAATTGATCACTTTTATTTGTTTAACTTATCTACAAATTTTATATATTATATAACTACATTATGTCACTTAATTATTATAATTGTAGAATTATTAAATCTTATATGACAAATCGTGCAACGTATGGATACACTATTAATTTTAAGTTATAATATTAATTTTCTGTAAATACTTTTTTTTTCTTTTTGGATCCAAATAGTTAACTTATCGGATCCCCTGGTTAAAGAAAATCAGCACATGGTGCTGGGTCAAATACGCTGCCGTTTCAATATTCACTAGTAATTCATTTATTTTAGTTTCCTTTTCCATTTCTTAAAATCTTACATTAAGATATCATTTTTTATTTTTTTTTATTAATATGCCGTTTCAGCACTGCATGAAGATTTTAATTTTTTTTCTTTTATGCTTACATTGCTCATTTTTGAGTTTCTACGCAACTGTAGTATGCTCATTTCACTCCACTGATTTATTCAACCTTTTTTTTTCTTGTCTTTTTAAAATATTTCATCCTCGTGTTTTTTTTTTTTTTTGCCTTTTGAGCTACCAAGCATTTTCTTATGTAATGTGATTTTTTATTACATCAAATAAATTTAAAAGCATATTATAATATAACATATCAATAATATAAATACGAAAAATTAGAATATGTCTAAATTGCAATAAGATCTCCATAGAATTACATTTAGACCAAAAAAAAAAGGAAGACAACTAATCAATTCATGGTATTCAAGGAACAAAATATCGCGATAAATCGGCGATATATCGCGAAAAAATGTCAACCGATATCGATATGCTCCGACGAATTTTTCTGTCAAAATATCGGCGATATATCGATATCGGTCACGTTGTGCACAAATTTGGCAAAATATCGCCGATATATCGGTTGTCGGTGGAATTTTTTTTTTTTTTTGATTTTTTTTGAATTTTTTTTTAATGGTAAATTAATTAGGCTAGTGTGTTAAATAATGAAATACATATTTGAATTCAACTATATTTTTAATTAAATAATTAGTAAACTTATATTTAGTAAATTATTTGAATTTAGGTTCCTCATATAAATTAATTAGACTAGTGTGTTAAACAACGAAATACGTATTTGAATTCAACTAATAGTTTTAATTAAATAATTAGTAAACTTATATTTAGTAAAGTATTTGAATTTAGGTTCCTCATATAAATTAATTAGGCTAGTGTGTTAAACAATGAAATACGTATTTGAATTCAACTAATAGTTTTAATTAAATAATTAGTAAACTTATATTTAGTAAAGTATTTGAATTTAGGTTCCTATCATAAATTATCATGGCTAGTGTGTTAAACAATGAAATATGTATTTGAATTCAAAATTTGTCATGTTATCATAACCAGTGACGAAAATGTTATTATAAGAGACAACGTTTATATAATAGTTTATCTCTAAATTTGTTGTAAACATAACTTTTTATTTGAAATTTAAGTTCAATATATGTATTAATGTTACTTATAATATTATATAAAGTACTAGATATATTTTTCAATTTTTTTTCAAATTTTTTCAATTTTTTGCGCAAAAACCGATATATCCACCGATATCGATATATCCATCGATATATCCGTAAAATCAAGGTACCGATATATCCACCGATACCGATATTTTCATCCTTGATGGTATTGAATGTATTTCTATTGAAACTCATGCCTTCAAGAGAATATCAAGGATGATCAAGCAATGCCTACAATGAAAAAAAAATATAGATTTAAAATCTTTTAAGCAAATATGTTTCTGCTTTTAATTTTTTATTGTATATTACATCATACCATCAAGAACTCAATAAACTTGAATTCACGTCCAGTAGTTTGAAGAAATTGGTCTCCATGATGTTCTGGAGGTGTTGAACAAGATACTGTCAATTCATTGTGTGCTCCAATTTTCTGCAATTATTGCCCAAATCTTAATCCATGATTATTGATATTTTGTTGAAATTTGATATTCTCTAGAATAGATATATAGAGGGAAAATTTGGATCGAGTAGAACGAAATAAATGGCGGCAGAATGACTAGAGAGAGATATTAATAAAAAAGATACAAATTCTCTGAATGGCTGATGAGAGAGAGGGGTTAATAAAAAAAAAATGATATCTTAATAGAGGATTTTAAAAAATGGAAAAGGAAATTAACATAGATGCATAAATGAATTGCTAGTGAAGCTAAAACGGCAGCGTATTTGGCCCAGCACCATATGCTGGTTTTCTTTAACCAGTAGAGAATCCGGGTCCGTGTTTATACGTGACATCGTTCCTAAGATTAAGAATGCAATTCGAATAATTTATCATAGAGTACCGAGCGAAAATTCAAGATGCAATATTTAGTTATCAAACTAAGTCAACTGGTCCAAGTAAAAAAAAGTTAGAATTTACACTTTTTCTTTTTTGTGGAAAATAATAAAGTAGAGTACTAATAAACGTTTGTCACACTTCTACTTTTCTTTTTCCATGCACATTATGTATATAATATATAGATGTCCCAACATTAACATACACACACCAAATCCTTTCACAATATTTCCTACATTCTTAGTGTGTTTCCTTTGTATATAGCTTAACTCATTCATGGCTCTCAAAAAAAATTCATCTCTTATCTTTAATGTTCTTCATTTTCCTAGTATTTTCTGCAATTGGTCATGCCAAGAGAAACATCCCAAGTGACAAAAAATCATCTCCTTTTGATTTCATCAAAGAATTAAAAGATTGTCACAAAGATAACCACACAAAAGGGATCCACAAACTCAAAGCTTACCTCCATGAATTTGGTTATCTTGATTACCCCAATCAAACCAATGCCAATGACGATGATTTCCATGATGCCCTATAATCCGCCATCAGAACCTATCAGAAAAATTACCATATTACCCCCACAGGAGCCCTAGATGCTACTTTGATATCAAAAATGACAGCCCCTCGATCTGGGGTGCCTGATATCATAAATGGTACTAACTACACACATCCTCGTGAGAGACAACACGATTCAAGCCCAACTACCATACATAAAGTATCTCATTATAGTTTCTTCCGTGGAAACCCTAGATGGCCAGCTACTAAAACACATCTCACTTTTATGTTTTTAACCAACACTCTCACAGAAGCCAGGGCCCCAGTGGCACGTGCCTTTACAAAATGGGCTTCCGCCACACATTTTACTTTCTCACAAACCAATCAGAATGCTGATCTACTTATAGGATTTCACCGAGGTGACGACAACGATGGGTCCTCGTTCGATGGACCTGGTGGAACCCCTAGCCCATGCATTCGCCCCGACTAATGGGAGGTTTCATTACGATGCAGACGAGCGATGGTCCATTGGAGCAGTCGCAAATGCATTCAACTTAGAGACTGTTGCTTTGCATGAAATCGAACATCTTCTAGGGCTTGAACATAGCTCAGTTGAGGGACAAACATGTACTCTGTAATTTCACCTGCAACGGTAAAACAAATTGCATGCAGATGATATACAGGAAATCAGAGTTTTATACAATGTATAAAATCAACACCAAATAAAAGGAGTGATGACCATGTATTCATATATTTAGTACAATCGAAGTTAAGTTTTCCCATGTTGGACTATATATATAAGAGAATCTCTTAGATATCCATATTGTTTTCTTACTACAAGTACAAGGTTATGGATATGTGTAGCTTTCAAGGATTACAATGAAAATAAATTTTAGATTTCAATTTAATGATAAAAATAAACTCTATTATTCAGTCTTTTATATCTCTAACTAGTAGTTCACCCATGTGATGTGCGGTTTTTTATTTATTATGGTAATATATACAATTTGTAATAATATAATGAAGTTGCATAAATTCTTCATTATTTCAAAACATGTATAATATGTAAATTTGTTTTTCATATCTCTACTCTTTTAAAGTTATATTTTATAAAATCGTTGTATAAAGTAGATTTTGGACTTAAAAGAGTAGATCGTTTTGAATTAAGTTTTACAGTATATGTAAGGATTGGGTATGTAGTGTAGATCATCTCCTCCTCCTCCTCTTACACTAAAGACACGTGTCGCGCTAAGTTTATCTCATTTGATTTTTCATTTTTTATCTTTCACATTTTGTTTTGTGGTCCTCTATGTTACAAATAACCATCCAAACTATATTTATTTTTGCACTTAAGTAACTAAACTTTTACCGGTTGCAACTAACCATCTCATCTTTGCACGAATTACAATTTACCATCCAAGATCATCGGATGTTTATTTCCTGGACAATTTTAGTCATGTGTTTTGCATGCCTCTTACAATCAAGGGTTTATTTGTTTTTTCAACTTTTTTCAAGTTGAAAATAATCATCTCAACTTTGAACGAGTTGCAATTTACCATCTCAACACTATGAGAGTTGCAATTTACCATCTAACTAAGATCCCAGATGTTCATTTTCCGATCAATTTTAACCACGATTGCGTCTTGCAGGCCCTTTACTATTGAAGGTATATCTGTGTTTTATTGTTTAATTTTAGGGGGGGGAGAGGGGAAATAAAAATCCTAGTTGTGGAATTTTAAATCCTAGAAATCTTCTCAATTGGATTGTGGTGCAATTGGATTTGAAGAGTGTTCTCCAGAACATGGTGATCTTGTGATTCAAAACAGATGGATTTGGAGTGGTGGATCAAATTGGAAATTGAATTTGAATGTTGGGGCCGAGCTCAATTAGGATTCATTTTCTTGTTTGACAAGGAGCAAAAGTGTAGCCTGCGGATCGATTTTTAAGTGAATGAGAATGTCAAGTAGTCGATTTTTACTTGCAAGTTCATTTTTAAAAATTTTGTTGCGAGAGAAACTTGAAATCAAGGTGAATACTTTTATTTTAAAAGAAAATGATTATTTTTTCTTTGGATTATTTGAACGAATTAAACTTGATTAAATTTTGATTTATGATTTGCTTTGATTAAATTAATTTAAGGGGTTGATTTATGATTTGCTTTGATTAAATTAATTTAAGGGGTTGATTTATGATTTGCTTTGGTTAAATTGCTCGATATTGGGTTCATGATTATGAATTTAATTAGATACTCAATTATTGAGATCCTTCTTAGAAATGAAAAAATTACTAAATTATTTTAAATGATTTTAGTAGTTGGTAAATTAGAGAAAACTTAATTAATCCATTAGTATTTTTATTTCAACTCTAAATAAAATAATTGATAATCACAATAGTAAAGAGTGTATGAGACAGATGACTAAAATTGATCGAAAAATGAACATTTGGTGGTCTTGGATGGTAAGGACATGCAAGACACATTATTAAAATTGGTCGGAAAATGAATATCTAGTTATTTTAGATGGCAAATTGCAACTCATACAAAATTGAGATGGTAACATACAAAGTTGAGATGTATGGTCTGCAACTTGAAAAAATTGAAAAGACAAATATTCCCTTAATAGTAAAGGGCGTACGAGACACGTGACTAAAATTTATCGGAAAATGAACATCGGGTAGTCTCGGATGGTAAATTGCAACTCGCACAAAGATGGGATTATTAGTTGCAACCGAAAAAAGTTTAATTACTTTGTGCAAAAATAGGATAGTTTGGATGGTTATCTATAATTAACCCATTAATAATCTTTAATAAAGATACATTAGCAATTCATATTTTGTAAGAAACATCCATACTTTTATATTGATAAAATAGATAATACTCAAACAAATTGTGTTTTGCACATATATAACATGCTTTATTTGCACAATGATTTGATTATGAAAGCTTTATGATGAGGCTGAGAGTTTTTCCTAGCTATTTCAGATGTGACATGTGATGATAACAAATGGGATACGGCTATTTTGGTATATAAACAACGGATACATTTTCTAAAAAAGACAAAGAACTATCTTCTTTCCAAGCCTAACAAGATTAGTACTAACTCAAGCTTCATATGCTCAAAACAATGGATGTTGAGCTTCTACAAGTCTCGAGACGTGTGAAGAGAAGACATACCCGTTAGAAAAGTTTCTTCATAGATATTAATAAGCAAGTTCCCTTGCAGAATCTTACAATGAAATGCTCATCATTTTACTTCATAGTAATAGATATTGTTTCAATGGATGTTGAGCATGCACCTGTTTGTTGTCTGCTTGTCAGTTCAGTACATGGCAACGGGCTAACTTGAACGGCACCTCCACTTACATCCACGCACTGCCAAGGCAAATCTCTCTGGCCCGAGGCCCCACTAAAGCTGATGTTGGAGAGACAAATCCCTGTAAACGGCGCATTCTTCAACCCATGAAGCAGACCGGGTTGCTGTACCCTCTCCCCCCACACATGCTTTATTGTAACATCTTTCAGAATCGGGAGAGCATTTGGATTGTATTTATCGTCTGGATGGTCTCCAACGTCACCTGCAATCTTGATTCCCTTTTGTGCTTTGTTTATGTAAACATTCGAGATTGTGATGTTTCTTATCAGCCCTCCCCTTCCAATATTCGTCTTCAAATGGATCCCGACTCCCATATTGGATAGATTTATGTGCTCGGCTAGAACATCCTCAACGCCTCCCGATGTCTCACTTCCAACTGCAATTCCAGCAAAAGGCGATGATCCACTTACACGTCTAATTGTTATACCACGGCTAGGACGGCCATAAGCAATTCCATATTCATCCCACCCACTCTTCACAGCCACGAGGTCATCTCCTGTTGATATGTAGGAGTCCTCGATGCATACATTGGAGCTTGAATCTGTGATAAGGAAATAATTTAGGATACAAAGTTCAGCATATTCTTATCAGATGAGATTATGTTATCTGCTTCATAGATTGTATAGAAACAAAATTAAAGTGAACAGTGGATCTTTGTTATTTTTCATGCGAAAAACAATGGCCATTTTATAGCATACCTGGATCTATTCCATCAGTATTTGGAGAGTCAGCAGGTGCGAGTATGGTGACAAAATTAATGACAATATTGCTGAAAAGAGGAAAAGGGTAGAGGAGTGAGTAAAACCAGGTCACAAACTTTCATATGACAACCAAATTAAATGTTATAGTTAACGGAATAGAAACCTCAATACAAAGTATTCTCAATGTTCATTACTCACACTTGCCCTATGGAGCATGACAAAAAGAAAAATGACTCTAAAAGCACACTGATCAAGTTGCATGAGAATAGTCTAAGTTGTTATTTTAAACTCCATTGGATTAAAATATAATCTCCCATCATCAATATTTTTGAGCCGAATGATCATTGTAGCTGTGATATATACTAAGTATGGAATAAACAATTTGTTTGGTGGCTGATGATCAGAAAAGTAAAACATTGGTAATGTATTATAAACAACTAATAGAAGCAGATAAGTGAGATGAGTAGCAGATATATTATTACCTGCTATACACGGGGTGTATGTTCCAAAAGGGTGAATTTTTGAAAATTAAATTGGAAATGATTATACTTCTGGAGTTTGTAAGTTCAACTAGGTTGGGTCTAGTAAACTGAAGAGTTCTTTGCCTCCACATGTTCCACCATACATCACCTTGGCCATCAATCGTCCCATTTTCACCTATAAAGTTAAATAGAAATACACTCATGAGTTAAATGTTGCATCTTTTATGTCATTCCAATACCATGTACAAGTAGATGATCAATGAAATTCTGATGGTTTATTTGAATCAACAAAAGCACTTGTTCAAGTTAGATGATCTCACTCATACTGACCTGTTATTATCACATCATGGAGCCCATCCCCATGGATTAAACTCATATACCTTCCTCCAGGACGCTCTCTTCCTCTCCCATAAGAAGGCAAGGGAGCTATTAATGGCCATTGGTCAGTATCCTGCAGCATTAAACACAGAAATAATTAAGAATCGATATGAAATGTGAAAAAAGAGCAAGAAGAGGGACTTATTCTGAGCAGCCAATTTTTACAAAATATCGATCCAGAAAATCATGCAATTAATGTATAAAACTCGAAATCTTCTCTTAATTAAAAGAGCCCAGTTAAAGAGACTAAAGATCTAAAAGAATTGCATATATATTGTAAAATTTCTACTATTCCCCTTGGATATGTGTTTAATTCATAATGGTTCATACCAAAAAATAATACTTATTTGCCTCGTAAAATGTAATTAGTGAAAAGTGCTGCATAGAGTTAAATTTCAACAACTCCATAAAGAACAAAAACATGAAGAGAGAAGCTATTCTAAGAAATCAATCCTTTAGTAGCAGAAAATTGCATTATTTTGTATCAGTCCATGTCCTCGAGAAGTTATTTCAAGAAACCAATCCATATGAGTCTTCAGTGCAATGAGTGGAGAGAATGTGAGCTTGAGTTTGTGTAATTGAGCTAATTGTAACTAGAATGTGACTTTCATAAAGAAAACTAGTCGATCTACTGAATTCCTCCATTACATTGGAGAAACATAGATGTTGGAAGATTATGTCCACCTTGGAATTACTATATATGAAACCACATATTGGTATAGCCTCTGATCAAGTCCTCTGAAGAAAAGTAGAGGATCAGATAGTATAATAGCAAATTGGATCATAAACAACACCACAATGTAAGGTGTGCCAAAGATATCAAGTTCGAAAAAAAATACTCTCACACGATAAGACTGATAAGACTTAGAAGGCAACTCTCATGTAACATCAACTGAGTCTTCGCAATGAATGGAGAAAGAAGGTGAACTTGAGTTTATCTAATTGAGCTAATTGTAACTAGAAAATTTGCCTAACCATAACAGAGGCAAATTACATAGTAAATAACAATCAATATAACTATATAAGTTAACATACCACAAGATCAGTAAGAAAAGAGCAGAGATGAAAGTAAACTAAGGAATGAGGCAATTCCAATACCTGTGAGGCTTTGATAACAGCACCTCTGGCCAAGTATAGAGTCATTCTGCTAGTGAGATTAAAGGGGCCAGTTAAATATTCCCCATCAGGAATGTAAAGAAGAGTACCACTTGTCCTGTTCAAATGTCTAATTCTATGTATTGCTTCTCTAAAAGCCTCTGTGTTCAAAGTCACTCCATCACCAACACCTCCAAAATCCGCTATGGATATGTTGCCATCACGATCCTTCATCCGTACAATCCCCGAGCACGTTTCATCCGCAGATGCGAAGCAATTTATCAGAAGCACAGCAACAAGAAAGCGCAGCAGCATTTTGAGCTGATTTTCAGTGATTCAATGAAGAAGGTATTAATGCGAATTGGGTGGAAGATAAATGGATTTGGTGAAGTGAAACAAACAAACACAAGGCAACAAAATAGGATGTTTATTTTGTGGAGTTGGATTTTGCTCTACTGCCTAATTAGCAAATAAACAATGATTTAGATTTCCTATTATATAAACTGAGTTCCTTCCACTACAATGCTTCTATAAAAAGGCATAGATTCATAACAAAATACAGATTAGAAAGCAGCTTAGCGAGATCTGGAAACTGATCCAAAGAGAAAGCTCCAAAAATGGATCTCTGAAAATGGAAATCTGCAAGTGAAAGAGAAATTAGTAAAATAAAGAAGAGAGACGTGGGAGCATCAACTAGAGAAGTAGAGTCGTGATGGAGAAGAGAGATAGAGAAGAACAAAACACTCACACAATGTGTGTAACGCGCGCGCGTGTTGCTCGTAGTGCGTATTGGTAACTGGAGATGGAGACAAGCAGAAATTTCACTTTGTCTGCAAGCGGGTTGTCTTCTCCAGAAGAGAGAGAGAGAGAGAGAGAGAGAGAGAGAGATTTACGCAGAATAATTGTGTTTGTGTGCAGTAATTTCTGGATAATTTTATAATCTCTTTTGTTAAACCGAGAAATGAAATGTTTTAACGGCTGTCTGATTCGCGGACCACGACTATTGTCGGCAACCACTTCTTGTATTATTTTATTTTTTGAAGTTATGAATTCAATTTATATATTTACACCCCTATAATTTTGTAATTGTTATTATTTGTTTTTTTAAGTTCTATTTTTAATAGATAAAATCTAGTGATTGAGAAATGTCAAATATTTTAGAAGTTAATTTACCCTATCACTTAAATAAATTAAATGATAACGAAGCTCTAAATCGTGTATTTCTTTTAATTAATACAATTTGATGAGATTATTAATCTTCTTAATTGTCTCCATATTTTTTGACATGTCAATTTAACTTTTACGATAATTATTAAGAAGTTTAAAGGTTTGATAAAAGTTTGTCATACTTTGGTTGTTATGTGCCTAATGATTGTGTTTATAAGAGTGTTAATCTTAGTTGTGCATAACAACCAAATGATTGTGTTTATAAGAGTGTTAATCTTAGTTGTGCAAATTTGGATTATGATGTTCTTTTCTTCGATTTTTTTTTCCTAAGGGTATGTTTGAATTGGGGTGGAGGTGGATTTTAGAAGTCCGGATTTGAGATTTGAGTGGATTTTGTAAAAAGGTGGATTTTGAAAATCTTGTGTTTATTTTGGGATTATATAGGGTAGAATTATAGTTTAGGAAATAGTAGATGTTTTTTTGGGGATTGTAGAAAAAATAGATATTTTTATTGGGAGTTGTTTTGAGATTATATAGGGTAGAATTATAGTTGAGATGTCCTCGTCACATTGTGAATTGTAAAAAATATATTTTTTTTTTTATTGTGAGTTGTTTTGAGATTATATAAGGTAGAATTATAGTTGGGATGTTCTCATTACATTGGGAATTGTAGAAAAAGTTGATTTTTTTTTTTTGAATTGTAGAAAAAATAGATATTTTTATTGAGAGTTGTAAAAAAAGTAGGTGGAGATGAGATGGGCTAAATCTCAATCCTCGTTTGTTATGGGATGGGAAAGAATTTGCAAATATCATCTCCACCTACTTTTTTTTACAACTCCCAATAAAAATATCTACTTTTCTACAATTCCCTAAAAAAACATCTACTTTTTCTACCATTACCAATGTGATGAGAACATCTCAACTATAATTCTACCTTATATAATCCCAAAACAAACACAAAATTTTGAAAATCCACTTTTTTACAAAATCCACTCAAATTCCAAATCCGAACTTTCAAAATCCACTCCTCCGCAATCCAAACATACCTAAAAGATTAGTTAATAGAGTTGGTCATGTTCTTATTCAAAAATCTCTAAACCAAGTTTGTTTTTCCTTTTTTTTTTTTTTCAATTTTTTTGTTTATTTCTTTTATGTTGAATGATGATTGTAGCTCTTTATCAAAATAATGCATTTTGAGTTTTGATTTTAAAAAAAACAAAAAAAAAGTTAGATTTTTACCTCAAATGTCATCGAAATATAAGGCTAACACCTATCTTAAACAATTTTGTTGTATAAGATATAAAGATATTCAAAGAATAATTGAATTAACTTTTAGAAAGAAAAAGATAAAGATTCTTTTCAACAGTATGACACCTTTTTTTCTTTTTCTTTTTTGGTGATGCTTCTCATAGCTAGTGTAAAAGGAAAAAATATATACATATTATAGAAACCCTACTTTGGACTAAGAGCATTCACAATAGATGTTTTTCCAAGCCTTAATAATACACTAAAAATGTTTTCTTATAATTTCAATGTTTTTATTGTTTATTAAAGGTTTCATGTTTCCTTGGGAAAACATGTTGAGGATTGGAGCTGCTAGGAGGAAGGAGAAGCACGGAGGCCATGCATGTGTAGCATACACTACTCACACCAGCGTGTTACGTGGCCGACAGCTGGATGCACCCCGCAACACATCATTCACAGCAATTTTTTGTTTTTATTTTTTTAGCCTATTTTCTTTGCATTTGTATTTAATGAACTAATTGTTTTGTGTTTTAATTTTTTTGACATTTTCAAAATTCTTCTTTGTTTAACTTTTTTTTTTTTCAATTTAAAAATGTTATGCTTTGTAAAGATTTTACTTTTTTTTAACAAGTAAATTCTAATTTTGGTGTTGTTGCATTTTATTTTTAAAAATTTATTTATATATATATATATGTGTGTGTGTATGTATGTGTGTATTAAATTATGTTATGATTATATTATATTTATAAAAACACAAATAAAATGATTTGGATACTTTATTTGATTATTTTATAGGCTTGGTATTTTTTTGCATTTTAATTATTATTTTTAATTGTGTATGTCTATATATGTGTGTGTGTTGTGTAAATTGTATTATTTTCATAAAATATAATATAAATAGTACCATGTTTATAAAAACACATAAATTGAAGCGGATTGAACGTTTATCAAATTAAATGTTTTTGGTAAAACTTAAACAACTCATACAAATTCTAATATTTATTTCTGAATGTTGTATGTTTAAAAAAAAAATTAATCAACCAAAAAGTTTTTTGATTGTTTAGTGGTATATATTTTTTAATCAATTCCTTAATATTTCCATAGATTATTAAAATCATGGATTATAAATTTTTTTTTTTAATTGATCTAAATTATATTTTCGATAATTCATTATTGAAAGATTGTAAGAAAATAAATTGATTTGATTAATGTAAATATAAATAAGATGGGTTGGTGGATAATGAGACACACACTTAATGATTATTAATATTAGAATTGACGTGAATGTGTGCTTTTAAAATTGTGAAGTGTCATATAAGATCCACAACAATGGGTGTTGATAATATAGATTGTTGTAGATGTCCTAATGAACCGATGTTCATTCATTTCAATTCTAATATGTGAGGACTTTATTTTATTTTTTGAAAAAATTAATGTGAGAAGTTTCTAAGTTTTTCATTTATAGTTGTTTATAGTCTAGTACAAACTTAGCTTAGTATAACTTGAAAAATGTTTAGAGTTCAAGTCTTCTACTATAACTCAATAATCTAATGCAATCTATCTTTATATAATCAACCTTTTTTTCAATAGGAGTAGATCTTGTGTGAAATTGTTTCATGAATCTCATTTTGTAAGATGAGTTGACCTGGACCTGTCAAATAAAATAAACATTTACTAGAAATAAAATAAGTTATATTAGAAATTAGATTATTCAGTTCTAGAATTAGAAAAGGAATAATCTATAACCCTAAAGTAAAAGGTTTTAGGAAAGTTTGCTAGCAGAGCTTTAAAGAGAAAATTCAGGCTGAATTAATACGTAGGATTAGCTTCCATTTGTATTGATTGTGTTATGATATAGTATCAAGTTTTATTAAGTCATAGGTTTTTATATGAACATTATAATTACATCTAGTCTAGTCATGTATAATCATATCATATGAAGTGTCCCAATTTAATGTCACCATATTAACAACCAACATAAAGCTACCGATAGGTCACTTATCATAAATGTACCGTGTATTTAGTTGGATTTTTATTAGGGTGGGACAAAAGGCATCACACCCCTTTTTAAGCACATCCAATTTTAATTAAAATAAATAAAAAATTAAAACATATCAATTTATCATTTAAGCAAAAGAAAAAAATGTTATTGTGAGTTCGGCCATTATGGCCGAACATGTTATCGTGTATTTGGCACCTGATGGCCGAACATACTTTTACATGTTCAATCAGGATCTATAGAGTTGATTTTCACATTTTTTTCATACGATTTTCACATGATTTTTATATATTTAATTCATGAAAAGTAATACAAATGACAAGAGAGAGAGAGTGAAGGAGGGAGAGAGAGGTTAGTGGTTTTTTTTTTTTTTTTGTGTCTAAAAAGTAAATTGATGTTTTTTTTTTATTTTAAATTTTAAATGAAATTGGGGTGTAATTAATAAAGCATTGTGTGTCTTAAGTCTCACCCAATAAAAGCATGGGGTTATTTGAGTCAATTTGTGCATAATTGGTGAATCTGTACATTATCTTTCTGTAGAATAGGCTTTTGAAGATTTGGAGCCAGATTGGGCTTTTATGGTTGGAGTTGAAGGGCTTAAAATTTGAAGATATCTTATTGGGCCTAAATGAATGAGAAGAAAAACCCAACAATACTTTTTCTCTTGGAGAAAAAGAGTGAATGGGCTATATTTAGTAATAATTTTATTTTGGGAAATAATATCCGACACAGACAAAATATAAAATGGTAAATTTCAAAATTCCATGATGGTATAATACTTCCAAAAAGATAATAATTTAAAACAAAGAACAACTTTAAGTATACTATTTCATTTTGGAAGCTAAACTTTTTTTTCCCTCTGATTTCACTCCAAAGTTTATGGATTTTTACTTGGAGTCATTTCCACTCATTTTCTTGGCTAAAAAGCCTAAAATTGAATTAATCCCAAAATGAATAAAGGATTCCAACAAAGATAGAGGAACAAAAAGAAAAAAAAAGTCCTTGTGTAATAGTAAACCTATAACTCTGGATCAACATCCTAACACTTAGATTTACAACAACTATAGACCTACTACTAAGATAAAATAATTTGGTCCTCCAAAGTGTCGTATAGATGAAGAAGCAGTCTGAGACAAGAGAAGCGCTTTCATTACATAATATCTTACTTCTTATTTTAATATATGATTTAATTATTTAGTTAGGCAGAAACTAATTAGCAAGAATTTCCCAAATTAACTCGGGATCAAACGATGGCAGCCGCGCAAGCTCCCCCTCCCACCACCCACTCCCGTTTTCACTTCCGCCACTCCCACTTTCACTTCCGCCAGAACTGAAACCACTATTTCCCCCTAATTTCTTGGCCGCTCTTCGGGCTTTTTTCTCTCTCCTCACCTTCTGCCAGACGGCCTCAATCTTGGCATCCACAGCGCTCTTCAATGCCTCCAGTCTGGGCCCGTCGGGAAGTCCCAGCCGGGCCGGGTCGCGGAGGTTGGGGAAATTGAGACGAGCGTACTCGCCGCGCAGCTTGTACGCCGCCCTGTCGTAGGCGTAGGCGGCGGACTCCGGCGAGTTGTAGGTCCCCAGCCACACCCGCATTCTGTTCTGTGGCAGCCTTATCTCCGCCACCCATTTGCCCCACTGCCTCTGCCTCACACCTCTGTACACCTTGCTCTTTCGAAGATTCTCCATGGATATTCTTGGAGTTGACAGTTGGTTGATCAAATCTCTCTGTCGCAGGTATACTGATGATCCCAGTGGCTCAGGAACAGGGTTTGGTTGTTGGCAGAGGGAAAAGATTGAATCTATAGTGTTTGAATTACTGTTTATAATCAGCTGTGATAAGCAAAACCCTACATTAGAAATTTCAGAGAAACAAGGGATGTTTTCTTGAATTCTACCCATTTTTTCTTCAAGAGGAGAAACAGAGCAAAAAAAGATTGTCCCTTCTCCTAAGAAATTAGGGAATTAACAAGGAAAAGAAAAGTGAGTGATCCTTGATAAAAAGGGATGGATCAGCAGATTTAACGCTACAAAGGTTGGAAGAATTAAGCAGAGTGAGAAGATAAACACCTTTTATGACAAAAAAAGAAGAGACTTTCAGAATTGAAAAACAGAGTTGGGTGGTTTATAGGTGTTCTGACTCGTGTATTTATAGCTGTGTTGTGGTCCTGTGGAGGAGGATCTTATTTTATTTTATTTTTTAAATAATTCAATTCCAATTTTATATTTAATGAATTTGGTAGTCATAATTTCGACTTTTAATAATTTTTACTGCATCAATAATTGGATGAGTTCATTGATATCACTAACAATATTCAACCAAAAGAAGAGCAATTTATGCTTCCCTAATATACAACATTGACTGACAACCCCTCACTTGTTACTGGAAATAATCATATACATATTGTGAATACATTTCAATATGTTTATTGTGATGTGTTTAACTTTCTTTGAATATGAGCTACTCTTTTTAATGTAATACATACACATATGATCTTAGCAAGTGGCTAAGGTATGCATTTGATCATTTTGGTTTCTATCCGTTGTGATTCAATGATGTTGAACTATTTAATTTTACTAGTGTGATAAATGTTAGGATCATATATTTTATCATGTAATTTGTATATAATGAAAGTGTCATTCTTACAGGTAATATATATCATTAAATATAACAAGCTATTACAACAAAAAAAAACAAATGATTCGATTACTATTTTTTCATGTAAAATAAAGAATTATAAAATTAGCATCCACGAGTCTTATGAGTTTATATAAGGCTAGAACCATAATATCAATTTTCGTTAATCAAATTTTACTTTGTGAATGTTGGAATGTACGTTAACCGTTCTTAAAACTCAAAAATTTAATAATGCAAATTGATAGTAATTTCAAGAGATAAAAATGTTATTCCAAATTCATCAAATGTGAAACTGCAATTGGATAATTAAAAAAACTAGTTATAATTAAAACCGTTGGTTTAGACTTTTAAATTGACCAAATATCCCGTGTGGGGCCACTATGGTCCGTATATGAAGAAAAGATCAAAAGGCTACTTTATGAATTAATTGCAAGTGGGGTCCACAAACAATTGTTGAGTAAATGAAGCAGTGCCACGCAGCTCGTACCATGTTGCGTTCACACTTCCGGTTTGCCTCTTCCAGCTTTCGTCCTCTGGCAGGAGATTTTTGCTTCCATTTTTCCTTTTTTGTTTATTTTCTATTTTCATCATTTTCCCCACTGAATCAATCTGTATGAATATATCTAAACTCTTTCGATGTCAATTTTTGTTACAGTTTTTTTCTTTTTCCATATTTTGATTGTAGATTGCTGTTAGAAAAATGAGAAGAAAATCAAAAATCATAATTCTAACAAATCGAACAGAATCGATATACCAAAAAAAAAACATATTCGAATTGACTTGGATGGTTAGGTGATATACGAATTTTTATAATTCTAATGCAATTTAGTTTGTTCAGTCTAAAATTTAACTCAGCCAAAAAAATAAAAATCAAAACTTCGATCTTTGTAAACGAAGCTAATTGAATCACTAGATTCGATTCGATTTTATTTTTTTATTTCAGTTTGATTTTGCTCATCCTTGATTGTTATGCATGTATAGATATAATATTTTTATATAACTCAGTGTATATGATTAATTTACAAGATTACAATCATATTGATAAATTGTAAATTGTGCACATAATTTGTGGTTTAGAAGATTTTTTAACGACACCATTTTATGAGTAGGTCTTACTAGTTACATGTGACGGTCTCATGTGAAATCTTATATAAAACGAAGTTTATATAGATCAATAAAAGTGGGTCAACTCATTCAATACAGTCAATATCGATCTCATATAAAATTATATAAAGCTACGTCTAACTTAAGGTCTTATGTGAGATAATCTCATATGAGTGTTTACGACAACTTATATGAATTGTGGATTTTTCTACATATTGTTGTTTCGAGTTCAAATACTATGACTTTTGTATTTTACGTATTTTTCAAACAGCTAAATTGTACATAGAAAATGGAGCAGATAAGAGCTAGAGAAAAGTGAGAGATTGTGCTAAATTTAAATTAGATGAGTGACACCAAGTAGGTACATTACGACACTACCCAACGCAAGCCTAGAATTCGAGATTATGACTTGAGGACCAAGATTTATGACATATTACTTGTTTTTACAAGTGTTATAGCCTTGCAGAATACAACAACTACCTATGAGAGAGAAGAGAGAAAACTTGTATGCATGGTTTATCATCTTTCTCAAACATTTTTCTATCGTTCGTTCTCTTTAGCTTTTAAGTATGGAGATGATTCAAGATATCAATATCATTGGATATGAGTTTATTCATCTAGTTTGAGGAGAATTTTGATCTCATCTTTCAGACTATATTGATATCCTATTAAGCAATGTTTAATTTAATTTACTTTTCCAAGTTATTCGTGATCTATTTTGCATCTTTATGGTTTATGAATGTTTAAGGAAGTGTGATCAGCTTTGTCAAAGTTTATATTCCTATTGCTAGAATATTTATTGTAATCCGTAATTGTTACAATAATCAAATTATTATTATTAGCAACTGATCTCAATTAGGGTAAGACGTGGGAGTCTAATGTTGTTGCTAAATATAGTTTAGCAGTTGTGTTTATTAGGTTGTTTATCAATTAGGGTCAATAAGGATTCATAAGGTACAATTCAAACAATTGATATTCGGGCTAAAGATTCAAGAGGTAATTTGAATTAGCATTGATTGGAAAAAAAGAGGGTAACAACTGAATTGAGAACTTAATGATCTTTAGTAGTTTGAATTTATTCTATCTACACTGGTTTAGTGATTAATTAGTTGATATATAGCTTGCATACGACCAAAACAACCCCCTATTTGTTACTATTACATCGATATGTTAGGACTTAAATTAATCATTAAGTTGTTTTTTATGGGATCTACTTAGATTCATTCTCTCTTAAATTAGTGAAGTTAATTTATTTTTGGTGTTTCTACGACATTACCACATACCGTCTAAATTGCTACCATAAAAATTAAAAGATATGTTTGAATAGCCCAATTTTAAGGTTGTCATATCAAGTTCCTGTTTGAGAAAAAAAAAATTAGATGTCCATTTGTTATTGCACATATAATATAGCATGCATACAACTTTTGAAATTTTATTATTAAAACCTTTCTAAGCCTTAGAGTAACTCTTGAGAAATTCTTTAATTGAAATGACATCCCAAAAAAAAAAAAAATCATAGACAATTGTAACATAAGAATTGGCACCATGTAGATGAGGATAATGAGAAATTATAGATTAGGGAGACATCATCAATTAGTGTGATTGAACCTCTCGAATCTATATATATATATATATATATATATATATATATATATATATATATAGAAATTATAGATTAGGGAGAAATCATCAATTGGTGAGTATAGATGTTTCTTATAAAATATGAATTGCCGAATATATTCTTATCAAATATTATTATTTAAGATAATAATAGTAATTTAGAATTTTTATATTTAAATAATTTTATATTAAAATCCTAATTCAAAATCATATAAAATCCTATTATAATTAGAACTCTAATATATAAGGTATTTGTATTTTTTATCCCCTTAATTTGAATCGATCTCCACGTGCACCGCACGTTTTATATGAATAGCCGAATATATCATTTTCAAAGATTATTATTTAAGATTATAATAGTAATTTAGAATTTTTATATTTAAATAATTTTATATTAAAATCCTAATTCAAAATTATATAGAATCCTATTATAATTAGAACTCTAATATATAAGGTATTTGTATTTTTTATCCCCTTAATTTGAATCGATCTCCACGTGCACCGCACGTTTTATATGAATAGCCGAATATATCATTTTCAAAGATTATTATTTAAGATTATAATAGTAATTTAGAATTTTTATATTTAAATAATTTTATATTAAAATCCTAATTCAAAATTATATAGAATCCTATTATAATTAGAATTCTAATATATAAGGTATTTGTATTTTTTATCCCCTTAATTTGAATCGATCTCCACGTGCACCGCACTATATATATTAGACTTAAATAATAAGATTGATGTCATCACTTAAAGATCGAACCTTGTTGACTCATTAATGTATTAGGGTCTTTAAGAACCAAAGAGCTTATTGCATCATGTAAATAGAGTTCATCTTCCTTTAATATGCTAAAACGATTTTTGAACAATGCTCTTGTTTTTTTCTAACACCTAAAGCTTGAGAAATATTCGATCGGATGAGTACGCCTTTTCCCGAGTGTTTTTTTTTTTTTTTTAATGTTACCCACATATATATATATATATATTATACTATATTTGTCTCAAACTAAATGTCGCTTTAAAATTTTACATACGATATAAAAAAATTGATAAAAGATTGATCTATCCATATTAAATACAGTTGTTATGAATAAATTTCAAATAATTATTTATATATATCTCATTTAGTTTGAGAGAATCATATGAGAGCATTTTGTAGAATTTGGAGAAATGATTCTTGAAATTCTATAATAACTTTTATTTTGAAATATTTTTTTTAATTAGAACGATATTTATTAGAAATTACAGTATCATGTTTTACTCGATTTTCACACCACATTAAATGCACTAATAAATCCTAAACAAAGCACGAATCTTTAAGTTCAAGCTGATTTTGTTATCATGCCACAGTTTTCACCAAAAAATAATGATTGGCATGGAGAACGGATTTTCTTCACGATAACTCCATTTACAACAATTTAGTGAGACAAAACTATATGGTGATTAAGGGTCGGATTTCAAATACTATTGAACTCGGAAACGTGGATCATGCATGAAAAAGTTAATGAAATAATTGAGTAAAACGAATTAAATAAAATCTTGACATTTGGTACCAATGATTTACTTAATTTCTACCAAAGATGGTGGTACATCAGGAATTTATATACATGGAAACTCTACCAGTTGTGGAAATAATTATACTAAAATGTAGAATGTAAAGTTAGTGAGATTCATGTGCTAAAGAGTGGGCTTTAATGACATATTACTACTTCATTTTACACGTTAGGCTTTGAAATTTTTGTGTGACATGTCGTACACAACTTCAATTACTAGCTACTAGGCAAATGAATTTTGGCGCATCGTTCTATATATTGAAAGTAGAAATAGTTTATGGAGAACTATAGAAGTCAATTAATAACTATCCGAAAATTTAAGTGCTCACCGAAAATTCTTTATTAACATTTGGTCAATTTACGTTTTTTGTGCATCTTGATTGGATTAAAAGCAAAAACCTACCACATAAACATATAAGTAGCTTGTCAATTATGAATTAAGATATTAATCCACTATAATAAATAAAAATAAAAATTAAAGACGATAAAATATTGTCTCAAAAAGGTCATTTTGCAACAACATTAATTATGTTGCTAAGTTATTATCACATGATACGTTCCTTAATTTCTCGATATAACTGATAAATATATCATGCATTTATTAATTTATATTCAAATTGATCTCCTGAATTTGATTCATTTACTAATTAAACAAACATATAAAACATAAACATATGAAAACAGTTCAAAATCATGAACTTGAATTAATACGACAAAGATCCATCAAAAGTTGAATTAAACTACTAAACATTCCTAGAAATCCTACAAAATTAGCTAGACACTGATGCTAAACAACTCATATACAAGTTGGAAAACATTATATCTAAATTGAAAATAAAAATAAAAGAATGAAAGAAATAAAGAACTCTAAAGAAATGGTTGATCTTCCGATTCCATCGAATTTTCGAACTCTTAATCTCCTCCTCCAAATGCCTTAATGTTTGAAAATGTGTTCTCTTTTGTATATTAGGGTCTAAGTTCATTCTGAAATCAATTCTATAGATATTTATCGGTTGAAGGGTCTCCAAAGTCGAGTGCAAGTTGAAATCGCTTTAAAAATCAACATTTAGGTTAATTTGACTCTTTGGACATTGTCGTGCCCCATGACATGGCTTGATCATGCCTCACAACACCCAATTTGGCCCGTCATCATTTTGTGCAAGGTTCGGTCATGTTGGCCAACACAACTGTGTCCCACAACACAGTTAGACCGTGCAACTCTTTAGAATTAATTCTCTTCCACATGATCATGTCTTTTTCTGTTGTCATGGTCGTGCCCCAAGATATGATTTGACTTTGTTCGACTCCCTCAACTCATTTTGTTTCGATTAATTTCTTTATCGTTCTTCAATGATTTCCTACTCTCATGTTATGATTATCTTTAAATTTGCACTTTTTCCATTTCTTCATCGTTCTTTAATGTTTTCGCTCTCTTGTGGTTATGATTCATCGTTAATTTCACACTTTTTACACTTTACAACATGAAATATGAAAAATATCTTCAAGTGAATCTTATACATATGAATCACAAAAATTACATTAAAAATGTACTTAAAGTACCACGAAGAATACTAAATTATACACTAAATAATGTAAAACACGACACTAATCAAACATATTTTCAATTAATTAAATTTCGCAAGTAAGAAGTCATATTATCTATAAAACAAAAAAAAAATGTCATCTGACATGAAAAATCAACTATCTTAAGTTTGTGACTTATATTCGTAAAATTTCATGATTATAGTTAAATAAATTACAATTTAATAAATATTATTTCAGTTATCTTTTGCTGTAAAATGGATGGTATGGATTGCAAACTATTTTAAGTATGTGATTTATTTTGATAAATTTTGAAAATGATATTAAAATAAAACCTTTATTTCTTAGACCGTCTCATAGATCGAATTTGTGAGAAAAATCAATTTACGTCTCACCATTTATATTTAGGTTTGTGAAGATGTGTGGTTGGTGGGTGTTGAGGCTTGTCTTAAGGAAAAATATCCGCAAGACAAACACATGAATTTTTATTTTTATAAAATAAAATTATAATGTCATGAATTTATGATTTTTTTTTCCAGTTAAGCCTAATTTTATTTGCAAAGTACTTCATTAATATCCCATATATCACTTTCTTGACCCAACTCTGACACATGTTGCATAATCAACCATTCATATGACAGTATTCGAGAAAATCACATCAAAACGTTGAAGTAATTACATTGCTTGGCCAAATATTGCTTTAAAGTTGCTAGGGTAGGGAAGATTTGAACAAGAAGAAGATAGAAAATGATGATTATATTCATTAGAATCATCACTTTTAACTATCTTTACTTATTAACATTTTTTTTAATTAAGTTATTAAATTTTGTTTATTTTTAATCAAAATAAATATTTTTTGTCCAACTATACTCTTCTTACAGTTTTGATATATCATAATGATACAAACTACATTAATAATGGTATATGAATGTAATATGGTGGTATGAACTACATTAATAATGGTACATAAGTGTAATATGGTGATACATGCGATATTAGTTATGATATAAAGGTGTACTATAGTGGTAAAGACTACGTAAAAGTGTACAATATAATGGTATGAGTTGGTACAAAATAAAATTTGGTGGTATAGAATGATACAGGGTTAATTTCATGAAAAATACAATTATCTAAAAATATATTCTCTTTACTAAAGAGAATGATTTCAAATTTTTGATTAAAAAATTGTTCCTTTCTATAACAAACTACTAATAATTTCATTATATTTATGGCCTTTTGAAGACGAGGCGCTCGTGATTGATGTTCTCATTAGTTTTCAAGAATACATGATAACAATTATAAAGAAAATCTTCTATTATGAACTTATTCAAGAATACATGATAACAATTATAAAGAAAATCTTCTAGAAAATCTTCTATTATGAACTTATTCAAGAATACATGATAACAATTACAAAGAAAATCTTCTATTATGAACTTATTACCCCATTCTGTTTAAAAATATTCCTCGTTTTATAAAATAAAATTTATTTCAATTTATCTATTGTTTTTTGCTATTAGAAAAATTCAGAATTTCTTTCGATTTTGTTGTAGATTTTTTTTCTTTTGCGGTAGATCTTTATTTATTAAAACTTATTATAATTTTTCTTTTGTAATTTTAGGTTTTAGTACAATAAAATTTCATGTGCTTGCACGCGTTTCCACGTGCTCTCACGCATCCCCATTTATCACACATCCCCGCGTGTTCATGTTTTGACAAATATTTACATTATATTACACAAACATATAATATTTTATTTAAACATTTATGTTATAATAATATAACATTTATGTTGATATAAATGTTTAGGTAATATTATATAAGTGTATAATACGTTGATATAAATATATAAATAATATCACATAAATGTATGAATAATATCGCATAAAGGTATCAATTGTATGAATAATATCACATAAAAATATATTGATACAAATTGCTGAAATTATTTATAAGTATTATATAAAAATTATGATGTGTACATAAATATCAAATTAATATAATATAAAGGTTAACGCATGAATTAAAAAAATCAAAATAAAATCCAATAAATCCGAATCGAATCTAGATCCAGTTGCATCATTGATGCACACAAGCATGACTCTTATCATTATTATATGCACGTGACATTTCCACCTAACACTTCCAAAGTCAAAGCCAAACACTCTCCTCAACTTTCATCTGCCACGTGTCTCTTGAATGTGAATATCTCACTATTTTGATTATGAGTAGTGGATACTTGTATTAAAGACAATAAATATAAGATGAACCAGTAAAATGAAATAAAAAGATCCTTTTTCTCATAACTAATTTCAAGTATTCCTAATTCCTTTTCGTAAGCGAAAGCTGCACGGTGTCGTTTCGTGGACATTTGCCACTTCATGAATGATGGTTTCCACCATCCACGTCTTTTGGCTTACGATTGACAGGTTTAGTTTTAATCGTGCAAGAAACTATAACTGCTTTTCAAAAGCCTTTTTTAATTGCAACCATAATGGTGAGTTTAAAGCTATGGATCGATTAAATATATATTTTTAAATAGTTATGAATGAAGTAACATCAAAAATAAACTAAAAGAATAGATTAAAGTTGCCAAATATGATTTACCTATATTTTTCATTTGATTTGTGAATTATTATACGAGAGTAAGGTTCATTGGGTACACTTCGACTACAAGCTACTTATGTCTTTGTTAACGTGAGAGAAAAAAAAGAAAGATAAAAGTTGATATATTTGGAGATGTAGCACAATAACTTTAGTTTCAATACAAATGTACAGAAAGAATTATAATTATTGCTTCGAGCAAACATAATTATGTAAATATATTGAAATCTTGTTTGCAATTTTTTGATCGAGATAATATGGAAGTATACATACAACTTAAAATACATCTAAATTAAATTCCAAAGTGTTTCTAGTAGTTATACACACATTTTAATTTTCAAATATATATATGTAGCCATGAAGACACTCTAATTAATACTTCTTGAATTTAGTGCGTCAAGAACCAATTAAAACTTGAAATCTTTTACTTGATTTTTAATTTTTAAAGATATATTTTATTATCACGTTGCAACGAGGATTAGTAAAATAGAATACTAAAGGAAAATGAGGTTATGAACTGCATTTCATATTATATATAATCATTACAAGAACATTGTGTATTGATGGGACCAAGTATTATTTTGATGTAAAGGATTTAATTGTTGGAGTGACTATTTAATTACTAGAAATCCAAATAATCGTGCTTTGAGCATAGGAGCGTCTGTGGAGGGTTTGTGAAATCTTGGCACTTCTTTCTCATTAATTACATCTATACTAATCTGATATTAATCAGTTAACTCAGAAGCACAAGACTAGTTGAATTTCAAAAAAAATGTATTATTTGCAGTGTTTCCTCCATTAATAACCCTACGAAGTTAAAGCTAAATCAATATGGTAGATAAATAAGGTTTAATATGAATGGTAAATATGAGACTAGATATGAGAGTAGATTTGCAAAAATTACCAATGTTGTGATATATGAGTTATTTGTTGTGCACTTTAGGCATGTGAGCCTTACGTACAGCCAGCCTACACATGATCATGTGATGCAGGCAGAAGCGTGATAAAGATAATATTACGATCCATTAATTCTGGGAATACCGGATGTAAAGAGAAAACTATGTTTTCTTATTTCATAAATCAATTCAACTCCTCAACATAATAAAGATAACTCCTATTTATACTAATAAAAATCAAGAATCTTAAAGATACGATGAAATCAATATAAAGATATGAATAACAATAAATCAATATAAATCTCCACCAAATATATATAATCTCTATTCTCCATCATTCTTCCTGTCTTCGAAACAATTCGTCCTCGAATCGGAATCAACTGCAAAAGTAGACAAGAGACGAATCAACTGCAGAAGTAGACAAGAAATGTTGGAAATTGGAAGAGAAGATTGGTTTTGACCAATTTTTGACCAAATTTTAATGTTGATTCCATTTTAAATAAATGGAAATAAGTTGCTAAATCGGAATCTACGTTTCGTGTAGATGAATGTAGTGTATTTACTTTCGAATTTCCAATTTCGGGTGAATGAGAAATTAATACACAAAGTTGGCAACTTGGATCCTTCTTGTGAAGGAAAATGGGAGAAAATTGAAGTTGTCCCACATAGGAAAAATGGAAGGAAAAGTTTCACTTTATTAATAGGAGCACATGTATAAGAAATAATCATGTGTGCTTCCTTATGGTGGAACCTAGTGCCATTTTTTGGACCTAGTTGGTTAAGCACTCACGCACCATCCGAACCGCACGAGACATCATCACACTCGGGTTGGGTCCGGACCGGACCAAGTTGGATTCGGACCAGGTCGCGGGCCGGGTCGGGTCGGGGGCCGGGTCGCGGGTCGGGTCGGGTCGGGCCAAGTGGTGTGACCCTTGGGTGTGAAAGGGTGTCACCAAGTGGTGTGACCCTTGGGTCCAAATGGCTTGACCCTTGGGAAGAGGTGTGAATACACCTTTTGGATCCAAGGGTGGTGTCCATTGTGGGAAAGGATACATCTCCTTACTCCTATAAATAGGAGGCCCCCATTTCATTTAATTCGAACATTCAGATTTCCAACGTTCATTCAGAAAATCACGCATAGTCAATATTAAGAAAGTCTCGAGTATCGAGTAAGTTCGCCGATAGCTTTTGGGTTGTTGTGCTATAATCCTTAAGCTTGAAGTCGTTGTATCTTGGGGACGATTGCCGTTAACCGTGAGCACTTGGATACGGGGCAATATCGTCTTACGGAGAAAGAGCCTAGCTCTTGCCTCGACTTAACCCCGTTGTTGTGCATCTTTTCAATACGCCTAACCACCTAATTTTCCAACAGCGTAAGACGATATCTTGTGTATTGAAGAGATGGCATCCACATCTTCCGCACCAGTTTTCGCCGAGAAACCGCCAAAGTTTGATGGAAGTGAGTTCAAAAGGTGGCAACAGAAGATGTTGTTCTACCTGACGACCCTCGGTCTTGCAAGGTTCATCCAAGAAGACCCGCCTACAGTGGCCAATGATGAAACAGACCAATAAATGCGCACCGCACTAGATGCATGGAATCACAGCGACTTCTTATGCAGGAACTATATTCTGAATGGGCTAGAAGACTCTCTATATAACGTCTATGCGGTTACTAAGACCTCAAAAGAGTTATGGGAATCTCTAGAGAAGAAGTACAAGACGGAGGACGCCGGAATGAAAAAGTTCATTGTCGGCAAGTTCTTGGATTTCAAAATGGTCGATACAAAGACTGTTTTGGACCAAGTTCGGGAGTTGCAACTAATCCTACATGACATACATGTTGAGGGTATGCAACTCAGTGAATCTTTTCAAGTAGCTGCTATTATTGAGAAGCTACCGCCTTTGTGGAAAGATTTCAAGAACTACCTTAAGCACAAGAGAAAGGAAATGGGGCTTGAGGACCTGATTGTGAGACTAAGGATCGAGGAAGACAACCGGAAATCCGAAGTCAAGAGCAGCAGGGCATCAATGGAGGCAAAAGTGAACCTGGCCGAAACGCGTCCTAGCAACAAGAGGAAAGGGTCGGGCAACTCTCAGTCTAAACAGGAACCTAAGAAGAAAGTCAAAGGGAACTGCTACAACTGTGGAAAGCCTGAACACTTTGCTAGAGAATGCCGACAACCCAAGAAGGGCAATCAAGGTCAAGCCAACCTTGCTGAGGAAGATGTACCTGTAAACATGGCGGAGCTCGACCTATCAGCTGTCGTATTTGAAGCCAACTTGGTGGACAATCCGAGAGATTGGTGGGTGGATACTGGAGCTACGCGTCATATATGCTCCGACAGGGAGATGTTCTCAACCTACATGCCAATCACTGGCAGGAAGCTGTACATGGGAAATTCAGCAACCTCCAACGTGGCTGGATTAGGAAGAGTGGTACTCAAGATGACCTCAGGGAAGGAGCTGACGCTCGTGGATGTTCTGCATGTCCCAGACATTCGCAAGAATCTAGTTTCTGGCTCGCTGTTGAGCAAAGCCGGATTTAGATTAGTGTTTGAGGCCGGAAAATTTGTACTGACCAAGACTGGTCTATTTGTTGGAAAGGGCTACCTTGAAAAAGGGCTCTTTAAGTTGAATGTAATGACTGTACACCGCGATATTAAGCGGACCAATGATAATAAAGTAATTAATTCATCTTACTTGATTGAGAGTTCTAATTTATGGCATGATAGATTAGGACATGTAAATTTAAACAAATTGCGAAAGCTCGTAAGATTGAATTTATTGCCTGAAATGGAAATGAATTCACAAAATAAGTGTGAAGTATGTGTTGAGGCAAAAATGACCAAAACACATTTCCATTCAGTGGAACGAAGTACTGAACCTCTAGAGTTGATCCATACAGACATATGTGATCTAAAATTTGTGCAGACTAGAGGGGGTAATAAGTACTTTATTACGTTCATAGATGACTGCACAAGGTACTCTTATGTGTATCTTTTGAAAGCAAAAGAGGAAGCTCTTGAGGCCTTCAAAAATTATAAGAGTGAGGTTGAGAATCAACTCAACAAAAGAATCAAAATGATTCGTAGTGACAGAGGTGGGGAGTATGTAGCTCCGTTTGAAGAGTTCTGTTCTGAACATGGGATTATTCACCAAACTACGGCTCCATATTCACCTCAGTCAAATGGCGTTGCAGAACGCAAGAATAGATCTCTAAAGGAGATGATGAATGCAATGTTGCTAAGTTCTGGCTTACCCCAGAACATGTGGGGGGAAGCCGTGCTTTCAGCAAATCACATTCTGAATAAATTACCACACAAGAAAAGAGACAAGACTCCGTATGAGTCATGGAAAGGAAGGAAGCCTTCTTACCATTACCTGAAAGTGTGGGGGTGCCTAGCAAAGGTAGAAGTACCTAAGCCTAAACAGGTGAAGATAGGACCCAAGACTGTTGATTGCATATTCATTGGATATGTTTATCACAGCAGTGCATATCGATTCTTGGTACACAAATCAGAAATTCCTGACATGACTGAAGGAATGACCATAGAGTCGAGAAATGCAATGTTCTTTGAGAACGTCTTTCCGAAAAAAGAAAGGAAAGAGATTAGTTCTAACAAGAGAACTTATGAAGCTGGTCAAAATCATTCTCAAGAGGAAAATGAACCGAGACGCAGCAAGAGACCAAGAGTGACAAAGTCATTCGGTCCTGATTTTCTAACTTACATGTTAGAAACTGAACCCGTGACAATTCAAGAAGCACTGTCCAGCCCAGATGCTCCTCTCTGGAAGGAAGCTATCAATAGTGAAATTGAGTCCATCATGCAAAATCATACGTGGGAGTTAGTTGATCTTCCACCGGGGTGCAAACCTTTAGGATGCAAGTGGATCCTTAAAAGAAAATATAAGGCTGATGGATCAATCGATAAATACAAAGCTCGATTGGTAGCAAAGGGGTTCAAACAAAAGGAAGAATATGATTTCTTTGACACTTACTCACCTGTCACAAGAATCACATCC
Organism: Scutellaria minor; assembly: GCA_954870855.1. Lineage (NCBI taxonomy): Eukaryota > Viridiplantae > Streptophyta > Magnoliopsida > Lamiales > Lamiaceae > Scutellaria > Scutellaria minor. The sequence continues at coordinate 16,946,067 of OX940733.1, forward strand.
ATTCGAGTGCTAATAGCTATTGCAGCGCTGCACAATCTTGAAATACATCAGATGGATGTAAAGACAGCTTTCCTAAATGGGGAACTGGACGAGGAGATTTATATGGAACAACCCGAGGGATTTGTAGCACCCGGACAAGAGAATAAAGTATGCAAACTTGTCAAATCACTGTATGGGCTGAAACAAGCACCTAAGCAATGGCATGAGAAATTTGACAAAACGATGATATCAAATGGGTTCAAAATCAATGAGTGTGACAAATGTGTATACATTAAAGAAACACAAAATGATTTTGTGATTGTCTGTCTTTATGTAGACGACATGTTGATCATGGGTAACAACCGTGATGCAATTGTGAAAACTAAGAATATGTTAAAGAGTAACTTTGACATGAAGGATATGGGTTTGGCAGATATCATACTAGGAATAAAGATTTCTAGGACATCTGAAGGAATTATCTTATCACAATCTCATTACGTCGAGAACGTGCTTAAGAAATTCGAGGCTTGGGACTTACCTCCGGCTAAAACTCCGGTTGATCTAAGTCTGCATTTAGCCAAAAATAAAGGTGACCCAGTATCTCAACTGAAATATGCAAGTCATTGGTAGCTTGATGTATTTCACAAACTGTACACGCCCCGCCATTGCATACTCAATTAGCAAACTTAGTAGATTCACGAGTAATCCAGGGTCAGACCACTGGATAGCTTTGACAAGGGTCCTAAGGTATCTAAAACATACCATGAACCATAGTATACTTTATACGAAATATCCTGTTGTATTAGAGGGATACAGCGATGTAAATTGGATATCAGATTCGACTGACTCCAAGTCCACAAGTGGATACGTATTCACTATAGGTGGAGGAGCAGTGTCCTGGAAATCTTCTAAGCAAACGTGCATAGCTCGATCCACGATGGAGTCTGAGTTTATTGCGCTAGATAAAGCCGGTGAAGAAGCCGAGTGGCTTAGGAATTTCTTAGAAGACATTCCGTGTTGGATTAAACCTGTGCCTCCAGTGATAATACATTGCGACAGTATGTCGGCAATTGGGAGGGCACAGAGTAGTATGTACAATGGTAAGTCTCGTCATATTCGTCGGAGACATAATACCGTGAGACAACTGATCTCTGGTGGTATAATTTCCATTGACTATGTGAAGTCTAAGGAAAATATTGCGGATCCGTTAACAAAGGTATTAACAGAGATCAGATGTATAGTGCAGTGAAGGGAATGAGGTTGAAAAACCACACATTACAGACGTCATAGTGGTAACTCAACCATGAAGCGTGGAGGATCCCACAAACTTGGTTCAATGAGACAACTAAGCTATGATCTAAGTCTAGATATGCACTTGAAATTTATCCAATGCTCCATTTTTTAGGCTGCCCCAAGTGCAGAACCTGTGCAGTGTGGTAAGGGTAAGCATTTCAAATGCTTTTAATGATTCCTATAGCCTTTAAAGGTGGGGTATGACAGGATACTCTTTATGGGAGATCACCTATATGAGTGAGAAGTGTGGCCGTTTTAACTCCAAAGAATGAAGAACACTCATGAATCCAAGATATGGTCAATGGCCGAAACGGACACAACGTGAGAATTGAAAGATATCAGAACTATCGTTGTGTGGGTATTATTGTCTTGGTATACACAAACGGCGGAGGGGTTCAAGGCATCACGTCCACCAAATCGCCAGTATATCCGATAGTATTCCACTAGGGAAGATTCAAAGCCGGAAGCTATCTATCCTGATGCAACAATGGTTCGTCGGGACTTTCTTATGTGTCTGCATTTATGCATGCATTAATTTCATCATTCATGTGGGGGATTGTTGGAAATTGGAAGAGAAGATTGGTTTTGACCAATTTTTGACCAAATTTTAATGTTGATTCCATTTTAAATAAATGGAAATAAGTTGCTAAATCGGAATCTACGTTTCGTGTAGATGAATGTAGTGTATTTACTTTCGAATTTCCAATTTCGGGTGAATGAGAAATTAATACACAAAGTTGACAACTTGGATCCTTCTTGTGAAGGAAAATGGGAGAAAAGTGAAGTTGTCCCACATAGGAAAAATGGAAGGAAAAGTTTCACTTTATTAATAGGAGCACATGTATAAGAAATAATCATGTGTGCTTCCTTATGGTGGAACCTAGTGCCATTTTTTGGACCTAGTTGGTTAAGCACTCACGCACCATCCGAACCGCACGAGACATCATCACACTCGGGTTGGGTCCGGACCGGACCAAGTTGGATTCGGACCAGGTCGCGGGCCGGGTCGGGTCCGGTCGGGGGCCGGGTCGCGGGTCGGGTCGGGGGCCGGGTCGCGGGTCGGGTCGGGTCGGGCCAAGTGGTGTGACCCTTGGGTGTGAAAGGGTGTCACCAAGTGGTGTGACCCTTGGGTCCAAATGGCTTGACCCTTGGGAAGAGGTGTGAATACACCTTTTGGATCCAAGGGTGGTGTCCATTGTGGGAAATGATACATCTCCTTACTCCTATAAATAGGAGGCCCCCATTTCATTTAATTCGAACATTCAGATTTCCAACGTTCATTCAGAAAATCACGCATAGTCAATATTAAGAAAGTCTCGAGTATCGAGTAAGTTCGCCGATAGCTTTTGGGTTGTTGTGCTATAATCCTTAAGCTTGAAGTCGTTGTATCTTGGGGACGATTGCCGTTAACCGTGAGCACTTGGATACGGGGCAATATCGTCTTACGGAGAAAGAGTCTAGCTCTTGCTTCGACTTAACCCCGTTGTTGTGCATCTTTTCAATACGCCTAACCACCTAATTTTCCAACAAGAAATCCATGGTGGGACACGTGTAATAGCAAACAAGAAATGAAGTTGAGTATCACCATCCCAATTTTTGTGAAGCACTGAATGCTCTTTTATGATAATATTGGATTTGCTCCTCCATATTGAATGTTGTTGGTTTGTCAAGTTCCACATATGTAACACCAAATATTTCTCTTCAAAGTTGTCCTTCTCGACAATATTTTCTTCCTGGTTCTTGACCACATCAATCTCATTTTTGTCTTTCTCAAAGGTGTAGTGAGACTCTTCTTCAACCTTGGTAAAAATCAATGGGCAATCAGCAATGGTGACAACCTTTAAAAATGAAACATCAGTCTCCTCATCAAAAATTGGTGAACCTTCATAGTCACCATCGTCAATCGAGAAATTACCACTCTTCTCGTCGATCTAAAAATCACCACTCTCTTCAATGATGGATAAATCATCACTCTCCTCGTCGAAAATTGGTGGACTATCATAGTCACCATCATCAATCAAGGAAAAATCATCAGCATTCTCCTCATCAAAAATTGGTGGTCCGATGTAATCACCATCTACTTCAACATCTTCATACGAAGTGAAAGTGGTGAAAACTTGAACCGTTGAAACCATCATGGATCATGACTGGTCTCTGAATACCAACTTATGCAGGAAAGCGTATAGATTGAAGAAGAACACAAGATATAAACGAGAGTGGCCAAGAGGGAAAACCCTATATTAATTTTCATAAAAATCGTCGAGCCCCCATAATGAAAGTTCACAGTGTTTAAATACTAAAACAATAATCTCAACCAATAAGTAAAAGCCCAATAACTTTGGACCCAATAAAACAAGAAATAAAAAACAAATAAGTAAACTAATTAAACTCTTAGTTTAGTTGGCTCCAATTTCTCCAAATATCGAAGGGCAGCTTCAAAATTTTAATTTCAATTAATTCACTAAATATTCTTAATTTATTATAATTAAACATTTAATGGGATAATGATAATTGAAAAACAAAAAATTAATAATGATGATTGCTAACAAAATTATAACTTATGAAACTTTAGGCAAAACATTTTAATTGAAGTTGATTGTTGCAATTGCATTAAATGATAATTGAAATGTTTTGTATAATTAAGTTTAATTTACATACTAATTATGTTAAGAATTAATGATAAATAATAATAATTAAATTTATTTATGAATAATAATTTTCAAAATTTTTAATTAATATTAAAATATATGTATGATACACGGATCTTACACTAGCAGTATATATATAAAAGATGTGTTCATAATGAATTGTTCATAATTTAGATTGAGTGAATTCGACTGAAGTTAGATTCATAATCATTGACATATGATTGATTCTAACAAGTATGGTCTAATCGAAGTAAGGTTCCATAATATAGTAAGGACATTGCCAAATGTCGTTAGGGATTCAACGATCATTTAGATTAATCTCCAAACTACAAATATATCAATTAATTAGATAACAATATGAAACTAAATAAATTTAAGATAAAGAAAGGGTAAATATATTAAAGTTGATTTAGTGTCTTGAATAATGGTACACTTAAATTTGGATTTGTGTGGAAACAAGAGGGCTCTTTAAAATTCTATTGTTCTCTATTTCAAATCCCAAACTATCTAATTCACAACTCAATTATTTTATAATAATAATTCAATACTTTCCATAAACCATTTATATGACCATATTATGACATCATCATAGCTCACTCGTTGAAAATACATATGATCGTTATAGTTTGGTGTGATATATATATATATATATATATATATATATATATATATATATATCTTTAAAAAACAATTTTAGACAATTATGTAGAACAAAGTAATTAATGAAATGATGTTATCCGACGTCATTTATTTTTGTATCTTAAATTGATGTCTACTCTTATGTCTTAATCCCACTTTGGAATTTCAAGGAAAGCGGTTTGAAATAATTAAACTTGCCTTTATGAATTTATTGATAAAATTGACTTATTTCCAGCTACAATATTAAATGATTGAAATTCCAACCTACCTTTTTAGGCGATTATTTAATTAAAAAACACTTTCATTTGTGAACACCTGGCTCATTGTCACTCTCATTAAAAGCCTCATTTGATAGCATTTTGACTCCTTAATTTTCTCTATACAGTGAATTTAAACGCCGACTAATGGAAAATTTCAAACTTATGATCTATGCCAAAACATTTGTTTTTATATCTATGAAGGTCGATTGGGAAAAAAAGAAAAGTTCTACCTATTTTTTAAATTCTAGTTTAATCATAACTTTTGAATTTAGTTTTAAAAACACTATTAATCTATATTGCAGGTTGAATCATAATTATATTTTCAAACAATTCAAATTCATGTGTCTAGTAAAATAGTCACATCCACATCATTAGAGGTGATCATCCGTTTCGAACCGCCGGTTTCGATTCCAAACCGGCGGTTCGGCGAACCGGAATATGTCAAATCAGAATCGAACCGTAGGGGTCTCGTTTCCAACTCCGATTCCGCTTTGGAACCGGCGGTTAGATCGGTTTTTTTTTTTTTTAAATTCTCGGGCACAACCATCGCGTCAGAAAATATGGGTTTCACGCACGGTCGACCGTGCCCTTGCGCACGACCGTGTCCAAGCGCTGAAATATATATATATATATATATTTATATATATATATATATATATATATATTTTTGGCATTATTTGTTTAAAGTTTCATAATTTTAGATTTCTTATAAAGTTTTTAAAACTTTTAACAAAGTAAAATGAGTGAAAATTAATAAAATACAATCAATAAAAAAATTACTTTAAAACATAATACAAGTTGAGGAGTGAAAATTACAATCAAAAAATTACAATAAAACATGATACAATTGAGGAGTGAAAATTACAATTATGAATTAAAAAAAATATTACAACTCAATATATTACAATCATGAATCATACTACAAGAGTACAAGTACAACAATATTGAAGACTTGAAGTTAAAAAATTACAACTTTTTCATCTTTATATAAAATACATTGAAACTTGAAAAAAAAAATTGAAAGAACTTGAGTTTCATTCTAAGTTAACTTCCAAACTTAGAATGAAATTGTCTATGTAGCATTGTCAAAATGAAGAAATCAAAGCTCACGTAGTTCTCTTTATCTAATCTTACCTTCATTCGTCAACATTGGTTCCGACGGAGGAGGATGTGTTTGAATCGTATCCATACGTATCATCTCCATCGTCGTCTAAATAGGACAAATCAAGATGTTGTTGACGGTTATTTGCTCTCACTCAATCTTCAAAAAGAGTTATGTTTTGTACATTTTCTTTCGTCAATTTTGATCTTCTTGGATTCAACATATGACCTCATTTGCTAAATGTATGTTCTATGGCAACCGTTGAGGCAAGACTTGAAAATATCTTTTTTGCAATAATTGTTAAAACATGATAAATGGTAGTCCTTCTTGACCACAACTTCAATAGATCCATAGGATTTTCAAATAAAATTTGTTCAAAAGTAGCACCTAAATATGAATCTAATTCTTGACAAGGGTTAGAACCTCTAGCTCATTTTTGTGTTCTAATATCATAAATATTGTAAAATTGACTAAGAGCCGGAGCAGGAACAAAACTAGATGAAGAAGAGGAATGACTACTATCTCCTACATTTTTTATTACCTACTACATCATCACTAGAATCATCAAACAATATTTTATATTCTTTAAACAATTCAATTAGTCATTGTTTAGTTTTACCAACAATTTCAATAGGATTAGGAACATAATCAACTTCATCATATTCTCCTAATAGCAAATTTGGGAACAATGCATTATAGTACATTTTTAATAATTCTTCTAAGTTATCTTCTCTAATTCTAGGATCTAATAATTTAGCACATAAAAATAAATTGGGTATCTCATGAAAATATTTTAACCATTTCGATTTCATCAATATAATTGTGTTTGCTAAAATAGGACATGTTGAATACTCATTCAAAATAAGAGCAATTTTTACACAATGATCTAAAACTAATGGAGAAGTAGGATAATAACAACCGAGTTGCCTCTTTAAAAAAATTTAAAATTTGAATCAAATTAAGACATGTATCCCATGAATTTTCAAATAAAAAAATGTTATCATGTGAAGAAAATTCACAAAGCATGTGTCTATAATCATAAGAATCTTGAAGCATGTAATATGTAGAATTCCAACAATGTTGCACATCGATTACTAATTTTTTAACTTACATTCCGTTTTACTTACAAAACTTAGCTCATTTTTTATGATATGCCGTAAATCTAGTAATTTCATAAATTACCTCTTTAATATGTTTAATATTATCGTCTAATGATTCTAAGTCATCTTTAACACATAAGTTTAAACAATGACACATACAACGAATATGGAAAAATTTACCTTGAATTGGAGGTTTACAAAGTGAAGGTAAACTAGTCGTATTACCACTAGCATTATCAAATCCAATGAAAAATATTTTTCGTACTATACCATAATCATTTAAAACATGAATAATTTTTTGTGCAATGTGTATAGCCGAATGTCTTTCATAAAAATCAATATATGCAATTAAACGTTTTTGTATGTTCAATGCATCATCTATCCAATAACAAGTAATACTCATATAATCATGCAACTTATAAGGATCCTTCCAAATATAACTACATATAGAAAATTTTTGTTTTAAAATTTTAAATTATTTAATTAATTTACATTTATACTCTCCTGCTATTTTTTTTATATCCCGTGTTACAATGTTTCTAGATATTTTTCTACTGCTAGGTTGTAAGTAAGTGCTAGTATATTTTTCAAAACTATCATCACAAGAAAATTGAAATGGAAGATGTTTTTTGGCAATTAATTTGACTACCCTCTCCTATGGTTTATTTGACTAAAATTTAAAAATAAGAGAATCCATACCTCCACCTAGAGAAGAATCGGTATATCCTCGAATTTGTGTTTGAGATCGATCATTGCCAATCTTGTCGGGATACTTCTTCATTATATGATTGTTGAACGTCTCATAGCCCCCTCCATGCTTGAATTTGTGGTTTTTTCCACAATGGTTACATGTGACATTATAATCAACGTTACTATTCGTTACTTTCTCCTTAAAATGAACGCAGAAAATATCACTTCGAAGAGTAGAAGGTGCTCTTGTGGTGCGTGTCGTATTGTCGCTCTCTTGTGTCACTCTCCTAGGCACCTCCTGTTCTTCTTCTTCGGCAAAGGTGGCGGCAGTATTAGGACCTAAAGTGGCCTCCAAATCATCTTGACCCCATAAAATTGTTGTTTGGGAAATATATTATTAATATATATATATATATATATATATTTGAAATAGAAATGATAATAAATAAAATTATGAATAAGAAAATTAATAAAATAATTTTTAAAAATTAAATTATTTAGATTATTTGAGAAAAAATAATGATTTTATAGAAAACATGGTCTTTATTTCAGGGTCAAAATGTAGGAAAATTTTATTTTTTATTTGTATTGGTTTTATTATCAAAAATGAAATGTTAAAAGGGGGGAAAATAAGTTTTTTTTAGTCCTCTCATTTTGCCTTATTAGTTTTTCAATCATTTAACGTCCATATTTCAAATGAATTTTTTTTTAGTCCATTTACCCCTTTATAACAGGTAAATGTCTTTATTTTGGGTAAATTCCATCTATCTTCATCGAAGGTTTGATTAAATTACCATAAAAACCCTAATATTTGTGAGATTCACAACCAAAACTATTAACTACGAAAAAATAAAATACCCACACAACATTCCACACAACATTTCAATCGGTTTCAATGAATAATTTGATTCAAGCTCACTAATTTTGATAGATGACGTTATATTTTCATACTTTAAGTTTTAAGAGAGTCAAATGATTAAAATTTGACCGTTAAAAGGGGTCGATTGTAGTAATTAATAAAAACAAAAGACATTTACCTATTGTAACAAGTGGATAAAAAAATAGATATTTATAAAGTTGAAAGATGAATAATGAAAAAAATCAATGAAACAAACATAGGGAACCAAAAAATTATTTATTTCCCAAAATTCTAATCCCTTAATACAATAATATTTAAAATCTAACTATAAATATCATAATTCATATAACGCTCGAGAGAAATATTAGTAATTACATAATTAAATCGCATGCATGAAATAGCAAACTTCCCAGACGCCATAGGAGATGGCATTAACCTCCTGATACAATCTCTCTCTCTCCCCCAAGCATGCTGGCCTAACATATGAAAAAAAGGTGTAGGTCCAAAAACATTACATTTATTTCTATGGCCCTTGGATCATGCAATTTGAGCATCACAAAATACTGTTAAACTTTCATCACCTTTTCTTCCCTTTTTCCCCCCTTCCTTTGACCTCTTTTTCTAAGCTCTTAATCCTTTGCCTTAGAACGGATGACGATTGAATCCTTTGATGATTTGCAGGTTTGGATGACGATTGAATTCTTTGATGATTTGCAGGTTTGGACGATGCATCGGGAGGTGGTGATGATGGTAGAGACTGCATTTGCTGAGCAGCTGCATACTTCTTCAACACTTCGAAAAACGAGAGAGGAGGCTTCTGATCAGGTGATGGTGGTGGCACTTGTATAATGGGTATGCCCAACCTCTTCTTCATCTCAGGACTTTTTAACACTGAAAATTTGATGGACGTTCAACCAAAATGAGAATTGAAAAGAAAACCAAACTAAAAGCCACAGATTATAGTAAGAAAAAGAAAACCAGAATCATATTGGCAAAATAGGTAATAAAGAGGACTTACCTAAACCATAGGTGAGTGAAAAGAGGTTGGAGGTAATCCAGTAACAGAATATAGCCTGTAGATGCATGTATGCACAAATGCTGTAAATATTCAATGTACAAAAGATTAGGAAAATTATGCAAGGTTCTGCAAAAGTTAATGCACCAGAACATGCCTTAGGGAAAGTTGCAGTCAGTGGGATTGCTAATGCGGCAAAGACCCTTGAGACATTCTTGATAGTGCCAGCGGATGGATTGCCTTCCAAACCTTCTTGAGCGTTGCACTGGAAGGGATTATTAATCAAAAGTTAAAGAAGACAAAACTTGTGAGCTTAGAGTCAACTCTGACAGGAAACAAGAAGCCACATAAACGTATTAGATTCCTAATCCTCTCAACAAATGAAAGGATGGTATTTATACTGAAATGACATCCATATTCTACCAAGTAGAGCAAACAATTACTACTAGTCACCAGTCAGGGAGCATAATCAGTATCTTCGTGAAGAAAATAATGTGCGAGTAACATGGTTATGTTCCTTAGCATTGAAGTAGATATTCCATCAAACGTTGAGATAATAAACAAGCCAATCAAACTATTGGGATCCAACTCCTATTTTTTAGGGGCAAAAAGTACCATTATGTAATTTAACCATGAAAATACTTCATAATTTGTAGATCAGACCGTGTGGACACAAACCTTTTATACAGCTAATAATATATGCATTAAACATAAGTATGCTGACATTTAAATGCATAACTGTTAACAGCATTATCAAACATGATATATAACTGTCTGACGATCCAAAATACCGTGAAACGATGAAAAACCCAGCAAAGTTAGCAGTCACAATATATATATATATATTAATTCAAGTACAGTTAAATATTGATGAATGGACATTTGATAAAGTAATAACCTCACTAAAATAACAAGACAATTAAGTCCCAACTTGAGCCAATGAACTAAAGAAATTTGTAAACATGCAAAATAAATTTTTATTTTATATTTTTTCAAATCGTACCAAATACTAATAATGACGACAAGAAGATGTTTAATTTATAATATTAAAGAGTTTTTTTTTAAGTAAATTGTATTTCCTCAACTCAACTCTTTTACAAAGCATGTGTCTAACATCTTTTTTCTTCTCCTTTGTACCTAAATTGAACAAAACCTCATTACCAAGTTTTTTTTACCAAACATGCACTATATCTGGTATGCTTTATTCATGCAAACAACTAAGCAGTAGTTTTAGAATTGATGTTTCACTACGTATTTGAACATCATGAAAGTTTCATCCCCTCAGCATTCAATTAGGGAAATGCATTTATTATATGTCCATGTTGTCAGAAGCTATCATGTCAAATGTATGTACATATCAGTTTTGGGCTTCTATTCATGTATACAACAATTATAATAACTTCAGCAATTCTCCATGGACAAATATTAATATTTCACCACATGCCACTAGTTTCGTTATTACGCCTGTGAATCTTGGTTAAAAAAATGAAGCATCTATAAAATATTAAAATGTAATAACTTTTCTGAAAATTAATGAATTATTCATCTAGAGAACCTTAATAAATTACGATTGCAGATAAACCTATATAAGTTTATAACCTCTTTAAAATAATATTTTTTTCCCAGTTGTAACAAGTTACAATTATGAAGGTATGACTGTGTATGGAGATACATGGTGCTTCATTTGTATTGATCAAAAATCATTTTACCGAAAAGCAGAACAGCAAAGGATATAAATGAAATCAACATGACATCATATCGTCAAGAAGATTCCAGTGAGATGCCATAGGAAAAAATAGCTGATACATCTTGACATACAATAAACACAGATAAAGAGAAAGTGGCTTACCTCCACAGTTATCCAAAATGTCAGTGCTGTCAAAATAGGGAGAATATATAATGGATCGGGGGTAGCCAAATCGGTAAACCACAATGCTCCTCCCTCTTTAAAAGATTGAACCTTTTCTGCCATATTGGTAATCTTCACAGAAAGTGATGGACAAAAGCGTCAACAGTTAGAAAGTACTGATAAAATAATTGAGGTAGAAAGCTAAAGATGGAAAGTAGAAGGCATTATTTACATGAGTTCTAAGGAATTTGATCTTACTGCTAAGAAGAAACAGAGAAAGACTGGGCCCACAATAAACATTCCCTTTAGAGGGGTGAACGGTGTAACTCCATATCTGCAACAGAAAGATGCAATAGTCTTTGTAAATGACATATCCTCTAATCCAAATATTTTACCTTTAAAAATGAAGAAATATGAAGTACATTAATCATGAAATCCAGTGACCAGAGATGACCATCATGTGGAGATAACCTGATTATACATACATATATATATGTGTGTGTGTGTGTGTGTGTTTATATTGACTTTGCCAATCAATAAATACGGCACAAATTACAAATGATGCAGGCAGAATTTGCTGCAGGAAAAGTTAGTCATTCCAAGTTCTATCAAAATCCAAAACTTCGGGTATGGGATCCAGATAATGGTCCAAAAACTCTGGAATGGACCAATGTTAGGGAATTGAATATGGCAGGGTTTCCCAATTCAAACCTCTGATGCTCAAATAAAAAAAAAAAATAATGGATGTAGAAAGCTCATAGTAAAGAATTAGTGAGTTCTGTAAAAATTCAAGTGTGTAAAATAATGGTTAACAAATGAGAAAATTTACAAGCCTTATGCAAGGATTAGCACAAAAATGTGCACATCAGACATGATTTGAAGAAGGTAATACTAGTTAGCCTATAACATCATTGTAATTATACCATTTGTTTGGCATGCTTCAAGCTTTTCCCAAAGATTTTACTATAATACAAGTGTTAGCCATGTCATACTACCTACATCTCTGAGAACAACTATATGCAGATCTGGAAGAAGAATAAGCTAGATAAAATTGGATGAAACTTTTGCAATTGGGCACACCCTTGTCCCTTATCCACAAGGTAAAATAAACAGAAGTCTCCTTCCAGTCACTTGCTACAATAAGAACTCAAGCTAGGAAGAAGTTTTTAGCATTGCCCATAGGAACATCCAAAGCTAGTAGATTCATGATTCACATAACTCACAACTCCTGAGTTTATTCTTTAGAAACTTATGACACCAAAGGAAGGATTAAAAGTAGCCATGAAGTAGTGCAGGAAAAGAGACTGGCATTGGAAATACCTTCTTAAGGTACATCTACCCTAACTACCATACAAGAGCACTTTACTTATAGTTCAACCATCCAATATGACATCTTAAAGTAACCAGCTAAGTATATTTTGGGCCCATCCGTACACTGCATATGCTAAACTATACAAAACCTTAGGGCAAGACAAGATAATATATACTTCCTTTGTTTTGTCTCAAAACCATAGAAAATTCAGTGCTTCCTGCCTTATAAATCTTTAAGGGGAAGTTGGACCACAGAAAAAAACATTTGTGATGCTCTCTCAATTAGACAGAAGAAAAAGCTACATACTCATTAAATAGTGCTTTCATTCGCGCCTGACCTTCAGCCAGAGCAGCAGGACTCATATCCTGGAGACAATCAAAAGAGTGTGTATCAATAGTCATAAGCAACCAAATTATGTATTAAGGTAACTGTACAAGGCAACAGAAACAGGTTTCTGCAGCATAATCCCCCTATAGAGAATCATTCAAGCGAACAGTGCCTGAAAAAGCTACTCAAAACATATTTCAGAACGCCTAGTTGTTTGTATACAATAGGCAACAATAGTCTGATGCACATACCCTACTCTGCATTTCTTCCTTTATCTCCTCCAACTGTGGCCTTAAAAGCTGCATAAGACATAACTTGAGATCAGAGAAAGAGGCAACACAATAGAGATTGAGTGAAGAATGACACTGCTGTAGGAATGTGTAACAAAAAGAAGAGAAAAGCCAGTCGAGCACAGAAGAGAGGGGGGGGGGGGATGAGACGAGTGCATAGCAGGACAACTGAGAGAATATTCAAAATTAGGGCATTGGAATACACCAACTAATTTTTTCTTTATCATGAATCAATCTTAAAACATATATTACTCGCTTAACATTTTGGAGGAGTCAGAGGCAATTTAATAAGCTGATGATCCAAATTGAACCTTGGATGAGGCACCATGGAATACCCAACAACCTGCTATCTTATAAGAATTTTGAGAGGATTTTATCACCAAAAAAAACATCCTTCCAACCACAACGAATTATCTAGTTCACTCATTAGAGTCAATAAGTTATACATAAATATTTAAATACAATGAGTTTGTTTTAGTTTAAAACTAGTATCCCTACAAGTTAGTCCACTATAGCAACTTCCTCCACAATGCATTTCTTCCATATATTAGAACTATAGCATCCAAGTAGGCATGATAAAACCATCCTTCAGATGAAAAGGCTGACATATATATACAAGTAATTTTGAGAATTTCACACTATTTCCCGTGCTCTCCCTTGAGCCCCAAATATTTCAATTCTAAGCAGGCAGTTATCAGTATCAGCTTGATTGAATTTATAAAACACATCATGCAAACTCTGATATGAAGTAAAGAGCATAATCAAGCTACAGTTCCTTGGAAGTTGGACCAAGATTCTCAATTAATAAGTGCATGGGCTTCTTATACTCCTAAGAGCTGTAGGCCTGAAAGAAACTAACCTAATCCACACACTCTAGAGTCTAGATAACAGCATTCCATGTCTTAAATGTCTGCAGAAAACTTGTCTTCCTCAATATAAAAGAGTACATGCATTGTACGTTGGGACCATATCAAGATGATTATTTCATGCCAAAAGCTGTGTCAAAAAGCATGTTTAGTCAATAATATTGATATGTTCTGAAAATAAATAACTATTTAAGTAAACTATCTATATAGCATAAATTTGAAGTTTCTTAAGGTATAGTTTTGTATTATTTTGTCAACAAATGTACCATGTTTTCGATCAACATTGGACAACAATGGTTAAGTGAGTCAAGGAAAAAGAAATTTTTTAACAAACTGATGTATCATATCTTCCAGAAAAGTGTGCCTCATACATTTACCACTGAAGGACTGGTAACATACTTGGTCATACCTCAGAAGGAAACTGAAACCTGGAAATCAATGACTACCGATGCTGATTTCACAGAAAAAAGCATCGGCAAACACCATCCTCTTATTGTGTAAAGCTATGGTATTAGTATTTTTCTTTAAACTGTAAAGAATCAGTAAAAATTATTCAAAAAGTGAAAGCTTGTGGCAGACGCCAACTTCACCAGTATCGTTTGATTCCCTCATGCTTCATGCATCGGGTATTGGGGATCCCACAGATTATCTACTCCTCCTCCCTGATTTCTCAGACTGATCCATTAGCTAGAAAGATCTTTTATTCAAAGAGCCACATGCTATGCTTGCACTGCAGGAACCCCCAATAGCAGAACCCTCAAGCTTCAATTCAATAAAATGGTCCAAGCCAATTGTTAGATAGAGAATCTGCTAGGCTTCCCAGCCAGGTCAATGATCACTTCAATCGCTGCTTAGTTTGGGGTGGCACTAGTCATTTCCAGTGAAGAGCTGCTTTAATAGCATAGAATCCTCAAAAAGGTCTTATTATGGAGCTTCCTATTGGATTTATAGTATAGCTAGTTGAAAACATAACTAACATAGTTAGATTTTTCTAAATTAGGAATGTAATTAGGAAATGATTTTGCCATACACTGTTACCTATTCTTCTTTCCCTTCCACTCTCTTCATTTGTGGCTTGAATGGAGGAATAAACAGTAATTACGATCTAAAGATGCAAATAAACTTGTTAATGGGACGATGACAAGCAAAGAAACCAAATCAAAAAAGGCTATGGTAACTTGCTAGCTCAGTTGGTTGAATCCACCACTAGGTCAAAGCAGACCTCTGGCTTGATTGATGCTTGATTACTTAGGTTGCTTGTGTAAATCTTTCTTCAGTCATAAGTGAGCTTCATTTCCTACTAAACATATTCCCCATATGGGCCATATCCAACCACTCAAAAAGAGTAGATGTGCATAAGTCTAACAGTGGTAACTCATAATCCATTGCTCCTGACTTAATATCTAATAGCCATAGCCACCGTCGAGAAGACAAGAAATTTAGAATCCATAACAGAGATATGGCATTTCTTTCCTGGACAAAGTTTTTTTTTTTTTTTTTTGGTATTTTTCCAGAATCACTTCTCTTGTATGAGCAAAGATTCTCCTTCCAATAAAATTATCTTTTGTCTTTACTACTTGATCATACACTTGAAATGGACAGTTGGGGAAGACAACAGTTTGCTAAAAAAATTTAACATGGTATCAAATAGTGGTAAATAAATATATAAATACTGCTAATATTTAATTGTAGCTATAGACTCAAGGGGATAGTATAATTCCTGGAGAATCAAGGTAATACATGGAGGAAAAATGCGGGCAATACAATTATACAACTCCAAATAATATAAAAGGGGGAAAACATGTGCAATACTTACAGTGAATTTTGAAGTGGCTTTAATTTGATGTATCATAAGAGGAAGTTGAAGCGTACGAATCAAAACAGTCGTCAGAACAATTGAGGCCCACCTTATACACAACCAATTCCAGAAGATCACTTGGCAATCATTAAAAATCTTAACAGTAACACAAAGCACACTAATTCCAATCTAAAATCGTAAATGTTACACAGTGAAATAATCAAACGAATACCCCGACACAAATCATTTACAGAGGGTTTCTTTCAAAAAGAGAGTTCCGAGCAGCCACACCCATGTAAGTAGAAAACTTGCATAAATATACAACACTCAGAGCAGTCATGTGCAGCAGCATTTTTCCTTCATTCAAGCTCATACGAGTATAATGGGATTTCCAATGAATAATCAATACTATCAAGATTTTAACATGCGGAACTTCCTCCTCGTTTCCACGAAACACAATTCCATTACCAGCACTAATTCTAAACGTGAATATAATATAACAGCACCAACAAATACAACTCACATATTTACATACGAATCTCATGGAATCAAAACCAATTTCCACGGTGTTAAAAACCAGAAATAGAACATATCAGCAGTTAAAGTTCATCCTCACCAATTACACCCAGTGTAAATATGCACATAATCAATCAAGTATTGAAGTGCAGCCACCGGAAAGAAACTGTCTGCCGCCGCAATAGCCACCTCATTCACCACCGGCGCCACCTGTGAAGCCGCCTCAGCAGCTTTGTCCCCCAGCACTTCCGCAACGTCAGTCATTATCTCAATCTTCTCGGCCGACCCTTCTCCAAAACTCGACATATTCCTCGCAAAAACCGGCGACCAAACAGCCGGAATTGCGGATCCATGGCCCTGCAACAAGTTTCTCGACCGAGAAAAACTATCCAAAGCATAGCCGGTCCCAAATGGACGGCGCTGGAGAAAATTAGGAGTCTTCGAAATACGATCATAACGTGTCGAGTCTTCATGATCGTCATCACCGCGATGACTATGGGACAATGGAAGAACAACTCGTTGCTGTAGGTAAAGCTGCTTGGCGCGTGTAGTGACGCTCCGCCTGAGAGCCATTGATCTCTCTCTCCTTTCAGCGATTAGAACAGAAACTGAAAATTAGGGGTTTCTGAGTTTTTTTTTTTTTTCATTTTTTTTAATTTAAGCAATATTAACGACATTCTAACCACGATTTATTTCAGCGACTTCCCCATTTCCCGACTAAAGTCGTGTATGTAATTTATGGCCTTACAACAAAATTATTTCCCCATGATTATTTCTTTTTTATGCAAGGAATAACAACTATAAATAGAATTTATTCTAATTCTCAATTCGCATTCATTTTATATTAATTAAAATATGGTTATTTATTCCTACATCATTAATTGGCGAAAATAGCTATTTGAGTTGCGATTAAAAAAGTGTATGGTTGTTATCATACAAATGTAATTTTAGATTGATAAACTCACAATTCAATTATTAACTTGTAAGTATGAGTTTGATTATAGGTAACGAATTACGTCAGTCACTGATTTTGTATAAATTTTACATAAATGTTCATAAGAGATTGGCATTCTAGTCGACCTGACCTGAACCACCTCTGGCGCGCCTCCACATGTCTTGTTTTCCGTGCCCGCGTATTATATCATTTAGTTGTGTTAGTCATACTTTTATATTATTTTAGTTGTATTTTAACATTATTTTTACACAACTTGTAATACATTTATACATTTTAGTTATGTTATCCATATCTTTTAGTTATGTTAGTTGTACCTTCATATATTACATAAATGTATGATTATATTAATATAAATGTATAAGTAATATCACATAAAGGTATACATGTACAAATTGTGCCGAATTTTATTTTTTTTTAAGTTAGAATATTATATAAAGATTATGATATTTATATATAAAGGTCAACACATGAAACAAAAAAAGGGAAGGCATGGATCCGGATCGACTTAGTTGCACGATGCATCAGTTTCAGACAAACAATATTCTAAGTTTTAATGAAGAAAAAAAATGTCTTATTATATAAAGAAACGACAATTGCGACACAGCTTCAGGAAAAAAAAAAAAGTGTTCTCGACCAAACTATAAAAAATATATTTGTTAATTGTTATTATTGTTAATAATTATATATTTGAAAATTTTAAAGTAAATTATTCTTACAATCGGTTTAGTTAATTTATTAAGAAATAGTCCATTTTTAAGACTATTTAGAAGATTTATTTGGAATATAATATCTTCTTATATTAAAATATGTGAAATTTGAAAGAAAAAAGTATAAAATTAGTAAAATAAATAAGTAGTTTGTATGTTCTAAATATTTCATTAACACAAAAACTTATATACACCATTTGCATGGATCTAGGGTCCATGCACCACTTCTGACCCGACCCGTCACGCGTTCTGACGCGCCCGCACGCGCCTCTAGGTAGCGAATGAAATCCGCCCAAATATGCTCCCAGGTGCCTGACCTTTATGTTATGTTAAGCATACCTTTTAGTAGTGTTAGACATACCTTTTTGTTATGTTAAACATACCTTTTTTGTTATGTTAACTATACTTTTTAGTTGTGTTAGACATACCTTTTAGTTATGTTAGTCATACCTTTAGTGTTATGTTAAGCATACATTTTAGTAGTGTTAGACATACTTTTTAGTTATGTTAGATATACCTTTTGTAAGACTAATTGTACCTTAGCATTTTTTTTAAACTAACATATTAATATCTTTCATACCTTTTAGTTATATTAGGCATACCTTTAGTTATCTTAGTCATACCATTTAATTATGTACGTTGTACCTTTATATATATTACATAAATGTATGTTTATGTTGATATAAATGTATAAATAATCTCATATAAATGTATAAGTAATATCACATAAATGTAAATATCTACAACTTGTGCCAAATTAGGGTTTATTATGCCGAAATTAGGGTTTAGGGTTAAAGTATGAAATCTGGAAATAAGTGTATCACTGATATAACATAAAGGTATGACTAATATAATATAAAGGTATGTTTAACACAACATAAAGGTCAGGGTAAAAAAAAAAAATGCACGGAAAAAAAGAAGAAAATGAGTTGGATCAAATAGTGGTGCACGGATCTTAAAATCCGTGCACCTTGTTCATAACAGCCCAACTTTTTCATTAATGTAGACTAACTTTAGAAATACAAATATTTATATGCACTAGGTGCATAGATTCTAATTCATGCAACTAAGTCGATCCGACCCAGGGTTGATTTTCACGCTCTCTGCGTAAATTAATGATACTAATGAAAAATTTCGAAAAAATTGAATATAAAAAGAAGAATTTTGAAAGTCCAAGGGGCAACTGCACCCCGCGCCCCCTTTAAATCTGTCACTAATCTTATGGATAGTTTTCACGAGACGGATCTTTTTTTACCCACAAACCAAACTCATTTTCACTAATTTATATGTAAATTGTAAAATGTGGGTTGTGGTCGACTCATCTCACATAACATGATTGGTGGATGATCTCACATAAGACGCACTCAATATTATAATGTTTTAAACTTACTTTATAGGTTTTGTAACCTAAACAATATATAGGTAATAAATACTAAGAATGATTTACAAAATCAGTTAAACGCATAATTTAAAAAATTTCAAAACACTTCTTTATACACAATATTCGTTGTAGTGTTCTTTTCCTCAACCTTTTTATCATATATTTAAGATATTGAAACTAGAATGACCAATAACTTTAAAAACAATAACATATAATTGCTCATGATATGTTAATTAACACTAAATTCCTACATACTTATCAACATATGTTAATAACAACAATAATAAACATATAATAGATCATGATATGTTACAACAACCTTTTTAACATATTTATCGTCAAATTGTATGTTTTTTTTTTCTTTTTTTTTTCCTTCTTTTTTTATGTTAACACTACATCTCTTTTAGATGTCATCCAAAATAAAGGGGACAATGGTGATAAACTTATGTTTTATTAATCTTTATAGAAAAAAAACTGTTTCTTTTTCTTTTTATGTCGCAATATTAATTGACGTTAGCAGTTTCAATGTAGCCAGCTAGAAACCTCATAACATTTTCAAATTATAAATTGATAATGTAACCAATTTTCTAAAAAAAATAAATCTGTCCATTTTTTTTCAAAATTGATATGGAAGTATAATTAAAAACCATTTTCTCCAAAATTTGAGCAATATATTATGTATCACGTTTACAATAGTAATCGATGATTTAAAATTATTTTGATGTTTTTTTAAAATTTTACATATCATTAATTTATAATTCAACTAAATATCCTAAAAAATTGCAAATAATTTCTCAATGAAATATGTCCACCATCTTTTGATATTTTTGATATTACTATATAATATGTAACATGATCAATGGATCTTGAATAGATAGATATTTCAAAAAGGTATTTCTTTATTTTAAATACATATATATTGATCCCAGAATTTTATAAGTAATCACGTATTCACTTCATATAAATATTTGAATATCACTAATATCCGGATATATATTATTATTTGAAATTTTTTATAGCATGTATTCTGATAAATTTCAACAAGAAATGTAGTTTTAACAAACTCATGTAGAATTAGATTTTTCAATATCCATAAATATCGTAGATAATAACTAACAAATCTTAAAATAATATAAATATATTCAATATTCATAAATATCACATATTTAAACAAATCTATACTTCAACTCCTAAATATATTTTCTCTCTATTAATTCATTCTCTATCATTGTTTCTTAAATATATTCACCCTCTACTGTTTAGTTTAATTATCATGATATGTTCTTTTCTTAATACTCAGCACACAGAAATGTTTGTATCTCTATTTTTTCTTTTCCTTGACAAAAGGTTTCAATTTTTTTTATATATTAATTCATTGTGTATGGATTTGTTTCTTAATTTACGTCATATTTATTCTTTTCCTAATTCATCGTCTTCATTTCTTAATTCTCATCAAACAAAATAACAAGTTTCATTTGTAATAAAATATTTGATTAGTTATTTCATTTTTTTTTCGTTTCTTAATTTTCTGTTTATGGTATTTTACAATTGTGTTATGGGATTCATGTATTCTATAATAATGATTTTTATTTTTTTAGCAGCGGTGAGGATCGAGTTCATGGTATTTTTCAATTGTATTGTAGTGTTTATGTATTCTATAATAATGATTTTTATTTTTTTAGTAGTGGTGAGGATTCATCGGTGGATTTAAAATATTTCCAAGTTTTCTAATTTGATATATCATAAAAAAAATTGGTATAGTTATTTGGTATTGATATGAAGAGATTGACAAGTATACATGAATAGCGTATTTCAAAAACGAAAATGTTAAAATGCTTCCCATTCCATGTACAACTTTTAACATGTCCACTGATAATGTATAATGATCACATTCCCTGAAATAATGACCATTGAAATTTACTAGAGACTTGACCATTAGAGTGAGTACATATTAATGAATATTGAAATTTACTAGATACTTGACACATCAGAGTGAGTACATATTAATGTGCCCATAGTGGATTATTTAGTTAAACATAAATAATTTGTTTGAACAATCAGATTTGACCGACAAATTTTATTTTTACAATTATAGTTATAGATTTGAATTATGTTTCATAAGGAATAATTAGATATCTTATTTACATAAGAAATAAGAATATATAACAACAATTAGAAAGTGCATTTTATAGTTGTTTATGATTTTTCATTTATTTGTAAACTATATACTTTGATGACCACGCATTCACTTTTCAATATTTGAGTTTCGCTTTATAATTCACATATTTTATACTTAATAAAAATTACATATTACATTATAATATATATAATAATATCGATAATCATTATATTATAAGAAAAATAATATAATAATTGAACAATTAATTAATTTCCCATGCACCAGCGGGCTGTTACTAGTATTAATTAATATTCAAATAATTAAAGGTTTAAGTTACCGAAATAAGTAAAGAAAAAAATATATTGGTCACCTATAACATGGCACATTCACCTTAAAACTACTAGAATTTACTGCCTTTGATTAAATTATCATAACACTATAGATCTTCAAAATTGTCTAAATTGATTTAAAACACTATCAAATAGATGTTTTACTCTTATTTTTAATTAGAACACATTGTTGAAGTTTTTTTTTTTTAATTAATAAGATGCTGGGGCTTTTAATATGATGTGCAATTAAATAATTGAAATGAAAATCGTATTTTAGAAATTAGATTGAATTTCATTACTTCTTAAAAAAGAGTTTATAAACGTTTGTCATCATCTTGAGATTACATAAAATCTCATTCTTAAAATTATACCAAACACTTTACTTAAAAATAGAGTCAAGCATCCTTCACGATACATTCATTTACACACGTCACTAAAAATGTTGAGGATATATAAACAAGATCAAAGTTGATTCTATTCTTGAAATCCATTAATTACACACAGAAATTGCAGAAGAAAATAATCTGATGTTGAATTAATGAGGATGATAAGGGTATTGATGAAGGGTGAGGTAAAGTCCTACACACAGGACAAGTGGCATTGAGTTTAAGCCACTGGTCTATACAAGCAACATGAAAATAGTGATTGCACTCTGGAATGCTCCTCAATGTCTCTTTAGGTTGATACTCACTCAAGCATATATGACAAGTGCTATCGCTTGCTCTGGGAAGCCGACAGCTCCGCCCTAACAACGTCTTAGGGTACGACTCGATGGTGGGCAAATCCAGGCCGTTGATCGATTCTTGATGGAAAACTGTTGTGGTGGGATTTGGACGATCTTGTTGTAGTTTAGTTTTGATCAAACGACAAATGTAACATGCTAGCCCAATTATGCATAATAGTCCTGGTATTCCAACACCAACTATAATGGCATATTTCCCACTTCTTGGGACACCTCTACCTTCAATCATAATTTGGTGAAAGACAAGTTAAAGATGAGATATATAGCAATATGATGATTGATGAGTTTTGGTTTAAGATGAATTTGTATCACTTTTTTGATACATGTCATCATATTTATTCCTACCAATCTCCTGACTAACCGAATACACAATTAATGGAAATTTGAGATAATTATCAAATAATTATTACTCCCTCTATTTAAAAATAATTATCATTTGAGATTGTTTTACAAATATTAAAAAATATTTAAAATGTATAAATGATTATATTACCCGACATTTAATAATCATAATTGATGTATATCACTAAATAAAAGTTAAGTACAAAGCATAAAATACGGACAAAGTTATCAAAAAGAAAAGAAAAAAAACGTTTTCATCTTGGTAATAAGAAAGAACGAATAAATTGGAATAAGTTCAATACTTTTTTTTCAATGAGTTTGAGGGGAGTTGAAGGGAAAAGAACAACAAAAACTAAAAAAATTGTGTAACTTAAATTTGAACCCGGATCATCACAATAACTTACTGTGGAACAAGTTCAACATTCTAAAACGAGAAATAATTATTTTGAAATAATCAGAGTAATAGAAAAAACAAACATGTTTTAAGCAGGTTAAAAAGACTCTATATAAGTTAAAAAAGAGTCTTAAACATAGTAACAAAGTAATATGAACCTGAATGACAGAATTGCGATATCCAATTTGAATAATCAAAATGCTATATGTTAAGAGGATGTTTTGCTAAACTTATTTAAAAAATCTTATAAGATATTTTTATAGTTTATAATTTTTTTATTTAAAAATAAGTTGTTAAAGTATTTGGATAAATAAAATGGTTAAACTTATAAGACATTCGTAGTGAAAATTGTATAATTTAAATAATTAAATTTGACAAAGTTATAAAAAAGATCTTGAAATAAATAAATTGAAATGTTCTTACTTCTTAGAAAAGAGTTTATAAGCCACTGAAATCTTATTTCAGGTTGAAATAAGACTTTATTTTCAAAATTTTACCAAACATTGTTGAAGAACTTATTAACACTTAAACATCTTATGAGGTGCCATAAAGCCAAGGTATTTATATTGTCCGAAAGAATATAAGCAATCGGTATGGAGTCAGGACCGAAACAAACGAGTAAAATTTCTTTTAAGGTCTATTTGGATAGGTAGATTGGCAGTGAAATTTGAAATCAATGGTAGCATGATATTTGGATAGACGTGTATTTGAAATTCATCACTTCATTTTGAACTAATTTTTTTAGCCATTTTGGTGGGTTTCAAATCCACTCACATTAGGATAGAGTGATTTGAAATACAAGATCTAAAATGAGTGGATATCAAATCACTCTATCCTAATGATTTTATAAATATAAAGAGTGGTTTTTAAAATAAAAATAAAAAATTCAAGGGGATTTTTTATTTATTTTTTAAATACAAGACATAAAATTTTTGAACTAAAGTTAGACATAAAATTTCACAAAATCTAACATGTATAAAGAAAAATTCAAAAGTTTTAATTAATCCCCTTACTCGTATTACATAGTGGTTTTCTGGAATGAGACTATACAATGGAATTACCCCTTTGTCCCAAAAGAAAACTTAATTTATATTTACATAATATCTTACTTCAATAAACAATTTCAATTTCAATAATTATAATTAAACTTTGGCATTACTAATATTCAAAAGTTTATAATTTCGTTTTAAGCAAACACTTTATCTTATATTTCAGTGTTTCACTATTAGAATAATTTAGATGCACGTATCATCAATAAGTGCAATGAAATGCCCTTAGACTATGTTTATCGGCAGTGGGCACCGCCCGGGTCATAACAAGAGGACAAAAAAAAAAAATGAAAATGAAATTAAATTTGATGACCAAGTCATCAAATGACCATGGTCATGACCAAGTCATCCCAAGATTATGATGACACGTGTCATCGTATGATTGGTCGAGTGTATTTTATTTAGATAATTGCATATTTTGATTTATACACTTAATAAATAAATAAAAATTATACACCAAAATTCATAAAATAAAATTCTTCATAAATAGATACCAATATTGATATATTTTGGATCACAATCTCATGCACTCCATTTTCTCTTCTAACTTGATTGAGCATAAAAATTTGGCACTATTAATTAAATATGTAATTTGCATCTTTTGCTTTGTTGTAATTTACGTATGTATTTGTAGCTGGATTTATTTATTTTCTTTTGTATTTTAATTCTTGTAATTTTAATTTTGTTATTGAATGTAGTAATTTATTTTAACTGAATGGTAATTTTTTTATTATAATTACGATTTTTTTAATATTAAATAATTGTATATATTTCTTAAATATTTAAAATATAATAAAAATTAATTATAGATATAATTGTTAGATTATAAAAAAAAAAATTATTAAAGGTTGGTTGTGGTTGTGGGTGGTTATTGATAAAGTATGAAAAAGATGAGATTTGGTTGTAGTGTAGAATGTGTATGTAGAGGAGAGAGAAATGAATTGTTTATTAGTTGGTTGTGGGTATGATTGGGCATGGATAAACATAGTCTTACAGCTTAAGCTAATACCAGGTGAGACACGTGTATGCACAACTATATTAGATTCTCTATTTTAGAGAAATGCAATTAGATTTTTTCTTTAAATAATATTATAAACTATCATTATGGTGGATGATATAAAAATTGTATCTTTTGGAAATCCATTCCACTGTGATGGCAAAAACTTCTATACCTAGATTCGTGCATCTAACTTGACTCAGCGCGTGGGCCGCTCCCATGTGCGTCCATACCACAGTACTATGGTGTGGGTGCGCACATCAGTGTATTGTGTGAAGGTATCAAATTTATACTCTTGAGGTATCACACATTAACTATTAAGATACTAGTGTAGAAACAACGTTGCTTTATTCTTTTTCCTCTTTTTTTTTTCTTTCTCCATCCTTCTTCTTCTTAATCTCTTTTCTTATCGATTTGTTATTCTTCTTATTTGTTTTGTACATTCTTATTCTTCTTCTCTATCTTTTTGTTCTTATTCTTTTTCAAATTGTCGTGCAGTCATTTATGAGGGGGTTTTTTCTTCTTCCTTTCCCTTTTACTCATTTTCATAAATTTAGATAAATGATTTCAAATCATAATTTATTAAAATAATTTTAAAATATTGAAAATCAATTATTTCAAATAATATGAAATCATGATTTGCAGGGTTTTTTCTTCTTCCTTTCTCTTTTACTCATTTTCATAGATTTAGATAACTGATTTCAAATCATAATTTATAAAAATAATTTTAAAACATTGAAAATCAATTATTTCAAACAATATGAAATCATGATTTGCAGAAAATTTGACGAAAAAGATGATGAAATCACGATTTGCAAAATTTTTTAGGAAGATGATGATGAAACATTTGAAATTTTAAGATTTTCAGTGAAAATATTAGTTGTATACTCTTAAGGTAGTACATATATACCATTAAAGTAATAATGTTTATAGTATAAGGTATTATATATGTGTATATTTAAAGTATTACATATTTACCTTTAAGTTATTAATGTTTTTAGTATAAGGTATTACATATGCACCTCTAAGATATTACATATGCATTTTTAAGGTATTATATATTTATCTTTAAGGTATTGATGTTTATAGTATAAGTATTATATATTAATGTAGTATAAAGTATTACATATTTACCTTTAAGGTATACATGCTTATAGTATAAGATATTACATATTTATTTTTAAGGTATTAGTTGCTCATTCAATGAAAAATATCACTTGTATACTCTTTAGGTATTACTTGTATAACTTTTAGGTATCACTTGTATAGTTTTAAGGTATCAGTGTACTATAGAGTGAGTTTAAAATTTTAAAATTTCAAATACATGATTTTTATCATCTTCTTCCCCAAAATTTCTGCAAATTCATAGTATTCAATCAATAACCATCAAACTGAAATTTCAACATATTCATCATCTGAGATTGCTACTCTCCGACAAAGAGATGCATGCTCGGCCGATGCTCCACTGCCAATTACTTCCTCTCTCCCCATTCCCATTTTTCCATCATCTCAAATTCCCCTTTCACACCCACTAATCATCACTCTTCTCTCTGATCTGTTGTGCTCATAGTTTATGGCTATTAGAAGAAATCGCCGCCACAGCCGGAGGTGACATCAGTGAAATTGGAAGAAGAAGAAGAGGAAGATGAAAAGGAGGTGAAAAGAGAAAATGAGAGTACATCCATGATGAAGAAAAAAGTGTATTGTGAAGAAAAGAGAAGAAGAAGAAAATGAGATGCAAAATTAGGGTTTAAAGAAAAAGAAAAGAGAAGCTGGGAGCCATGGCAGGAAAAAAAAAAAAAGCAGCAAAAAAAAAGAAGAAGAACGTGAAGATAGAGATGGATAAATAAAAAAAATAAAAAATTAAACGCTATATTTTGATAAGGGGTACAAGAGAGCTTCCCTTATTTAGTTTCATTTATGTATTGAGCTTGTTCTTAAAAAGAAAAAAAAAAAAAGGAAATTCGTGTTTCGGTAATGGTTAAGAACTTAAGATACAACTATGTATCCTTAATCTCAAAAACAGCTATGTATCCTTAATCTCAAAAACAATCATGTAATCACACATTTAAAAACAATTAGCTAGCACCACTCATTATCACACAATCCAGACTGTTGCAAATTCGAAATTAAAAGATATTAATTTTCACTATTTGAGATTGAATTTAACAACTTTCGTTACCTCAATAATTTGATTAAATTAAGCTAAAATGCATTCTACGACAAAAACCCAATATCACCTTTTTAATTCACTATCATCACTTCTCATATATTTTATAGAGCTTTAACTTTTATTCATATTTACATTGAGGCATTTGAATGTGTGCAATATTGTAACTATGTTATTTTAATGAATCAGAACATTATTTTTGATTAATTAAAATATTAAACTCAAATTGGTTAAACAAAATAGATTTAAATATAAACATTAAATTTAAATTATGTAGATTTAAGTTGAAATATTTAATTCATTTTAAAAAAATAATGAACTATAAATGATAATTTATAATGAAATAAAAAACACTAATTAATAAATTAATAGAATCATAAATTTTTATATTATATATATAAAAGTAAGACCAAAAGCACACATGACAATCATACATCACTCTAATATTAAATTTAGCTAATTAATTATTTCAAATTTTATGTTACTAAGAAATATTATTAAATAAAATAGAAATATTAATTAAATTTATCTAAATAACATATGCTAAACTTCAATACTATATTTTAAATCTATTAATTTTAAAAGTTTAGAGAAAAAAATATAAATATATAAAAAATTAAAATAAAGGTGAGTTGATGGAAAACGATTGTTCATACTTTTCAAACTTATTAATTCATGAAATTGAATAATTTTTTTGAATATGTGTTTTAAAATAAATTATGAAATCTGCTTGTAAAATTTTGATTTTCATTTTTTATCATCTAATTGAAAATAAAAATTGAGGGTTGTTAGAGACGTTAAAAATAAAAATCAAACAAAAAAATGATGGGTGGGATATATAATATAATAGGCTAATAATATATATTCTTTTCAAAATAAAAAATTATTTATGATCCTCTACAAATGCAACTCATATTTCGATAATTAAATAATTATTTAATCTTATTATGTTATATTAAATGTTAAATTACATGATATGTATTGCAAAAATTATAAATTTAATTTTAATGTATGAATAATATTTAAAATTTTCAAATTTTACCAAATTTAATTTTTTTATATAAAATCTTGTGTATGACACGGACCCTACTCTAATAACATTATAAAAAGTAGATATAATGCTCAAAAAATCCTACTAGTCATAACTTGATAGTCCAAACCCTCCTTTAATTAATAAATTAATTACTAGAATAATAAGTGACATAATAAAAATTAGAGGACACATGATGACTCAACCTTATTTTGATATATGTAGATTTCTAACTGACATTCAAACTCTCCCAGCCCAACAAATCTAAACATCAATAATAATTGCACAAAAAAGTTACATGAGATGATTTAACAATATAATTTTGTGAAACGAATTTCACCATCCACGATCCATTTTCACAAATTAAATTAAATTTTATTAAACTACAAATTTTGTATTGATAGAATCATAAAACGATTTTATAAGAGATATATTTTAAAATTTCAAATAAATCCAATCAACTTATAATATTAATCTTTATTTTCATTCGACTTCTATCTCATATGTCATAATCTTGAACACATTGCCACGCGTCTTCATTTACTGTTTCATGTCTGTCTTTTTATTTTTTTTGTTGGCATTTGTCCACGCGGTTTTCCAATCAACCAACCACGTATAATGCCAATTTGAATTATTACTAAATTAATATGCAATAATTCATATTCAGTTGACGAGATTGATTGTTCGAAATCAGTTAACCCTTTAAATTACAAATTGACACACCCATGCCCATGAATTCGATCTATCATTATAATACAATTTTATTATATTTTGATTGAATCATTATAAAACATTAATACTAACTACATTTCAATAAAAGAAACATTTAAAAAAGGTATATTGTATATAAGTTAAAACTAATAAAAGCATGTATCCATCAAACACCACCGTAGTGAAGAGTACCGAAGTATATATTATAATGGTTTCCAAAAAAAAAAAAAATTACTCACATAATAAATATCATATATAGTAAAATTAAGATTTAATTTCTTGTTGAAGTTGTGTACTATTAAAGCTCCCTTCGTATCCATATCATTGTTAACAATTAAGTTCAATCATAATACATATATATATCTTAGTCCCTCCAATAAAAATTGAAACTTTTTTTTTTTTGATTGTCTCAAATTATAGGCATTTTTTTATTTTTAGAGTTAATTTATCTAATGTACTTTTAATTAATGTTAGAAGCTTATCTAATAATATATAAATGTTGGTTGCTTTTAATCATCAATAAGGGTATAATAGGAAGTTTATGAACAAAAATTGATTTTCTAAACAAATTAAACGTGTTTTCTTAATTTATATGATATGTGAAGTTTATTTACACTTTGGAATGAGTCCTATTGTGAAGTTTAATCTAAAAATATCTTGTGGGGTGAAGGGAGTAAATAAATTTTAAAATTCACAAAGTTTTTAAATAGGGTTAATAACAATTTTGATTTTGTATGTAAGACACTTCCATTTTTTTACAATTAATTATCTGTTTTCCAACTTTGATTCTCTATATTTCAATTGTTTTCAATTTTAATTTTTTTTTTGTCAGAATTTTCAAAATAACTGACGTGACTACTGAAATTTTGCTGCCACGTCAAATTTTTTCTATGACCACTTCAACAATTTTGAAAATTCCGATCAAAATAGAATGAAATTGGAAAAAATTAAAACATTGATAACCATAACTTAAAAAATAAATATTTGATTGTAAAAAAATAGAAAGTGTGTTACATACAAAACCAAAATTAAAATTATCCAAAGTTTTGATATGAGATATGAATGGAATATAAATTTTTCGAAGATAGGAAAACTCACGAGAAGACTTGGAATTGGAGCATCCAATTAGAAGACCCGAATCACCAATAAGCCCGCAATCCCCGGCCCGATCTTCACAGTCCTCGCAGTGAGGCTCATACCAAACCAGCTCAAACTCCTCCGTGAACGACCAGTCGCCCTGGTCCGCCGGATACCTCCACCGCGGCGGAACCGAAACGTTGGCCATCATCCGGCACCGCCGCAGCGGCGCCTTGGCCACGGGTGAAGAAGCCAGAACTATGCTGTTACTCTCGCCGAAACAGAACAACGGCTCGTAATCATCGGACAACGACGCGTACTCCGGCCAACTTCCGGTGCAGTTATAGAAAGTGAATTTTGTGAAGCGCGAGGCCCGAAATGGAGAGCCCGAGAGACTGAAATTGAGGGCCCGATTCGGAAGGCATGAATCCGGGTCGACGATGAACAAAGCCTGCCTTGCGTAATCTATGTAGTCGACGATGAATTCGCCAGCCTGAGGAAGGTGGAGAATTGTTTGGTTTCTGGTGTTGCAGTGGAGGTCGAAGCCCGGGTACCCACACCGGGCCGCCTGCCGGTGTTTTAACCGGAATGGGAACCGGATTAGGGGCCCGTGATAGGGATGGGAGCTGCATGAATCGGGCTTGCATGTATTTTGGGATTGAGCTGGGATTAATGTGAATAAAATGAAGATGGAATAGGAGAATATGAGGAATTTAGTTCTACTTTCCATTTAGGTTCTAACTTCTAATACAGTTTTGCATACAAATCTACGTACATGTCTATTTATATATTATAAAATTTTGAATACTTTATTAAAATAAAAAAACTAGGTCGACACAAACAATTTTGAAGAATTATTTTGACTGTAATCTATCTCTAATAGAGATTCATAACCATCTATATTTATTAGAGTGTATGTGTGCATGCTTGGTTAAATTCAACAAATATCATACTTTTGTAGAATATTTAATTAGTAGATTATAAGATATATATTTGACTAAAAGGATGTAAGGCTAAGAGTTGATAAAAAGGTTTAAAAAGTCCAACCAACAGTGATGTGAGGTGGGAGTATGGGAATTAGAGTCAAAGGAAAAGGACATTTCGTAGAAATTAATTGATGTACTGGAAAATGTAAGATTTGACCAAATATATAATCATTCACACTTTATTATATAATTTTGTATGTGCCTTTAATTAATGTGGCCTATATAAAAACCCTCGTTTTCTAAATTATGAGTTGTTGAAATCGAGATTTAGAAAAAAGTAATATATTTCATTAATGAATAATATAAAAATAATATTTCTTTTTTATTTAATATTGATTACAGAAATATTTTTAATTTAGTATTAAGTGATATTAAATAAACCTAACTTTAACATAATTTAATTGAGATCTTTCATATATATATATATATATATATATATATATATATAAAGCAATTACCATTAAATGACACATGACATTTTTTTCATTAATTTGATTTCCCTCCAAAACTAAAACCTCAATTAAATTATTTTTAAGTTTATTTTATATCAATTAATATTAAAGTAAATAAACTTTTAACTATAAATTTTAATTTTTAATTTTTAATCAATATTAACTTACTTTGTGTTGAAACGAAAAAAAATATACAATTTATTATAATCAATAATATTATCTAATTTATTATATATAAGGATAGAATTAAAATTTTGAAACAAAATAAACTTAGGAAATATCAAATTTTAAGTGCACTCACTATTATATCTTAAGTGCAAAAATACAATATAAATTTTAATGCATGTAATAAAATTCCATATATATAATCAATAAAGATAAAAAAATATACATACTTATCATGAATAAGAAAATTATGTATATAAATTGGCATTACAAATATGTTTTAGGCCATGTGATTATAAAATAGCTTTTAAGAAAAACTAACATAAGTAATTTCAAGAAAAAAATTGTTGCTCGCTAATATTAATACATAAAATAAAATACTAATAAAAATGTGGCGTTAATTTATGTTAATACATATTTATAAAAAAATCTATAAATATATTGTATTTTATATCTTATTATTATTATTACATGAATTTTGATTTAATTTTAATTTTAATATAATATATAGTTAAAATATATGTATTACAAACTTTGTTAAAAAGATCTTACAAATCTTCAATAAAATGTTAAAATATTATTCTCTAAAAAATATTTTTAGTTACCATAAAGAATTTCTTTTATATAAGTCAAAGTTATTTTCCAAGTTATTATATTTTTACTCAAAATGAATTACATTTTATATTGCTTTCTTAAAAAAAAATTATTTTGATAAATCTTGTGTATTACACAAGGTATATACTAGTTCATCTCTAGGAGGAAAATCAAATTAATGAGAGACACATGTCCTTAAATAGTTATTTCTTTAGCAAGTGGTATATATACATATATATATTTAGTACTATTTAGTATATATTAATTAAAGGTGAAATATTTGTGTTATTTACGTTTTATGTAGATCCAATTTTTTAACAATTTTATTTATGGTTTTTTTATGATTTGTATTCAAGTGTTTGATATAATTATTGAAATACAAAAATAATCATGCTTGTATTAAAATTCTTTACAATATTTTAATTAAATTAGTAAAGTAAAGTGTCCTAATACATCTGTTGTGACTCGAGTAAATAGAACACAACTTAAAAATGTCCTATTATAAAAATTGTCATATTATACAACATTATAGGGACACTTAATAGTGTCCTATTAGATAAATTTTGTTGTAGTGTAAATGCCTAAAATAATTGTTTCTTATTCCATATCATATATGTGAATATGTGATGCTTGTTGAAACTTTTTCAATTTGTATAAAAATGAGATATCTCCCATTTTGAATTTAAGTGTACTTGATCAAAGGCATGACTTGCATTTAATGCGTCTTGACTTTTCTTTCTGGAGCATTTAATGCGGTGGTTGCGGCTCGCAGCTTTCTGCAGGCGCGTCAGTCCACGTGGCGTCTTGGCATTGACTCTGTGTCTGCAACTTTGATCTTCTCTGGAACGACTCTATTTATTTTTGCTTGGAACTTTGTTCCTCGTACTGCATTTATCCTTCCTCGGATTTCAGGATACTTATCCTGCTTGTCATTGGCGCTGTTGACAGATTGAGTAGTAAGCTTCGCACTGTATCCTAGGTTTGCTTGCAGCTGTTTGTACTTTACAGTGCTGCTGTAACTTGGACCTTCTTGCAGTATCTTCATACAGTACTACTATATCTTTTCTTGCAGTATTCCTGTAACTTTTCTTGCAGCGATGTTGTATGCCGTTCTTACTTACTTTGCTGCAATGCTGTAACTGCCTTCTTGCAGTGTTGTTGTATCTGCTTTCTTGCAGCAGCTTTGTCTTGAAATCTTCGATGTAGCATTATATGCATGTGTACCTCCATCTTTCAGCTTCCATAACAAGAGTCAGTCCTAGTCTATGTTTTCACTTAAACATTGTGGAAAATGGGATACTCAAACTTCCTATTACATACTTGGTTTGTCTCATCAAAATCTAAACACTGAAATCCCAACATTTGCTTTATCAGAATGATGGGATAGAAGCATGCAATGTTACACAAAAATTGAGTTTAAGGTTTCACGAACATTAAGTTTAATGTTACACGAACATTAATTGAAATGAAACATTAAACGAGAATTGAAAATAAAATGTTGAATTGAAACATTAAACGAGAATTGAAAATTTAAAGTTACACGAACATTATTTGAATGTTAAACGAACATTAATTTTTTTTCAATGTAATCATAATTTATATGTAACTTTATACTTATACGAACATTTCATAATTTGAAGGTTTCACGAACATTGTCATATTTACACATGTACACGAATATAGTCATAATTTGAATGGTACACGAACATTTTATGAAAATTAGAATGCTACAAGAAAATTATATTAATTTGAATGTTACACGAAGATTTTACAAAATCTGAATGCTACACGAACATTATCAACATTTGAATGCTACACGAACATTATCAACATTTATGAAAATTTGAATGTTACACGAACATTTGAATGTTACACGAACATTTTCCAAATTTTCGTTTAACCTTCAAATGTTGATAATGTTCGTGTAACATTCAAATGTTGATAATGTTCGTGTAGCATTCAGATTTTGTAAAATCTTCGTGTAACATTCAAATTAACATAATTTTCTGGTAGCATTCTAATTTTTTAAAATGTTCGTGTACCATTCAAATTATGACTATATTCGTGTACATGTGTAAATATGACAATGTTCGTGAAACCTTCAAATTATGAAATGTTCGCATAAGTATAAAGTTACATATAAATTATGATTACATTGAAAAAAAAATAATGTTCGTTTAACATTCAAATAATGTTCGTGTAACTTTAAATTTTCAATTCTCGTTTAATGTTTCAATTCAACATTTTGTTTTCAATTCTCGTTTAATGTTTCATTTCAATTAATGTTCGTGTAACATTAAACTTAATGTTCGTGAAACTTTAAACTCAATTTTCGTGTAACATTGCATGCTTCTATCCCATCATTCTGATAAAGCAAACACCACAAAACTCATGCACATGTCTCATCTTGGCACTATTCATATTTGACCGTTCAACAAAAGTGGTATTTTGGGACATTTCCTTATATTTTGTGGTAGAAAAGGATAAAACACTATATTGAATGGTATAAAAGATAATTCCTTATATGTTTGGTGGTATATTTGACAATTTCCTCTTTTAAAAATATTGATTTATCTACATTGTCCACCTATTTATGAAAGGGTGCGGCTATCCGCACCCCACAAATTACTAAACACACCTCATTTCTAGTGTTACTGTATACAAATGAAATGTGAGAGAGAGATGATACTGAAAAGGCGTCTGCCAATCTGTTTCCTTTTGCTTTTTTTTTTAATATTTTTTTGATAATATTTAATCTTTAATGAATCTTTAAATATGCTCGACAATATTTTGGATAATATTTTTTAGTGAATCTTTAATTATCTATATATTTCCATTTCTAATATGCGAAACTTATGTATTTGTCATTTTAATTTTTTTATTTTTGATAAAATAATGATGGTTGATTTTTTTAATTCTTTTTTTAAATATATACTTCATTAAATTTTAAAAAAAAATATGAAAGTCCAAGTAAAAATAGAGTCGTTTATAGCCGTTGCAAATAGAGCCGTTTATAACCGTTAATAAACGGCTCTATTTTTTTCTATAAATACATCTAGTTAATTTTCATTTATTCACACTATAAAATCATTTTTCATCTCAAATTATTCAAGTTTTTTTTGTTGTTTCATACTCCTTTTCAATTCACCTCTTCAAATGACCGAAAATAATCGTGATTTTTTCAAATACTTTTACTCTCAAAATCATTTAGAAGAAAATTTTGATGGGCAAAATTCTTCATTTGGAGAAAACTTTGATTATTCACAATTTCCTTCACTTACACAAAATCCACCCAACTCAAATTTGCCCAACTATTGGCAATAATCTGAAATTCCATCTTCCGTGCCAGAAACACAATTTGCACAATCTTCAATTCCTATTGATTTGGAAAGTTTGGAACAAGAATGTGTTGCTACTGAAGGTAGACGTCCAATGAAATGGAGGGTTGATGAAGACGAGCTGCTAGCATATTCATTCGTCACGATAAGTGAAGATCCCATAGTCTGTAATGATAAAAAAGGGGATACCTTTTGGAAAAGAATTGCAGTATACTACAATTCTAATCGTAAGACGGATATGTCGGAAAGAATTTGTAATGCGATGAAGTCACACTGGTACAACACTATTCAAAAGAAGGTAAATCATTTTAATGCTTGTTATAACAATGTTGAAAGTGCTTATAGAAGCGGACATAGTGATGAAGATATACTGAGAATGGCCTATGCCAAATATCTTTCTGAAAACAAAAATGTTGCTTTCAATTTTGAGCATGTATGGAGAATTACAAAAGGTCGAGCACTTTGTGCTCCACAATATGGTGTTCATCTAAATTCTTCAAAAAAGGTAAGAACATCAAATTTAGATACAAGCAACATGTCAACTCCACGAGGAAGATGTTTGGATTTTGATTGAAACATCGATGACACACATCCAATCAGACAGAAGGTTGCTAAGAGAAAAACAAGACAAGGGCAAAACAACAACCAAAGATAATGATGAGGTTGTTGAAAAAGTCATCAACAAATTCAACGAGTATTCGATTCATAAACAAAATATGGTAGATTTTGCATGCGTAGGGATTTATTCATGCTCATAGTTAACACATTGGAGAATAA
This sequence comes from Scutellaria minor, assembly GCA_954870855.1. Taxonomy (NCBI): domain Eukaryota; kingdom Viridiplantae; phylum Streptophyta; class Magnoliopsida; order Lamiales; family Lamiaceae; genus Scutellaria; species Scutellaria minor. The sequence goes on from OX940733.1 coordinate 16,982,925, forward strand.
TTCGGTGGAATTTCAACAAAGGCCCGACGCTACAAGTAGACAAGGTCTCTCACCATTACAAAAATATACTGCCGCTATTCGTCAGTTGGTATATGGAATCCCTACCGACAGCCTTGACGAGTACTTACGTATGGGAAATTCTACCGCTGTAAGGTGCCTATTTAAATTTTGTGAATGTATTTATTCAATATTTGGTGACAGATATTTGAGAAGGTCGACTAATAATGACGTTCAACATCTTCTACAACTTCACGAGTCAAAATATGGCTTTCCGGGTATGTTGGGCAGTCTTGATTGCATGTATTGGGAGTGGAAGAACTGTCCAGTTGCTTGGAAAAGTCAATTTTCCAGAGGCCATGGACCTCCAACAATTGTGCTTGAAACGGTTACATCGCAGGATTTGTGGATATGGCATGCCTTTTTTGGGGTTGCAGGTTCTCACAACGACATCAACGTGTTGAATGAATCGATTTTGTTCAACCATGTTTTACTTGGGGATGGACCGACGATGCATTATAGTGTGAATGACACACAATATACTCATGGATACTATCTTACGGATGGAATCTATCCGGAATGGTCGACTTTCGTCAAGGCTTTTCCATGCCCACAAGATCCAAAGAGACGATTATTTAAGGAAAGACAATAAGTTGCAAGGAAGGACGTCGAACAAGCATTTGGGGTGCTGCAAGCACGATGGGCTATTGTCAGGGGTCCTGCTCGTTTTTTCTATAGGAAAAAATTGAAGTTAATAATGTTATCATGTATTATTTTGCACAATATGATTGTCGAAGATGGGGGAGAAATGATTTCTCACTGGAATTCCGATGAAGTTGATGAGCCCGCACAACCAATACAAGGACCCACACAAGATTTTGCCAATTATATACAGATTAATTCCGAACTACGTTCAAACACAACTCATCACCAACTCCATGCGGATTTAGTTGAGCATGTTTGGACACGTACCAATGCAGAGAGACATTAATTGGAAGATCATTTTATGATCAAAGAATGTGTTAGTTCGTATTTTCAATTAATTGTCTTTAAAATTATTGTTCAATCTAATGTACTACTTTATTAAGTTCTAGTTTAATTTGTTGTACTACTTCTTTAAATTTATAATAAATATTTTATGGTTATATATTTTCCCAAATGTATAAATTGAGTTTTTAGGACTTCATTGAAATAATAAAAATAGTTAAATTAAATTTAATAATATCAAATTAATATGAGGTAAAAACAAAAATGTGATTTGATTGTAAATAGTGTTTAACCAATGATATGGTTGGAGGAGTTAAAAAATGTGAGTTATAGTTAATGGAATGATGAGGTGTGAGGGTAGGTGGAGGAGAGAGGGTGTAACTATAACTCAATTTTTTTGATTGTTGTAAATGCTCTAAGTATATTATAGTGTTATATATATATATGCAAAAAAAAATTATACTCGAGTACAGATTTTAGATCCGTATCCCCGATCTGATCCGGCGTATGGACCTCCTCCATGTGCATCCACGCGCTGCCTACACCATAGTCGGTATGCTCCGTCAAATCTGCATAAATCATTCAACCAAGATATAGTTATATACTCATAAGGTATTGGTTGCATATTTATGAGGTATTACTTGCATTTTACTCTATTTAGTAAAAGGTATTAATTGCATGCTTATAAAATATTAATTGCATACTTATAAGGTATTAGTTACATTATTAAAATATATGTTTACATTTTACTTGTTCAGTGAAAGGTATTACTTATATACTCAAAATGTATTACTCATTTTATTTAAGAATATTAATTTGTTTAACTTTGTTTTTAGTAAAATCTATTACTTGTTTTACCTAAAAGTATTACTTGTTATATGTAGAGGTATTACTTGTTTTATCACAAAGATCTAAAGGTATTACTTATATATCTAAAAGGTATTACTTTATTTATTCATAAGGTATTAGTTGCATACTCATAAAATATACTTATAAGGTATTAGTTATTTTGTTAATGAAAGATATTACGTAAGGTATCACTTGTTTCATGTAAATGTATTAATTGTATAACTTAAAGGTATTACTCATATATTTAAAAGGTATAAGTGTATTGTAAAGTGTAAGTTTAAAATCTTAAAATTTATTTTACAAGTTATTGAATATAAGATATTACTCATATAACTTAAGGTATTACTCAAATAATTTGAAGATATTAATCATATACTCAAAAAGTATTAGTGCACTATACAATGTGAATTTAAGATCTTAAAATTCAAATTCATGGTTTTCATCATTTTCTTCCTAAAAAATTCTGCAAATAATCTCATGAAATCAAAGGAGTTGGAGATGAATGGCATGATTATCGAAATAATCAATAACCCACAATGAAATAATTAATCTACAAAGATTAAAAGAAAGAGAGAAAAAAAAAAGATAAGATCAAGAAGAAGAAATCACATATATAAAATAATGATTCAAAAAAGAATAAAAAACATGAAATTATTAGTTGAAGAAGGAGGAGAAAAAGATAGAAAAGAAGATGTGTTAGGAAATTATTGTTTAGATTTTGATGAGACAAAACACAAATGTAATAGGAATTTAGAGTACCCAATTTTTCACAATGTTTAAGTAAAATTTGACTAGGTTTTGAGTTTATAGTATATAATGAAGAATGAAGGAGATCAAGTTACTACAGTTAAAGAATTCAAGAGAAGGACTACTGCAAGCAGTAAAGAAGATTGTTGCTGTAAGTTAGAAGAATATATCGGAGACAAGCTGTAAGCAGAAAAATACAACATAACTGTAAGCAGTTAAGTTACTGCACATAAACAAGATACAACAAACAGAAGGTATGCTGTAAAACAAGGTTGTAGAAATAAAGTGGTGCACTCTACTAAATCAAAAAAACAAGAAGACTGAATTGATATGTTACACAGTACGAGGAACATCAACTGAAGTCCAATGATCAATCACTTCAAAACTAGCCAATAGAGACAAGTTGAATAAAGCAATATAGTAAGTATTAGACACGTGGCCTGACGGATTGCAAAAGACTGCAACATAGTACAACCACATTAAAAACCTGGAGTGCAAGACAATAAAAATTAAATGCAAACCTTCAGAAGCATTTAATGTGAGCTCCACACTTGAAGAAGATTCAAATTCAAAGTGCTGTGTCTTTCTTCAACGGGCATAATACTTCATATATTAATAGTGGAAGTGTTGACTGAAATGACTATTGAAACATTCACACTCAAGTGCAAACAAGAAGCCTAAATTCTCAAACATTCAAATCTACAAGTTTCAGTCACTCAACCTCTAAGAAAGCAGTCAAATCTTAGTTCGAGCTCAAGAATTCTCAAGGTTGTTTCAAGCACCAGTTGAAGAAAAATCATATATATTTTTAACCACAGTGTTGTGTGTTTAGATTGTTTTAGGTGTCCTCAATTGATAAGAATTTGTTCCTTGCTAAGCACTTAGCCTTAGTAGAAAAGACATTAACTCTGTGTGAGTTAGTAAGATCCTATTAGGTGTGTCTTTAGGACTTGAACAACTTGTGTGGAAGCTAAGTTTCAAAAGGTGTAACTTGTTGGGTTGATAGTTGTAAGATTGTCCTGTAAAACAACTTGCTTAATGAAGTTTCTCCTCGGAGAAGGAGTAGAGTGGATGTAGAAGGATTACACCACCTTCGAACCACAATAAGCCCATTTGTGTGTTCTTTCTGTTTTAACATTTATGTTATCTTAACTTGCTATATTCATCTTGTCTATCATACAACATAAAAGTTTTGCTAAAACTCATATTTGTAAAGGTTTTCAAAAAAAAAAACACTATCAAAAGCTTAAGGTGATGTTTAGATTGGTGTTATGTAGGATTGGGGAAATCCAACTTTAAAATTCTGAGTTTTTGAAATAAAGGTGAATAGTTAAAATTTGTGTTTGTTTAGAGATTTTGTACGGTAGGATTAATACTTTAGATATCAAATCAATGCTGAAAAAAGTGTTATTATGTAATATTATATTGTTAGTTGATGTAATGATAATGATTGGATGATTGTAATAGTAGAAATTTAGGTGTGTATTGAAATTTGTGTATCAATAGGTTATAATATAGAGTTAATGATTGTGTTTTTATTTAAATAAAATAGGATTTTGGTATATTATATAATCCTCTTCTAACATCAAAACAAACGAGAATTTGGTTGAATGCAAATCCCAAATCCCGACCAGCCAACACTAATCCAAACATTACTCTTGCTTAAGTTTCCGCTGCAGAACTCTTAGTTACAACAACAACACTGCATCCAAGTACTGTAAGCTGAATATAAACCTGCACTGTAAGCTTTTTAGGTTTCAACGCAACAAGTTCTAAAGTTTTCAAAAATCGATAGATGTTCATTCACCCCCTCTGAACCTCTGTGTCACTTGGGACCAACAAGATGATGTCATTCGAAAATAGGTGTGAAGAAGAAGAAAAAAAAATGAAGAAAGAAGGTGCACGATGCGTCAAAAAGGGCGGAGAAAAATTAAGGTTTAGGGGAAAAAAAGAAAAAAAAAACAAAATTAAGCATGTGGATGGGTTGGGTTCGGCCAGGACTACACAAGCCTACTCTTATATTTATACAAAGTAGTCTATGGTTTAGGGGTTGAGAGAAAAATATAGATTTCATACCTTTTATAGAAATGGGTTAAAAACAAAAACTCATTCCAAGTATACCTTATTTTGCACTTTACAATATCATTTATAAATGTTTGCAATTTACTATCATGTACACGAATTTTGCAAAATACAATAAATTCGGCTAGCACGTTATTAAATCTCGCCGGAGATGTTCAAGTGCATCTAAAATTTGCACTTTACTATATGAATTTTAAAAGTTTTTATTTCACCATATAAAATTCACAGATTTGGCAGGCTACAATATTTTTAGTTGCAACGTCGTAAAATCTCATCGAAAACTGCTCACTTACATGAATTTTAGAGTAAATTTGTTTTGAAGATGTCATTTACAATATCTTCATTACCTAATCTATTTATTATTATTATTATTCAATTCTATTTTAAGCCCAAATTTGAGAAGTAGACAAAAAATTTATCCCTCTAAAAATTAAATCAATGCACATGAGTTGTTTTCGATAGTATTTTATAATGTGGTAGTTGGAAATATTGTAGCCTGCAAAAACCTTGTACTTTATATAGTGAAATGAAAACTTTTAAAATTCATATAACAAAATACTAAATTCAAATGCACTTAAAAAGTCTCCAGTGAGATTTGATGACGTGACAGTCAGATTTATTGTATTTTGCAAAATCTATCTATATCATATAATAAACTGCAAATATTTATAAATGATATTGTAAAGTTCAAAATGAGGTATATGTTTTTTACCCTATAGAAATCTTCTATTATAATTGGATATAATATGACGTTAAACTATTTGGGATTAGAAACACCAAAAAATTGGGGATCAATTTGGCGGGAAATACCTGTATTGCCCTAAATTAACCCACGATAACATTGATATTTCGAATGTAGAGAACCCTAACACAAATTTAGAAGAGACACCACCCAAAAATACCATATATCCTTTATTATGGGACAAAAATACCATCAAATAAAGGAAAGTGACAAAAATACCATCACATATAAGAAATGGACAAAAATACCACTAGTTTTGGTCCAAGTTAAAAAAGTCCAATAATATAATTAAGTATAATTGATAAAGCAATAAATATAAGTATAGTTCAAAATTATTAAATTCATTATTATGAATACAAAAATTTGTTATCATAAATCCTTAAAAAAAATAACACTTAAATTTTGGCCATTCATAAAACAAATTGAAAAAAATCTTCATATAAACTATAATACCTATACAACTAATATAAGTATAATTCAAAATTATTAAATTAATTATTATTAATAAAAACATTTAAAATCATAAATCCTTAAAAGAAATTTTTTTTAAAACAAATTGAAAAAAATCTTCATATAAACGATAATAAGTATACAACTAATATTAGTATAATTCAAAATTATTAAATGAATTATAATAAAAAAAATTAAAATCATAAATCCTTAAAAAAAATTTAAATTTTGGCCATTCAGAAAACAAATTGAAGAAAATCTTCATATAAACTATAATAACTATACAACTAATATAAGTATAGTTCAAAATTATTAAATTAATTATTATTAATAAAAACATTTAAAATCATAAATCCTTAAAAAAAATTTAATTTTGGTCATTCAGAAAACAAATTTCAGGAAATCTTGATATAAACTATAATAAGTATACAACTAATATAAGTATAATTCAAAATTATTAAATTAATTATTATTAATAAAAACATTTAAAATCATAAATCCTTAAAAAAAATTAAATTTTCCAGATACATAAAACAAATTGAAAAAAATATTCATATAAACTATAATAAGTATACAACTAGTATAAGTATAATTCAAAATGATTACATTAATGATTATTAATTCCAAAGGCATAAATCCTTAAAAAAATATAAAATAAAAAAAGGGTGGGATTATGAAAAATCCCAGTTGAACATCGTGTGATGATGTCACAGATTAGGGTTAAATGGGGATTTTTGTAAATCCCCGTTTAACCCTGTTATCGCCTCATAATATATGGTTAAACGGGGATTTTTGAATGGGGATTTCTCAAAAAACCACATTTAACCCTTTGATTCTTATAAGTATAGGGTTCAACGGGGATTATGATAAGTATTAGAAATAAATAAATATTTCTGTCATTTTTCTAATTTGATTAAGATAAATAAATCAAAATATTAATAAGTAAACATGCAGAGATAAATGAAGATATATGACTAGGGGTGGAAATCGGATGGATCGAATCGGAAATAGGGTGTTTCGGAAAAATTCCAAAAAATTTCGGAAATGAAAAACCAATTCCAATTTCCATCCAAAAATTTTCGGAAATGTGAAATCCAATCCGATTTCGGAAATTTCGGAATTCCGAAATTTCAGAATTTTCGGAAATTTTCAGAATTTTCGGAGTTTTTTTCGGAAATTTCGGAAATTAAAAAATTCAGAAATTTTCGAAATTAATTAGTTGGTCTATTAACTATATAGCCTTTTCTAATATCCTAAGAAATAATACGACCTCGAATCTGATATTCCAAGCATTTAACATCAATATAATATCTACCAAAGACATGAGAGATTAATTATTCTGTTGATTTAACATCAATATAATATCTACCAAAGACATGAGAGATTAATTATTCTGCTGATGTACTATAGTATATAAATAGTTATAAAATAAAATTATAAAATAAATAGTTATAAAATAAAATTATAGTTATAGTTATAAAATAAAATTATAAATAGTATAAAATAAAATAGTATATAATATAGTTATAAAATAAAATTATAAATAGTATATAAATACTATATTAATTTTTTTTTACTTTTTTCACCTTTAGTTTTTGAGTCATATTTTATATTTAATATATACTATAGTATATAGTATAAAATAAAACTATAAAATTTATATGAATAGTATATAGTATAAAATAAAATTATAAAATTTATATGAATAGTATATAGTATATAATATATAGTATATAGTATAAAATAAAACTATAAAACTATATTATAAACTATTGTCATTTTGTAAGTAATTATACTTATTAATTCATATTTATTAAGTTATTTTTCTTTTAGGAAGCTCAAATCAAATGAATATTTGAATCTATATTATGATTTATGATAATGCTTTGTTCGAAATCCTTCGATATTTAAAATACTTGTTTTATAATTTGTATAATTTTCTTTGTCATTATTCCTATTATATAAAATGTTATCATTTTTAATGAAATTTATGATATATTTACCTTTGAAATTAGATATTCACCTTTTATTTTATATAATATATAGTATATAGTGTTCTTATATAGCATATAATAAATGGTATATAGTATAAAGAATTCCTTTATAGCATATAGTATATAGTATAAAGTATATAGTATGTAGTATATAGTATGCAGTATATAATATAGTATAATTCTAAAACTACAGTATAAACTATAGTATATAGTATAAAATAAAACTATAGTATAAACTGTACTATATACATATAGTATATAGTATATATAGCATAAAGTATATAATATATAGTATATAGTATGTAGTATATAATATAATATAATTAAAAAAACTACAGTATAAACTATAATATATAGTATATATTATAAAATAATACTAAACAACTACAGATACTACAGTATAAACTGTAGTATATAGTATATATTATAAAATAATACTAAAAAACTACAGTATAAACTATAGACTATAGTATATAGTATAAAATAAAACTATAGTATAAACTATACTATATACATATAGTATATAATATATTTATATACTATAATATAGTATAAAGTATATAAAATATATTATATAGTATATAGTATTATAAAGTATACTATAATATGTATATTTATATTTACATATAGTAAATGTATATAAAATATATTATATAGTATTCTTCTATAGCAAATAGTATATAGTATAAAATGTATGAATTATTTACAACAATTACTATTAGTTTGATGGTAAATTTCGTGCTTTGAGTGTGAGAGGTCTCGTGTTTGATTCTCAAATGTGTCTACTCACTCTACATTTTATAATTTCGGATCGGAAATCGGAATTTCCGAAAATTGGATTTCGGAATTTCCGAAACTTTTAAAACTAATTCCGATTTCCATTCGAAAATTTTTGGAAAAATCAGAAATCGGAATTTCAGATTAAAAAAATTTGTTCCAAAATCGGAAAATTTCGGATCAGATTCGGCGGATATCGGATATTCCGTTCCAATTTCCACCCCTATATATGACACATTAACTATTCATTGTTGACTTCAACATAAAATAGTGGCATTTTTGTCTCATTTCTTATTTTAGGTGGTATTTTTGTCCCTTTCCTTTATTTGATGGTATTTTTGTCCAATAATAAAGGGATGATGGTATTTTCATCCATTTCCTCAATTTAGAAACCCACATATTCAACTCTATGCCATCTTTAACACATATAAATTTGATTCACCTGTGAGTTCTGTCTGCAATTTGTACGTGATTTCGAAGAAAAAAAATTGTTGTTTTTTCTCTATCTACAACCTAGATTCCATCTCCTTAGTCCTTTTTGCCGGGAGTACGTTTCTTTTGCCTATCTTTTTTTTTTTCAAGCTTTTCAGTGAGATTTATGGTTATTCTTGTTGAAGAAAATTAGTCATTAGGATTTTAATTACACAATAGAATTTTTTTTAAATATTATTTTGTTTAAAGGGTTATCGAGGAAATGGCTGACGCCTTTGACGATGAAGTTGATGCTGAGCCCACAATTTCGATCGGAGATTACCTTAAAGCTGTTGAAGAAGAGGAGTTGGTGAGCGATTGCTCTATTTTAATACAAGCTTATCAATTAATTTTCAGAAAATGCAGCTTTAAGATATGAAGAAGGGTATTCCAATTTGGATTCAGTTAATTTCGTTAGCTACTTATTCGTGGAGTGTAATAGTTTTATGGTCTGAAATGTAGCAGGTTGTGATAGTTATGGACATGTGTTGGAAGTTGAGATGAATTAGTTATAGGATTAAGTATTTCCCCCAAAATTTGATCTATACAGTTGGTTTTCCTTTCAAGTTTTTAAAGTTTCTTAAGTCTCTTTGAGTTTGATTATATTGATATAAACATGTCAATTGAAATATGAGTCAGCCTGCTTGATCTTGCTGTGATGATTATTTGTCGAATGGCTAGTTAGTACTGGCTTATTTATTAAGGGAATTAATATTAATGAGATTATTCCATATAGGTGATAAAAGATCAATGATGACATGGTGGATCTTAGAAAAACGTGGGCGGGGGCATACTCGACATTTTTATTAGTTTGTTTTCCAGAACACTCATTTCTTGTTTCATGATTTTGTAGTTGATGGCTAGTATCCATATTAACCTTATTTAGTTTTGGATGACAGTAGACATCTTTTTCTATATTCGTGCATGAACTAGTTGTCGTGATTCATGTTTAATCGTCTGAATATGACTGAGGTGGTTTTAAAATGCTTCTGTTGAGTTTTCAGAAATGTCTTTATTCATTTCGTTTGCAATTTTCATTTCCATGACAACAGTTTATGATGAATATGAGCTCAATATTCACTGCATCCGTGTGAGAAAAACATTTGTTAGAGCCACTTAGAGTTTCGTGAAATCATATTATGATATATGATAATGGTTATTTGTGCTTCACTTCAGTTTTAATAGCTGTTCCATCACATACCTAGACTTAGAAATTCCTTATTTTAGATGGTACATTGAGCAAACTAATTAATAAACGTGCAAATATGATACAAATAGACGCCAAATATAGAATGTACTTTGGTTTTCTACTTGAGGATCCATTGTCCATCAATTAAGTCATTGATATTTCATGCTTTATTGAGCTGTTACTGGCTGCATGGGGTTGTTAAGCTTTTCATTTTGATTCCTCTGTGCTTTCTTCCTTTGCTTTTGTGAGACTTTCTTAAGTTTAGTGTTTTGACTGGGTGTTGGTTCTTTTCCTTTCACATATGTACATTCTAAAGAAAGCAGATATGGTCCTGGGTGGTGATGAGGGCAATGAGTGTACCTACAGTAAAGGATATGTTAAGAGACAGGCAATTTTCTCTTGCTTGACCTGCACACCTGATGGGAATGCTGGGTTTTGTACAGCCTGTTCCTTGTCTTGCCATGATGGCCATGAGGTACATGTGAGGTCATTATTAAGATCTTGTTTCTCATTATTAAGTTCATTATGAGGCATTCATTTATCCAGAGGTATTACTCTAGAAGTCTTTTAGGCAAGCATACATTGCTTGGAGTGGAAGAGCAATGACTGGATTTTATATTGTAACCTTGTAGCATCCTCCAGCCTTTTTCAAATTGTTCTCTGGCATCGATGATCCTATAGTTTTCTATTTTTCCTTTTTTTTTTGTTGGCTACTAATGTTGTTTACGCAAAAATCGCCAAAGGAATAACTTTGAGGTGCTGTAATTGCAACTAGAAGCTGTTTCGGGAGATTTGGGTGTTCTTCATATTGTTATTAACTCATGCATCTTTTCCATGATCAGTTTATTTTGCTCACTGATAGCTTTATTGGTTTCTTGTTGTCCAAAGAATTTGTTTCTATTTTGTTTGATTGTTCCATTGTTCTCAAGGTTTAAGTTTTGTTGCACTAGAGTAAGGGTGGAAGGATTTCGGTGTTGGATGTGAAATAGTCAAAACATTTTATGTTAAATTCAATCCAAAAATAGTCTGGAAATTGGATATATGAGTGTGGAGGCAACCATAATCTTAAGTGTGGAAGCACCCATGCACACCTTGTGCATGGATATCTTAATTTGAAATCTTTTGTGAATAATTTGGAAGCTTGTGGAGAGAAACATCTGAAATTAAGTGCATAGTTTATATGATAATTTATCAACGTAATATAAATGCTTCATTTGATAATAATATCCACTTCCGAAAAGTTATTGTAATGTTCTTTGTCTAATCATTTGTACGGTTAAGATTTACTCCAAGAGATCGCTTTGCCAAATTTTGTGACTCCCAGTTCCTTTCCTGAACTTTCTTAAATAAGAATGTTTCTACGAGAAAATATTTTTTCCCACGACTCCCATCTCAATTCAAGTACTGCTGTAAAACCAGTACCATGGAACCACTAAATTTGGTTTTTGAGGAAATAATTTAAAGATGCACTAAAATTTAACTGTTTGAACACCTAAAACTCCATGCTGAGACAAAAAGCCATTGAGAATTAAGTAAATGTTTTCGGATGCGACATGACTTTAATTCTAGAATGGTTAGCATTTCTTGTACATGATGATTGCTGTTTTTCTTCATACCCATATTAATGCCCATAGGTCTTATCACTTTTTGGCACTCTAAAATATCAAGCATGATGAGCTTTACCAAAAAAGGCTGCTGGCTGTTCTTGCACTTTCCATAAACCATAGTGGTCCGACAATCATTTCCAAGAATCTGAAGTCTATTGGATGCCTTCATTTTCAATTCTTTTAGATATTATTTGAAGTGAACTTGTCTTGTATACGATGCAATTCCATTTTCTGTGAGATATAGTTGCTTCTTAGAAATTGTTGCCTCAACTAGATACCTCTATACTTCACAAGATTCTACTTTGGCATGTCTTTCATCTTTACTTTCTGTGTTGCCAGAACATGATGAAATATGCATTTCACAATGCCTCTCTAATGCTTTTTATATCATGTGTTCTTTTCCCAGTTTATGCTACAAAACTAATATGTCCAGTTTTAGGATGAATGGATTGGTGGTATGTAAGATGATCAAACTTTGATTAGCACTTCTAAATATGTTGTTCTCCTTCTCTGAAGCTACCAGGCCTTTCATATTTTAATATGCTGAAGGAGTTAAATTATTCGAAACATAGTTTTTTGATCGTTGTTATTTGCCACCTGAACTAGATTCTGGAACTATGGACAAAAAGAAATTTCAGGTGTGATTGTGGGAATTCGAAATTCGGAGAGTTCTTCTGCAAGCTTTCACCAAACAAAGATGCAGAAAATTCAGATAATTTGTATAATCACAATTTCAAAGGTACTTACTGCACGTGTGATCTGCCTTACCCTGATCCTAATGTTGAAGAACAAGTGGAGATGATTCAGTGTTGTATTTGTGAGGACTGGTTTCATGAAGAGCATATGGGTCTTCAGCCTTCTGACAAGGTTTGTGTCTTTATTTTCCTTTTTTTAGCTTCATTCAGCCATACACTCTATGCCCCTAAAGAACAAAAAGCATACACACAGACAGCCATAGAAGTGCCTGGTCTGCATTTCTCAGTAGCAGGGTGCCATATGTTGGTTGATAGTGTGAAATTTGCAGTCTGAGCACTGTGATGTGCAAATTAGATCTGGGACATGTTTTGTTAGAGTTCATGCATGTTCTTTCTGTCCTAACTACGATCAACGCTTCATTCCTACTTGTGTAAATGGACAAGTAGAACTAGTCCTTGTCCAAGTAATTTAAGACATCCACCCAAGTTCAGATTCATATAGTCACACGATAAGTTGCTTTTCACCACCTTATCTGCTGGTTTTGTCCAAAATGACCTCAACTATGCTATAACATGCATCCACCTGGTTCCTCACAAGTTATTGGTGCTGCTACTTCATGTCATAGTAGTTTGTTCTTAATGGTGCTTATTTGCAATCCCATTTGTCGCCTCTGTGGTGTTTCACATCATTGCATAACATTGATTTACTGGTTTTTGCTGCAACTACAAGGTCATGAAGTGTGCCTTTTGTTGAAAGAGGTTTGCAATGAAAACTCTCTCATTGCCTACAATTGTACTTACTTGCAGTTGTTTAATAATAAGAGAAAATTCCACTGTTCTGAAAATGCTTTTTATGTGTACACATTCTATGTATTTTTACTTCTGCTCTTCTTTCTACTGTCAAATAGATCCCAAGAGATGAGGAAGGCGAGCCACTGTACGATTCTTTCATCTGCCAGGGGTGTGCAGTCGTTTGTTCTTTCCTCACCTACTATCCTCAAATCATTTCAGCATCAGATTCTTCAGATACTGCAAAGGAAAAAGCTGCTTCGGAAAACTCTAATCTGATCTCATCAGGCAAGCTTGTGAATGGGAATTATTCCCTCAACTCTAGTTTAAGCAATACTGATTCTGATAATGTTCCTCTAGAAGCTAACACAGAAGGGGTGGTTAAAGTATCCAATGAAGTTGCTGGCCCAAGTACCAAGTGTACTATCGGTGACCTAGTCAGCGATCCCCCAACTACAGGCAATAGCAAGCCGTTGTTTCTTTCTAAAAACTGGAGAGAAGCCCTCTGTAGATGTGAAAAATGTTCAGACTTGTACACCCAGAGGGGCATTAGCTTTTTGCTTGATGAAGAGGATTCAATTGCTGAGTACGAAAGAATGGCTGAGCAGAAAAGGAGTGAGAACGAGCTGAAACAGGAGGGCGCTGAGTTGAACTTTCTCAATAATCTCGGTCATGTTCAGAAAATGGAAATGCTAAGAGGAATTGATGATATGAAGAACGAGATTTTCTCATTTCTGGTATGTTTTGCTATGCTTAAAATGTCTAACAGCATTGCTTTCAGATCTTTGCACAGTGAAGCATTTATTCTCGTATTTCATTTACAGGAATCGTCTGATCCCTCAAAGGCTATCACAACTGCAGATGTTCAACAGGTTTTTGAGAATCTTGCCAATAAGAGAAAGCGCACTCAGTAAGTTATGAAGGAAATTTTATCAACTGATCTAGTTAATCTATGGTTGTGTAGTTGGTTTGGATAATTTATTTTCCAGAAAAATCTGCATATGGTTAGACTGCTCTATGCATGTGAAGTTCTTGAATTGGGTTATACATTGTGTATCTTGTGTACTTGTTAGAAATATCTATATAACCTCCCTAATACCAATTAGGGGTCTTCACAGTTCAATTACCTGGTCGGTCCGATCCGAACTGAAACTTTGCTTCAAAAAAAGAACACAATTTAATGTGTCAACTGTTGATGTGCCAAGTAAACGAGTCATAGAAGACCACCTATGTCTTGCAGTATAATGATGAATACAATTATGCTTCAGAATTCGAACTTATGCTACAAGTCAAGTATGATTTGCAATTACTTCATTTTCATTTGTTAGCCAACTATGCTTCAAGACTTGTGTTTATTAATTTGGTCAAAAAAAAACTTCGAATGCTGTATGTAGTCTATAAACACTACAAATTAATTTTAGATTTTTATTATTGTTTCCAAAAAAATCTTTTAAACGTCTAAACTATTTGTCCCCTTAAAAGTTAAAAATGATAATCACTCACTTCAAAAAAATGTTTTAATCGTTTTTGCAAGTTACATTTATCGATAATATGCTTGTGAATTAAGCTAAATTCTAATGAATATATTTTCAACATATTCATTAATAATAATGAATATTATGTTTTGAACTAAATAGGGGATTTTGAACATTAACATTTTTCTTCATTTATTATTTGTAAATTTAAATTAAATGTTTTTTACACGAGAGGAAAAAGGTTATTTTCCAGGGAAGTGCAGTGTCATGGAATCTATTCTTCCTGTCTACTCACTTTCATACAGATTATCTGAAAGACATAAAAACATGAGCAGCATATGATAGTAATTAAAAATTATTGATTGCCACATAATGCAAATTAATTATAATATCGGGCCTAGTCCTTGATACCCAGAGACTCCAGTTAGCTCGATTATTATTGGGCCCATTTGGGCTACCTCATTGGAAGGCCCAACTATTAAAGCCCAATTCTTAAAACAAATATCGTCGCGTAACACACGCTCTCTCTCTCTCTCTGCTCAGCTTCAAGTCTTCAACGGAGAAGGAAGACCGAAAGAAGACGCAGGAAAAACGATGAAGAGAATACCGCTAATCAAATTTCCTCAGAGGCATCCAAAACCCTCTGGTAATGCTCATCTCCATTATCTCTGAATGGAATTCAATTAGTATGTGCATTTTCTTAATGTATTATTGAATTTTTTATAGTTGTTTGATAATTTTTATTCTGTTGATTTTTTTTTTTGTTTGAATGATACCTTCTGAAGAACTGGAAAAACCTAATTGAGGATTTGATTATTATTTTGGTATCTGAATTTGTCTCTCAACAGTTTTGGGTATTTTTCTTTTGCCCAATTTTAATGGTAGTTGGTTGAATTTACTTTTTAGAGAGAATATCCACATTTTTTTTGGATTCCTTGAATCATCGTACTCTGATGTGAAGTTGTCATGAGGAGAATTACAAAAAAGGGAAACGTGATTAAAGTAATAATGGTGAGAATGAAATGGCTTAGGCGATATTATGATGTCATAGTAAGAGTAAACATCAATTATGAGTATATTGGGCCTAATTGATTAACTCAGAATACTAAAAGTGAACTATATAGTTATGATTTCTCTATAAATATGAGATAGAAGAGGCATTTGAGCAGTTGTTGGATGTGAATGAAGAAAATATGATGCTTCCTTCTTGATTATCTCTCTATATTACTTGATACCCCGAGTTTCTTTCCATTTCTTTTCTTAATTCTCAATAATGAATTGTAATATTATGATCCTAACTTGGATCATAACAAAGTCCTGCTTGGTATGAAGTATATTAAATTTGTCTATATGTCTAGATGTTTACTCTGTCTGTTGAAAGGTTAAGCATGTGTCGGTGATGTTAGAAATTGCGTGCCTCTATTTAATCACGATCACCTATAAGAAAGTTAAGTACAAGTGTCAGGATCAGAAATGAACCGTGCAGATGCTATTTGGATCTTTAATGTTCCCTTCTTTTGCTCTGTGATGTGTGTTTGTTCCATTCATGTTTCCTTATTGACTTTGAAATTCAATCACACATTGCTTACAATCACTCTAAATAGCAACACTGTTTGTTTTCAGGTACAACATCTCTTCATCAAGAATCATCTTCAAATGAGGATCTTGTTCGCAAAATTTTCTCGAGGACTCCATCCACGTCTCAAGGAGGAAAGGCTTCTGATCAGCCAAAGAGGACTCCAGTGACTCAAGAGGAGATTGAAGCTGTCTTGGTATTTTACAAACACTGGATATTTTGGTATTCTTTAAGAGTATCGTATTCTATAAGGCTTTTGCCTTTCTTAAACCATTATTCTGTTGGTCTCAAGCATATCGATTGGTTTATTTTCAAAATATCTATTATTTACATTACTTTTTTGAATAATTGTGTTTAGATTATGAGAATTATAATTTGTTAAGCTGCTTTAATGTTAGTTTACCCTTTTCTCTCTTAACAGTTGGGTGGCTGTATCTGATACTCCGGGGGAGTCTTTTAGTAGAAGACAAGAATCGTAAATGTAAGGTCATTAGTTTTTATAATAATTCCTCTAAAGAAGAAAGTCATCAATTCCTTATCGACAGAAAATGTGTGTGAGTGAAACCTGCGTAAATGAGGTTGAATATTTCATGTAGTATTCTGCAGTGCATTGTGTAATATACACCAAAGAACTTCCTTCAGATGAAATCTAATCATCTGAACATATTGGTTACTGTTTGCTCTGTGTATGATAGTATAAACTCAGATGTGTTGTTCATAGTGCTAGGAGTTGTTGATAAAGCTCCATCAGTGAATGGAATATGTAACCATTAAATTTTATTGTTCATATTGTTTAGTGGGAGAAGAAAATCTAAGATTCAATCCCAATTCGAGTCGTCCAAGTTGTTTCATGTAATTCTAAGCAAAAAATAGAGATGACTTTTCTGAAAAACTTGGGGAGAACAGTCTCTTGTGCTATGATCTCTTGGTTCAAAATGCTAATGTAAAATGACATGGTGGTTTTAGTTGGGATACAATTTGCATCACCTCTTCCGAACTTTGTCCATATGATTAAAAAAAAAGCATGAAAACTCTCTACAAAATTGAGTGAATGACAATTTTGGACTAACAACAAATTTTATGTCTGCAGAAATAACAAACTAGAAAAATGGGTAGATTGAATATTAAGAATCAAAATGAAATTTAAGTAGATACAAATCTTGATTAAATCCCATGATTCTTATTTTTAAGTTCACATTTCCACGAATTTGACCTGGAAATGGTTGAATTGATGCTAAACTCAATCTTTTCCATTCTTTATTTTGACTTTAAAAAGGTTGTTAATTCAATTGTCAAACACATAGATTCTGAATCAAATGTCTGTCTTCAATGTTGAAAGTGGAATACTTTTTCGAAGATTGTTGAATTACCCCCTTTGAATCGAAACTTTAATTATGTTAATTGAAGGGGTTTAACACCTTAATCTCAAATGAATTTTATGTTGGCTTTTGAATCCCTCAACTAATGTTCAAATGATGGAAATGATCCATTGAAATGAGACAGTTTAAGTTTATTGATCTTTCATGATTTGATTCCAACCTAATTCAATAATTATCAAAATCATATAACTATTTAATTAATCACTAAAATAAATATAAATCGATATTTTCATATTATGCACTATAATAAAGCAATAAATTCCCAACAACTTTTCATCTTACTACTCAAAAGCAGAGCACCTGATTAAAAAGGCATCACTCCCAGTCTCTCACTTTACTTGTCGTCTCAGAGTCAAACGCAAAACACGTGCTCTTCTCTCAAAATGAGGTCTCAGATTTGCAGATCCGCCAAGTCTTTCCTTTCTGCTGCTTCCAAGCACACCGCTCCTTTTTCAGGTATTTTGCACTTTTTTTTTTTCGATTCAAATGGTCAAATTTGTAGCATTCCAGCTATCATCTATTAAATTTCATGATTTTAGATTTCTGATATCGTTTGATGTGTATCTTTCATTTTTTAATTCGTTCTCTTGATTGATTTTAATTTTTTCTTCTTTCACTTAAAAATGATAAGTTGTGGTTTTGGTTGGTGTAGATTTTGTGATTGACCATAGGGTTGTGTTTGGATTAAAGATTATTTGATGTAACAAATTTATTGGTGATGTTTGGATTGATATATGTCCATCACTCTCATTTTGAACTAATTTTTTGAACACTTTGGGTAGATTTTATATACACTAAAATTTGGATGGATTTGAAATCACTCATTTCAATCTGTATTACAAATCACTACATAACCTAAGCTCTTTCAAATAGTTTATGTTATTCATTTTTTATATATAACTCTTACAATATTACTTATCATAAATATAGACATAACCGATTAGAGTTATTTGTAAGAATTAAATTATAGATTTTTATATATGTTATATATTTTCAAAATGTATAATTTATTTCTTAATGAATTGATGAATATCTTAATTTATAGTTAACTATATTAGTCCCATATGTGGTTTTGTGAAAAGAATAATTATCATAAAAATAAAATGAACTAACAATAATGTATTATTTATAATTTTGCATGATTTATTGACTTGTACTCAATGCAATTGAAGTCAGATTCTAATTTTTTTTCTATTAACACCCTACCCTTTTATGTTTTGCAATTGTACTATTAAAGTTTTTGAATATTTGTGCATTTATTGATGGAGAAAATAATTTAGGAATATAAATAAATATAAAAGGGTAAAAAGAAAATAATGGGATCGAAAAGGTTCTTACCTTTTGAAATAAATTTTTATTATGATATATTTAGGAAGCATAAATCCAAAACAAATAATTCAACTATATAAAGTCTTTAAAATAAGAATCTAAAGATTGACAAATAATTAGCATTTTAATGGCCTTTTCAAATTGTTATTAAATGTTTGTAAGTATATAGTAAAGTCTTATTATAATACGTTTTCTTTTGATATATAAGTTTTGTTGTTTTCATTTTCGGCTCAACATATCCTTTTTATTTATTTTGGTTTAAACTATTTTTTTTTTTAAAGGCTTATAATTTTGAGTAAGTCTTATATGAGACAGTCTCACGGATCATGTTACGTGAGACGGATCAACCCACAACCCAAATTATATAATTCACCTATAAATTAACGAAAATGAGTTAGGATTATCGGTAAAAGGGATCCGTTTCACAGAAACTATCCGTGAGACCGTCTCATGCAAATTTTTGTGAATAATTTTTTGACACATAAATATCATTCCTAAATTAAAATGAATCCTTCTTTTACGTCTCTTTAAATATTTCATTGAAACTTTTCCCAACTAAAACAAAATTTGAAAATTTCAACTTTCACTCAAAAAATTTAAAATTGGAGCCATTGAGAAATCCAAATAAAAAAATTAACATGGAGGGGAGTGAAGTTAATATCATATGTTGTTTTGTTATTTATATACAAGTAAAGAAGAAAAAAGTCATGAACATGGGATAATGTAAAAGAAACAAATAAGGGAAAATTGAGATGAAGAAAAGTTATAGCATTTTTGTGAATAAATTTAAAAAAAGATTAAATATGTAAGTTCAGAATTAAGAAATATTTTAGGTATTGAGATTAGAAGTAATCTTGGAAGAAAAGTGGCAAAATAGTTAAACTGACACTTAATTAGAAACAAAAGTTAACCTCTAAAATGACATTTATTTTAAATCGAAGAGAGTATAATATAAAGAATTTCTTTGTCATGATTGGAATTTTTTTTGAAGATTATAAACTTTAAATATACACCATTGAAATTATAGAAAACATATACATAACAAATTTAATATCGATATTGAATGTGGATATCAACTAAAAGAAATTGTCATTTCAGGAGGGCGAGCAGCAGCGGCAGCAGCTGTAGTTTCATGCAGAGGAAGAGTGTCATCTTTAGCTTCGTATGGTTCATCCGAGTCAGGAAATGCATATAGGGGTTGGATATCTGGAGCCCTTGCCCTTCCTGCTGCAGGTTGATCCAACATACTTGCCTCGTGAATGAATTAATCGTGTTTCCTTACACAATATATACTCCATTTTTGTAGGAAATTTTGCTATTTGAGCTTTTATTTACTCTTTTATATTTTTCCCACACAAGTGTATTTACTGTGTATCTTAGTGCAAAGTATTGTTAATACTGTTTTAATATCATTGTTCTCCTTGCAAACAATTTTATCCGCAAACGGCATGTATCATCATAGCTGCTTCCATGCTATGACATCTTCCAAATAAGCCAATCTATTAGATAACCATGATTAATCATGAGCTAGCATATCGAGGTTTCTAAAGGCATATGATCTGAGCATCTATCTCTTTGAATTCTCATTTGTTTTGTTTTGCTTCTTTGTATCACAGCTTTCATGCTTCAAGAGCAGGAAGCATATGCTGCTGAGGTACATTTATTATCAATGCTAAGTTTGGTTGCACGTCTCTTATTGCTGTTCATTATGCTTTCATCACTTATGCTGCGTTGTTTCTGCTTTTTCTGAAGATGGAGAGAACATTTATTGCCATCAAGCCAGATGGAGTGCAGCGAGGATTGGTATTCGACACGCATACTTATTCCTTTTAAGATTTATTCAGCACAAACTTCATTGAAAATCTTGATGGGTTGGCCTTTTTATTAGGTTATTTTGCATTTTGAGGGTGTTTGGCTAAGTTTATTTAAAAGATTTTATAATATTTTTTATTGTATTCCAAAAAATAAGTTATTAAATGGATAAGATGATGAGCTTATTAGATTTTAGTGATGACAATTGGAGAATTTTAAATGATGAAGTTTTAAAGAGTTTGTTTTAAAATTAAGATAGTCTCCTTACTTCTTTAAAAACAACTAATTATAAGCTCAATAACATGTTATCTAGGATACAATAAGATTTCATTTACTTCACTAAATACTTTTGAGGAGATTATTTGGTAGTGTGCAGTACAACGCATAACTTTGCTTTTCTTTATCTCTATTGACAGAACACTGGCATGACACTATTCAGCTCTCTGCTAATCTACTTTGTTGCATCTTGTTTGCACATCTTCCGACTTTTGAGAAAATTCCTTTTGGTGTTAGATTTCGGAAATTATTTCCCGGTTCGAACGGAAGGGATTTAAGCTTGTAGCAGTCAAGCTTGTAATTCCGTCAAAGGACTTCGCCCAAAAGCATTATCACGACCTCAAGGAAAGACCCTTCTTTAATGGATTGTGCGATTTCTTAAGCTCCGGACCCGTTCTTGCCATGGTTTGAAGAAACTTGTTCACATTGTCTTGCTGAACACAAACAAATCTTTCAGAACACTAACTATGTTTCTTTGTGCTCATCCAGGTTTGGGAAGGTGAAGGCGTGATCAAATACGGGCGTAAACTTATAGGAGCCACGGATCCTCAGAAATCGGAACCCGGGACGATCAGAGGAGACTTGGCTGTTGTGGTCGGGAGGTAAATGTTCGGTTTTGATGAATATCGTTTTGTGGGATTTTCGAGTTGGTCCTGATTTCGTTCCATTGTGGATACAGAAATATCATTCATGGTAGCGATGGACCCGAGACGGCCAAGGATGAAATCAACCTATGGTTTAAACCTGCAGAGTTGGTGAGTTACACAAACAATGCTGAGAAGTGGATCTATGAGAAGTGAATCTGACTTTTCTTTGATTGTTCAAACCTAGTATGCCTCGAATAATGGCTCCTTCAGGTGAGTAAAAACATTAATTTGTCGGAAAATTAGTAGCTCGAATTATGTACTACAACGCTTCTATATTCTGGCATCATCCGATTCATTTTTGGGATCAATACTCGTGTTTAATACTGCTTTTCAATATTTCGTGAATCTGTTGGTAAAAAGCATATGAAAAATGGTTTAATTCATGGCCCATTAATTCTGTCTTTTTGTAAATTTAGTTTGTGATTACAAATTTGTGTTAGGGTTAATTATAGATTTGGTCCCGAAAGTGTGGTTTATTTTTGTTTTAGTACCGAATGTTACAAATCATCCTAAGTAGTCCTCAATTATGTAAAATTGATCAGATTTGGTCCTTGCCGTCAAAATTCTGTCCATTTGGACGGAAGTCAACAAACCAGTAAGAATTGGTGCGAAAAAACGCTCTAGAAATTCAGTTTTCGTTTTTTGGCTCTCAAACATCAATTCTTATAGCATTTAACATTTGACTCTTTTTTTTTTGTTTTTTGTTTTTTTCTTAATGTTTATAGAAAAAATGGTTTTAAGTCGTCTAACTATACTTTCTTAGATTTTTAGCTTTTTTATTAATTCATTAATGAATTTTAATTCAATAAGATTAAAAACTTCTGATTTTTTTTGTTCTAATAAACTACCATAAAAGATTATAATAACCCGATGTTTTTTACTTGCTATTAAAACTCATATATTAGCAATATATATATATATATATATATATATATATATATTAAGGTTTAATCTTAATTAAATACATAACAAATTAAAACTACCTGTTAAATATTATTAAGAAAAATGAATATGATAAAAATAATTAACAAAAATATATATAGATAAACTAATACATGGAGACGAATGAAGTTATTGAAAACCGTGAAGGACGTCAAGAGCTTTAAAATAATCATTGATCAGTAATATTCTATTTACAAATTTTATATTATTGAGCCTTGTATATAATTGTCCACCACTTCTTTGCTCTCTCTTTTACAAAAGTTCACTTTGATTAACCTAATTTTCCATCAAGATTAACCTTATTAATTAATTTATGTGTCATTATGCGGTGCAACTGAGGTGTTGGTCCACCTCTCCACATTATCTTTTTCTTCATAAAACAAATATTATATATGATTAATATTTGAGCAATCACATCACTACAACCACATAATTTGGAGGTCCAAATAAAAAAAAACTAGCATAAACACAAGATGTCGTAATAACATGAACTATTCCTTCCGTCCACGTGTTGCCTTCTGATTAATTCAATTAATATTTTTTATTTATTCTAATTAAATTAACAATTTAAAGAGATAATTATAATTGAAAAAAAATAATAATAATAATAAATGCAAATAATTATAATGTAACATATTAAACATTAAAATTTTTAATATAGTAGGACTTGAATGATGATTGAAAAAAAAACTAATAATTATAATGCAAATAAAATTTGTAACGTATGCAACAAAAAATCGGAAAACATTTTATAATTTAGGACTTGACTTAATGAATGATGATAGAAAGATTTTGTGCAAAACATTGTGATAAATTAAAGTAACGATAATTCATTTGTGATATGAACACCATTTGTAACGTATGCAACAAGAAATTGGAAAACATTTTATAATTTAGGAGTTGACTTAATGAATGATGATTGATAGATTTTGTGCAAAATATTGTGATAAATTGAAGTAACGGTAATTCATTTGTGATATGAACACCATTTTGCAATTTCAAGGTAGATAATTGAAACGTTTCGCAAAAATTAAGTTTAATTCACATACAAATTAAATTAAAAATTAATGATAATTGCTACAAATTTTGAAGATATATATTTAAATAAATTCACCATTGAAATTATGCCACAACAACTCACTCTAATTCTTCATGAATCAATTTTTTTCCCCTTTGAATAGTGTGTAGGAAAATGGAACAAGAATATCTTCCTCCAGCAGATATTGACTCATCGAAGGAGATCTTCAAAATTAAGATTCGAGTTATTCGAATGTGGTTTGTTCCCAAATTCAATAATCCTTCAGTTTATGAGGAGGTTTTCCAAAGTTTGTAATAATATATGAAGAAAATTTTGATTTACTTTAATAATATTTTTATTTACTTACCTTGATTGAGTTTTAGTAGCGATTCCAATTATAGTAATTCCTTTTTTCCTCTAGATTCCACAACTCTCGTTTTATAACACATTCTTTTCAAATTTTTATATGCTCCTTGGTTTATTTTAGCATATATATCCATCCGGATGATCCAAACACTGATTTGTCTGAAAATTATAATTGCACATTTCCCTACAATTATCTAGATGAACTACAATTTTTCTGTTGTCTCCTTACAGTAATTCTGCCTCTGTAAATGGATTAAGAATAAATATTGGACCATTCAGCTCTCGGAACTGTCTCTGCAATTTTTTATCCTTAAATCTTGTACAGATATAACAAGATTTTTTATATCTCAATGGGCACCATAATTCCCAATCACTAGAAAAGAACCTATAATTGAATGATTGGTTTAGTGGATATTCCACCTATTTAATATGGCCTGTTAGAGAGAAATTTTCTCCTTTTTTCATGAGATTCTCAATCAGAACATCTTTAATTTGCTCTAATATGTCCTCCAATGGCATATTCTCATTAGGATATTGAGCATCTTGAAAATCAATGACCTTGCTTGAGGAGGTCATGGATGTATCTGATTTTCCACATTTTTGAGACATTGTCTCATCCTCAAATTTTGAAAATAAATCTTTTTTCATTTCTTCAATGTATAACTCAACCATCCTTTCCTTGGTTACTACCTCTCCTCTGATTGCATTTTCAATCTCCTTGAAATATGATCAAAGAGAGAAAGAGTTTCTTTTTGTAATTTCAAATTAATCTCCTCTTCATATTCTTTAATCTTTTCATCTATAAGAATTAGAGTATCAATTTCAAAAATCTTTTTGGTTTCTGGGTTTTCTCTGATCATTTTTTCCCAGAGTTTTGAATGAGAAATTCTTTTAATACAAGGAATCATTTCCTCTGTATAACCAAAAACTGGTGTCCATTTCCAGATCCAAGGAATTGAAAATTTTGTAAAAAAGAACATAGAAGATATACCTTCTGAGCACTGGCGGACCTACATTGGGGCCAAGGGGGCATTGGGCCTCCCTGAAATTTTAAAAAAAAGATAAGGGTATTTTGGCAATTTTACACTTTAATTAAAAAAAAAATTATAACCATATCAAGCTTCCAGGCTTCCAGCGAGAGAACTTCCAGTCCAATAGTGAGCATGCTTAGTTTTTCCCCAAATTATTTCCACTCCATCCAACAAAAACCTTAATAATTGTTTTTGGATATTCTTGGTTTATTTTACAATTCTACTCTATCTAATCTTAAGGTAATAGGTTATATTTATATATTCTTACTTTCTTTTTCTTTATGTTTTGATTTGTTGTATCTTAAATTAGATGTGATTTAGTGATTAATTGAAAATGATTGATGAATGATTTTACATTTTATTTACCAATTTTTATTATCTATACTTGAAATTATGGAATGGAGATGAACAAACTTATGTTTGTTGGATGGGCAAACTTATACTATTTTTTTTAAATCATATTTTGATTCACTAAATTATTGAACTTTTTATTTATTATCTAATAATTGTTCAATTTTTATAGATAATGATTGTTTAGTAGCATATATTGAAAAAGATGTGTTTAGAAATGTTAGCAATGAGGCTATAATGCATCGATTTCAAAACATGAAAAATAGAAGAGAAATGTTGTAATTCATGTATTGTTATTTATATTTTTACATTGTTATATATATTTATATTTTTACATTGATGTTTTAATGTTTTAGTTATTAATTTTTGAATATTTCCGTATTGAATTATGACCATGTGTTGGCCCCCCCGAGTCAAAATCCTGAGTCTGCCACTGCTTCTGAACATAATCATTTTTCTTGATATTCAAAGACTCTTGGTGAAATATTTACCCATTTTTCAAACTTATTTTTCCACAATTCTGGTAAATTTTTTACCGAAGTACCAAAATATTGCCACCATTTGACAAACCATATTGGAATTTCATGGTTATAAACCTCTGAACAAATTTTTATAAACCAAGAATGTTTCCTCTTGTCGTTCTCATATAAGAGAACTTGCTCAAAAGCATCAATATAATCCCAATAATTATATTTCATAGGACTTTTATTATAAGGATATATAAATTCCTTAGTCCTTTGGGGGAAATACCCCATTCTTCCACAATAATAAACTTTTTATAATTATCTTACTGAAATTATAAATTTATTCGTTTTTTCCACTTAAAAAGTGTGATATTTCACAACCATTATTTATGAGAATATTCTCATAGTAGTATCCGACCTTGTAAACCCTTGTTGAGTATGACGCATTGTCAATATACCTTTCTGTAGATATAAATCAAGCATGCATTGTGAAGGATCTGGAACCGAAATTGGATCGAGCAGAACCGGCCATTTAAGTGGTGAACCGTAACTGAGAAGAATGTTGTATCGATTCATGTCTGTTGCAGGCAGTTAGAGTTTGTAGCGCAATTTCAGGGATTCAAACAGAAATTCGGCTAGATCGGGTTGCAGTTACTTCCAATTAGTTTAAAGCTATTGATCAGTATATAAACATGCAGTCATGGTTGTAGTTTGAGACAGATTGAACGTGAGATTAGAGAGAGAGAATTAGGGTTTTATTCATCTTCTTCATAAGAACCCTAATTTGGGGTTTGTTTGTAATCTTGATATTTGTTTGATTGAGTGATATATCCGCCAGTTTTGGCCGTGGATGTAGGTTGTAGAAACACAGCGAACCACGTAAATCGTCTTGTGTTGCTCTCTTTTCATTTTCTTCTTGAATCCGCCACTGTTAAGGGTTTAGAGCTTGGTGAAGCTTGAGGTTGTTGCTTGTGTGTGCATTTTTGACCTATTACCTTACAGTTTTGGCACCATCTGTGGGAAACAGACCACGACAAGATGTCGACGATGAGATTGGACGTCGCAAAGTTCACCAGGAAAGGTGATTACAACCTGTAGAAGGTTCAAATAGAGTCATTACTGATACAACATAACCTTGAAGAAGCTTTGGAGGAAGAAGGCCTTGAATCCTCTTCAACTACGGTAGAAAAATGAGCAAAAATTTGTAGGATTTTGAGTATGAAGAACCTCAAAATTACAGACAAGCAATGGTTTCCAAAGATAGATTGGATTGGTTATCTGTCATGAAAGAAGAATTACACTCTTTGGAGAAGAATCAAACTTGGGTACTTGTGGATAAACCAGATAAGAAGAAAATCATTGGAAGCAAATGGATATTCAAAAGAAAAATTGAAGTTGCTAGAACTGAGAAGATTAGATTCAAAGCTAGACTTGTAGCTCAGGGTTTTACACAAAGAGAAGGGATCGACTTCAATGAAATCTTCTCTCCTGTAGTTAAGCACTGCTCTATAAGATTGTTATTAGCTCTGGTCACTTAATAGAATATGGAGCTTCAACAATTGGATGTCAAAACTACATTCCTTCATGGTTATTTGGATGAGGTGATCTACATGAAACAACCAGAGGGTTTCATACTACCAGGGAATGAAACAAAGGTTTGCAAGCTACAAAGGTCCCTATATGGACTGAAGCAAAGTCCTAGAAATGGTACAAAAGGTTCAATGACTATATGTTAAAAATTGGTCTGTTTAAGTGTCCATATGACAGCTGTGTTTACTTAGAAAATGAAGATCATAAGGTGGTGACCTATCTCCTGATTTATGTTGATGGCATGCTTATAGCAAACAAGAGTATGAGCAGGATTAAAGTTTTGAAAGAAAAACTTAGTGCTCAGTTTGAGATGAAAGATTTAGGGGATGCAAGAAGGATACTGAGGATGGATATTCTGAGAAACAGGGAAGCAGGAAAACTGTTCTTATTTCAAATTGACTATCTGAAAAAGGTCCTTAGAAGATTTAATATGCATCAAGCTAAGCCTACTGTTACTCCTTTAGGACAACATATAAAACTCTCCAGAAGTCAAACTCCAAGTTCTGAACAAGAAATGGGGTATATGGAGGGTATTCCTTATGCTAGTGGAGTTGGAAATATCATGTATACCATGATATGCAGCAGACCTGACTTAGCTTATGGTATGAGCACTGTTAGTAGATTCATGGCTAATCTTGGAAAAGCACATTGGGAGGCTTTAAAATGGATGCTCAGATATATAGGAGGAACAACACATCTTGGATTAATGTTTGTTAGAAATCAGCAAGAACAGATTCAAGACTCTCTGATTGGCTATGTTGATTCAGATTTTGCTGGAAATGTGGATACCAAAAAATCTCTTACTGATTACATTTTCACATTCTTTGGTATAACAATCAGTTGGAGAAGTATTCAGCAATCTATGGTGGCTTTTTCAACTACATAATCAGAATATATGGCTATGACTGAAGCCATTAAGGAATCCATATGGCTAAGAGGGATGATTCAAGAGCTGGGTATTCCACATAAGAAAGTAGTGATACACTGTGATAGTCAGAGTGCTCTGCACCTCACAAAACACCAAGTTTTTCATGATAGATCAAAACATATTGATGTAAAGTTGCACTTTGTTAGAGATATCATTGAAAGGTTGATGTGAAGAAGATATGTACAGAGGATAATTCGGCTAACATGTTAACAAAGTCACTAAATAGTGGCAAGTTTGGGCATTGTATGCGTTTGGTTAATATATTGCCATGGCCACCTGACTGCTAACTATTGTCTATTAAGTGTTGTCTTATACAGGTAAGTTTTTGCAAATGTTTGCATCTAGATTTAGGTGGAGATTTGTAGATATAAATCAAGCATGCATTGTGAAAGATCTGGAACTGGAATCAGATCGAGCAGAACCGGCCATTTAAGTGGTCAACCGTAACTGAGAAGAATGTTGTACCGGTTCATGTCTGTTGCAGACAGTTAGAGTTTGCAGCGCAATTTAAGGGATTCAAACAGAAATTTGGCTCGATCGGGTTGCAGTTACTTCCAATTAGTTTAAGGCTATTGATCAGTATATAAACATGCATTCATGGTTGTAGTTTGAGACAGATTGAACATGAGATTAGTGAGATAGAGAATTAGGGTTTTATTCATCTTCTTCATAAGAACCCTAATTTGGGTTTTGCTTGTAATCTTGATATTCATTTGATTGAGTGATATATCCGCCAGTTTTGGCCGTGGATGTAGGTTGTGGAAACACACCGAACCACGTAAATCGTCTTGTGTTGCTCTCTTTTCATTTTCTTCTTGAATCTGCCATTGTTAAGGGTTCGGAGCTTGGTGAAGCTTGAGGTTGCTGCTTGTGTGTGCATTTTGACCTATTACTTTACACTTTCCATCAAGGTCCATGGATTATTTTTCCATTTTAAATTATTTTCTTCCAAAAGAAGTATAACCTTTTGATTTTTAACCTTTTGATTTTTCCTCATAATGTAAGTATTATTAATACCGCCATCTTCTTCATTTTCATTTCCTACAATGTTAGAGAATGATGGAGAAAGAGTATTACCTTGAGAAGAAATTCCTTTGTTTTGTTTTTTGAATTCTTTATCATATGATGATATATCTGAGGCTATAAGCTTTTTATTTCCATGTTGGGCCAGAATTTCTGGTTGTTTGCCTCCACCACCTCTTCCTCTATAAGAGGAAGATCCTCTGCCTCAAGAGTACATATATGCAAAATTCGTTGTATATATTCTCGAATTAAGAAATCACGGAGACTATTTTCTTCCCCTTTTTATAAATAATCTCAAAATGAAAAGGAATATCGCAAAGATAATAATGTTTAAATTTTTTTAAAAATCAATAAGATTTTTCTGTTATATTTTGATATATTATTTCATGTTTCATTAATTTAAATAATTTTTAATATATCTACTATGTTATTTAATGATTTATTTATACACGTAACATTACTCATATTTTAATATAATAAATAAAACATATGATGAAAAAGGAAAATTTTCCAATGTCACGCTTGTTTAGCCGGACTTGAACTTGGATTTAAAACGACGACGTCAAAGGGAGTTGACTGGAAATTACAAGTCCACAAATCATTATATATGTTGGTTTTTCCTCATCATCTCATTATTTCATATCACCGCCTCTATTTCCCTTTTTCACTCTAGATTTCTTCGTCTTAATTTTTTAATTCTCCATAGTTTCTTAAATCTAGGTTCTATCAAATTTCATACCGGAGTTCAGCCGCTTAACCGATTAACAGGTAATATTTTGTTTTTTTGTGTGTATCCTCTGTTTGAAGTTTCTGTTTTAGATACGTCTTTTGTTGTATTATATTGTTCCTAACGTTGCTTGTTCGCGAATCTATGTTTATTGAGTAATTTGATTATCTTTTTCTTGTTTAACGACGCGAATTTGTGAATATTTGATTGTATTAAGATGTTGTGTTAGGTCATTTAGAAATCTTATTTCAATGTATAGGGATTCTTCACAGATTGGTTTCTGTCTCGATGATGAAGATATTGGGAATTAAAGGAAATTTTGATTGAAGAAGATGTACTATTTAATTTTTTTGTAAAGGCGATTGTTTTTTACCCATATGCTTATTTAAAGGGGATTTACCTCGAATATTTTAATTAGTTCTTATTATAAGTTAGGATCGAGTCTTTGTTTATCTTATTCTTTTCGTATTCTCGTTGTGTTTGAAAGGTTGGCTTTTTGGATAGGTTTGAGTTTGTTGTGTTCCAAGTCAAAACAATCTGAAATTGGATGCACCAAAAATTTTGTTATTGAAATTGTTTCCAAAATATTACAGTTTGATATTCACGTGGGCTGACATTATGAATTAGTTTTTCTATGTGTTATGCGGTACTTGTAGTGGTTGATCTTCCATTCACCTTCGACGTTCCCTCAAATGGAAATGGCTCTCATTTAAAGTTCTAAGCAAAAGGAGTGATTGCAGAAGTTACTCTTGTGAATCTTGCTGCCTTTTTTCTTTTATGGGTCCTGTGAACTGTTTGTGGAATATGATGTAGTATTCTTTGTGTCAAAAGGGTTCATATATAAATGCTGTGAAGTATGTTTGATTTGCTTGACCCTTTTTGCAACTTCCAGATGGCAACTAAGCCCCTTACGACTGAGGCAATTGCTCTTACTGAGAAGAAAATGGATATGACATTGGGTATGCAAATTAGCAATATAATGTTTCAGTTTTTTTTTGCTGAGGGAAGTTTTATTGATACATTCTCTTAATCTTTCTTCCATTTTAACACAGATGACATCATCAAAATGTCAAAGACTCGTGATACGAAGCCCAAGAAGCAAAGATTTTCTGTAAGATATCCCCTTAGACTTTTTGATTGAGACTTATCTTCTGTTTAAATCAGATCGATTTTCATAGTTTTAATACCTGCAGAATAAGAGCCAGAAATTTGTGAACAATGTCTCTCAAGATAAAACTTTGAAAGTCAGAAGGTTTATGGACACAAGATCTTCTTTTAGACAGGTATGCCATGAACCATAGAAGTCTAACCATTTTTGGTGTTCGATATGTGTGCATATGTTAGTCACTTAGTCCATATATTTTTGGTTAATTATATATAATTTATAACTGTGTATTGGTGTGCACTTATATATGTTTCATTCTTTTGAAGTGTGGTAGAAAGGAAGGGTTCGGTGTAACGGGTTGCAGTTGGGTTACATACTTACAATTTTACATGGTATAATTTAAGGTTCTGTTCTCTTTTGACAGGGCGCCCTTGCTCGCCGAAGGTCGAACTTTCAGGGTAATCAGTTCCCTATGGCAACTGAAGCTGCTAAGATGGCTGCTGTTGCGCCTATTAGCAACAGAGCTTTTAACAGAAATAAGCCATTCAACCTTAATAAACCAAGGTACTTCAATGGTTGTTTATGTACGGTAAGTTTCTTGTAACATATGGTGATGGACTTAATAATTTTCTTTTTTCTTTGTCACAGGTAATCGGTGGTTCTTTGTGTGGTTGACTTTGTCATGTTCCCCTGCATGTCTATTTTGTGAAGCATGTGATTGTTGGCCTGCATTAGTTGGGTGATGGCATCATCAGGCCGTTTTTCTTGTGTTGCTGAAAGTGTGGCTTTTCAACCTTGTTATTCATCTTCCTGGAAGTTGGTTTTTGTATAACATCATGTTGGATGTTATAAATAAGTTTTGTGGGGTCTTTGCAGCCAAAGAAAAGAAGCTTTGCCATATATAAGTGAAGCATAAATTTCATGCATGGAACTTAAGAGTAGATGGTAATCGTACACAATGGACTGTTTCCTATGGTGCATTAATTTCATATATCGGTGCAATATGAAGTAGATCGTACTCACATATCTTCATGCTGTCGCTATCTGGTCTTTTTTGGGGGTTTATAAGTGTTGTTGAAAGATATTTCTGTTCTTGTTGTGGCGTTCTAGAAAGATAGTGTCACTCGAAGGTGTGACCGCTTGTATGATTTTGCAGCACTGGTAGCTTCATATTGGTTCCGTTTTGGCCTTATCTACTTCGAAACTTATACTTTGACAAGCTTGTGATGGGGGCTATAGTACAATCGGTGCAGGGCATGCTTCCTGTTGTGTAACTACTACTTGGGTACTGTAGGAAGCTATCCATGTTTTATATCAGGGAGAACAATTTGTTAGCTTCTTTGCAGTTCTGGTCTCTGTTTTCCCTGTGGCCATATGGTGGTCTCTGCAAGTTCAAAATTTTGATGGGGTTTATTTGGATGTGCATCTGTGGTTTAGAGGCCTTTGTGCTGGATTGCCTGTTGGAATGTGTATTGGAGCTTGTAGTACGTGTCATCTTGTTTAGTATTCTTTTCGAGCTTGAGGGGTACTCACAGCCTCCCTGATTTTATGTATAGAAACACTGCTTCTCAGAAACCCATTGAGCTTTGGTGCTTCTGGGGGTTGATCCACTATATTGGCCAAGTTTAATGTAGTTTCAACGTGAGCCAGGGAGAACTTATCCTGCTAGGCTTTTTTCCAAGTATTGAACTGTATCAATATTTCTAGTTGTATAAGAAGATAATGAGCATCAGATATGGTCCGGTATATTTTATCTTATCCTTGTTGTATACGAAGTGTGAAATAGATAAAAAAGAGAATGGTGAGCATTCGTGGTGGTTGAGCGCTTAAGCTGAAGGATGTTTATATTATGACTCTGGATGCCTAATATCGTGGTCAATATTATTCTGGCTGACATTTTTATGTAGATATCCAATTTTTTTGTTTATTATGTTTGTGCAGGGTTGGGGCCTCAAACATGCAGAAGAATGGTGCTGCTGGAGGTGGTTTCAATGTGAAGGTATCATTTCTTACATCCAACGTTGGAGTATCGGTGAATGTATGCATGCGCATTTTCTATCATTATTAAATTTCATTTCCTCTCCAACATTCTTGAACGATGGTTCAAGATTGCTCCAACTCTCAGATACATTGAAGTTCTGCTTTTAGATTGAGGCCGTTAACTTGTCAATGGTGCTGTTGCTTGGGGCTTTTTTCAGTTTATGTGCATATCAATGCGAACTCTGCTCGGTGCCTGCGTTTGCTGAATTTTTGATAATTTGATTTGTTGATTTGATTAATTTATCTGCTACTACTTTATGTGCAGAAATCACAGCAAAAACCACCTCATCAAGCTACTGTTGGCCCCAAACACAAGCCCCAAACATTGGACTCGCTTTTTGCTAACATGAAGGAAGAAAGAATGAGGATCTTGTCTCAACAGAACAATGGGCCAAGAAGAAACGGAGGGGGCCAGCCGAGAGTGCCTTGGGCAAGAGGTGGTTATCAGCGTAATTAATGGCACTGGCAGCTTGTGGACAAGTGTTGTCTTTGATTGGAAGTTTTTGATATCCCGGGATGTGCCAAGAGAATCCAGCATAAGTTCCATCGTTTTCGTGAAGATAAACCTTTAGCTCTTTGATTCAACATCTTGGATATCAATTTGAAACTTCCGTGTGTATAGTGCGACTAGTTATGGTTTGGATGACATTAGTAATGAATTCCTTTCAATGTTAATAGTGTTGTTGAACTGACTTTGGCGCATTTCGTTCTTGCAGTTGTGTGATGAAAAGTTAATTTCTGCAACCTAAACATATAGCCTTCTGGTTTCCTTTTCTTTCTTTATGTTTGGGAAGCATATGTTCCAAGGTAATGACGAACGAAAACATAAAATGTAATAGTGCTCTAATTTAGATGAATTTGTCTAGATTTATGCACTTTAAAGTGATGTGAATCGTAACTGAGGCTTTGATTAATGCTTGTACTCATCATCTATGTAAAGGGTATCTGTTCTTCATACAAATGGGTATCGGTTCTGTAATCGGCTCTTCTCATTTATATAAAAGGGAATTTTCATATTTGAAGTTAGATGTTGAATAAATTGTAGTGCTGTAAAACTCATCATCTTTACTAAAATTGTAATTTTAA
This sequence comes from Scutellaria minor, assembly GCA_954870855.1. NCBI lineage: Eukaryota > Viridiplantae > Streptophyta > Magnoliopsida > Lamiales > Lamiaceae > Scutellaria > Scutellaria minor. The sequence continues at coordinate 17,017,466 of OX940733.1, forward strand.
CCTTTTTTTTTTTTTTTTTTTATATTTGTAAAATAACATTATCTTATATACATATATTTGATCACAAATCAGTGTTTTCATTTCGCCTTGCTGATTGACATATCGGCTTGGCACATGGATATTAAAAAGAAGAAAACAAATATCCTTTGTCTGACATTTTCTTTAAGTTACATTAACGATGTTGCTTCATCAATCAATACATATGTTTTTTTTAATCCATTTCGACACACTTCCAGAAAGATTCAAACACTGACCAGTGATTGAAATTATACATATATAGGATCGTATTAATATTACAAGTATTCAAATGTTTAATCAGAATTGTAATTTAATAAAGATGGTGATGTTTACGATAGTTCACCCAAAATCATATTCATCAACCGGATGATAAAATGAGTTCAGAATATTTAAAGAAAGAGTGTGGTATTATCATCTTTACACTCATAAAATCTGTACATGTACAAATCTGGATCATTACATAATCTCTCTTTTCTTTCTTTAAAGAAAGAAAAGGTGGATGATTAATTCTGGTACGTCGAATTAAATGTGGATACATGAAAATTGGAATTAAATTTCATATTAGTGAAATGAGAGAACAATAGGGGGTGTAGCTCATATGGTAGAGCGCTCGCTTCGCATGCGAGAGGCACGGGGTTCGATTCCCCGCACCTCCATCCAGTAATTTTTTCAAACTAGTTGTTGTTTTTGCTCTTTTATATATCAATTCTAAATTTTAAAATCATATATTATATATATACCAGCAGACGGGGTAATTTATTTTGTTTCAAATAATGATATTTATATCATTTTATATTAAAAGAAGGCAAATTTTTTTTTAGTCATTTATGTTTGACTCATTAGATTTTTAATCCTCTATCTTTCATCTTTTAAGTTTTTGCCTTCTATGTTTAAAAAATATTAATTTTTAATCATCTATCTTTCACCTTTTGATTTTTAGTCTTCTATCTTTAAAAAAAATGTCATTTTTTATTCTCTTTACCTGCAATAATAGGTAATTTTTTTAATTACAATTTAATTTTAACACCAAAAAAAGTTTTTATTCAACTAACATGTCTAAATTAATATTAATAATTAAAAATTCTATTTTTCATCAGTGAGTTAGAGTTTTGTGACTTTGAAAAATGAATCATTTTAACACCAAAATAAATATTAAGCAATTAAAAAAAATAATTTTTCGAATAATGGATATTAATCTTTTCGGATAATGAATATATATTTTTTAGATTATTTCATTTGCTTTGTCTATAATTTTATTATTTATACATCAATCAAATTATAATTTGTTTGAGAATTAACATAATATGATTAATGTCATTTTTTTAGTTTTGTGTTATCCGTTTCCAGCACGAAATGTATATAATTTGTGAAAAATTATTATTTTTAATTGTTTTCCCTTAAACGAATTATAATTTGATTGATGTATAAATAATAAAATTATAGACAAAGCAAATGAAATAATCTAAAAAAAAAAAATATTCATTATCCGAAAAGATTAATATTAATGATTAACAAAATCGATAATCAAAAACGAATTTGGAAACACTAGTGTTCTACAAAAAAAAACAAATTCATTATCCGGAAAGATTTGGAAGCTTACACTAAAAATTATATTAAAAAGGAATATTCCATAATACTTTTAATTATAAATTTATTTAATCATATTTCTAAACTTTTGTTATAATTTTTAATATATTTACACACATAAACATTATTTAATATAGTTTTTACTCTTTATATTTTAAATTTAATAAATATAACTCGAATTATTAGGTTTTATTCTTATTTTCAATAATTTTATGTATTTTAATCAATTTTTGGTAATTTTATATGTTCTTTTCATATATCTATTTTCAGTAATTTTATATTTTATTTTAATAATTTTATGTAATTGTTTCCCGATTCTTTAATTTTTACTATCCACGTTGAGAAATGACCACCCGTGTAAATTTTAAAATTTTATATTATCATGCACGTCGGTCAAATTATCAACCGTGTTAATTTTAATTTTTTTATATTACAATTCAAACATTAAAAAAAAAAAATTAGAGTATAGCGCTGAAATAATGTGGTGCTACATGTAGCAACCATACTTGCATATCTTGATGATAGTGCAGAAATAGCGCCCACCGCTTCTTTGAGTTTTGTTGGGCTCAAGGATGAAAATATCGATTTTGGTGGAAGTATCGGTACCTTAATTTTATAGAAATATCAATGGATATATCGATTTCGGTGGAAATATCGGACATTTTTTAAAAAAGAATGGAAACTTTGTAAAAAAAATTGGAAAATATATTTAGTAGTTTACAGAATATTATAACTAACATTAGTACATATGTTGAACTTAAAATTTCAAATAAAATGATATTTTTTCAACACCTATAGAGATAAATTACTATATAAATATTGTCTGCTATAATAATATGAGAAATTTTGTACAAAGTTAATACATGATTCATATAAAGCCATTATTTGCTCTCCCACTCAATAAATTCATAATAAAAAAAATAAAATAAAAAGTGAAATTTCAACAATTTTCCGCCGACATGTGCATAACCTCAATATTTCACTGATATATTGCCAATATACCGTGTTTTTATGTATAATCTGGCCAATATTTCAGCGATATTTTGACAATATAAAGTTGTTGCGTGTTTTTGTTTCGACTCTTCAACTGGTGTTGATCAGAATGCAGTAACCACATTTTGTTCTGCGTTAGCTTTCTGTTCCAGACTGCTTCCTGTTCTGCAAGTGCTTTCTGTTCTGATCCTTCAGAAAGCTTTTCAATTCTCCTTACTATTATGCTGCTTGCTAATATACTACTTTATGAGTGTAGTATCCGATAGCTCTCCTTTGCAGAATCCTGCTCCTATCAGTAACCTCCACCTTGCTGACTTCCACGACACTTATAATTTCAACTCCAAACAGAAACTTAAGAAACTAAGTTTCTACATAAACATCATGGAAAAATGGGGTACTCCAAATCCTTATACATCATTGTTTTGTCTCATCAAAATCTACATAGAAATATCCTAACACTATCTATGTGAAACATGAGAAGCTTTGGATCCGAAGCCGTTTAATTGTGCATTTGTGTAAGTTATTTTCCGTAACGTAATTAATTATTGGAAAAAAATAATTGAAGGATAAATGCACTTCTTTTTCAAAAGTTATCATGATGATTTTGTTATATGCTTTGCTCAAGTAATTCTCCAAAGCCTTACACTATTTTGTTTTATTGTCTTACATAAATAAAAATGGTGTTTTATTTATGTATGCGGCTCTACTTATCAGTGATGAAGAGAGAAGAGGAATTATTCAATTATTGTTTGGTGGGTTAACCAACACATTCTAAACAATGGATGATGTAACATGATCTTGATCATTAATAAAATAAAAGTTTGAGATTAAAAGAAATTTACAAAATTTACTATTTACTAAATGGAGAGGATCCATTTCCTTCAAGTGATGTAAAGTTAAGACTATGGATACATATTGGCTTAAGGTGAGTGATGTACAGACTAAACCTATGGATACATAGTGACTACTATATTAATTGTATTTATTTCACTTGATTTAGAAATATACTTAGATACATGTAAAAGTACTTGTTTCCTACAACAATTTAAATTATTGAATGAATGAATGAACTTCTATTATCCACCATGAGATTGAACAAATTTAAAAGATGGGGATAAATTATCTAATAACATTGATTTATGCCCTTTTCCATCAATTACTTATCCTAATTTCCATCAACTCTTCCATCATTTGAAGTACCTTTTGCATTGATATTACAGATTTGAAGCTGAAGATGAATGATTGTTATATCAAATTCAACAAATGTAGATGTAGGTGATCATACATGCATTCAGTTGAGATAAATCACAAATATACATTACACACACATAATGTACGTATTAATATAGGGATGTATGAATGTCAATGAGATGATCGTTTAAAGTTATGAACACACATTGTTCATACGATAGAGATACGTGTGGATATTATAGGTTGATAATTACAACTTAATATTTTTTCGGGTATTTACAAAATTGAATTAATATTCAATATTTGAGTATGTTTGTATTGGAGTGTTGGTGGATTTTGTAAGTTTGAATTTACAAAATTGAAACGAATTTTTTCAAAGTGTGGATTATGATAATATTATGTTTGTTTTGAGATTATAAGAATATAATTTTAGATAAGATGTCACAATCATATTGAGAATTGTAAATATATATATATATATATATATATATATATATATATATATCATTCTATTATTTTATTTTGAAATCTCATATCAAACATGAATTTAAATTTGACTCGTCCCAAATTCAAATGAACCAATCCAATCAAAACACGCCAACCTTTAAAATTAGATTTAGGTGTCAAGTCAATACATATGGCAGCTACTTTTGACTAATTTGACAAATTGGTCAAGATTAACACACTCAATTACACAAATTATGATGAAATTGACAACAAAATAATAAAACTTAAAGTAGAAAAATATAACAAATATTTGATTTCTTTTCTTTTCCATTTACATATATTTTCACTTTACAAAGAATGAAAAAGACAAATAAAAAACCAAGAAGTTTTACTTTATTCATATCAAGGCTTTGACGATTTTTCTAAACCACTCTACACATTGGGATCTACACCTCTTTAAGGCATCCTATGCTCTCTACGAACTTCACTTTGCTAAAAGCTAAGCCGCCTTCTTTTGATTTCAAGATTGGGGACTAAATTAAAATTAATTTAAATAATTCCAAACAAAATATTTGAGTTATAAAAGAATAAGAGTGTGTTGGTAATTTTCCATATCTTATAAGATGTCTTTTTATATAATTTATAGGGTATTTTATTTTATTTTAAAAATAAGTTGTTAAAATATTTAGATAAATAAGATGATTGAACTTATAAGATATTAGTAATGATTATAAGATGTTAGTAATGATATCATTTAAATAATATAAATAATTAAATTTGAAGAAGTTTATCAAAAGTAAATTCTTACTTTAGAAATAAGATGAAATCTATTTACTTCAAAAAAAAAATAAAGTTTATAAGCTTCTAGCAGTTTATTTTAGGATGATACAAGTACTCATGTTTAATATTTGGGTTAATTTTAATTTGTTACCTAAATTATTGAACTTTTTTTCATTGGTGTCTAAACTCAAAAAGTTTTCAAATCACTAGTCATTTTCTTCAAAATTTTCCGATTGCTACCCCAAACACATATTTTCTTGCCAAAATTTGTCGGAAAACTCAAAAATGCAACTCAACTTCAAATATTAGTCAAAAAATTCATGATTTATATGTCAAAATGACTCTCTTTCGAAGTCAAATTATAACCTTAAGTTAATTTAACGATTCTTGTTTGATTTAAACTTGAATCAATCAAAAAATTGTTCAAAATCCTAAAATATTTTTTGTTCGATACATGATTGGATCAAATGAAAATCATGAAATCGACTTGGGGTTATAATTTGGCTTCGAATAAGGGTCATTTTGACATATGAATCATACATTTTTGACTGATATTTGGAGGTGAAATGCATTTTCAAAATCTTTGGTGAATTTTAGCTGGAAAATGTGTCTGGGGAAGCAATTGGAAATTTTTGAAGAGAAAGACTAGTAATTGAAAACTTTTGAGTTTAGACACATATTGAAAAAAAAAATGTAATAGTTCATGTAGTAAATTGAAATTAACCCTTAATATTCCACAAAACTCATGTGAGACGGTCTTACAGATAATTTTCGTGAAATGGAGACTCATCATCCCATAAACATGTAATTTGTAGGGTTTGGATAGTGGATAATTGAGTTGTGGGTTGACCTGTCTCACACAATGCATTAGAATTCAGTGAGACGGTCTCACAAGAGACTTACTCCTTAATATTTTGTTAAATCATCTAGAGAGTTTTAAATTTTTTTAAATATCTTATAAATATTTTATAGAGTTTTTGAGTTTAGCTGAACTCCCTCAAAATCTATATTGGAGGCATGAAAATATGTGATTTTTAGTAATGAATTTTTTAACTATTTTCAAAATATTGTTAATTGCGACTTATTATAAATTTAATTATTTTAATTGTGATTTTGATATATAACCATGCGATTTAAAGTGGCTTTGGACGACTCCGGACAATTTAGTAGTTTAATTTAGGAAAAGAGTATATATACGAGACTTTGACTTGGGAAGGATAAGAAGATTTCCAGTTTTGGTCACTATATTGATTTTATTTGATTTGTTTGTTTTTAGAAGAAAGTTATTTATTAATAAACTAGTATAGGGCCGTGTAATACATGGGCTTAAAAAAATTAAATTAAATTTTTTAAAATATAAAACATTTGACTATTATTTATATAAGAAAAAAATATAATTATGATTTTGTGCAATACACATAGTTTAATTTATCATTAAATATAGCACAATCTAATTATATTTATATATTATTAATTATTTAAACATATGTTACATTTGTAAAAGAACACAAATTTTTTTACTTATTATTTTGAAAAAAAAATACATGTATTGTTATGTCTAATATACTATTCATTTCACCATTGTTTTAGTTAGATTTTATAGTCAATATTTAGAATCTCTAAATTTTCTTTTTAATAAAATGATAAAAAAAATGAAATTCAAAATTTCTCTAGAAATTTTATAGTTTATTTTAAAATACATATTCATCAAAACTATTAAATTACATTAATTTATAAGTTTCAAAGGATTGGAAGTTTGAATCGTCATTTTTAATTGGTCTACCTTTATTTTAGTGTTTTCTTTTTTATTTATTTATATTTTTCTCTAAATTTATATACAATGATATTTATATTTGAAGTCTAGCATGTGTTATTTTAATAATTTTAGATAAAACTCTTATATAATTTAGTAATTTTATTAGTTACATTAAATTTAATATAATTAATTAGCTATATTAGTTAGCTTTAAAATTATACTTATATATTATAGATTTAATTTGTAAAAGAAAAGTTTATTAGTATGAAAAAATATAAGTTTGCCATGTGGCAAATGTGGCCACTCACACACATATATATGTGAGAATATGAAAAAATGTAGGCTCATCATCTAACACATGTGGTCATTATATATCATTATTATTATTAAAAAAATTTAATGGTTTGTATTGAGAAAATTATCAATTAAACATATTAAATAAAATTTCAATAAAACATCTATTCACTATTTTAACCTTTTTTAATCTATATTTTAAAAAGGATTTTCAAATGAATAAAATATCTCTTTTAATATTTAAGATTTTTACTTATTTATTTAGTAACATTAATATGAATAAGAGCATCTAATACCCAACAATTGTATGAATGACATATGTCTTAGATGGTACGTTTTACTTTTATATATATAAAGATGACCAATAATTTCGAGCTAGTAAATAAGTAATACACAAGATTGGTGTATAGTATACACAACAACAGAAGAAGCATGAACATAAGATTGTCGAGCCAAGATACGAGCAACTTCATTCGTTGATTTAATTATGATTTTTTTTTTAAATTTAAGGCATTGCATTCAAGAAAAGTAAAATGTAAAATGTACAGATGAATCAAAATTTATTCTTAAACAAAAAAAGGGAGTTTTATGATTATTGCAGCAATATTCATGTTATATTGAACTTTTAGTACTCCTTTTCTTTTTAGGGAAAGACATACTTAAATAATAGTACATTTAGTTGGTCAATGATTATTAATTATACCCATATATATTGAATTGAGTTATAGTTTTTTTTGATATATTTCCATCTTTTATTAATTTCTAAAAAAGCATAACATTTAGAAATGTAAGATGTCAATTCTCAAATTTCATACTACCTCATCAATTATAAAAATAAAAAAAATTCAATAATTAGATTTCTTTCAATTTTTTTTTTCAAATTGACACTCATCATATATCACATAATCTGTAAACCCATAAAGATAGCATGAAATCATCCACCTACCTCGTGAGAGTGTGCATCAAATTGTATCGGGTCGGGTTGGGTCAAAAAACGTGTTACCTCATAGTAAATAATGCTAGTTTTGTATATAACATTTATCAAGTACTCCCTCCGTCCCTTAACACTTTGCACACTTTTCTTTTTAATCTGTCCCCAAACACTTTGCACACCCTAAAATGGAAATTTTACCATAATTATTACCCTCCCAATACACACTTATTTACACACAATGTCATTATTTTTTATCTCTCAACACTTTATTATTTTTTGTCATTTTCTTACATAATTGACCCTTATACCCTCATTTATAAAGCAATCATTCAATTTTTCTTAAAAACCGTGCACAAATAAGTGTGCAAAGTGTTCCGGGACGGAGGGAGTAATATTTATCAAATAATACTTATATATCTTATACATACATCACATATTATTATTTGTCAAGATTATAATTTCATAAAAGTATTACATGATATGCATCAACATATTATCATAAGACTATTATTTGGATGAAGCATGAATAGCCTAATGGTAGGCACGTGCTATGTAGACATAGATCCTAGTTTTGAGTTACCACGAGGGGTAAGGGTGAAATCTGTTAATCCTCCTTTAAAAAAAAAACTATTACTTGAGACACATTAACTCGAATCAATTGGTGAATGATCCAATCCAACCACACTATTACTTGAGGCGCATTAACTTGAATCAATTGATCAATGATCCAATCCGACCACCGCACCGACTCCATATAATTATTTTCTCAGTAGAAATAAGTCAATAGGATATGTTTGTTTTGACGAATCAATTGGTCAATGATCCAATCCGACCACCACATCGACTCCATACCATTATTTTCTCAGAAAGTGTGCAAAGTGTTGTGGGACGGAGGGAATATTTGTTTTGAGTTTATGTAGGATTGAGGAAATCTGACTTTGAAATCCTGACTTTTTGAAATAAAGTGAATAGTTAAAATCTGTGTTTGTTTAGGGATTTTGTAGGATAAAATTAATATTGTAGATATCAAATCAATGCAAGGAAAAATGTTATTGTGCAATATTATATTATTAGTTGATGTAATGTAATGATTGAATAATTGTAATAATAAGAAATTTAGATGTGTATTGAGATTTCTGTATTAATAAGTTATAATACAGAGTTAATGATTTTTTTTTTTATTTTAATAAAGTAGGATTTTGGTAAATTATATAATCTTCTTGTAAATTCAAAACAAAGAATTTGAATCAATCCAAATTTCAAATCCTAACTCACAAACATCAATCCAAACATTGTCTAACTTTCAGCCAAAAAGAAAAATAAAAAGGAACAATTACCGGATCTGGAGCTAAATTTACCAAATATATTTTCAAATAGTAAAAATTCTTTAATATTAAAAGAAAGAAGAAAAAAGAAAAGACCTTTTACGTACTGAAGACCAGCTACATAGAACTTGATACCCAATACTGATTTATTTCATCCTTTATATATACAGTGTGCGCTGACGCTGATCACAGCTTGCTTTACTGATACCTGCAAACAAAAAATACTCAGGAGAGAGGTTTGAGACACTGTTTTCAAAACGATGTCGTCGAGTATTCTGGTGACTGGTGGTGCTGGGTACATTGGCACTCACACGGTGCTGCAGTTGCTTCTGCGAGGCTACAAGGCTGTGGTGGTGGATAATTTGGACAATTCTTCAGAGGCTGCGCTCGATAGAGTCAAAGAGCTCGCTGCTGAACATGGTCCCAATCTCTCTTTTCATAAGGTCTGCAACAGTCTTCCGTTTTTCTTCAAATGTTTTTTTGGGTGGGTCTATGTTTCAGATCAGAGGTTACTTGGATTAGTTGTAATTTGTGATTTCTATTGTTTCTGAGCTGTAAGTTGGTGCAGAACTTTGACTTACTTTACTTTGATGATCTGATGGGAGCGATGTGATGAGTGGGGATCTTTGGTTAATTCTTTTTTTTGTTTTTGATTTGTGCTTTCTGCGATAATTTTAGGCTTGAAAAGAGGAAATTTGTTTAGATGTAAAGATTTGAACAATGGTGGTTTTGATGTGATATAGAGTTGGGTGGATCGTGCATTTGATGTGAAAAATGCCATCAGTTATCTATATCATAGTGAATTAGTGAGAAACTTTAATCATTGATTTTTATCTTGTTTAAGTTGATCTTGATGTGAGTGGAGCAACGAGTGCTGGATGTGTGCAATCCCAGTTCAATTTCGTTGCTTTCAATGTAGACTGTTGTTTATTGTCTATACAAAGCTGTTGCCTGTTGTTGATGATTGATTTGTTTGGTTTCTTGCTAATTGATGCAGGATTATGAACTTTATAATGATAAATAATTAAATCATCTGATGGGGTTGTGGTGAAAGTGAGTTAGTTTTCTTGATATAGTGGCTGTGATTTGTTTTGCTTGATGTGCATTGCCAGTTTCTAACCCAATTCATATATTAATAGATCATCTATGTTTATTTTTTATTGAAACACAAGTTTTGACTCCTTTTATCTTGGATACCTGGTACTTGATTGCAGATAGATCTTCGGGATAAGCCAGCTCTTGAGAAACTTTTTGCTTCTGAAAAGTAAGTCTTTGTAGAGTCATATTGTTATGTATTTAGCTCTCAAAGGAAAGCTGTTTTCACAATTGAATTGGAATGGTCCCTTGCTAGATGATAGTTTTTGATGTTCTTTTCTGAAATATGGTTCAGTGTAAATAGTTATAATGCTCTGAATATCTTAGTTACCTTGAAATTTGTAAGATACTATTCAGAGTTTATGCTTAATTTCTTTTCTTAGAGTAGCTTTCGAGTTTCTTCACTATTATTGTATTTCTTTGATTCTCTATTTTAAACCACCCTTATGAATAATTTAGACCTCTAAGATTGCTGATCAGGGCATTGCTTGAAGAATCCATCCATTTACTATCTTATAATCGATTGAGTATTTGCTGGTACACGTGAATTTTATTACAGAAATTGGACTAAAGAAAGAGAAAGTTAATAGGATTATACCGGTATTCCATCAATAGTTATGGACAAATTTTTGTTTCTAAAAAAAATTGTTCTTTCTTGCCTAACATAATAAGATGTTGGCACCATATTTACTTTTGATTGTACTTGATGAAGGTTTGATGCCGTCATTCATTTTGCGGGATTAAAAGCAGTTGGAGAAAGTGTTCAGAAACCCTTATTGTACTATGACAATAACCTTATCGGGACAATTGTTTTACTGGAAGTCATGGCTGCCCATGGATGTAAAAAGGTACTCTCAATTTTATTGCTACCCCTCCCCCGCCCCCCTTCACACACACACACACACACAAACATATGCATGCATGAATGTAGTTTCTTTCTGTCTAAGCTTGTATTGGTTTACTTAAATTTCAGCTAGTATTTTCATCGTCAGCAACTGTTTATGGTTGTCCTAAAGTGGTACCATGCACAGAAGAATCTCCCATTAGTGCTTTGAATCCTTATGGACGTACAAAGGTTAGTTTTTGGTTATTTGATGTTAATAATTCAAAAAGAGCCCATCAAGTGGTACTCATGCTACTGGCCTCAAGAAAATGAGAAAAAAAGCATGAGCTTTACATTAGGAGTTGCATCCACACGTGTCTGAGCCTGTGCATATCTTTTCATTGTTTGCCAGCTGCTTCTTTTGTATGTTCTGCTGAAATGTTAATAACTAGCCTGCCTGAAAATAGTTACCTCTCTAGCTTTTCATTGAAGAAATATGCCGAGATGTTTACCAGTCTGATTCTACATGGAAAATCATGTTGCTGAGGTACTTCAACCCAGTTGGTGCACATCCTAGCGGCTATATTGGTGAAGATCCTCGTGGGATTCCAAACAATCTCATGCCCTTCGTGCAACAAGTAGCTGTGGGAAGGCGCCCTGCACTGACAGTTTATGGAACTGATTATGAAACAAAGGATGGAACTGGGGTAAGTTCTCGGCACTAAATCTGGATCATGCTGCAACCTGTCATTTGTTGTTTTGAGCTTCATTTCATTAAGGGTATTTTCTATAAGCTTACTTATTGATATTGGAATGTTGATTTTACATTTTCCATTCAATTTATCTTGGCATATTATATGTCTACATTCTGATTGTTGTGTTTCATGGTGAAAATCTACCCATCTGCCCAGACATCCCTCTTCCTATTCTGTTGTGAAAATAGGGAGGTCGGAGGTGTGAGTGACAGAGACTCTGATTCAGTAGTTATATCTGTTTGTTTTGTTGTTTTACGAAAGCCTACAATTTCTGAAGCCTTCTTTGAGTTTTAAATTTTAATATCATCTATACTCCTATCAAAAAGTGCAAAAATTGCTGATAATTTATGAAAATCTTCCACTTTGTAGACCAAGGTTTGCTTTTAATTAGATCTGATCTCTTCTGAACTCCTGTCGTGAACGTAAAATCTGGGCAAAAACATTGAAATATGAAGTGCAGTCCTTGCTGATCTTATGTATTCTTTTAAATTGTTTTTAATTGCTTTTGTAACTTTCAGGTACGTGATTACATCCATGTTGTGGATCTAGCTGATGGCCATATTGCTGCTGTGAACAAGCTTTCTGATCCTTCTGTAGGTATGAACTCCGACTTGTGTGTTTCTCATTTTTTTTGCCCCCTCAAGCTTAGGCTGTATTGTCGTGTGTTGAATTTTGCCATGGAATTCTAGAGCAAGAATGTAGAACTTTATCTTGATGTTCATGTATGATATACTAAAAGGTTCTGTAACATTCCCAAATAGGATAGTGACTGATAAACGAGGTATGAATATAGGTTGAATAAGACAAGTGAATTCAAACACTCAAATTTGGTAGTATTAAACTAGTTTGTTTCATATAATTGACTTGGTACTTATTATTTATGTTCTCAGTTCATGCTTGTTCAGATCCTAATTTTGAACTTGAAAATGACTGAATCTCTTTGCATTGTTCTCTTACTAGTTGTTGGAAATTTCTCATGAGCTATGTATGGTTAGAATAATATTGAATGGCTTGTAGATTCTAGATGCTCATATTACAGTATTTCTGATTATGTTTGATGGAGTTAAAGGGAATGACATGAACGAATACTGAAATTTTATTAAAACATGGTAACTATAGATTACAAGATGTAATCTGCCCAAGCTCAAAGAGCCGTCCAAACAACTGAATGCCAAAAACTCAACCCAAACCAATACAAATAGGCTAATTAAATACTAATCATGACAGCTGTCCCATGGGCCTAATGACTTGACATAACAAATAACTAAATGACTGAATACTCAACAAACGCGACTGACTCCATTCTACCTCACTTCAAACCGGGCTTGCTAACAAGATTTCTTTCATCACCCCAGATAATTCTCATTTCCTGGACAATATTCTTGTGTTTAGTTCTGGTTTCATTATCTCCTCATAATATCTTTCTTGCTTCTGTAATATCATTTTGCTCTTTCATATGGATCAAATTTGTATGCGAAGAAGACTTGGTTGCATTTAATAACATAAGTCTAGGGAACAATAATAATTAACTAGATCAGCTGTATTTTTATTTTACGTTCATTGAACAATCTGATATGTGCGTGTGTGTGTGTGTGTCTGTGGATTTGAGACTGGGGATCTTGTCACATTACTGTCATGAGGTAGTTCATCATAGTTGATTGGAAGGCTTAACATACAGTTGAGAAGCTAATATCTGAGCTACCTATCAAGTGATATATCTATTACCTATATAAAAGTGTGGATCTTTCTTGCAAAATATGGATTGCCGAATATATCCCTATCAAAGATTATTATTTAAGGTTATAATAGTAATTTAAGTTTTCATATTTAAATAATTTTATATTAGAATCCTAGCTGATTCAAAATCTTATAGAATCCTATTATAATTAGAACTCTAATATAAAAATGTTATATATAATATGTTTGTATTATTATTTATTTCTTTCATTTGAATTGATCTCCACGTGCAACGTATGTGATCTAAAACTCGTGTGTGTGTATATAATGCTACATAAATTACAACTGCTACTTGGTCTTTGTGAATCAACGTTGATGAAATGTGTACTCTGCAGGCTGTGAGGTCTACAATTTGGGAACTGGAATGGGAACATCTGTATTGGAAATGGTGGCTGCATTTGAGAAAGCATCTGGGAAGGTTAGTTCTCAAGATTCATAAATATTGTCTGTTTTGGAGAATATGCAATGCATTATCCTGAAAAATAATTATGGAAGATATGCATAGTAGTATTAGAATGATCGAAGAGAGAGGAATCGAACTGCCACTACATCAGTGGGGTTTTTTTTAGTGCCAAAACAGAAGTCTCTATGTTCTAGACATTCTGTAACTGCTATATATATTATGAAGATATGTCAGTGCAATGATATTTTATTTATTTATTTTTCTAACTGTGTAGAAAATTCCGTTGGTGATGGCTGATCGACGACCTGGTGATGCGGAGATTGTATACGCTTCAACTGAGAAAGCTGAACGCGAATTAAACTGGAAGTAAGTATCAAATACACATGCGTGCATCTGATCTGCAATCCTTGTGAACATTTGAAATAGTTTAAATTGAAACTTGAAGCTATGAATACAATTGTAGTAGCACACCATGTGTTTAACTGAATGTTTGGTTTGAAGGGCAAAATATGGAATAGACGAGATGTGTCGAGACCTATGGAATTGGGCGAGCAAAAACCCATATGGCTATGAGTCTCACGAATCGACTAAACTTTGAGCTGTACTGTCTCATCCCCAAAGGCTTTCCTGGAGTTGGTTGAGGCTGTTTCTACCCTTGTTTTGAGATTGTATGAGATTGAAGATCTACCTTTCCTAGGTGGGCTGTTAATGTTATCTTGAATAAAAACATAAAAAGAAGGAATAAATTCAAAGACAATTGTTCGGTTTAAATGGACACTTTCTGTCTTTTGTGTGATTTTTTTTTGGTTATTTAAATATATATAATTTTTTTTGGTTTGTTTGTTTATCTGAATTCTGAGAATAAAATGATGTGTGTAATTCATTCCTGGAGGTAGCTTTGAGGTGAAGATTATGTTACTTATATTCTAAGTAGCATCACACTTTGGATCTCTTTCAATTGAGTTGCTGAAAGACAGCATAATTTACATCAATCAAGATTCTCTGTAGGTTTTGGTTTTTCATTTTATTTTCATTTGTGTTTAATACATGATTAATAATGATATCGATACATGTGGTGTATCATTGTTTCTCATGGGGATCCGCACCAAATAGGAATGGGGTAGGGATGGCAATGGGGGAGGAGTGGGTGGGTGGACAATCCCTGTCCATGTTCTTGCTAGTGTATCAGGGACAAAGTTTCCTCCATTTCACTCTCCGCGGGAATCCCTGTTTCCTACTTCGAGTTTTTTATTTAATTTTTTTTACTATTAGCCTAATAAATATTTGAAGAATATATGATATATAAGATATCTTTAAAATACAAAAATAGAAAGACTTATATTCGATTAAATGATGAAAGTACAATTTGTATAACTAAATAAGTCAATCTAATTAGGACATAAAGACAAATATTCAATTGTATTTCATTATTCCTTTATAAAAAATAATTTTATTACATAAATTAGTAGTGCACCTGTGCGGGATATATATATCTAATACTGTTTTAGTTATAAAGAATGTTTATTTTCAAGATTAGCTATAGAGTTCCCAAAATATATTCTAAAATGTATTGTTCCAAAGGAACTAACGACAAAATAATTGTATATGTGACAAAAAGATACCTTATATCATATAAAAACATATGATATACTACAATATGAACACATAAACGATAACATCAAATTGAATTATAAATTTTGAAACACTTCTTTGTACACAATATTTATTGTTGAATTGCACTGATCTCTATCCCCATTGCATGTTAAAATCTTTAATCTTTTCTTGTTTCTTACCTTTGAAACAACAACATATAATTGTCCATGAAAAACAAATCTCTTTAAGAAAAGTCCCACATAAGAAAGTGATTGACCTGACTTTTATTTATTGTCATTGCATAAGAGACCATCAATGGATATCGTCTTCTTTGGAATTTGAAAGACAATCTTGGATTAGAAGGTGTCAGTGACATTCTTGGAATCAAAACTTTATGGTCAGCATTGTCTCCACAGAGAATCTTTGCTTCCAAAACACAGTTGCCGAGTTTTGTAATCACCAATCTAGTACCATTATATAGCCCAGCTGAATGGTCTATATTCCTTAACAACATCACTGGAGTACCAACTTCAATGTTAACTCATGATTCGGTACACCTGAACATCTAATGCTATTCAAGAACTTTGGTGTGTGAACATCTGTCAATAAGTTGACATTGGCATCTGATTTAGATGGGCTATCAGAACTTAAATATGTGTTGGCGTCCCCAGAATTTAGTGAGATCATGTACTCATTTACAGACTCAACAACATCAAGAGTTGATGCTAATATGACACTTTCCTTCAAAAAATCTGGATCATCGACAAAATTCGCAAAAGATGGATATGAGCTCTCGACTATTGTTGACAGTGGATCATTGGAGCTACTAAGTAAAACGTCACTTGGAATATCAACAATTGCACACCCATCATTCTGCCCTCCAAGTGTTCCATCTCCTATACTTGCAATTTATTCAGAAAACTGTTTCAACTCTTCACTTTCAGGTGTTCTGCTAGAACCTTGAAGTCTCATGTTTTTTGTTAGTCTCAAAACTCTGCAATTTCACCAAATATAAGAAGAATTAATAGTTGCATAAACTATATCCTCTCTACTGCCTTTTGGAATTACAGGCAATATTTGGTGAAAATCTCCACCAAAGACAACCGTTTTTCCTCCAAATGGTGTTTCAGAACTGAGTGGATTGCAAAATTGCATTATATCTCTCAACGATCTATCCAACGCTTCAAAGAAATATCGATGCATCATTGGAGCTTCATCCCAAATTATAAGTTTGCACCTAACAATTAGCGAGTTGACTTCCTTGTTTGATATTCCATGTTGAGTCCTCATTTGCATTTATTGGGATAGCAAAACGTGAATGAGCCGTTCGACCACCAAGTAACAAAAGTGACGCTATCCCACTTGAAGCAACATTTAAAACAATTTCTCCCCTAGATCTCAACCCTGCAGATAATGTTTTCCAAATGAAAGTTTTTTCCAGTACCACCATATCAGTACACAAAGAAAACACCACCATTCGTAGAATTAACAGTATTCATTATTATGTTATAAACAAATTGTTGTTCATCATTCAAGCAAGCAAGTAGATGCATGTGTTCTTCTGCTAGAGTCGCTTTATCTTACCGCAATTCATCATACAACAATCTGTTTGTGGTGTTTGATAAGGAGTTAGTGTCTGGAAACGACATTGATGGAAATTCTCGCAAACTTCTACCACAATTTCTCAGTAACTTCTCTATCTCAATCAAAGCACAATTTTGAATCTCAGCATCACTCAAAAGCAAATCTAGAACTACTTAAAAATATGGAACATAAATTTTACCTTGGTCATGCAACGTAATTCGTTGATTATATAAAACGTCATCTGACAAATATGTCCAACACTTTTCCCAAACTAACTTGGGTCGACTTAAAGATCCGGATGATAACAATGTGGCAAATAAATTTCTCAAAGAATATGCAGATGCCCAATAACTTGCTTCAATAATACCATTAATATATTCGATCATCCTCCTCCAACAATCCCAAGGCATAACAAGCTTCACAGTATGATTGATACTGAACACCATTGACTTTCTTAATATCATCATAACATCTAGGTCCACGAACGATATTGAGAAGACATCTTAAATAGTACACCTTACCACAACCAGGTGGAACATCAAAAATTCGACCTAGCGAGAAACCATTTTTTTCTCGGAGCCCATTCCATAGTCTTTTGTTTCCAAACAATTTTTTGTGGAAATTCAGCATATGTCAGATTTCTTGCCTCTGGATATCGCTTATTCGCTTCAAACCAAGCTAAGAACATGCTTTCATTTACACTGGCACGATCAACAATAGTATGAATCAATATCATCTGTATCAGAAAAAATAACAGGCTGCTCATCGGGTAAATGAATGCTAAGTTATATTGAATTTCAAATCCAACAACAAGCAGAAATATTTCTACAATCATAATACATTTTAATCTCATCAATTGGTCGGTCAGATTCCTCCTCATCCGTAGTTCTGTAGAAAGATGCAGTAACCCGATCATGTCCTTTATTCACATACTTGGAGCAAAATGTTGAATCCCCAACCCTCCGACAGAATTGTGAGAGGTTGTAAATCAGGTACTCAGCGGCCCGTTAAGGGGGAGGCGCTCCCAACAAGCCTACAAGGAGCCCACCCTTAAAGCCCACATTGGGCCCAAGAATGTTGCTCCCACACTGGGGGCCGTGGGGTTTGAACCTTGCACCTTGGAGCAAATCTATCCCTCCGGAACCAACTGAGCTACACCCTGCGGACTTTATTCACATACTTGAACAAATATTTTATAGATCGTGACTGATTGCACCATTCAACAAACAAAGGGGCCTAGGGTTTTTCGGTGGGGGCAGAGAATATATATATATATATATATGAAAGGATTGGTGCCCCAAAATTACCAACAAGACTTAAAATCAAAATGAACAGATTGATAATGTTGTTCCAAATGTCACAACATTTACTAACACATTCATACACTTAATAAAAATCAGAATATGCAGCGGAATATAAAAACGAACAAGGACAGGAGATTTATCCACGAGTATTTAAAGATACTCGTGGAAATGCCAGCAGGGCAAAACTCTTTATTACTACAAGAGTAATTTACAAAAACAATCACAAAGAGATCTTTTGAAAGAATCTCTTTGAAAACTCTCAAACACTCTATGATTATCTCCCGACTCTCAAAGAATGTTAAAACTCTCTATAGGGTTTACAAAACAACAAACCTAGAATCTATCAAAGGAAAGACTCTATTAAACAGAATGTTGTCACAGATGTTCCAACAATCTGTTGCTTTGAAACTGTCCTTAATTCTCTCTCACTATGCTCTTGCTTTGCTCTCGGATTTCTCTGGAAAGTGTACTCTGATCTTCAGCCTGGATTGAGCTATTTATAGACTCCTTCAGATCGTGCTTCTTGTCCATGATCCATCCATGATCTTCATCCACCTTCAACACTCTCCATGATTCCCTCTTCTCCACTTTCTCCATCTTTATGGAATAGATCCACTTTCTCCACTCTCTCTTCTTTCACGTCTTTGCAGCTTCTCTCTTGTCAAATTCCACGTGTTTAATTCCTGCAAAAGAGTAGTAACCAAGCAAGAAACAAACTCCTATTTTGTAGGAAAAAACTTAACGTTAAAAGACTCTTTCAAATCTTTCAATTCCAAGAGTAAGTTTCCTATAAAATCTCAACAACCAAATCAAGCATATATACTAAGTATTTTAAAGTATAAATATACTATTAAAACACATTAATATATAAAATTAAATATGGTAATAAAATTACAAAGGAAAGGCAAAATTAAATTAGTGTTAAAATAACACTAACAATCTCCCCCTTTTTGGCTTTTCTGCTCAAAATCCATATTTAATTTTCTCCCCCTAAATACCTGTAAGAAAACATCGTTAGAGAAAAATCAAATCTCTTAAAAATCACTCCAAACAAATCAATTGAAATATTAATTTGTTTTGGATTAAATATCAAATAATATGTTTTGTGAGAAATGCAAAATAAAATAAGAGTTTAAAAAATAAACTCTAACAATATATATATATATACATATATATAAAATGTCCTGATTGAAATTATTTGTTTTTGTATTATAGACATTTCAGATGGATTATTGAGAGTATTTTAGGGAGAAAACGAAATGTCACTTTTAGGCTTAGATCATGGGTTTATTACCCCACCATATTTGATAGGATCATAAACACACCAACAATGGGGATAAATCAATTTACAAAATCAAACCCAAATTATAATCGAGTTTGAAACACAAGAACCAAACATGAGTAAGGTAAAATACCTAAATCAGTCAAAATCAATGAAACAAACGTGCCCTTAGTGATTATGCATTTAAAGACAATATTTAACTTGATTTCATAAAAAAAAAAAAAAACAAAACAAAACAAAAGAAATGCGTGCAGCTCACTCGCTCATATATTGCTCCTTACGACGTCGTTCCTATTACAGGAAAAAATAGGCACTAAAAAAGACATGAATCTAGAGTAGAGGTCTACAGAGAGAAACAACGTTGAAAAGTGAAAACAAACAAACGAGTCTTCTTCCTTACAAATTAGTAATTTGGACGTTACACTTTACCTCCCAACCGTTTCCTCTCTCTCTCTCTCTCTCTTACGCCGAGAAACGGGGTAAAGCTACTGATCATCTCATCCAACTCTCAGGCGTGATCTCAAGGTAGGGTTTCTGATTTCTGCATTTTTCTTCCACATGATAATTTCTTTGCTCAATGTTTGCTATCTTTCCCACATTACTGATCAATCTAGATGCCGCACATTTACTTTTCTGTCAAATTGTTGATTTATGGAGCTTATTGTTGGCGATTTTCGAATCATTAATGTTGTTAATTTGCTGTGATGTTTTATCTCCCTCTCACCGGACAAAGAGGTTGAGGTTCGAGGATTCTATCTGATTTCGTACATGGTTATTGAGTTGTATGTTTTATATGTTTGACCTAAATTGGATTTTAATGGCTTAGGTGGTTGTTTTTTTGGGCAAGATTTGAAATTAGAACTTCAATGTATGCTTTCACGTATTTTGTAATGTCTCTCAAAATCTTTGATGCAAAGTGTGGGGATGCAATGTAACTTATGATAAAGATTGAATCTTTCAGAAGAAATATGTCTGTTCTTAGTTTATAAATACTTTTAATTCTTTCGGTTAACAGTTACTTTGGAAGATTTGGACTTTCAACTGTGTGGTTATGAGATTGACATCTCCACATTGGTTGAAAGTTTGATTCGAGTTTAAGATCAATACTTCACTTCCTCCATGTGTAACTTTCATGGATAAGAAGTTCATTATTAACAAATAACATTTACCATTGATATGACTGGGGATATTGGGGGTGTAACAGCTGTTCTAGTTTATAACTCTGTTGTTATGAGGTATTGTTTCTGATGTTTTGAAATTTATACCTATGTTTTTTTATGAATAAGCAATGTTAGACAATGACTGACTTATCTTATTTGTTCCAAGTTTTGCAGGTTTGAGGAGAAAAACAGAAAACCGTAATAATAAATTATGGCATCAGAAACGGCAATTGTTGTTACTTCAGATCCTATTGTGTCAGAAAGGGAAAATTTTGACCTTTCTGGACCTTTACACCTTACAACCGTTGATTGGTATGACCTCAAACTCTAATGATCTTTTATGTTTACTTTCTGTAGTTGCATTTCAATGTGATGGGATATTAAATAATTATGTGTGTGGCATCATTCTTCTGCAAATATGTTTCTCCTCTACTTAAAATAGTGAAGGTGTTTCTCTCAGCTTAAAAGAGCTCAAGGCTTTTGTTGGTATCAGTGGACATAATAAATGATTTTGATTTGTTCTTTAACAGTTCAGTTGATGCTGATAATCGCGGATTTAGATCTGCCTATGTCTTCTACTTATGCAGTGTAGTTTGCCACCAGATGATTGTTCCATCTCTTCTTAGAAGCATTTAACCAACCTTGCAAAGTATGGGGCTTTTAGCTCCGTATGGTGTCAATAGTGTTGTTATTTTGTGTTCTACCCCACAGTTTTTTTGTCAAATTGTTTATTCTTCATAGAAGAATAACTGGTTTTGTAGCACGAGCTTGTTACCATGGCCTTGTAGTATTAGGAAATGGACTTCTTAATTTTTAAGTTGATTTTTAATTGAACTCCTAATTGAATCACATTTTCGATGTGACATAAGCTATTTAAATAGAATAATTGTGGCATAAGTGCTAAACTGTTTTATATATTTGCCATGAAAGGTTCAATTGAATTTGAATTTCGACGTCTTCTATAAAATTAGTACCCGTGATTCTTATTCCATACTTTTGCAGGACAAATCCCTGTCACCGAAGATCTGTTGCTGCTAGTTTGGTTCAGAGTGTTTATATTTTGGAGCGAGACCGCCAAGAGAAGCGAGAAGGGAGCCAAGCCCTTGCTCCTCCTTGGTGGTCCGCTTTCAATTTCCAGCTGTACAGGCTGCTCATCGATGATGCTGACTCTTGCGTGTTTGGTGCCATATATCAACTCACTTCCACGCCTTCAGAAGACAATCATGCAGCTCAAGCTCCATGCTATGTAGTTGCTTTTCGAGGCACTATAACCAAAGGAGATGCCTTTACACGAGACCTAGAGCTAGACATCCACATCATCCGAAATGGGCTCCACCAAACCACCCGCTTTGAAATAGCACTACAAGCCGTCCGCCATGTGGTCGCCACATTTGGAAGTGCCAATATATGGTTAGCCGGCCATTCCCTCGGTGCAGCCATGGCACTGCTTGCCGGGAAGAACATGGCAAAGAGTGGCGTTTTTCTCGACGCGTTCTTGTTTAATCCACCCTTCTTTTCGGCTCCAATCGAGAGAATCAAGGACAAGAAAGTGAAGAACGGGCTTCGGATTGCAGGGAGCGTGATCACGGCAGGATTGGCTCTTGCCATGAAAAGCAACCACCAAACGAACCGTTCGGGAAGTACATTCGTAGCCTTGTCTCCATGGCTTCCATGCCTGTTTGTCAATCCATTGGACCATGTGTGCGCGGAGTATATAGGATACTTTGAACACAGGAAACAGATGGAGGAGATCGGAGCCGGAGAAATCGAGAGGTTGGCGACGCAACACTCGATAGGGGGTCTAGTATTGAACGCGTTCGGTAAGCAGTCAGATGAGCCACTGCATCTTCTTCCATCGGCTAACGTGACCGTGAACCGCTCGCCAGCTCGAGATTTCAAAGATGCTCATGGCATTCACCAGTGGTGGAGACCTGATCTTGAACTGGAATCCAAAACTTATAATTATAGGTAGATAGATATGAGATTCAGTTATTGATTTCATTTATAAATTAATTCTTGAAGATCTCTTCCCCGTTGTGTGTACTAAGATCAGAGCTTTGGTTTGTAGATTGACTGTAATCTTAAACCTACTTTTCTTTCAAATCGTGGATACGTTTGTTTTGTTTAGTACGTAAATGCTCGTCTGTCCATGAACGATGTCACTTAATTGTTGTGAGAAGTCAAAAAAGAGGAATCGCTGCTCGAAATACGAGGAATGGAGTCCCCATTGGTGGCTGTCAATGTCTGAATGAAGGTCCCCACGGTTCTACCACCACCGGAATGAGGGCCCCCCTCTTTTTGCTCCTATTGTCATTCTAAATCTTGAATGGTACATTTTTAGTTTAAGGTTTGTTTTTCATTATATATATTATTTTGATTTTAATTAATTTTTAACAATCGATTTTTTCCCCTAAATTCTTATCTTTAGGACGTTATTTGATCGTGGACACTAAAAAAACTACTTTTTTTTTTGTAAAGGTGAAGTTATGATATTAAATTACGAATCAGGACTCATCATATATTAGAGTATTATCAAAACTATGAGGAAAAAGTTGTCTACATATTTTATAACCAATGTGCAAAAAAATCGAAAAACGATAAACAAAGAACACAAAATTTACATGGTTCACTAACAATGTACGGGTAGAAGAGATGATCTCATATATTATTTTTTAGAGTGGCTACAATACAAATTAGAATGACACCAAGTCAAATAGAAATATATATAATTCCTAACAGAGTGAACCCATAAATAAACCTAAAATCAAAATTGAGCCCAAACACATAACATACCCCGTTCAAGACATTCTAACATTATCATTTATTTATCTACTTATAAAATACATATTATGTAAATGTGTAAAAAATGGAAAATGAAGGATGATGAATATGATGGAAAATGGAAGTAATTGTGATTTTAAATTGATTATTTTAACATAAGCAATGAATATGAAAAATTAAAGGGTTGTGGTTTAAGGAATCCGCATTTCCCGCTTCTTTCCACTCAGATTTATTGTGCAGTGGAAACCCCCTTTATCTTCATCATCTTTTCAACACTAATCCCAAAAACTGAATAAGGAAATAAAAACCAGCAATCATAATTATGTCACTTCATCTTAAACCAACATTTATTACTCTATCCTTTTTCAATTTTATAATCTCTCAGTTAATCAGATTTTATCATTTACATGATTTCTTTTTGTCTTCCAAAATTGGTAAGAAATTAATAACATGGAAAATGCAGAGGAACCATTTCATAGCAGCAAATCAAATAGGCTTAATCTCACAAATTAATATTCGCATGAGAGTCTCATGGAAGAGTTTCTGATTAGTAAAAAGTTAAAAATGAAATGCAAAACAATACAAAACAAAATGGCAAGTAATTAGAGATGTTAAAACACTATTCATCTACACAAACTCGCCTAAAATAAATAAAACCACACCTTCTTTATACAGTTTTTTGTGATTAAACCAAAACCCACATTGATGATAACCCAATTAAACAGACAACAAATCAATTCAACTAAATTAGCTAACAATGAAACCCTAACACAGATCCATCACCAACAGAAATCGAAACCCGGCAATCGGCCCGGGCCTCCATATGGTGGGTGAAGAAATGCAGAACCCGAACCCGGCCCGCCATCTCCAGCCTCGACTCCACCTCCATGCTCGGCCCGACCCGGAACCCGGCGAGCCCATCCGTGACGGTGGGCCCCACGCTCTCGGGCTGGCCGGAGAGCGATAACGGGAAGGACTTGACGGCGAAGGTGGCGGCCATGTACTGGGTCCGGCCGGCGGCGATCTTGCCGGCGGGGATGAACATGAAGCCGACCTGGGAGCCGGCGTGGATGAGCTGGAGAGAGCTGTCGTAGTGGGTGAAGACGGCGCGGTTAGGGTTAGTGACGGTGACGTACTGGGAGAAGGTGAAGGTGACGGTGGAGTTGGTGACGGAGAAGGCGGGGAGCTGGACGGCGTTAACGGTGAGTGTGGGATCCTTGGGCTTGAAGATGGTGAAGTAGAGAATGGAGACGATGATGATGACGAAGATTAAGAAGATGGTGGCGAGAATGCACGATGCTAGATTTGTGCGCCCAGTGGGTGGTTTGTGGGGATGATGAGGTTTGCCCATTTCGAGCTTCAACAATGGTGGTTTTTTTGGTTGCAGAAGAGAGTGAATCTAGTGTGTGTGTGTGTGAGAAAGATTGGACTTTGTTGGAAGTGGTTTTTTGTCTTGGTTTCTGCCTTGGATCTTGTGGAGTCCAACATATTAGAAATGAGTCAGATTTTTTTATTAATTAATTTAGCTATGGTGGTGGAGAATGGAGATGGATATAAATTTGGTAAAATTATGGAATTTTAATAAAAAAAATTAAAGATTTAAAATGAGGTTTTAAGGATTATGATAACTAGTTTTTATACACGAGTTTAACATAAATTGTAAGTAATTGATGCTTTTATTGTAAACATGATATGGATGATAAGTTATGCAAACAATTTGTACCGTTGCATTTATTGTTTGGAAATAGCTGAATACATAATCAACAGTACAAAATGATGTCATATCTAGCTCAAATATAGTAAATGAAATGTCATTTGAAAAATTTGTGACTTAATTCAAAACTGACATTAAATTTGTTTAAAAGAAATAAAAATGGAATTTCCTTTTAAACGAAATTTGTTATGCCATATATAGATGGTTTTCTAATTTTCCTACAATTTGTTATGTGAGTTAACCAATCAAGATCAGTACTAATATTTGTTGATATTCTACCAGAATTTTTTTTATCCCCGTATCAATATCCATATAAAAGAGTTCACATTGATTATTGAATACAAAAATGGATAAATATATTACCCGGAGTTCCACTAATACATATCACATTATGATAGTGTGTAAATGAATTGAATTGAAGTAAGAAGTGAAATATAATAATGATCAGATTGTTTGTTTGTTTATAGAATTTCAAAAGCTCGAGTATATTGACAACTAATAATATTAGTTGTCTTCAAATTTCACTTTTCTACCACAATTATTTTACTTGTCTACCTATAAGATAAATAATATATTTTTCTATCATAATCCAATAAAATAATAATTTTGACCTCAAATTTAAAGCATTGATAAAAGTCAATTCAAGATATTTTACGGTAGAAAAATATTATTTAAAATATTTTATAATAGAAAAGTAAGAAAACTATATACATCAAGTGTTAGAAAAGTTTTTTTTAAAACATTTTAAGGTATTTTGTCTTAGTTTTAATTGAATTAAATGTAACTTGACTTTGAGTATTTTGATTTTGATTTTTATTTTACTTATGGGGTTTGGATTGATGGATATGCAAATTGAGATTTACAATTTAAGTTAGAATAGAAAATTACTATACGTGGTTTGAGTTTCAAGTAAATTAACTACAATTTAAAGGTGTAGATTATGTGATGATCAGGGTCTTGGATCATACAATTTTTTTTAGTTTTTATTCCCTCCCTTCCACACCCTCCAACTCATAAAAAAAAAAAAACTCTTTTTAAATTTCAGCCCTCCTTTAATAAATAAATTTGATCATGCTTCTGTGAATTTATCAAATAGCAAAAGAGCAGAAAAGGAGAAAGACATGTGGACCGTCCCACAGAAAAAGAAAGACAAAATACCAGAATAAAAGGAAAGGTGGGTTAGTGAAAAGAGAAAAAAGTTATTAGGTTTGAATTATTTTATCATATATATAGAGAGAAACATTTGAACTTGAGATCTTAGTTATCTGGTTGCTATTACATCATTAATTTTTCCAAAACACTTAACATGTAATAATATAATTACTATAATATAAAATAAAAGATTTCTCTTATTAAAATATCCAAATAATCACTTATCTCAAAGAGTGACTCTCCTGTGTGCTCCGAGGGCACGGATTCTATCCGTGCCCCCAACCCGCCCCGGCCACCAACACGTTTTCATGACTTATTCCTACACCATTTTTTCTCTCCTCATCCTCCCCCTCGCCATTTCTATGATAAAATAGGATGCAACCAATATCCGATGAGATAGGATGCAATCGACAATGATTTTGAATGTAATACATTATTAAATTAACTACACAACACAAAATGGATGCAACAATGATTTTGAAATAGATGCAACAACGATTTTGAATGGTGATTTTGAATGCATGTATCAATGAATTAATAAAAATACATTACCAAATTACAACACAATACAACAATGACTTTTAAATGGATACAACAATGATTTTTAAACGGATGCAATAATGATTTTGAATGCATGTCAGCAAATCAATTAATAATAATACATTACCAAATTAACCACACGACACGATTTCTAAATGGATGCAACAATGACAAATTATTGGTTCGATCCTATTTCGTCTATGACTTAAGAACAAATGATTCTTATTTAGCCTAAGTATGCAATGATAGTGATATTTCACATTAATTTTGTAACGTAGGCCTAATTACTATAAAATCATTTGATATTATCCTTATTAGGATGATTTCAATTATATATTTATGTTAAAATCACTTATTGATTTTAAAATCATTTAATTTGGATCAATTCAATAAAATTTAGATTTCATATTTACAATGAAATTTATATATTTTATATAGATTGAAACAATGATTTTTAATGGTAATCATGTATTATTGCATCTATATCATAGGATAGGATCAATGCTAGCATTGCTTTGAATGTTAATCAAAACAATGATTGTTAAAAGATGAAATCAAATATGTATTTCTTCGGTTTAATATAATAATTTAGTAATAATATATTTGAGAATATACCGCGTATCAAATCAAAATCGAAATCGAAATCCAAATCTTTACAAAATCCAAATCTTGATATTGGTAATATCAATTCATTTGAGATACTAAAATCTATCCAAATCGAAGTTCATATTCATATCTGCTAAAATTATGGTATCATTAATCTTATACAATGGTTTGAGATACTAAAAAAATTGTATATTCAAAATATTATGGTAACATGGATCATAATTGATGCATTATTAAATTATAAATCATATACAATGTTTCATTCGATAACATAAGATTCAACCAATATTCAATAGAATTTGATGCAAGCTGATGTTGCAATGATTTTTATTTTTAATGCAATGTATGAACTAATAATAATATAAATTAATCATACAACACC
Organism: Scutellaria minor; assembly: GCA_954870855.1. Lineage (NCBI taxonomy): Eukaryota > Viridiplantae > Streptophyta > Magnoliopsida > Lamiales > Lamiaceae > Scutellaria > Scutellaria minor. The sequence continues at coordinate 17,045,702 of OX940733.1, forward strand.
AATACAAGCAAATTGGATGCAACAATAATTTTAACTGTGATCATGTATTATTTTAAACAAAATTTATTAAACAATCATCAACAACTAACATTATGATGTTTGAAGATACAATAATGAGGTTGTTAGTGATAGTTTAGTCACACAGTGAATACAATATGGGTGTCAAATGATTTGTCATCACACGATGTATAATACCAGAAGATTTGATTGTGGTTTTATAGTTGTTATTGACAGCTAAATATAATAATCGGAGAAGGTAGATATAGACTACATTGTCTGTGATATTAGACTTGTTGGGAGAAATTTTTGGGTTTTACTACGGTAATTTTTTAAGACAGATAAAAAAGTTAAAATAAAAATAAAGGGTCAGGGTGTAATGATCCAAGATCTAATGGTTGAGACCTGGTGTATTAATACTATTGATGTACTATAAAAGGACCCAAAACTTTATAGGCAGAAATACGAATAAGAAAATATACGATGTGCAACTCTTCCAAGAAATTTTGCAGAAGTTCAGCCAAATTCACACCAAAAGCAAAGAAAAAAAACATGTACGTACATATTTATTTATTTTTAGAAAAATAAATTTTTCGTATAATATTTCTAAATATATAGCACATATGTAAATGGAATCATTATTTATTACATAACATAAATTAAAACTCATGTAATACGAGATGAAACAACAGATCATATGGAGGATGCAGAAAAGGCCAATTGCATAGGGCAATGGGTGGGGCACAACCTTGATAATGTTGAAAGTAATAATTTGTAATCTTATCTAGAAAATACATGAATGGGAAGTCAAAGAGTCATGGAGTCAAAGAGTCAAGTTATTAATTAGATCCATTGTATTTTATTTCTTTAGAGTCTTCACTTGAACACTATATATAGTGGTGTCATTTGTAATCCAAATATTAAGAAACAGAGTGAAGTGAGCATCATCCAATTGTAAAAGAGAGTGAGCTGTAGCTACTCCACTAAATTTTAACAAGGGTAAAAAGCACTTAACCATCCGAACTATAGCCCGTTTTGTAGTTTCTTGTAAAAACTTTTTTTCATCGCACTGTCCCTATTAAACTTTGCGAGATTTGCACATTCCAGTAAAATGCCACTTTCCGGCTATTTTTTCCGGCATACATGAAACGTTGTCGTTATAATTAAGGGCAAAACGGACTTTTACTGTTAAGTCACACGTGAGTGACACACGTTTACTGGAATGTATGCCGGAAAAAATAGCCGGAAAGTGACATTTTACTGGAATGTGCAAATCTTGCAAAGTTTAATAGGGACACGGTGCAACGAAAAAAAGTTTTTACAAGAAATTGCAAAATGGGCTATAGTTTGGATGGTTAAGTGTTTTGTACCCTTTTAACAATATAAAAGTTCTTTCGAGTCCATTATAGCTTCCGCACCCAACAGATAATTGGTAAAGTGATCAAAGAAATGGAAGACATGACAATTTCTACCCTTCCTATTAAAAAGGGCCGACTGATATGGCCCAAATTATTTCACATGAACAGGCCCAAATTCCAACAGCCCATCCCATTTTAAGGCCCAAAAGGGTATCAGCTTCTTCTTTTTTTCAGTAAATGCAATTTTTATTAAAGAAAAATACCTGAACATACGGGTCTCATCAAAACCCTTAAATTTGAAAATTTGGTGGAAAGAAAATCAAACAAGAAAAAAAGAGTATCATACACTGAAATTAAGAAAATATGTAAAATTTCTGTCCAGAAAAATCAAGAAACATCACATGCTCAATCGACTTTGCATGCATTCTGTTATTTTCATTTTGCTGAAATTGTTTAGAATGGATATACGATGGGCAAGAAAAATATGTATTGAGATATTTATTGAGTTCTTTTGCACCTTCTTGCTAATCAAAAGTTTCTATTTCCTCTTCATTATTGTTTCTTCATTTTTAATTGGACTTTAATACTCGAAACAGTATCGTACCCTATCAAAGACACAATAATGTTTTCCACTTTTGTTGTGGTCCTTTACCTCAGTAACTGTGAAAAATTATTACCTCCCCAAACACAATAATTACATGTAGGACTGGTTTCTATTTGTGGACGGAAATGGTAAAATTCATTAAATTTAGTGGGGATTTTTGTTTTGTTTTTTGGGATTGTGTAGTTAGATTTAACTAGTATATGAAAATTCGATTGATAAGTTACTTATTTATTCATTCTTAATTGTTATAATTATTGGTTTTTTACATCATGCATATATGATATTGTTTATAATATATAATTTATTATTATGTCATAAAAGCATAAATGCATGATATAAAATGAAAAAAGATTTTACTGAAAAGTTGAATATTTGATTACCTAGAATGTCACTCGTGCTAATGTTTTGTAGAAAAATGATATTGATGGTCACACTTGATAGTGGCCATACATGTAGTTGCATGACCATTACAACTAATCTCATAACCATGAATGACATTTTGGCAAAATTTATAATGTGTGACATTTTTACACAAATATTTTATTTAAATGGCATTTTTATAAACACACCAAAATCTTTCAAATCTTTGAATAGAGACTGACTGTAAAAAAAAAATTAAAAAAAAAAATTTGAACTCATTGTCTTTTCTATTTAATTAAAAGGAATACATACATTTAAATGAGGATAAAAATCATGATTACTCTAAAGTCTAATCTACAAAATTGAATTTGACATCTATCCGAAGATACACCTAACACGTAGAATATCTACTTGAAATACAAGACAACTTAAATTCCAATACTATTTCTTTTAATTTTCATCACTTTGGTCCCCTCTAAAAATCAAAATATGGGGGCATGTTGCAAAAAGTTTGAAGAGAATGAATTATTCTATGCGGTTTTGATCTAACCAAATCTTCTATATGATTGACCAAATATGCAGTATATTCATACTATTTGAACGATGTTATGAGGGTCAATAGCATGTTATGTCCTTGTTGTCTTCCTTTGCTACGATTGTCCCACTGCCCCTCCTCCGATTGAACCACTCATCGTCGATTGTTGAAAGCTTCTTTCTGTTAAACACATTTAAAAAAATAATATCATCATTTTAAAATTTATGATAATATTATAAAAAAGAAAATTGTAGGAAAAAATATTGCAGTCAAATATAAGAAACTCCTTTTGAGTTACACAAGAACTCATGTGCACTTATAGTAGAAAAATACATACTTATAGGTGTAAAAGACATATTTGAAATATACTGTAAAAGACATACTTATAAAACACATATTTATACCAGTAAAAGACATACTTATAAAACACATATTTATACCTATAAAAGACATACTTGAATACCGTCGACGCATGTAAGATGGTCTCACAAGAGACCAACTATTTGAGTTAAATTATGAGACGACGTAAGATCGATGTTAGAAATGGACAACATGTGATGTTGATTCAATAATGAGGTAATAATGAATTAATAAAAGACAATAAGTAATATTTACCCAAAAAAAGAGTAATATGGGAAAAACAAAAAAGAGCATAATATTATGAAAATAGATTGGACAAAGGCAAATTCTCGGTTGAGATGGATCTCATTAATTCCATTGAAGTTTAGTTATTCAACCAATTTTTACCAATGTATTTGTATATAAATTCAAATAATTATAAGTTGTTATTTTATTATTGTTAAACATGTTTTATATTTTAATTGATATTATTTTACAATTGAATGTATAAAAGCTGAATTGTGTTTTTATCAAATTAATTGTATTTTTATTCAATCAATCTATATATACACACACATATATACACATATATATATATACTAGTAAAAAACACGTGTGTTGCACGTGGAGATACCAATTTTTTAGATTTTTTTTTTGTTGATTATGTAGTTGTTTTTTCCTTTATTTATTGATTTTTAATATTTTATTGAAGTGTATTAAATTATTTTAATTTTTTTTTAAAATTATTAGAGAAATATTAACACAATAATATATTAAGAAAAATATCAATAAATTATGAAAACTATATATAGTTAGGTATAAGTGTAATACATTGTGAAATCCAAATATAACAAAAATATGGATTTGTGAGTCATTAAGAAAATGGAAAACATATTATAGGTGTACAAAAATTCTAGTTTCTCTAATCCTAAAAAATTTAAATCTAGAAATAAAAAAATATCAAAATAATAATATGTATCGAAATTCTAAAACAAAAGATTATAATTTCTAATTGGGCTCATAACTATATCTTTTCTTACTTGATCTTCTTCTCTGACTTGGTCTTCTTCTCTGTCTTAGTCTTCTATCTTCGTGGTTTGCGTAATAATTATTTGATTGCATTGTCATCGCTGGAGATGTGGATGTATTTCTTTTTTTTTTCTTTGTAATTCTTCTCTTTTTCTTCGGTTCTTCATCTGGTGTGTTAGCCATTGTTATTGTTGTGGTTGTATTGTTAATTTATTTTCTCGTCTCTTATCTCCACAAATTTCATCTTTTCTTTGGCTTCAGCTACTGCACTCAATCTTCCACCTTCCACTTTCGTATTATAGTTTAGCGCGATTAGAAAATGAATCTCACTTGTTCCTTGTAAGATCAACCGTCTGTGATATTCAAATGTGTTTTGGCCCTGCATATGTTTTTTTGTTACATTTTTTGTTTTTTATTTTTGAAATCATTTTAAGTAAATAATTTTTGATACCTTCTCAATGGACTTTAAGTAGTTTTCTATTGAGCATCCGACATATATTGATGTTGTGTCACCAAACATTGTCATTATTGCTTGAAGATGTCTTGTATCACTCTTACTTTAACTATGTATCTACTGTAACACCTCAAATTAAATTTTTACTACGTAATATATAATAAGAATTTTCAATAATTGAAAATTAGATTTAAGTAATAATAATAGTAATATAAATAAGTATAAACTATTAAATAAAAGATAAAAGATAAATAAATACAAAAAATATATATATATATATATTATATAAATATACGCACATGTACGCACACAGTATAATATATATGATAGTACTTGAAAAAAAATATATCATAATACTAATATTAGTGACATGATATTTATTTATATATATATAATATACAAGCTTATGACAAGGTTTAATGGATTTATTTAAGCAAAGGTGGATAAGAAAGCTTAATTGCTGTGTAACTTAGTCATCACATCTCTCTTCTTAGATTGATGACACATCATCTTTACTAGGCCACTTGTTACTCAAGTTGGAGTAGGAAAAGACTGAAGTGTAGGAAGTTGGAGGAAAAAAAAAAAAGAGAAAAAGCAACAACAACTCTTCTCCCCTCTCAAATCCCCAAACCACCACCGCCACCACTTTCCCACCTAGCGCTGCTGCCGTTGATCTTTTTCGGTGAGAGATCGGTGAAAAATGAGACGTAGGCGAAGGACCCCACTAGTTTCGCGTAACACGTAGAAGCTTCCCAAGACGCTTTTTGGTTAAGGTGGGGTAGCTTCCACATTTTATCTTATGCGTCTTTTTACGATTTAAAGTGTAAATTTGAGTCTTTTAAAGTATATGTTTCTGAACAACGCAGTATATGTGGGGGTAATTTTCTTGTTTTACATGTTTAAGTTCCAAACGAATTATGACACGAAACGATGTGCTTGCATGAACGTATGTGTTAATTCGATGAATGTTGTGTTATATGTTTTACTACGTGATATATATGAAATGTTGTCAAAACGGCTAATGAACCGCATCAAAGTGGCTAACGAACCGCATCAAAATGGCTAATGAACCGCATCAAAGTGGCTAATGAACCACATATATATGTTTAAGAATATATGTCTGTATTCGTTTATATTATCCATGAAACTCACCCCACTGAGTGTCTCTATGCACTAACCCCCTTATGTGATAAATTATTTTCACCTTGAGGAATCTTTGAGCGAGATGCGTGAGCGGTGGATGCTGGTAGCCAGGTTTTTTTTAAAAGAATGTGGGAAAATCACATTTTATTTCATGTATTTTAGAAATGTTCCTGATTTTAATTATCATGAAAAGGTGAATTTTGTATGTAACGTCTTAGTCAAAAAAATTCTTTATACAAAAGAAACGGGGCGTTACATCTACAATCAATGAATTTATATATGTTAAGTTGCATGTCATTGCTCGTTTTATTTTGTGATTTATTAATTTCTAAAGCTAAATCAAAATAATAAAAAAAAGACAATCTTTGTGCGACTTAGGTAGTAGTAGTTCCACCATTTTAAGATAATTGACATTATAAAAATAGAATTTGTATCAATTTATTTGTTGTCTTTAAATTTCAAGAAATATTATTTCATACACATAATTATACCTATTAAATATTTTATTAAGCTATGTGAAACAATCTTAAACTAATATTAGTAATGAGCAAGTGTCAATAAAAAATAGTAAAAAGATACTAATTAGTAATTATTTGAAAATTCAAAAGTATTAGTAAAAATTAAAAAAAAAGTTTTTTTAATATCTAGTTGTGTTAGTTAATGCTTGAGAATATTCTTATTAAGTAAAACTCATGTTTCTCTGTTTAATGAATAAGATATCTTTGAATACAGATTATGACCATTACTGCTCTTAATATGAATGAAGATATTCTAATATTTTGTCTTGTCAATTTTAAATATGAATAAGTTTTAAAATTCGTTTTGAAGTTTTCAAATTGCAAGATGGTCTTTTACCCACAACCTAAATGATAAATTAGTTACACATACACACGCAAAGATAGACATATATGCTTACATATTTTTAGGAAGTACATACCTTCTTGTTCTTGCGAGATAATTTCCTCTGCATTAAATCTTGATGTAGGTCTAGAAGCATTCAGCACGTCTGGAATATTTGTTGCAATTGTATGTATTTAAAAATCCAATAAAATTAAATTTGAAAAAATTAATTATCTCTTAAAATATATATGTTCTTGAAATATTATAACACAAATATGTACCTTGCTCTTTTTCATGCACATGTCCTTATATATGAACTTTATGAATGTTTTGGTGTCATCATGTGTCACCTTTTGGGAATAGAAGAGGATATTGTAAACCGTCATAATAGTTGAATGAGCACTAACAATAATATCTCATTCAAACCCGATATTATCATTATTACCCTCAATTCAAACAACTGCAACTTGATCTGCTGTTGAAGCATTATAAACTCGCTAATCCAATCTCACATCTTTTGTGATACAAAATTGTACATCATCTAGATTTTGACATACAGATTCTCTTCTAATATTTCAGTGAGCTTCCATATATAATTTCTTCTGATACATGTGAATTAAGACACATTTTATTCTCAGTTTCATTTTTAGTATCAAAAAAATATAATTGAAAATAAGCTGGTTTGTTTTCATTAAGACTCAAACTTGGGAGATTGTGAAATCATTCTTGTACTTAAAAAGTGAAAACTCCTCATCATGACGAAGCGAGCTCTTTATCCAGTTTAACTCCAAATGAAGTGAATGAGAATATGGAATTGTATGAACACATATTTTTTCAAAAATCAACAGACTCTTCCAATTTAGAAGTGTATAGTTTATACATTTTATCTGAAACTTCTTAAGGTGCAAGTTTAACTTTCCCATTATCACAACAAAATGTGGGAGACGCATACTCAAATCTTGTTGCACCGCAATGAATGCAACACAACATTCTTTTTTAATTTATGTTCTTCTAACATTAAAATTCATAATTAGATAAATATATTACAATATAATTTTCAATTTTAAATGAAAGAATAACTTTAATAGAAAGTTGAAAGATTATTAAAAAATAATATATTACCTTTAGAGTTAATTAGATTCGCTTGAACTTCTAAATCACATGTTGTTTGTCTCTTTTCACAATTCTGCAAAACATGTTCTATATAATTTTTTTCTTAGCAACATTAAAATTTGCATTTTTTTTTGTCCAACAAGTTTTCTTTGACGTCAATTATATTTGGTATCGGCTATTCAAAACACAACAATTCAAAAAAGAATTAAATATAAAATGAAACGCAACCAACTAAAAGTAACCAAAACATGTTTGATCTACAATTAAAATCGAAGAAAGTTAAACAATAATAAATGAAGATAAAAAAATTAAACAAATTCAATATAAACAAAGAATGAAAATAGGGCTTAAGCTAGTTACCAATTCTAGGATAGGTATTAATTTCAGATTTGCATATTTTATTTTTTGTCCTACAAGTTTCCTTTGACGTCATTTATATTTGGTGTCGGTTGTTCAAAAATACAACAGTTCAAAAAAGAATTAAATATAAAATGAAACGCAACCAACTAAAAGTAACCAAAACATGTTTGATCTACAATTATAATTGAAGAAAGTTAAACAATAATAAATGAAGATAAAATAAAAAAATTAAACAAATTCAATATAAACAAAGAATGAAAATAGGGCTTAAGCTAGTCACCAATTTTAGGATCGGTATCAATTTCACTCGTCTCAACAATTGACATTGCCACTTTTCTTTGACTATATATTAAAATAAAAGTTAATAAAAAAATTTGAAAATAATTTACAATTAATATAAAACATGTGTAAACATACATTTCTGTAGTAAGATTAATATATTTTGGTGAATCATACTAATTAAAAAAATCAACTGAACCTGCATCTTCATGTAACAATAACAAAAGTTCAACATCAATAAATTTCTATTATGTGTGAAACAGTATTATGTACATACATCTATATCTAAAAGAAGTTATCATTAAAGTCAGCATAAAAGAGACAGATGAACAATTGGCAATTGTAAAAATTCAAGATGGTAGAGAAGATTCAAAACCTAAAATAAAAAATGTAAAATATTTCATGTAAGCATGAAACCATAGACACCAGAACACGAATTACATTATAAAGACCTAAAAGAAGTATTATGTCAGCTTGTTGCAACTAACCTAAAATAAAAATAAAGACTGTAAAAGAAAAAAAAAAGATTGTAAAAGAGAAATAAAATTCGATCAAAATCGCAACATGTTCACTCAACTGCTATGAATAAACAGAAGACGATAGCGATAAAAGATGAAGGCCAAGAAATAATTCAATGGTGAAGTGAGTATTGATTGCTCTATGAATAAATAGAAGACGATAGTGATAAAAGATTAAGGCCAAGAAATAATTCAATGGTGAAGTGAGTATTGATTGCTCTATGTGTGTATTTCATTATTTGCTAATAGTAATTATAAGCACCAAACAAATTTGAAGACAAACCACTATCGTCGATGATGATGGAATAATCGTAATATGCTCTTTGTAATCTGCTAGTGCTTTTGCTGGTAAAATTCTGTCACCAGAGCCCACGATTTAAAACTCCAAATCATTGAAAAACTCTTTAAATATATATTATTATATGCTGATAATATATGCTTATCAGAAATATATTCCACGATATATGCTTATAATATATCATTGAAAAACTCTTTAAATATATATTAATATAAGACTAATTTTAGTTTAAGATTCAAAATGTTCTAGATTATAAAAACAAAATAATCAAAACATGTAATTTTTTCAAGAAGAGTTTGAAATGTAAAGGACTCTTACCTTTTATAATCAAAAAAAAAAAAAAAATATATATATATATATATATTGAATTACGTTACTATCCTTAACAAAGAGTTTTCTTTAATTAAGACTCTAATTTAATTTGATTTGATTTAATTATGTAGGAGGGTTAAAATTGGTATTATGAAAAATGTACGAAACATCCATACTTGTCATAATTTATTTCCTTCTTTTTTTTTACTTATTAAATTAGGAATTATGTTATTTACAATTGTGAGTTGGATGGACTCTATTAAATTAAATAAAATTTTGAATAGAAAAAAAAAACATAAAAATATAATTTTTAATAATAACATACTTTAATAAAAATATAAAATTTATAATATAATTTTTTTATATATGCTTATATATCATTGAAAAGCTCTTTAAATATATATTAATATAAGACTAATTTTAGTTTAAGATTCAAAATGTTCTAGATTATAAAAGCAAAATAATCAAACATGTAATTTTTTCAAGAAGAGTTTGAAATGTAAATGGCTCTTGCCTTTTATAATAAAAAAAAAAATTGAATTACGTTATTATTCATGATAAAGAGTTATTAAATTAGGACTCTAATTTAATTTGATTTGATTTAATTTAATTATTTAGGAGGGTTAAAATTAATATTTAAAAAAAAAAAACTTAAGAACATAATTTCTAATAATAACATACTTTAATGAAAAAAATTAAATTTATAATATAATTTTTTTAAAATATGCTTATAAAATATCATTGAAAAATCTCTTTAAATATATATTAATATAAGACTAATTTTAGTTTAAGATTCAAAATGTTCAAGATTATAAAAGAAAATTAATCAAAACATGTAATTTTTTCAAGAAGAGTTTGAAATGTAAATGAGTCTTATTTTTTATAATCAAATAGAAAAATAGAATAAATATTAAATTAATTTTTTTTATATATGCTTATAATATATCATTGAAAAGCTCTTTAAATATATATTAAGACTAAGTTTAGTCTAAGATTCAAAATGTTCTAAATTATAAAACAAAAATAATCAAAACATGTAATTTTTTCAAGAAGAGTTTGAAATGTAAATGACTCTTGCCTTTTATAATCAAAAAAATAAAGTAAAATATATATTGAATTATGTTACTAACCTTAATAAAGAGTTTTCTTTAATTAGGACTCTAATTTAATTTGATTTGATTTAATTATGTAGGAGGGTTAAAACTGACATTATGAAAAATGGATGAAACATCCACACTTGCCATAATTTATTTCCTTTTTTTTTTTACATATTAAATTAGGAATTATGTTATTTACAATTGTGAGTTAGATGGACTCTATTAAATTGAATAAGATTTTGAAAAAAAAATCATAAGAACATAATTTCTAATAATAACGTACTTTGATAAAAATATTAAATTTATAATATAATTGTTTTTATATATGCTTATAATATATCATTGAAAAGCTCTTTAAATATATATTAATATAAGACTAATTCTAGTCTAATTATGTTATTTACAATTGTAATTTGGATGGACTCTATTAAATTAAATAAGATTTTGAAAAAACATTAGAACATAATTTCTAATAATAACATACTTAAATTAAAATATTAAATTTATAATATTTTTTTTTATATATACTTATAATATATCATTGAAAAGCACTTTAAGTATATCTTAAAATAACACTATTCAGTCTAAGATTCAAAATGTTTTAAATTATAAAAACAAAATAATCAAAACACGTAATTTTTTCAAGAAGCGTTTGAATATGATTATAATATATTATTGAAAAACTCTTTAAATATATATTAATATAAGACTAATTTTAGTCTAATTATGTTATTTACAATTGTGATTTGGATGGACTCTATTAAATTAAATAAGATTTTGAAAAAAAAAAACATATATATGAACATAATTTCTTATAATAACATACTTTAATTAAAATATAAAATTTATAATTTTTTTTTTATATATGCTTATAATATATCATTGAAAAACTCTTTAAATATGTATTAATATAAGACTAATTTTAGTTTAAGATTCAAAATGTTCTAGATTATAAAAACAAAATAATCAAAACATGTAAGTTTTTCAAGAAAAGTTTGAAATGTAAAAAACTCTTGTCTTTTATAATCAAAAAAATAAAATAAAATATATATTGAATTATGTTACTATCCTTAATAAAGAGTTTTCTTTAATTGGGACTCTAATTTAATTTGATTTGATTTAATTATGTATGAGGGTTAAGATTGACATTATGAAAAATGGGCGTAACATCCATACTTGCCATAATTTATTTTCTGCTTTTTTTTTTTACATATTAAATTAGGAATTATGTTATTTACAATTGTGAGTTGGATGGACTCTATTAAATTAAATAAGATTTTGAAAAAAAATTCATAAAAGCATAATTTCTAATAATAACGTACTTTGATAAAAATATTAAATTTATAATATAATTTTTTTATATATGATTATGATATATCATTGAAAAGCTCTTTAAATATGCATTAATATTAAGACTAATAGTCTTAAATAAGATTTTGAAAAAAAAAAAAGCATATGAACATAATTTCTTATAATAACATACTTTAATTAAAATATAAAATTTATAATTTTTTTTATATATGCTTATAATATATCATTGAAAAACTCTTTTAATATATATTAATATAAGACTGATTTTAGTCTAAGATTCAAAGTGTTCTAGATTATAAAAATAAAATAATCAAAACATGTAATTTTTTCAAGAAGAGTTTGAAATGTAAAAGACTCTTGCCTTTTATAATAAAAAATAATAATAAATATTGAATTACGTTTCTATCCTTAATAAAGAGTTTTCATTAATTAGGACTCTAATTTAATTTAATTATGAAGGAGGATTAAAATTGACATTATGAAAAATGGACGAAACTTTCATACTTATACAGTGTGTAATAGATATATAATTGTATCTTTCTTTAGAAAAGATGGGAATCACAAAATAATGCCTAATTTTTTTTATCCAATTGGTGAGTAGTTATTAAATTAATATATACCAATCTATACAAGTATTACACAAGCTTGTACAATACAGTTTCAACCATGTCTAGATGGAAGCCTGATATATTAATCATGATGCAACTTCTGTTCAATATTATAAATAGTAGTATGCTGACTATTTAAGTGGAACAGAAGAAGAAATGGTATAAATTAGAAAGGCTAAACGGCCGAAAAGAGAACAAGTAAAACAGTGCCTCTTTGTCTTTGGCACCAGCTTAGTCCATATATATAGGTGGACCAATCATTTAATATATACAGCTATAAACTTAGACACCCTCTATTGGAATTACTTCATGAGTTTGTCAAGTGTTGTGTCCATGATCTTAGAGACAGTTTCAAGAAATGCAGCCTCACTCATGTCCGGAAGCATTGAATCTTTTGCATCGTCCACAATCTCCTCAATCACGGATTTCTTGTTCAAGGTTTCTCTGCACATCATGTTTCCTATTGCATGAGGCGTAAGGCCTCTTTCTGCCCCCTTTTTCAGAAGCATGGTGGAGATACGAAGAGTACATGAACACTCAGGGGAAAGATCCAATCCATAGAACTTAAGGATTTCTATATCTTGCTCTGCATCCAAAGATTTTATGTAGTGGATGGTCTCTTGGGAGAATGGCTGGCGGGCTTGTGGCCAGTATAGCCAATCGAACGTGCAGTCCTCAAACTGTAGACGAGGTGAAAATGTAGGTGAGTTCATTGGTCAGATATTTTGAAGTAATTTGATAAAGAAAACATGGAATATATAAGGAAAAGAATTATTACAGTTTCAGGCAAGCAGTAGCCATGGTCAATTGGAATGAGGACAAGTTTTCCGTTTTTGGCATCTTTATGCAGCAGAATGTTTCCAGCATGTCTATCTGCATTTGCTGTTCGTATATCGAAAACACTGATCTTATGGACTTCCTCGACAGGGAAATCTCTCGGACCCATGTCTTCACAGCTTCCATGATTCTGCATAAACATCTGCAGCGATCCAGTCTTGGCGTTTTCGTTTGAACAATCAAACCCGTTTGGATGGTTAAATCCTCTGTGCAAGCACTGCACCATTATTGTAGGGGGCACACCAGAAAACCCAATTTCAGCACGAGATGACGAACAAGGACCCTCAATTGGATGATCCAGTATATATGCAGCAACCTCCCTCCATGCACCTCCCCCAACTTGTGTACCCCTCTTCAACCCTTCACCGTTGGCTGACAAGGGCAAACCTTGAGGGTTATTTACAGCCAGAGGCTCCTCATCAATGGGCTTAAAAATCGAGACGCACTTGTTTCCAGATGCATCTTGCATGAAGTAAGCTCCTCCCGAGCCCTCAGATGATCTGATTGGTTGGTTTCCTTGTGCTAGCCCTTCAGATACAGACCGTATCATCTCCCACAAAAACGGGGGCAACTTTACACGAGGATTTACTACGATGGGTTCCAAGAAAAAATCTTGAGCTCGTGGCATCCTCGTGACAACCAATCTGCCATCGTCCTTTTCATCATCCTTCGAATTTGGGACCTGAATGGAGAGCTCGACGTCTCTCTCAACGGGCTCAGTCCAAACTTTAGCGGATTTCTGCACGACCAAGTGAATGACAGCGTCGCTATTGTTACTAATATCACGAAGTAGCTTATCATCCTGAAGCTTCTCCCCATAGCAAAATATATCCGGATCCTTGAGATCAAGAAAAGCTTTCCCCTTCTCGGAAATCCTACGCTTGAGATACCCTACATTCCTGTGTCTGTCCACTTGAAACTCGAATTCTTCCCCAGATGTTGCCCTAACATTGATTAATAGAAGATCAGAGATCCTGAGTGCCAAATGCAAGACATTCCCATTGGTGATGCCATAGTCTCTGACAAGAGAATTAGTCCTTGATAGTTCTCTGCCTCCAAAAACTAACTTCTGCTTCTTAACTACAAAACCTTTACATGCCTGTATCCTAAGCTTCACTGATGCAATAGAATCGGACTCCATCACACGTATGGGGCTCGTAGAACCCCCCACCGTAATGTAGATTTCAATGGACTCTTTCGAGCAATGATCCAATCCGCCATTAACGTAAACAGCAGATCCTGCCGCCTCATCACGGATTGGACTCAGAGCAATATCAACAGCAGCCATTTTGATAAAATTAATCTATAATATTCCTGATCACCCTCCTGATAATCTCTAGGAAGGACCTTTTTCTTCCAGATGCCTAAATTAACAGATAAATTAACAACAACAGAAATTGACCAAAGCCCCAATTACTCAAATTCAAGAACCCTAATAATCAAATTAACCAATAAACAATAAGAATGTGATAATCATCGAAGCATCATCAATTACAATGATTACCTCCGAGGGAGAGACTTGAATCAGATGACAGCGCAGAAACGATGAAATCTCGCTGCAGCTTTGAAAATGGATAACAAAAAAATGTTTGAATCCAAGGCTCTCCCTCCCCCTAAAAAAGAAAGAGGGTATAGCTATGAATTAATAACGCATCTGTGAGAAGATTTTAATCGATGAAAGGGAAGAATCAGAATCGGAATCGGAATGGGTGCCCGAAAATGGTCGTGATTGTATCTGCAGAAATCAATAACATTCGGAAAATCGCCGAGGAATTGAAATGACAATTTTAGTCCTCGGCAAATTTTCGCCTCATTTTTGTAGAGATGGTAATGAGATTTATGAGATGAAAAGAGGAGCGATTTTGAAGGGAGCTTGTTCCAATGAAAGGAGCGGAATTATAGCCGTTGTCTGTGTTTCATGCTTTTGATTCCATTTCTTACACTTTTCAATTGTCTACATCAATTTGGACACACATTTTTTTCAAATCCAACTTCACTTTTAAATTTAGACAAGTAAATGCCATGTCTGCATAATTAGATGTCCAAGAATTTGAATTTCTATTTTCTTATGAACTTGGATCTTAATAGTGATACATTTACAAGTTAAAAGAGATTACCACGTTATTTTCAAATAAGTTAGATCAGTTGAAAGTTTGAAATTTTACTATAAAACGAAAAAGGAAAGAATGTAAATGAAAAGGACAACCAAATAACTAAATTTTCTGCTATATACATATTTAATGAGTGTGCCCATTTAAGTAAAACTCCAAAAAAGAGCATCTTACTCATTTTATACATACATTCATCATAACTATTAGGTGTTTCTTTAGTTAATACCATACAACCTTAAACAATGGATAAATTGAAACAAAGTGTATAATTCGTATTATATATAGACATATTAGAAAATGAGCTAGATAAAAATTATTTTATATAAAAAAATTCAATATCTATTTGGGAAATAAAAACAAGTCTAACATATATATAATACCGGGTTCTCATAAAAATGTAAATCTATATGCATATCAATAATCATCATTACTCGAATGCAATAAAAAATTTATATGAAATAGTTTTAAAGTCGTATATTAAGGTGAAGAATGGTTTGGGAAAAATAATGAAATAGAATATGACGAGAACGGAATGAAATAGAATATGACGAGAACGGAATTAAATTTCTTCTTTTTATTGGTACCTGTAAATGTACATTGAATTATAAAAAAAATTTAAAAAACAATTAATTGAGCAAATTCTCTTGATTTGAAATCTTTTACATATCTCTTTCAAGCAGCCAATGCATTTATCTTGCCTCAAACTCCACATCTCTACCTCCATAATCTATACATTCTGCAATCTTTATAGCTAAATTTCTATATGTGAAAGAGCCGCTTGATTGTAGCATCTAATTCTACGAACTTCAAGTAAGTAAGACTATTTTTGTGATCTTCCATGAAATAGTTGTTGACGACGTGTAATTAGTTGGTCGTTCTCAGAGACCTCACCTTTCAGATAATTTCATCTCAAAACTCGGAAATGTTGTTGATAAGTCACTGCAGAGTCAAAATAAACGACATCGTTAATGCTTTTAGATAATGTGAAAGTTTGGCACTTTAAACAATACAAGTCATCTAAAATAATCCAAGTAGAGTGCAACGAAATTGAATGGATCAAAAATGGACGTTTCAGATCAAGGAGATGATTACTGCAAGTAAGGGATTGCCATGTTCCTTAACAACGATCGCTTTCGAGCTACAAACTCTTTCCATTCTTCAATGTCTATCTTCCCATCTTTTTCCGAATCTGCTTCCTCAAATGCCTTTATGCACGCACATTATCTAAAGTTGTGAATTAATTTAATATAAAATATATATGTATGATTGAGATGGACCAGAATCCTCTATTGTCATTTGTCACAACAGATGATTCTGGTCCAATCGAGATATTTCAAACTTTGTCTATTATGTCTTGAATGATATCATCAGATAGGATCAAGTTGGACTCGTTAAGCAACTCTACGATCATCTCATGAACCTTTAATTAAAACCAATGAAGTTAGAAAAATATTAATCTTAAAATGTAGTAGTACTTATAAGTTGCTAATTCCAATCTCTTCTTTTTCAATGTAGCCAGTTTGCCGTGTGTCGTATAAGTTAAACGCGACTATGACATAAGAAAGCAAGAACATATTAGTTTTACATGATCACTTTTGTTGCAATATTATTGTAAAATATGATCAAAAAACAGAGAAAATTTGTGTTCATACAAACAGCTTTCTCTTCTTGAGGCGTATCAGGGTGGAATACGCTCAATGATCTCACGAACTCACCAAAATCGATCACCCCATCTCGTTTCAAATCAAACATATCGAACATCTGTGGAGATAATATTTGCAATGATAAAATATTGGAAAAGACTTATTAAACAAATTAGAGTTGAATCAGCAATGACTTTATACTCTACCTGCAACAACAGATTGCTGCTTCCTATTCCTAAATAATCCAAGCTTGAACTCCTCCTGTGATGCAAATTTTAATTAGTTTCAATAAAAAAACAAAAATTGATTTTTCTAGTTAAAAATGATGAACAGAGACATATATATAGCAAGATGGATGGGGATTGATTAATTACTCTGTTGATGAAGCCATCATCAACTAAAGTGCTACCTAGTTTCCTGAAAAGCTCGTTCAATGTCTTCACCTCTTTCACAGTAACTGCAATCATATGTGCAATAAGTATCGAAGAAATCGTAACCAAAAATAACAAAGTTATGTTTGTCTGAGAAGGTGAAAAGCATACATCTTGTTTGAGAGGAAAGAAGTGATGGGTCTTCAAATATCCGTAGTTTTTGCTTCGTGCAAACACACCCCATCAAAGAAAATTAAATATTGTGTTCTAAGTTATGGAAGAGAAAGATATATAGCTTTTGTAATTGAACTTGATTATTTTCTATATTTCATTGGATGTTGGAACACATTCCGTGTCGCCAAGGAAGAATTTGCATGTTGGGTCCCACATTTATGGTTGGCCAACCGGACACCACAACTAGAATTCAAAAGAAAATTTATGGAGTAGTGGAATTTATACCTTCTATTTATAAACAACATTTCATGAGAATCCATGTTTTTTTGGGTGAGATTATAGGCATCTCAATACTTACTAACATATCTCATTTTTTGGAAAATAAAAGGTATAAAACATGATTTTTAGGGTGTGTGTTGTATTTTTGGGATGTGTATAGTCTCACTCATTTTTTTATTCATTTTTTTCACTTTGACCACCAACTTATCAAAGTTTTAAAATGTCTGATTTCGAAGTTCGTGAGCATCGAGAGTGCTCAAAATCTTGAGCTTCAAGATGATAGATCATGTTTGAGGTCGTAGATCTTGAGCTTGAAGATGATAGTCTCAATGCTCATAAGCATCGATAAGCATCGACACTGTTATCTTGAAGCTCATGAATTTTGAGATCAATTGATCTCGAAAAATAAATTCAAGATCTCGAATTTGAAATGATAATTAATCTTGCTCTTCTTGAATTGGTCTTCAGATCTCCATGCTCATGTGCTTCAAAATCTCTTTGAAAAGGCACAAAAACTCATGTGAGACCGTCGCACATGCGACGGGTATGTCTTTTTCGGTCATAAGTATGACTTTTTCGACCATAAGTATGCCTTTTGACAAGTATGTCTTTTTCGACCATAAGTATGTCTTGAAATCACATACTTATACTTGAAAATCACATACTTATGCCCGAAAATCACATACTTTTGACCGTCGCATGTGCGACGGTTGCACAGGAGACTTACTCTTGAAAAGGTCGTTCAATTCTTTATTACATTTGATATTATATTCTGTATTTCGTAACATTTAATACACTTAGCATGTTAATTAATGATATCTTTTGATATACGTGTTGTGTAGTGGTAATTTTGAAACATGAGATATAATAAAAAAAAGTTCGCCTTGAATTAGAAAATGTCAGTCTCTAGAGTATATTAACAATCAATTAGAGACGGAATTATTAGTTAATACAATGCTGATTGCTAGAGTAGAGACGAATTTTTTTTTTTGAATTTGGACTCAATGACTAAATCTGTATAGTTGTATAGAGTTAGAGACTAAATCAACTACAAATTAGAGAATGATAATGTTTCTCTAATTTTCAGTCACTAGTTGGATGTTAATGTTGTAATAAATGTTTGTCACTTTTTGTCATTAATTTGGACATATTTCATTAATAGTTATTAACAAATGTTTTGTGTCAATGTGTCACTAACTTCCATCTCTAATCTAAGCACGAGATTTCTTGTAGTGAATGACCCTTTTGCCCTTGGTCTCCAGCATGTCAAGTCACCTTTTCTTTGATAAAATTGAATTTGCTTTTGTGTTTGACTAAGGCAAAATGTGGCAGAATTCATGGTGAAGTAAAAGTTAATATTCGAAGCATCACACAAATGGTAACTAATGCGTTTGCAATCCTAAACAGAGAAGCAGAATCTGGTGCTATATAATGCTTTTCATAAAGAAATTATGGCCAAGAATGGAGGTTTATTGTCCATATATGTTTACAACTTACAAGCTACTTTAATTTGAGAAAGCAATAAGTTCTATAGCACTAATCTTGATCTCAACACCTCCACAATGCCAAGATGCCATTTCAAAGAATAAGATCAATCTAAAGTATATATGCGTCATGTAATCGGTATATTGGGATTTGATAATGTCATAGTTTATACTAGAAAAATAAGTAGATAAAGTTGGGACAATTATCATCATTATTAGCATAAGACCCATATATTATATGGCTTTAAAAAAAAAAGCTACATTGAACTTAGAAAAATAAGAAAATTCAAGATACTATTTATATATATATATATATATTTATATATATATAATGGAAATAGACCTTTCTATCCAATATACATAACAAAAAATGAAAAATACTCACTTTATAAGAAAACATGTTTTTTACCCAAAATTAAGATAAAATGTCATAAATGCCCTTACACACCCATTTTAATGATTCCACCCACCACATTTATTACCTCTATGGCTCTATCCCCTCTCATATGTAAGTTGAAGAATTGTTACTTTCATCTATTTCAATTCTTTCAACTATTTCTTAAATACAATCAATGTAGTGAAATCTTATCTCTTTATTGTTGCTCAAACACCACCGTGATCTAAGTTGAGCACCGTGATCTACAATGAGCATCGTGATCTAAGTTGTTGGGGAAAAAAAGATCACGATGCTCAACTTAGATCACGATGGTGTTTGAACATTGTAATCTATTTTTAACATCGTGATCTGAGTTGATGGGAAAAAGTAGATCACGATGCTTAGATCACGATGGTGTTTGAGCATTGTGATCTATTTTTAACATCGTGATCTGAGTTGATGGGAAAAAAATAGATCACGGTGGTGTTTGAGCATTGTGATCTATTTTTAACATCGTGATCTGAGTTGATGGGAAAAAAATAGATCACGATGCTCAAATACGATCGTGATCTATCTTGAGTATTGTGATCTACACTGAGCACCGTGATCTATTTTTTGAAAAATTAAAAAAAAAATACAATAGATCACGATGTTCAATTTAGATCACGATGGTATTCAAGATGCTCAAAAATCATCGTGATCTATAATAATAACAATTATAATTAAATCTTAAAAAATTTCATAATTTTATTTTAAAAAATCTGAAATATTATCTTATATTTGTAAGTATTTTTCATAAATCAAATATTATATCAAAACTTCAAGAAATAAAAAAAAATCTAAAATCTTAAAAATAATATTTTTATAATAATAATTATTAAAATATTTTTTATTAATCTCTAAACAATCCAAAAATTTATTTTTCAAAATCTGAAAAATTATCTTACTAATGTAATTTTTGTTTTTAAAACTAAAAAAAAATCTTAAAACAATATTTTTAATATATTATCATTTAATAATAATATTATTATTAATTCAAATAATTATAATAAATCTTTAAAATTTCATAAATTTAGTATTAAGAATCTGAAAAATTGTATTTATAATTGTAACTATTTTCTTATAAATAGAAATTTATTTATAAATCTAAAAAAATAGTTTTAAGATATTATTATTTAATAATAATAATATTTATAATAAATCTTAAAACAATTCATAAATTTAGTTTTAAAAATCTAAAAAATTGTTTTAATAATTGTAACTATTTTCTTATAAATAGAAAATTATTTGTAAAATCTTAAAAAATAGTTTAAGATATTGTTATTTAATATTACGAATAATAATAATTAAAATAAGATTAATAATTCTTAAAAAATTCATAATTTTATCTATCGTAGCACTGTGATCTATCATATAAATATCAAATATCCTAACACCGTGATCTATTATGAGTCTTCGTGATCTATTGTAGAACTGAGAACTATCTTAGTACCGTGATCTAACAAATGCAACGTATTACCATTGTAATCTATGTACCTAAGCACCGTGATCTAACATCACCATCGTGATCTAAGATATTTCCATTGTGATCTATGCCATAATCATTAACAGATCATTTCAATCAATTTCTATGGATTCTTGCATCAAATTTGTAATTCTAATGCTCAATATAACAAAATAATAATACTCATCATCAAAACCTAATTTATTCAACAATTAAACACAAAAAATTACACCAAATAATCTAACTCATCATCGAAACTATTGGGCTTTATGTATTGATAATTGGTGTAATTAGTTGTGAGCCCAAATTGTGCCCTAGTATATATTGTGTACACACAGTTGAATGAGATATAGAAAATCATATTCAGTACAATTTTACATGGTATCAGAGCCGGGTAGGCTAAGGCATCATGCATACAGTAACCAACGACGGTGATGTTGACTAGTGGCGGTGACAAGACGACGTCCGACAACACCAATGGTGGCGCGGTGGTGAAACTTGACTCTTCTTTCCTGTATTTCCTCGGATCAAACGATAATCCGGGTAATATAATTACGAATATTGTATTTCATGGGGAAAACTACAAGGAATGGTCGAGATCTATTTGACTTTCTCTCCGGGAAATATGTAAATTTGGGTTTGTCGATGGTTCTATCAAACAACCCACAGACACGAATGTAGAAAAATTGGACGACTGGTTTTGCATTCAATCAATGTTAGTGCAATGGATTTTGCATACTATTGATGGCTCGATCAAAAAGACTATCCCGTATTTTGAGGAAGCCAAACCTTTGTGAGATTCGCTCAAGGAATGATTCAGTGTGGGGAATGGGGCTCGAATCCAACAAATTAAACACTTATTGACAGAGTGTTGCCAATCGAAGACCATGACCGTAGTCGACTATTTCGGCCGATTGCAGATTTTGTGGGATGAGTTGGGGACATACGAACCAATCCCCTCTTGTTGGTGTGGGCAGGGGCGGAACCAGGAACAAAAGTTGAGGGGGGCCAATTATAATAAAAAAAATTGATGAATGTAAAAATTATATATTAAAAAATAAAGAAAAAAAATTTAAGGGGTAAAAATATAATTTTAAAAAAATTGGGGGGGGCCAAGGCCACCCTCCCCATGTACATAGGTCCGTCCCTGGGTGTGGGGGGTGTACGTACAACCTCTCGGATCAACTTCAGAAACAGATGGATGAGGAGCGGTTCCATCAATTTCTCTACGGCATCAATGAAGAACTTTATGGGAATGTCCGTTCGACATTGTTGGCGCAAGATCCATTTCCTTATTTGGCACGGGCGTACCAAGCTTTGCTCCAAAAGGAGCGACTTCGGTTAGCTTCATAGGTACACTCGAAGCGTGATAATATCATGGCATTTGCGGTCAACTCGACCAACTCTACTCGTCATTCTTTCTCGCTGTTCGAGTTTCGGGACAAATCGGAGTTGACGTGTGACTTTTGCAAGTGCATGGGCCATGCAGAATCCACGTGCTTTGACAAGCATGGTTACCCGGATTGGTGGAAGGATCGTCCTCGTGGTGGCGGTGGACGTGGGTCAGGTAGAGGCCACGGGGGTGGCGCGACAGGGACTACGACACAAGCTGGACGGGGACGCGGCGTTGAGGTCAGGGCGGCAGTGATTGGCGGCTGTGGCGCTGCTGGCGGGACTGGTGGACGCGGCAATGGCGGATGAGGTGCTGTTGTGGCTACTGTTGGTGGGCCGTTACCACGGGGTGATGCGGGCAGCGCAACGGGCTTGCCGGGACTGACATCGGTGCAATAGAAACAACTTCTGAATATGTTGGGTAATTCTTCGGGTCATTCTACAGATGATCGGTTCGTTAGTAAGTTACTTACTTTACATTGGATAATTGATACTGGAGCCACAAATCACGTTACAGGGAATTTTGAGTTGTTGTCTCATATTACAACGGCGCCGGAATGCACTGTTGGTCTACCAAATGGGAAGAGTGTGGCTTCTTCTAAGTGTGGGCGTGTTACTCTTACTCCGAATATTGTGCTTTGTGACGTTCTTTATGTTCCGCATTTAAATTACAATTTAATTTCCGTGTCTCAGCTTATTGATGATTTAAAATGTGTTATACAATTCATCGATAATTTGTGTGTTATACAAGACCCAACTTCGAGGATGGTGATTGGAGTGGGTGAACGGCGGGATGGACTTTACTACTTTCGTATTGTATCTCAATTTCAGGCATTGTGGTGGAGATTCACGTTCCTGGGAGTTGTTAGTAATTGCAGTAAAACTATGAATAAGACATGTGATGTGTGCCACAAGACGAAACAGACTAGAGATATGTTTAGTATTAGTGAGTCTAGGGCCACTGGAATTTTTGATTTGATTCATTGTGACCTTTGGGGGCCATACAATACACCCTCGTCCTGTGGCGCTAGATATTTTTTGATTATTGTTGATGGCTATTCCAGAGTTGTTTAGATTTTTCTTTTAAATGATAATACTGAAGTTTATCAGATGTTTCTCTCGTTTTTTTCGATGCTTGAGCGCCAGTTTGGGGCGAAAATTAAGACAGTTCGTAGTGACAATGGAACTGAATTTAATTGTTTGATGGAATACTTTGCTCAATGTGGAATTTTATTTCAGACATCGTGTGTTGGTACGCCACAACAGAATGGACGAGTGGAAGGTAAACACCGTCATATTCTGAATGTGGCTCGTGCTCTTCGTTTTCAAGGAAATTTACCTATTGAATTATGGGGTGAGTGCATATTGGCTGCGGGGTATTTGATTAATCGCACTCCCTCATATTTTCTCGATTTTAAATCTCCTTATGAAATCTTGTTTGGTACACAACCATCCTATAGTGAATTGCGCGTATTTGGGTGCCTTTGTTTTGCCCATAATCAGCGTGCTAGGAGGGATAAGTTTGACAATAGAAGTAGAAAATGTGTTTTTGTGGGTTATCATCGTGGTAAGAAGGATTGGAAGTTATTTGATATTGCCACATGTGAATTTTTTTTCTCACGAGATGTTAAGTTCTATGAAAATGAGTTTTTCTATGCGGATTCGATTGGCCCTGCTCGTGGAAATCCAAACCCGGGTTTACCATTTGTGGATGATTATGACGATATGGTCTCTGGTTTGCTTGATCAGTCAGTACGTGAACCGACTGGACGTGAGCGTAGTCCGATGACGGTACCCGAGAGTGGGAATTCACCATCGAGTGGTGATGAGGAGGTGGTGGTGCTTAAGGAGGTGGTACCGGTGGTTAGGGGTGATGAGAATGTTGTGGCGGAAGACTTGGGACGAGGGAAGCGTACGAAACAGAAGTCTGTTAAGCTCCGTGATTTTGTTACTCATAAAATACGAAAGTGTAATCCTGCTCCGTCTTCCCAATGTTCACATGCTCGTCACCATTCCTTAGGTACGTCCTATCCTATAGCACATTTTGTGAATTGTGACTGTTTTTCATCGAGACAGAGAAATTTTCTTGCAGCAGTTACTGCAGGTACGGAGCCTGCGAATTTTAAGGAGGCGGTGGGGGATCCAAGTTGGCGTGAAGCCATGCAAAAGGAGATTAGGGCCTTGGAGGATAATGGGACTTGGACCTTGGAAACTTTACCACCTGGCAAACGAGCTTTGGGGAGTCGGTGGATGTATAAGGTGAAATATAACTCTGATGGGAGTATCGAACGTCTCAAAGCTTGTTTGGTGGTTTTTGGTAATCATCAAGTAACATGTATTGACTATACGGATAATTTTGCTCCTATTGCTAAAATGGTTACTGTGCGTGTTTTCCTAGCCATAGCTGCAGCTAAGAATTGGGAGTTGCATCAGATGGATGTTCATAACGCTTTCCTGCATGGTGATCTTCATGAGGAGGTGTACATGCGGTTGCCTCTGGGTTTTCAGGCTTCACACCCTGGTCAGGTATGTCGCCTTAGAAAATCTCTTTATGGTTTGAAACAGGCGCCTCGGTGTTGTTTGCTAAATTGGCAAACTCTTTGAAACAGTATGATTTTCAGCAGTCTTATTCTGATTATTCTCTTTTCACACTGAATCGCGATGGTGTTCAGATTAATATTCTTGTATATGTGGATGATTTGATTATTTCTGGGAATAACTCTGCTGCGGTGTTTGCTTTTAAGAAGTATTTGAGTGATTGTTTTCACATGAAAGATCTTGGGGTATTGAAATATTTTCTTGAGATTGAGGTTGCTCGGAGTAAAGAGGGTATTTTTCTATGCCAACAGAAGTACACTCTGGATATCATTTCTGAAATAGGGCTTCTTGAGGCGAAGCCTGTGAGTTTTCCGATGGAACAACAACATCATCTTGCTCGATCTTCGAGTAAACCGTTGGCTAATGAGGAGCAGTATAGTCAGCTAGTCGGTCGTCTGATTTATCTTTCGTTTATGCATCCCGATTTAGCTTACCCTGTTCATATTTTGTCTCAGTTTTTACATGCACCACGTTAAGATCATTGGGAGGTTGTTTTGCACGTTGTGCGCTACTTGAAGGGATGCCCTAGGCAGGGTGTCTTGCTTCGTTCCCATTTTATCTTGCGTCTCACAGGGTAGTATGATTTGGATTGGGCGAGTTGTCCAATTTCGCGTCGGTCTTTATCAGGTTGGGTGGTTTTTCTTGGTGATTCTCCGGTATCGTGGAAGACGAAGAAGCAGGTTACGGTGGCTCATTCATCGGTCGAGGCCGAGTACCATTCTATGGCGGCCGTTACTTGTGAGCTCAAATGGCTTAAAGGTTTACTTGCATGCCTTGGTGTTGGGCATCCTGTTGCGATGGATTTGTTTTGTGATAGTCAGTCTGCATTGCATCTTGCTCAGAATCTTGTTTTTCATGAACGCACGAAGCATATTGAGGTGGATTGTCATTTCTTATGTGATGCTATTACAGATGATACTATTCGGCCCTCTTATGTGCCAACGGAGGGTCAGCTGGTAGACATTTTTACAAATACACTTGGACGGCAGCAGATTGAGTTTCTTCTTTGCAAGTTCGGCATTTGTGATTTGCATGCTCCAACTTGAGGGGGTATTGGGCTTTATGTATTGATAATTGGTGTAATTAGTTGTGAGCCCAAATTGTACCCTAGTATATATTGTGTACACATAGTTGAATGAGTTATAGAAAATCATATTCAGTACAATTTTATAGAAACCCTCTTCTAATCAACAATTTTTTTTTCTTTGCAAATATCAACAAAACACACATGCACAAGGAATAACAAAAGAACTCAAATACCATAATTTTATCAACAACTTCACTGCGAACAAAAGAAGCCAATGAAAGAAGAACAAAATTCACAAATAAACTTAGCAAAATCCAAATAATCTAACCTAAATCAAATCCCTAATTTAATTTCAAAGCAAGACTTCGAGTTCTTGTTCATCTGCCATGGCCGCCGTCTCCATGGCCATTGTTGCCCCTTGCCATGGCCATAACCATTGGCCGCCTGCCTGGGTTTGTCGCCGCCGACCGCTTTCAGAACTCGTGCCTCCACTGTGGCCGTCGCTGTTTCAATGTGGTGGGTGGGTAGGAGCTGAGAGAATGAGAGGAAGGTTGTGGGTCGAATTAGGGATCCATCCCGCTGCTTTTCTTTCAATTGGGAATGTACCCAAAATTCAAAATTAAGGGTAGTATTGTAATTTCAACAGAGATTTGAGTAGAATTCATATAAGACAACATATGTATTCTAGGCCGATGAAGTTTAATCTGAAATCCCAACATACCAGCAATTTACCAATAATGTTTCCAAAATCCTGATTTTAACAAATTTGCAGAATCAGAGAATCAAAGAACCAATATCACAATTATCTGGAAGCTGTGTTTGGAACTTGATAAAAAGTCCCAAACCTATCTTGAATAAGGACAATTAAAAAATAAGTGTTTGATAGTTTCTGAACTTGCCTTACAAAAATGACAGATTGAAGACCCTCAAATCTATTTCTAATCAGGTTTTCATCATTTTATCATATAATGTAGTTTATTTGAATTTCATTATTTTTGTAGTAAAGTTCATCAATAACATACATTCAAGATTGATTTAAGAATATTTCCATAATAAAGTTATCCTTTACAACAAAAATATAATAAATGTGAATAAATTATTAAAAAAATTAAAGTTAATTTACACCTTAATTTGAACGTTGAGAGATTATTTTTTGGCAAAACAAAGAAAAAAACAAAAGTTTATTTGTGTCAACAAAAACATTAAGAATATGGTTAAAAACACTTCCTCATCTGAACTATACGCGTTTTTACATTTTTTTTTGGTAAAAACTTTAAAATGTCTCATTTTTGTCATATAAACTTTAAATTGAGGTATTTTACGGTATCATAAAAATCCTAACCTTTGATTTTGAACACGTGTATAACTAGAATTTGTCTGATACCGTAAAATGCATCAAATTTAAAATTTGTACGGTAAAATAAAACATTTCAAAAAAAAAAAAAAGTAAGATTACGTTAGTTTATATGGGAAAATGTTTTTTCCCTTAAGAATATTTGCCTACCTTAATTAAAGTCAATTATTTTTTTAAATTAATATCAAATTTAATATTTTAGGTGCAATGTTATGTGCCTAATGTCAATCAACAAGTCGAAATTTTAAGACCCTCAGACATGTCAACTCACAATCCAATTATCCACCACTCAAATCCTATAGAAAATAGAATCCCAAATTCATCAGTAGCATCCAAACACGTCATAATTATTTATTTATTTTCTTTTCTTTTTGAATACCTACCTGTTGAATCCTCAA
Organism: Scutellaria minor; assembly: GCA_954870855.1. Classification (NCBI taxonomy): domain Eukaryota; kingdom Viridiplantae; phylum Streptophyta; class Magnoliopsida; order Lamiales; family Lamiaceae; genus Scutellaria; species Scutellaria minor. The sequence goes on from OX940733.1 coordinate 17,073,805, forward strand.
ATTTCTAACCTTTTGGTGTAATCAATTCAGTCAATTTTTTGTCCGACTTCAACCACTGCTGAAACTCGAAATCAATCACTGAATCGGTATTTGAACTTTTCCTTTTTTTTATTTATTTAATAATAATTTATTTTTTCGGAATTGTTGATCATTTAGCTGAGTTGTTTTTGAACCCTAGATTATTCATAATTTTTGTCTTCAAGATTATTTTTAACTGGGGGTATTAATCTTGTTTTGTGCTTCTATTAAATTCCTTAGGTTTGTTTATGTGGAGTTATGGATGTGGAATTGGTTTCTGACGAAATATCCGAGGATGAAATTTACGGTGTTGATGATTACAGTGAGGTAAAATATTGATATTATCTTATCTTTGTCTTGATAGTTTGCATTTGCCCTTTTACCCTGCGCATTGTGAATTTGAATTTCGGGAACTCATATAGTATACATTTGTGTATGGAAGAGTGGTAAAAAAAAATATTTTGGTGAACAGAGGTGCTTTTATTTCAAGAATAGAGTTCTGGGTTACATGTTTGTGTTTGTTATTTTGATCTAAAAAGACATTAAGGGGATTTGCTTAGTGCTATGGTTTCTTGCAGGATTACTTGAATTATGAGGGAGAACGATGTGGGATTTGTATGGATGTTGTGATCGACAGAGGTGTTCTTGATTGCTGCCAGCACTGGTACGTTGATGGTGATAAAATATTTTCTGTATTTCACACTTTCCTATGGCATATTTCAAATGACTTGGATTGCAAAAGTTACTCGACCTTAACACAAACACCCTCCTGATAGCCTCAAGACATTTCCTACCCTTTAAGGTTTACGCAACAAACGGATTTTAGAAAATTTGGAATCTTCATGATAATGGAATGGTTTTAAGTCATTTAGTAAACTTTCCTGGAAAGTTCATATCCTTGTTACTAGTTTAAACGAAGGCACTCATTTTCTAAATCAATTGGATGGCTTTTTGTGGTTATCTGATTATTGTTTTTGAGTTTAAGAAATGGTTTAATGCCAGAAATGTACATAGGTTTAATGGCTTGACTCGACAGTCGATGCTGATTCTAATAATCACTTCTATTGCAGGTTCTGTTTTGCATGCATTGACAACTGGGCTACTATCACAAGCCTTTGCCCTCTTTGTCAAAATGAATTTCAACTGATAACATGTGTACCTGTAAGTAACATAGTTTGTGAAGTTATTGGGTGCTACTTTTTCTAATTTTGTTGGTCGCTTCTTTGCCTGGTTATGATACAGTTTCCATTTAAGACACTATTATTACTATTATTGCTGCAAAATCATTTTGCTTCCTTTCGATTAGTGTCTATTTGCTTCCTTTAATCTTGTCGCATAGGCAGTTTGGTAAAACATTTAAGCAATTACTTTAGTTTTCTTATATTTGATGTGTGTTTGAGTGGTATTCCGAACTCACATAAATATTTGATTATGATATAAATGATCAATGAAGGTATATGACACTGTTGGTGGAAACAAGACTGATGATGAAACAAATCCAAGGTACAGTTGATGAATTACCTTTCTGCAACTCTTTCTCTCTTTTAGACTTTAGTATGAATTTCACAACTGTCTTCCAATTGTGATCTGCGGAGTATTGCAAAAAAAAGGGGATCATAAAGTTGTATGCTGGTTTTTAAGGACTTAGAAAGGGTGACCATGCTAGTTATTGTTGGTTCAATAAATCTTATACCTTTAAAACTTAGAGGAAGGAGAATTGTCAGCTTAGTTGCCCTTTTCTTGGGTTTTCAATCTAAACTACTTCCTAGCGGGGCAGATTTGTACAGCGTTTGTGCTGGTCCACTAATTACCCTCTATCATCTCTCATCCTGTACCTCCTTCTTTCTCTTATGTTTCTAAACAATATAATCTATGTAAACAAAGAAAGGCACTTTTTTTGAATACATGCTTTTACAAATTCCAGCTTCTTTTGCTTTTCTTAAGTTCCACTATATTGTTGCAGCACAGGTGCATGTTGACACTATGCTAGAAATACTATCATCTTGTCTAAACAACAAAATACTTTTTAATAGAATGGATACAAAACGCTGTTGTATAGATAAACAATGATTCTTTTATTGCAATAACAAAGAAGAATAGAAGACTGGGGAATAAATGGTGATCTGTTGACAGGCCCTTATTAAGTTATTGTCTTGTTTCTGAAATATTTCTAAGAACTGTAACTCAAGATAATGGTACAAGAGGATAGCGATGTCATTGGTACCAGTAGAATTAATATTTCTGCAGGAGGTTGAATTCGTAAATTTTATGATATGTTTCAAAATTACTGCTTTTGTTTTCGGAAACTCTGCAAAGATTTACTAGAATTTTCTCATTTTGTTGCAGAGATGATGAGTGGTTCATTGAAGGGAAAACTAACACTCTTTCTTTTCCTTCATACTATATTGATGAAAATGTAAGTTGTCGACATGCTTTTGATTCCTGTGAGATCTCATTATTGCTTTATTTCAAATTTGCATTGGAAAGATTTTGCAAGATTCAGTACTTTTATGAGATATTAGAATTTAGTTTATTAATTTTGGAACATTAAGCTTTTCAATCTGTATAATGAATGATTGTTAGTGTTACTGAGCTCAAGATATTCATCAATATTTCCAAGGGGATTGAGGATTGTTGTGATCATTCTTCGACTATTAGTTTCTTGTTATGTTTATTTGATTCATCCTTAGTGTAGCCAATGTTAGAAATCATGCGACCATAATGGCTTTGTCCTCTTGTAGGCAGTTGTCTGCTTAGATGGAGATGACTGCAAAATACGGAGTGGGTCAGTGGCAATTGAAGAAGATTCTGACATTGATACATCCATTGCTTGTGATTCCTGTGACAAATGGTAGGCAACAAACTTTCCAGTTCTCAATTTTTTTTAAATTGAACTGGAGTTATCATGGTTTAGTTACCTTAGATATTTTAATTAGGGACTGAGTTCCACCTGAAATTACCTTGTCAGTCTAGCTGATGTTTCGATGCAGTTATTCTCTATATCAGTGGCTCATGAACCACAATGCTTTACTCTGTTTCAGAAGCTGTTGGTGTAGGAAATTTCATCAAATGGGTGTTAGCTGATTTTTATATCAATTACGATTTAGTCCCTCCCCTATCCTGCCTCCCCCTGTTTCATTTTGGTTCTCATTGATTTTTCCCTGTGCGGCCTAATTGATCTTGGCCTTATTCTTTTCTGTGAAGATAATCAAATCTACACAATTGGTACTAAAGTTGTTTTTTCCAGGATATTGCATTCTAGAGTTTATACAGTTGACACATGTCCTTAGAGTCTGCAGGAATTTGTTTGACTTCTGCGTACTGGTAAAATTCCATATCCTTTGGATTATGCTCCTGCCTTAATACTGGAACTCTTGCCATGCCACACAAGGGAACAAACTCTTTCATTTTTTTTTGAGTGAATGAAACAGTTAGTAGCTATCAGTTTCGACCAACACTCTTTAGTCACCCTAATTTCCAAGATATTATTAGGAAATTATGGAGATCAAGGATTATCTGCTTTCTGGACCAGAATATTATGATTAAGTTTGCATCAAATATGCAAATAACTTTTGCTTGGCTTGGATTCATTATCAGAACTGACTTTATTCTGAAGTTCTTATCATCTGTGTATTTGGTTATATTTAAATGGGCATCTAGTGTATTTTTCTGATATGTTCTCATGTTGCATGCAATTAGGTACCATGCTTATTGCGTGGGATTTGATCCTGAAGGCACTTGTGATACTTCATGGTTGTGCCCAAGGTAATCAACTCATTCATTTGTAAACCAAGGCAACTCAATGATGACTGCTTATCATGCATTCCTTATTATAGTGGCTATTATTAAAGTATATCTTGTGTGATATCACTATCCCTTGTCTCTACTTGTACCAGCCCTCAATGGGTACTTGGAAATGTATACAATTAAATCTGAGAGCCCTTGTACATTTTTCTATACACATCATGGTATCTGTGGCGTGCCTTCTCATTCATCAAATGTATCTGCAGCAATTTTCTATTGTGAATTTTCAAGAAGGTGCTTTTATTAGATTCCTGATACCATGAAACTAATTGATTCAGGTGTACTGTTGTTAAGGATCCAGAGAGGTCAGACAGGGTTTCAATATTAAGGAAAAGCTACGAAAATGGTCTGGAAATCTCTGGTGGTGACTTTCAAGCTGAAGCATCTTTTTCTGGAAGATTATCAGTATCTGTTGCTGATGATGGTGAGACTGCTGTGGTCATCTCACTGATTGAAGGAAATCAAGATTCTTTGGAATCAGGTGAATCGGCAGTGAGATGTAGCAATGCCATGGAAAATACTTTCTTATCCAGTTCCACATCTAACATACCAAATTTAGAAGCACCACCAGGCTATACAAACAGTCTTGAGCCTAACTTGTGTCAACTGGAAATGGGACTTTCTTTACCACAAGATAATGGTTATACTTCATCACATTCTCTATCATCTGCTGAGCTGAAGGTAAGTGTTGATGATGCAGTGAAAAGAGCCCCAAGACATTTATACAACAAAATGACTGACACCGGTTTAGGCCTTGATGTTGGTTTATCCATGGGTTCTGAGGTGCCTGGTAATTGCATCTCATAGAAAATTTATCTGTTCTCATTTATCTTAGGTTAGATGAAATTTGAGAATTGCTAAGATACTCTTCTGATATCTTTTTGATGTATATATTTGTCGCAGACATGAAGCACAATGACATAGCTGAAGATCATGAGGCTGGATCTTTGGAACCAAATAATAGTTCAGAAGTTCTTTTACCAGGTATAACATAGAGTGAACAAACTAATCACTCCTCTCTCTTGAAAGTTGAGTGAGTATTTGTGCTTTAGCAGAAAGTATATGTTGGCTCTATCTGCTGCATCAAGTTAATCACATTTTTGCTTCTTGCCTTCTCTCTGGAGTGTTTTCAGCTGAGAACATGATGTGCAATGAAATGGAAGCGTCAATCCAAAGTATGACACGTGATGAGAAAGAAACCATGAATGGAACTTCTGGTGAAAAAAGAAAGCATGAAGACAGCAGGTTGTACAATAGAAGTGCCTTTGTTTCCAGTTTTCAATTAATATTGAAGCTTCAAAACATTACTGCTAATCTACAGATATGTGAACTTATGAAGAATAGTTGCAGTTTTTTTCTAGGGAGGATTCTTTGAATGGGTGAAGTACCTGCTAGAGGTCAACATCTTTTCGTGTTTTACTTAAGTACTTAGTCGTTTTTTTTATAAAACTTGCAACTAACCGGCCAAAATGGCTAATAACAATACCTTTTGTTGTTGCTGGGGTGGTGGTGACCCTGACAATGGGGGTGTGTGTGTTTTCTTTTTTATACCAGTAAATCTGTTGATCAAAGAACTTAAGTACCTATATATCACCATCAGTGCTATAGAGAAGGAATATGCTTCATGTGTTCAAACTTCTTTATACATAATGAAACAATGAAACTATTTATTCTGACACCTTTAAAACTAGTATATTTCTGAATTACGGTGTGTCTGGGTGTGTCAACACGTAGTGAATATCTGATCGTAGTATGCATGCTTAAAACCAGATTTAGGATGTTGAGTTGGGGGTTGGAGATTATTGAGAAGAATCAAAATAACTTGTGCATAACGATTTTGTGAAATTGTTAGTCTAAGTAGGTGCCTTTTTTTTTTTTTGTTGGTTACCACAGTAGAGTTGGACAATGTGCATGTTAAGTGTATCCTTTGCCCTAATTGCATGAATTACTGTAGATTGGCCCTTCATCTTTGCTTGAAATCTTGCCTAATTCCATTTTCCTTCCACACTGTAACTTTCTTGTTAAATGAGCCTTCCTCCTGAGAAAGATTTTCATAAGGTGTGAGCTACTGGTTTCCTTCTCTTTTTCTCAGCCTTGGTATATTCTATTGTGATGTAATAGATACGCGGATGATGGTGAAAGAGAAGTTCATGATGATGCTAAATTTTCTCGAAAGAAAATCAAGGCTGAAAGAGACCGTCAGCCCAGTAGTTCGACAGATCAAACAGGTGTATCTTCTCCAGATGACTCCAATAAAGTTTCTAGTAGAAGTAATTTGAGAGGTAGCACGTATAAAAGTACATCTGAAAAGGAATATGGTACGACTGATATTATGGATATAATTAAGGAGACAGATCGCAGATCTCTGAAACAGCTTAAACATCGGAATTCTTCCGATAGAAGCCCCAATGATAGAGAAAGTGCTGCTGGGTTGAGGCTCAAAAAGATCATGCGGAGGACTGGAGACAATAAAGATTCTATTGAGCTAGTTCAAGAGCTTAGAAAGAAAATCAGAGAAACAGTTCGAAACAAATCCTCTAAAGAGCTAGGACAAAAAGTTTTTGATCCAGAACTTCTGAATGCTTTTCGAGCTGCTTTGACTGGACCAGGGGATGAAAATAGGAAGCCAACTGTGGATGTGAAGGCAAAAAGGTCATTGTTGCAAAAGGGAAAAGTACGGGAAAGTCTAACAAAAAAAATATATGGGAGTGGAGGAAAGCGTAAACGAGCTTGGACTCGGGAATGTGAAGTTGAATTTTGGAAGCATCGCTGCATGAAAACATCAAAGCCTGAAAAAATTCAGATGCTAAAGTCTGTTCTTGATCTTCTTAAAGATAATTCAGATTACACGGATAAAATGCCAGGGAATGAGCAGGAGACGAAGGGTTCTATTCTTTCAAGGTTGTATTTAGCTGACTCATCTGTGTTACCTCGGAAGAATGATATCCAACCTGTCTCAGTCCAGGAAAAGCATGATGGTTTGACTGAAAACGCATCTACACTGCGGCCAAATAACCAGTCCAATAGAAATCCACAGAAGCATAATACTTTTGCACAGGTGATTGTTCCCCCTTTAGAGAGTAAAGAGACAAAGAAAATTACCAAGGGCGTGAGATCTGAAACTGCTCCCAGTGATGCACAACCAAAGAAACATCTCAAAGGAGCACCTTCAGAGAAGGACATAAGTAAACCTGACATGATAAACGGCGATAAAAGAAAATGGGCCTTAGAACTTCTGGCAAGAAAAACAGCATCCTCAGGCAAGAATATGCAAGAGAAAGAAGAGGACGACAAGATTTTAAAAGGGAACTATTCTTTACTGGTGCGTTGTTATATCACTTGTATTTCTTCTGCATAGATTCTCCTCTCCTGGTAATTTTGTATATCAAGTCCTTTTACTTTGACTCCTTGGCAGGCCCAACTACCGAAAGAGATGCGGCCTGTTTTGGCTCCCTGTCGTCATAATAAAATCCCTATGTCAGTCAGGCAGGTAAAATGTTGCCTTTGTTTCCATGTCCTCAGAAACCATTTTTTCTTAGCCTTGCAATTGGACAATTTCTATCTTGGTATATTTAATGAGTAATTCTGCATTGGCTGTAATTGAAATAAGCCCAAGCCAATTTTTTGATAGCTTGAGATTGGCTTGTTTATTATTAAACCGAGTTCAAGCTTAATTTATCGTTTTTAGTCTGTGGCTCTCAAACCTACTCTTATGCCTAAATGAGCTTAATAATTATCACTTTATAAATTAAACTATTTATCAATTCATTAAAAAAATATGTGTACTCTAAAAGTATAAATATATTTGCTAAGCTGTAATTTCATTCAAACAAATAAGTCTAAGCAGATATTTCTGTATTTATCATATGTAAAAATTTAGAAAGTCATATATTGAATGTCAAACTATTAGTAACTCTTACTAGCATACTAACTAATTTGCTCACAAGCTAACGAGTCGAATCCGGACTATAATCAAGCTTGAGTTTGGTTTGTTTGTTTTAATGAGCATATTTAAATGAGCTTTGATTGAGTTGAGCTTCGGATAAATCATGAGAGGCTTAGTTCAATTCCAGCCCTAATCCTGCGAACAGTTTGCCAATCATATGATGCTGGGAAAGCAGTCGCTAGAAAGGTGCCGAATTAATATAATATAAGCTATCATTTCAGTGGTGAGGTTTGGTGAAACACAGCAAGAATTGAAAGGGACCTCCTCTGTATCTGTTGATTGTTGCTATACAAATTTCTTCAATGCAAAATACTGGTGCTTGCCAATCAGATTCTGGGAACTTCATCTTGTCTAATAGATGCTTTTTTTTCTGCCCTTACAAAACATAGTAACTACTTATCTTTGACATAACAAAACCTAAAACTTGCCTCCAAAATTTGTCTTAGAGAATCTGCACAACAAGCTTGAAATGCAATTTAGTATTCACAGCCCACTGTTGTAGAATTCTCCACTAATACATGTGTGGTCTGATGTTTTTGGTGGTGGTCTCCCTCAGCAATGGTTGACCCTGAATCTTTGAGGTCTCGGTCCTGCAATCATTTCCTGCATTTTTTAACATACCACTGTCTACATTAGTGGCCTTGTTTGAGTTGGCTGGGTTAACGTACTTCTTTCAATTTAATCTTCTTATATCACAACGTTCCCTGCATCCAGTGAGTCTTTGTTTTAGCTATTTTCTATCCTGAACCTGTTACTCTTTCATTTGTGGGATCACACTTTTATCTCCAACTGTGATTTCCGATAAAATTAACATAAAGTTATTACTCAGGTTCAACTTTATCGCTTGACCGAGCACTTCTTGAAGAAAGCAAATCTACCAGTGGTTCATCGATCTGCTGAAACAGAGTTGGCTGTTGCAGATGCAGTTAATATCGAAAAAGGAATTGCTGATAGGTCAAACAGCAAGCTTGTATACCTGAATCTGTGCTCACAGGAGCTATTGCGCAGATCAGATGATGTAAACATCGACAGAGCTAAAGAAGCGAATCCCTGCTCCACTTCAGAATGCCTCTCTGATGAAGCATCTAAAGAAACAAACAGTTGCTCTTTAGATTTGGAGGTTGATGAAGCACTGAAAAAAGCAGGACTCATGTCAGATTCTCCTCCAAGTAGCCCCGATCATCCAACAGAGGACATTCATTATAAAGTTGGTTCAGTCGAAGATAGTGATGATGAGGGACCGGACAATGTAATTGAAGTTGATTCTCATCCAGATCTTGATATTTATGGTGATTTTGAGTATAGTTTGGAAGACGATGACTTCATTGGTGCTGGTGCTCTACACACATCTAAGCTGGAGGCCGAAGAACCAAAAATGAAAGTGTTATTTTCCTCCCTTAAATCAGAAACATCAAGTGGGATTGGGGACCCACCGGATCATGAGGTGGGTGTTGAAGCTTTAGGCAGCCCACCTTACTTGCTCGAAGCTCAAAATAAGGCTAGTATTGAGGGTTCAACTGTGGATAGTGGAGGAAACGAGCGCCTTGTTCGAAATTCTTCAGATGATAATGATGAGGATGCAGAATGTGAAGAACTCTATGGACCTGATAAAGAACCAATTATTGAAAAGTATCCAGAGATCGCATCTGTAACACCATTTAAATTGACAATCACTAATGAATTACATGGAGAAAACGAAGATCATAGGTCCAAGAATACTGGACGACCAAGCGAGGAGGATCACACGGACAACTCAGAAGCTGTAACAGATGAATCAAAGCAATTGCCTTCAGATTCTGAAAAAAGAGAGCATGCACTAAAAAAGGAGAAGACATCTAAATGTGACACCAAGCAATCAGAAATGGTCATGAAAAAGGTGAAACACCATGCATGAATAATACAAATGGTCTCTCTATTTTGTCATAACTGTTGAGAAGAAAACAATTACATGTTTCTATTGCAGGTTGAGGCATACATAAAGGAGCATATACGACCACTGTGCAAGAGTGGTGTGATCACAGTGGAACAATACCGGTGGGCTGTGGGGAAAACAACTGAGAAAGTGATGAAGTACCACTCTAAGGAGAAAAATGCAAACTTTCTCATCAAGGAAGGTGAGAAAGTGAAGAAACTAGCAGAACAGTACGTTGAAACTGCCCAGAAGACGAAAACATAAAACCCCTCTTGTTTTCTCATATCATCTTCTTACGATGCCTTTATCAAAGTGACCGCTTTTGATTGTATATCTTTCAAGAAAATGTAATTGTAGCATACCTTGTATTTGTGCAAAGGTACTTCAGCAGTAACGGTTGCTGATAACCGATAAGCACAAGCTTTGGAGCAGGGGGGATGATATATAAAGTATATATTGATTGGATTCGTTTGGCAAATTTATAAGAACATTTTAGATGTACAAAAGGTTACTCAAAATATTGTGAAGTTAAAGCTCAAACTTTATGCGATATTAATTGTTTGGATGGTTGTGTTAAATACCTTGACTTATGACGTAGCTAGTGAAATTGAATTTAAATTAGCGATAAATTAAAAGATACAGAATCAAATTTTCAATTTGACATTAAAGGGCTCCATTTTGTTACAGAGGAAATGGCCGGTACATTAATATATGAGTATATCAAAACTACCCCAACTACTATAATTTGATCCGTTTACATACTACAAGTACAAAACTATCAAAGATGTACTTGAGGTGTCACATGCTCACAATGGGTGATTTGATTGATGCGGTCAAAGTGGATGCTGAAAAGGGACAACACCCATGCATGTATGCTGAAAAAGTAGAAAATGTACATGCAAACATTGTGAGGCTCATTTAAGCTTCTATTTAATACCATTTCGATCATTTCATATACGAGAGAAATTGAACCCCTAACGTATCAACAATACATTATTTATAAAAGTTGCTCTATGGAATTTTTCAAAAGAGGAGTAGCTCAACATTATTTAGAGAGCTTCTCAGGAATATTTATCAGAAATATATTTTCGTTGAAAGGTGTCTATTTCGAAGGCTTCATATAATCATTTTACTGCTTGAGTTTTATTTGTTTAAAGATCGAATTTTAATATAAAATCTTGTTAAATTTTATAATTTTCGTGTAAGGCTTGAGTTTTATTCATTTAATGTTTGAATTTAGTAATATAAGATCTTGTTTAAATTTTTACCATTTTTTGCTTGACATATAGACTTACACAAAAATAATATTTTCCTTTTAAGCTTAGACGATTATGTCGAAAAAATTACATTATTGTTCAATATAGACTTACATGAAAATTAGCCAATTTGTATGCTTACACGAAAATTCAAACAGATTCTTAGGGCAACACAAAAAATTATTTATAAACGAAAATCGTTCGAAATTTTTTAGGATTACATGAAAATAATTTATAGGGTTACATAAATTTTTTATAGGGTTACACAAAATTTTTGCCATTATAGAGTTACACGAAAATTATCTCATTTTTAGACTTACACGAAAATAATCCCATTTATAGGGTTACTCGAAAATTTTCTCATTTATAAGCTTACACGAAAATTATCCCATTTTTAGGCTTACATGATTTTTTCCACATTTATAGCCTTAGACATTTTTTTTTTTACATTTATAGCCTTACACGATTTTTTCTCATCTAAAGTCGTACATTATTTTTTCGTCCCACCTTAAACAATATTTTTAAACATACAAATAATTAAATTCATTATAATTTATTGTTATACGATTTTTAAAAGAGTTACATGATTTTTATTTAGAGGATTCCCTTTTAATTAATTCATGTGAATCAACATTTCATTTTTCTTATGTATTGATATTTTATTACTATTTAGTTCATTAATATATTTTTTTGCGGCAAAATGAATATATTTAGAATCTGTATGTTGTATGTTGTTTGATTTTGTATTTTATATTTTAATATAAATATTCATGAATTATTTATGTTTTTAGTTTGTAATTGTAAATTTTTTTTCATAAAATAAATTTATTATTAATGATGATCTGACAATTTAATTTTCTTTTTTGTGACAAATAATATAAAAAAAATATGCATTCTATATCTATAGTGGTTTGGTTTGGAGGCTATTGAGAAGGTTTAGAATACAAAAACGATTCTCAAGAGATGCTTCACCTGTCAAAAAAGACATATGATGAGTTATTATTTTAATTCATGAACTTGTGCGTGTCGACACTAGTTGTTGGGCATATGTGTTCCACACACTACTTGACACAAATGGAAGAGTGAAAAAGATTAAAATAAAGAATGGTTATGATTTGGAAACTTTACTGTCTATGATCGATTAGACTATTGTTGTTTTTATTTCCATTAAAAGGATAGATGTTGGAGTATTTGCAAACAACAACTCAGAATTTTATCCTTGTTGATTTTTCAACAATAATTTTTAATGTTGGATCCTCGTATCCTGAAGAAATATCTTCGTTTGATGAAGACATTAATTGAGGTGGACAAGTTTTTCGTCCTTTTTCATATGATGTATAAGTGACCATGACGGATGACAATGCTTTACCAAAGTTCATTTATTCGGATGTTCCCATTTGAATGCAAAATGATGAAGATATTTTTGTAAAATAGGGTATACCGAATGAAGATGAGATTAGGAGACAGGTGTCAAAGTTGATCAACAAGCCGTGGAAGTCTTAGCCATCATCTAGTGGTCATGTTGACTTCGGATCTGATTGGGGTCTCGATTATATTGACTTAAGTAGGTCTCCAACAACCTATGGACAAAATGAGGTTACAGAATCGGAGGAACCAGAAGAACCGGAAGGAGGTCCAGAACTGGGATATCATGATCTATCAGGTATTTTTCTATTAATTCTAGATTACAATGTAATACTTCATATAGTTTATGCAATTTTATTAATTGAGTAAATTACATAAGTCAAACAAAACTATGACCACTTTTGCACTTAAATGTACGAACTTTCAAAGTTTACTATATAACCGCTGAACTTTGCTGGTTTACCACACGATCGCCAAAATATCAACGCCGGTGGAATATGCTCGGAATATTCTTTTCTATGCCGACCACATGACTTCTGCTGAGGGCATTTCGGTCTTTTTAAGTGATGACTTAGTTTAATGACTCACTGAAGGGTAAAATAGGGAATTCCATAATATATTTAAATTAAATTAAAATTACAAATTAAATGAAATAAAAAATTGAAATAAAATAACATCTAACTAACCCACAAATTAATTTTCAACGTTCACCCCCAAATTGAAGAAATAAACCACCCTAACTTCAAGTTATCCTAATTTCCAAAGTACGAATGATTCTTGCAATGGATGGGTGTGTGAAAGAACACACTACAGAATTCAATGGAAAGCCAACACCCGATTACGGTATATCTTGTTTCCCATCCATCTTTATGTCGATTTTATATATGTTCATGAGTTGGGAAATGTCAATTACAGTAATTGTTTTGTGTGCTGGTAAAATTTTGAATTTATCTTGTTTTACATTATTGCTTTCTTGTTTTTGCAATATTATTCCTATGTTTTGTAGATTTGTATTGAATATGCTATGGAATATGCTATGTTTAAACTGATTGTTGTGTTTTTTGTAAAAAAAAAAACAATAATAAGAATGATGAGTTTTGAAAATTCTTTGTTTGTGTTTTCTAAATCAGGTGGTAATTCAGATGAGTTTACTATAAGAATTTTCCACTCAGCCAAATTTGCTTGTTTTGGGAAGATTGTATACTGTGGGCCAAATCTGACTATAGACCATATGGATTTCTGTGATGTTGATGAAGTTTCCATGCTTGAAATTGTGCAAATGGGTAATGAGATAGGGTTGGAAAAAGTTAAGACTTTTCGCTACAATAGAGGTGGTGTTAATGACTGCAATAACTTGTTCACCCTACAAGATGACAATGATGTAATAGATTTACTAAACTGGACATATGAAGATAGATTGATATGCATATTTGTGCAGCATGAGTGTGAGAGTGGCATGGAAGATGATAATCCTGAGGAAGAAGATGGTGACAATATGACAGAGGAAGAAGATGGTGAGAGTTTGACAAAGAAATAAGATAATAGGGCTAGAGTTGTTGATGAGGAAGGTGTTGATGAATTATTGAAATATGTTGGTAATGAGGCAGTTGAGAGTGAGGTTTTTGAGGGTGATATAGGGGCAAACCAAGGTGTAGAGGATGAAGTATGACAATCCTAGTGGTGATAGTGATGATAGTCAAAACATAGATTCTGATTCAGACATCTCTACTGATTTTGTGGACAATAAAAAAGATGTCAGTGATGATGACTCATTGTTTGATGAAACTATAGATGATGATGTTGAGTAGGTTGGGCTAGACAAACCTATGGATGTGGGAGAGGGATGTAGCAAAGACAATCAAAAAACAAACCGTATGAGTAACATTGGGATAAATACTCCAATGTTCACACAAAAAGGGGCTCTATGATCCTAACTTTAAGCTGAGCATGAGATTTCCAGATGCTGCATCTTTCAGGGGTGTTGTTATTAGATCTCATTCAATCAAGAATGACAAAGATGTTAAATTTACATTTAGTGAAAAATGGAAGGTTCAAGTAATGTGTAGATATGAAGGTTGTCCCTGGATGATATATGCTTCAAGGTATAAGAAGGATGATACAATTCAAGTGAAGATGTTTATAGGGAAACACCAATGTCCAAGGTTACAGAAAATCTCACATACAAATTCTAAGTGGTTAGCTGACATGTATCAGGACATGATACAGAGTAATCCTACTGACTGAATACCCTGCCACCAAGGCTTCATATGTCCCCACTTAGGACGTTCATCCTTGACATATGGAATAAGACGATCTAGGTCCTCTGATGGGAAAGTCTCCAAGGTAGGAAATGGATATCTAGCATTTTTTTAGGTCATTCATGTGCTTCTTGTTCCAAGTTTCGTTATACATTTCCTGCATTTTAACCCAAAATAATGAATGAGCCTAAATAAATGGATATCTTAAGGAAATCTGTTAACAAAACTTACAAAAAAAATAGTTGTCTAATATCTGTATTTTCCTCTTCAATTCCCAATCCACTTGAACACCAGCAAATTTTAGCAATCAATAAGATGAGTCATGGAATAAAGTCCACAATATCGCCGAATGTTTTTTATATTATAAAAAGCTCCTACTAACCTCCCAATGTACTTGCTCTCCAGGAGCAATTAATATCTTGAAGATGCTCGTACCCACTAGGAAACCGATACCAATGTTACACCTACAAAAAATATATACAATTTTCAATTTTGCTTTATTACATACATACACAAACACAAATAACATAATAAAAAGCTTACCGATAACATCTTCCCCAAGATTAAGCCACAACTCCAACTTGTCCATGGTGACGTTATCCGTTTATGCTCGTAGCATATGAATGGACTTCTTAACACCCAAGATACAACCCTCTATTGAACCAGACAGATGTCAGCACTCGTCGAAGCTATGTCCGGTACCACAGATCCTAAACCTGATCTCGGAGAATTCTGGCCATCTACCACAGAGACTCTGCGACGGAGGCTCATACTTATAGTAGGATTGATCATCGTTGAAGAACAATTGGAGCTGATCCTAAATCATTAAGGGGATCTATCCCTCCAAACGCTCCGACTCATCCCTAATAAGGTCCTCCAAACGAGAAAACTGTCCCCCAAAGTAAGTGTGCCTTAAGGTAAAACGCTTGTCTATCTCACGCCTAAAGTGTGCAAACGGGTCGTCAACTCTTCCATGTTGATCTCTGCTTGTCGTCTATGAAGCAGGTGTGTCGATAGATGAAGATGAGGCCACATAGGTCCGCCGTCGACTAAGAGGTGTAGCTGCAATAAGATCTTCATGCTAAAAATAACCTGGCAATTGATTCTCGTAATGATCACAAAAATCAGTAGTCTCAAAATGACCTGCCTGCTCTGGGGATGACTCGTGTGCATCTTTGCACTCCGTTATCTCAGGCTCAACTCCCGACTCTGGGAATGGCTCGTATGCCATCGTCATGTCATCCATATCGATCTACAGAGTATTTGGAGCATGTGTCGGGGAGTTGATAGAAGAGTGTGTTGGGAAGCTGATATGAGTGTTGCAACAGTTCATCGTGCGAGTATTCACATGAGTACTCGGATGGTTAGTTGCATACGAGTACTCTGATGGGTCGTTGCTGCTCTAGATAGACCCAGATCTATAGCAACCCTACGACCACGTATGGATGTGGATGGATGGACATCTATAGCAGGCCTATAACCACGTCTCCCCAGGAGGCTAAACACCTAAATCGAGGTCCATATCTATAAAATGCCAAAAAGCCTGACATGTCTCCTCAAAACTAGGTATCAGTGTGTCAAAACAACGAACCTATCACAATATTCAAATAAGTGGAAGAACAAGAAAATAATTTAGAATGAATTTACTAATATAAAATGCGCATAAATGAAAATACTTGGTGACATGATGAATTCGTAAGATCATCAGTAGACCTCATCATTGACCACTTCAAACATCGAAACATGTGGTACAGAATATCCAGTTGACGACTAGCAAATGTGTCAGTCACAGGAATAACATCGTAAGCCCATATCTAGACATGATACTAATAATGTTAGAGATTTTAATAACAAGTTAAATACTGTAACATATTATCTAAAATACAACTCACCAGTAGAGCAATAGAGAACCCATAAAAATGATAGGTGTAGGCCCGATTCTCCTGCTGTGGATGAATAGTATAAGGAAGTTTCTCCATATGTCGTAACAATGTGAGATAGGAGAACTTCCCCCATAAGAAAGTCTCTCATCGCTCCTCCTTCTCCATTAAACTCCAAACCCACATATACATTTGGGTGTTTCCAATGTCGACCCCGAATACAATGCAGTACAGTATGAGGATCTTGATAGTATCATCATCGCTCTGGTGAAACTCCCCTTCAAAAAATTGTACACAAAGGTCTAATAGTGACACACATCCGATTGGCAAAAACCTATGGTAAATTCCACCTTCCGGTGGATGGTGTACCTCAGATGGGTTGAAATCAAAGTTGCAAAATCGCAACCCTATGACAATAGCAAACTCCCTCCTTGAAAATCGACATAAAAGGTCTCCTATGTGGAACCATTGCACATCGATCCTATGTCACACCTCATGAGACACGAGGACGTGTAAAAAAGCATTGCACGACTCTAGATCAGCCGCCCACAACATGAAATGGCCGAATGATGACGATAACGTACGATGGTTACAATCTCTACTACTCACCTTCATCTCCTACCTTATATCATCTATTATACTCAACCGAGTATACCCATTGATATGGGTAACCCCAGAGACACGGATCCTAGGATCAGTGCACCCAACCCGACCTGCCCCACCCAATAACCCACATGTAGTTTTTCTTTTCTTTTTTTATTTTTTTTTGTTTTTTCCCTCAAACCCTAATCTCTCTCTTTCTTCTCCACATAGCGCTGCCTCTTTCCTTCTTCTTCTTCTCAAACACAAAATAAAGATAGAGTTTGATTATTGAGTTATAGCACTCTTTTACCTTTTGCCTGTGTAAACCTTTAACCCCTATGGGTCTATGGGTCCTTCATCAAACTACCATCTTTATCCTTTGATGACCTATTCATATACCGTTCTCTCCTCGCCCTATTTGATGCTTGATTTCCTCATTCCAAGAGGAATACCTGGAATATTTTAATATGGATTATTCTCTTATTTTCCTTTATTTGCATTGGACATCTCGAAACCTCTATTTGGTCTACAATTTCTTGTATGCATGATAATGATTCATGTGAACTTATTTTTGTGTTTTAAATTTGCTGATACTTGTATTATCTGCTTTGAAATTCAAAGTGTTGATCTCCATTTAGGTGATTTAGATATTCACATTAAATCTTAAAGGTAAATATGTAATACCTTAAAAGTGTATATATAAAACTTTATACTATAGATATTAATACTTTAAAGGTAAATATGTAATACCTTAAATGTATGTAATACTTTATACTATAAACATTAATACCTGAAAGTTAAATGTATAGTACCTTCAAGATGCATATGTAATACCTTAAATGTGCATGTGTAATACTTTATACTATAATCATTAATATCTTAAAGGTAAATATGTAATACCTTAAATATGCGTATATATAATACCTTATACTATAAACATTAATACCTTAAAGGTAAACATGTAATACCTTAAAGGTGCATATGTAATACCTTATATTATAAACATTAATACTTTAAAGGTAAATATATAATACCTTAAGAATATATAACTGATACCTTAAGAGCATACAACTGATACTTTCACTAAATGGGGTAGATTTGTGCCCCTGATGTTTAGTGTAGATTCGTGCTCCTGATGCACATAAGATCTTGCTCTAATGTATGCTTTTTTTTTTTGCGGCAATTTAATTTCTTAGGAAGCTGTTTCTTTGCATTACATCAACATTATTAAATCTTTTTTTTTTCTTTCACAAATTGATTTAGTTTTTCATGGAATTGATAGCAAATAGTTGATTAAACGATGATTTTGGTTTATTAGTGACATTAACATATTATTTTAGTGCATTTGAAGCAAAGTTCGTTTCCTTAGATCCTCTTAAAGAACAAAGTGACTCGAAAGATAATTAGAATAATCTTCTGAAAAAGGATCACCTAGTATACGTCAGGCTTAGGAAATGGGATTTATGCATTTAATTACGAACAAAATCAGTTGACATAATTGGTGGCAATTAATATTCTTATGAAGTCCCACTGTAGCAGAGAATTCTTAGTGGGCCCAGAATCCATTTTGAGGCCCATATCTAAGGTACATCAATCTTGAATTATATAGTCCAGTTCTCAAAATGAAACCAAGAAAGAAAAAAAAAGAAAGCGCACGTGGGTCTTGGAATGACGGGTTGGGTCGGGATACGGATCTATAAATTTTTGCCCATTGATATATATCAACTAGGGATGTAAACGAGCCGAACAATATTGGACTCGAGTTCGGCTCGTCTGATATTAGATCGGGCTCGAGCTCGGCTCGAAATCAAAAGATTGAGCTCGATATGGGCTTGAGGTTGGCTCGAACAAAGCTCGATAACAAGGCTCGTCAAAAGCTCGAAATGGGCTCGAATACAGGTTCGTCAAAAGTTCGAAATAGGGGCTCGAATACAGGCTCGATAAAGGCTCGTCAAAAGTTCGAAATGGGCTCGAATACAGGCTCGATAGTTCAAGCTTGAGTTTGGCTGGAAAAAATTAGATTATCCATAACGTTTTGGATTGGTTAAAGATTTTCTTTTGATTACTAATTATTAATTATCTAAATTTCAAAAACTTATAAAATTCATAATCATATTTAAATAAAATATATAAACGAACAGGCTCACGAACTATAAACGAGCCTATTCAAAAACCCATAAATGAATATGTTCGCGAGCCAGGCTCGCGAACCCCTAAACGAACATGTTTGCGAGCTATCGAGCCGAACATGTCTAGGCTTGAGTTCGGCTCGTTAAGCTTAACGAGCTCGAAACTCGGGCTCGAGCTCGGCTTGTTAAGCTAACGAGTCGAGCTCAAACGAATATTTATCGAATCGAGCCACGAACTGTTCGCGAACGGCTTGATTTGATTACGTCCCTAATATCAACCGACCCTAATATCCCGGATTGACCCAAGCTCACTCCAACAATAACTATAATATGTGAAAATAATATATACTTAAATTTTAATATATATTATGAATTTTCTTTTATGAGCAAAACCAACCTAATATAAAAACAATGTAATATATAATTCAATTATTAATTAATTAATGTCATTACCTACCTAACTAATACATAAATTTAATTTGTAGGATTTTTTTTTTGCTATAGTCAAACTTAATATAAAAGCTCTAAATTATTTTCGTAACTAAATCAAAATTTTAAAAAGAATTTATATCATATAATCCCTAAAAATTAAGAATTTTCGTGTAAGCATAATAATAACTATGTAAATTTTCGTGGAAGCCTAATAACTACGTAATTTTTCGAGTAAGCCTAAAAATGAACATTTTCGTGTAAGCCTTTAACTATGTAAATTTTTGTGTAAGAGTTTAAAATTGAGAATTTTTGGATAAGCCTAAAATTGGGAATTTTCGTGTAAGCTTTTTTTTAGAAATTTTCGTGTAACCTTGTTTTTGTGAATTTTCATGTAAGCCTATTTTTGGGAATTTTCGTGTAAGCCTTATTTCTACAAATTTTCATATAAGCCTATTTTTTGGGAATTTTCGCGCAAGTCTAGTTTCTGCAAATTTTCGTGTAAGCTTATGCCCTAATTAATTTCCGTGTAAGTCTATGCTCTAATTAATTTTCGTGTAAGCATGTGCCCTAAATTTGTCCAGCAAGTTTGCTTGAAGAACATACTCAATTTTGCAAACAACCAATTCAATTTCAATTTGTAGAAATTCGATTTTAGATAAACAAACAATTCGAAGATAGATTTTCGAAAACTAATCTGTTCTTGCGAAAGCCCCAAATCCATTTCAAGGCGATTTCTGAAATTTCAACTTCACCAATCTTCATCCACGACTATTTCTGGATTTTAAGAAAAAAAAAAATTCAAATGGATTCACTCCTACACGAAAATATGCTGCCGAAATTAGAAGAATTGAGTTCCAGCTTAGATAAATCTTACACGAAAATTTGAAGTTCTTTGCTTCTCTCCGACTTCAGAAATTTCTGAATTTTTGAACAAAAAATTAAAATGGATTTTGTACATTCTTATACGAAAATAAGCCGTCCAAATACTCTTTCAACCCTAGATAAGTCTTACACGAAAAATGGTGGGTAGGAATCCTTTGACTTTAACCACATGTTCTTTATTGGATGTGATGTGTGGTGAGTGACCCATTTATTGTCAAATCAATTACAATTTGGGGATGTGCTATCCTAAAAATCTAAAAATCGTGTACTTTGAGTATTTATTATTTGAATTGTAATAGAAAGGATAATTATTATATGTGTTGTGGTATAAATTGATTCCAATATATTTATTGTTGTTTGTGTATTCTTGGATGCAATCCCTTTTGTTACACCCGTATAATCAGATTCAGAATATAACAATTAATTTTCAATTTGACATGAAAGGGCTCTATTTTGGCTCAATTGATTTGTAGAGCATTCTTGGTTAAAAAAATAATAGGATGATTTAAAAAAAAAAAAAAAAAAAAATCAAAGGGAGTAGTGGTTGGAGTTGTCCCATGAAACGTTATCTTCTTCCTGGGGAGGAGAGGGAGGAGAGGGAGAGAGAGAGTGGGTATGGCTGCAACCACCGTAACAAGCAGCTGCACTACCACCACCCTTTTCCCCTTTCCTCTCCCCAAACCAGCGCCATTTCCGAAACAGCTTCTCTTCTCTAATTATACAATCACTATTCCCCAATTCTCCTCCTCCACACTCCGCCCATGTTCTGTTACATCGCCTGAAACTAGTGTTGTTGTTGAAGATGAATCTGTCGCAGAAGAAGAAGAAAGTGGAACTCTTCCAGACGAAGACGATATCTCCCCCAATTCTGCCTCTCTTTCTTCTCTCACGTACACCTCTCTCTCTCTATCTCTCTTAGCGTGATTATCAAAATTAAATCAACTAATAGTATGAAAATTGGATTCAGATTAATACGATGCTGGAGTGATATTTCCCTTATTATCTGCAAAGATCATCTGTTTGTTAGTTATTTCTAACTTTGGCTTGATTACATTTCTTCTCCACTCGTTTAATCTTGGATTCAAATGTCATAAATATAACTACATTATGTAATTATATACAGTACAGGGGAGTTAGTTCAGTATGAGACTTATTATGACAGTTGTGTTCATGTTAATATAAATCAATCCGTGCCAGAATATATGCGTTGAGCACTTCCAATCAACTACTCACACTAGGCATATATTAATTTGTGAAGAGAACTTTTCATACACATTTAAAGTAAATGGAAATTGTGTTGACTAACATGATGTAAATCTATATTGGAGAAGCTGATCTGAAGCACACAGGTTGTAATGGAGATAATGATGAGTGATATTTGTCCATCTAAGCATATATAAGATTTCTAGTGGACCTTCGTTTTTTCAATTGATGGAGTCTATGATTTTACTTATTGTTGTGTTAACTTTAGATTTCTTCTTAAGCTGTCTGTTATCATGGTCATAAGGTTAAAAATGTCAGCAGGACTTTCACCTTTTCTGATCATCGAATGACTTAAAAAGAAAAACTTACATTTTGATAAATTGTCAAGATAATTGAGAAGTTTTCATACACATACAAAGTAAATGGAAGAAGATGATCGAAATTAACACTGGAGAAGCTCAAGTAACAAAATGAAAGTGGATCCAGATTGTAATGGAGATGATGATGAGTGATATTTGTGTAATGTACAAATGGTGCAGGGGTTGTAAAGGGTGTGGAAGAGAGGAGATTGAACAGGGTTGTAATGGTGAAGGAAGGATTCAAGGTGGGATTGCCACAGTTCCAGGGTTTGGTTGGTGGCCGATAAAAGCTTATCGCCCTTGCCCTGCATTCGTGGCTTCGGGTGGCAGGTACACACGAATTGGCCAAAGCATGGATGAGGTCGTTTCTGGAAGGGGGTTAAGAGATGATCAACCTCAATCAAGGTACTGCATTTTAACTACTCTTGATGTGTTACAACGAGCCTTCCAACTTAAGTGATATCCCACCTTTATAAAGGTACAGATTGTGATATGACGAGAGTTTGAACTTGGGTCAAGTTTTCTACTTCTTATTCCCTCTCTTCAACTCCTTCACGACCCTCTTATCCATTCTTGTTGAAAAACTCACTCAAGGCTGCTATTCTTGATTAACATAGAGTCGGGTCTTCTTTTTTGCACCATTTTTATGTTTGTGATGTCACCAACATATAGGCCATCTAACTATAGTATGGATCTGGTGGATTTAATCTAAGTCTCATCTTTTTACAATTTCAGGAAGAAGAAGGAAGGACCTCGGAAATTCAAGAAGTAGCCTAGCTGGTTGAGCTCATTTTACGATAACCATTTGATTGGTTTAAGCTGTTGTGACAAAATATACGAGTTTGTTTTCTGCAACAAGAAACATGAAGGTTGTTCTTCTTATATTGAAACCATAGCTTTTCTTCATCCTTTATTGTTGCAACTGTAGTGTAAAGTGTAGTGTAATCCAAGTTGTATTACATGTAGAAAACATATATTTTCACTACCAAATTCATAACATCTTTCCACATTTCAGTAAGAAGCAAGCATACGATTTTAACAACATAGGATTGATTACTCATCTTAACAAACAAATCTATCATTGATGCCATTGCAAGAGCTGTTGCCTCTCATGGGAGTCGAGTTAGCTGCGATTCTCATCTGCTCAATCAACATCTCTGTATTCACATCCTCTGACAAAATCCTCTCCAAATCCTTTTGATCAATCACCAATTTCACTCTCCAAACACCCTTCTTCGGTGGCGTCAGCACCTCCACTGATGTTCTACTAGTCGTCCTATAATGATTTGATTCCGAGGTTGATGTAGAATCTGTGACTGCTGTTAGAGAACAATTTCCCATTCTCTGTGTGTGTGCGTGTGTGTGTTATCAGTGTGCAAGAAGAGCAAAGGCTTAAGGTGGTATTTATGAGAAAAAAGTTGGAAATATTTTCAAAGGGTCACGGATTTTGATGGGAAAGATGACATATTTTTCTTTGTTTTGTTTGGTAATAATAGTTTGAAATTTGGAAGCAACATATGAGGGATTAGGGACCGCTGAGAGTATAGAAATGGGAAGTGATAAAAATCATGATGTTGCCTTTTCAAGTAACCACATTTGTGGACGGCATCAATGCTAAATCACGACTACATAACATGAATGCTGTATTATTATTATTATTAATTATTTTTTTAATTAGATTCCCTCCCCTTCTACTCATTGGATAATATTTAAGGGGTTTTGGTAAATATATAGTGTTGTGCTCGAGATCAAGATGATAAAAGTTTGATGTTTGAGTCGAAATTAACCAATCATAATTTCTTAAGTTTGACCTCGACTAGCTACTTATATAAACATTATAAGACATTTGAATTCAATTGACAGTCCATTTGGTTGGGTGGATTTGAGGAGAGATTTGAAATTCATAATTGAAGATCCATCGGTGGTGTTTGGATAAATGTAGATTAGAAATTCATCGTTTTCATTTTGAACTAATTTTTGAGTCATTCGAATGAATTTCAAATTCACTCTAACTTAAGTGGATTTAAAATTCGTTCATTTCAAATTCTAAATTCCAAATCAATCTATCCAAACACACAATCTGAGAGAGTGTCAAAAGATTCAACCCATCACTTGTTATTAGTTATAACTGCAAACGATTAAATATATCAAGGATAAATTAAGGCTTCAAAAAATAAAAAGGATAAAATAATAAAAAGTTTTAGGCTTGATAAGTTTTTGTGAGTCTGTTGAGTTGGATATCATATATTGAGCTTAAAAACACCTCCAATACTTAGAACAGACTCAACTCGATTATACTATAATCCTTGTATTGTGCAGAGTAATTATTATTTATAAGAAAGAGAATAAATATATATTATACGAAATATCCATATTGTATGACTTGGGAATAATTTATGTGATCAAATAATCACGAGGATTTCAACATGTGAAGGCCAGAAACAAACAAGGGCAAGATTGCAAATTCATAAATCTTACATATAATTTAGACCACGACAAAAATCGCTCAGTACTTTCTAAAGGAAGTGACGAATCGATTTCGTGATTATTGTTAGCGAATCAATTGTTTTTTATGAATAAATGTTATATTTAGGGTTAGTTTGATTTTCAAGAAAAAGACCAGATCGATTACATAGACATTTTATCGTTAGTAGGTTCGTTGAGGGATTGGTCATAGACTCATATAGTCTCGATGGTGAAGAATATATTTATTGAAGTTTCAAAAAAAGTTCAAGTAATTAATCTCTTGCTATTTTAATTTTTTGTTTTGTGAACCTGTTTTTAATGTCAAATTCTTCTATATTTAGAGTTCTGTCAATTCATTGGCTGATCAGATCCGTATCGTTGTTTGGAAACTATATTTCCTGAAAATAATGAAGATAAGTCAAGTTGAAAAGTTAAATTTAGGGCTACAAATAAGCCGAAAGGAGTCGAGCTTGATTTGTTTGTTGTTCGTTCGTATTTAAGTTTAGTTTTTAATGTTTGCGTTCGTGTGTTCGAGCTTATTAAAGTTTAGTTTTTAATGTTTGTGTTCCTTTGTTTATCATTCGTGAACAAGTTTGAATAACTTAAACGATCTTGTTCATGAACATTAAATAAACTCTGTTCACAAACAAGCTTGAATATGACTTAAATGAGTTTGTTCACGAACACTAAACAAACTAAACAAACTTTGTTCACAAACAAGCTCAAAATTTTAAATGAGCTTGTTCGCAAACACTAAACAAATTTTGTTCGTAAACTCTCAAAAGTTAAAATGAGCTTGTTTATGAATACTATACAACCTATGTTTTTCATTTTTAAAATTTTTTCATCAGAATTAGTTTATATTTTTATTAGTATATCTTATCCAAAGTTTTGTAAGATCTTAAAATTTTTATTATCAATCCTACTACTTTCATAGCTATCTAAGATCTCTATTCAAAATGAGATCTATTCAAAATTGAAGATAGAGTTTTGACTTTAT
The DNA here is from genome assembly GCA_954870855.1 of Scutellaria minor. Classification (NCBI taxonomy): domain Eukaryota; kingdom Viridiplantae; phylum Streptophyta; class Magnoliopsida; order Lamiales; family Lamiaceae; genus Scutellaria; species Scutellaria minor. The sequence goes on from OX940733.1 coordinate 17,099,297, forward strand.
CTTTATATATTTTATATATAATTATTAAAATATAATTAAAAAATATTAATGATCAAATAAACGAGTTATAAACAAATATATAAACGAATTTGTTTGTGAATATAAACGAGTCAAACACAATCCTGTTTGTGTTTGGTTCATTTAATAAACAAACACGAAATTCGGTTCATTAATTTTTCATTTAATAAACAAATCAAACATAAACGAACTTTTATCAAACTCATTCATAAATAGTTCACGAATAGCGTGTTCATTTGCAGTACTAGTTAAATTAAATAAATACTATAGTCATATGTGTAGAATACTATGATATTCAGATTTATGAAGAATCTATCACAACTCACACATTCACATGTGGTTCTTCAATTGTTGTCCTTATTAAATACAAAAGAGAAATGGACGACACTTAAAAAAAAAAAACGGACAATCTTATCCATAACATACAATTTGTTTCTGTTAATAAAATATGGCAGGTCCCTACGTAGCGACAACATATGATCGAAGTTGTGAGGTCCGTGATCTCCAAATTATTCCTTCTATTCTTCACACATTTACTACATTCTTTCTAATTATACTTCGAGTAGTCTTCTTGTGAACTAGTTATACGAATTTAAATCTGTGTAATTGGATGTGTGTGGATGGGATCGGATTTGATCCGATTTGGATCCATACCCAAATCCTTTTTTTTTTTTTTAATTTATGCAGTAATTTTTATGTACAGAAATCATAATTTTTAAGTGAATAATTTAAACTTTTTTCTGTATAAAAATTTATGTTGTATAGCCGACTCTTTATGTTATATTAGTATAACTTTTATGTACAAATATCATAACCTTTATGTACTTAAAAAATAACATAAAAGTTATATTGTTAAAACATAAATGTTATATTATTATAACATAAATGTTTAAAAAGTATTATTGGTTTATAATACACTGTAAAATATTAAACTAGCAGAAATATAAAGGTAATGCGAACATAACTAAAAGATTAAACGAACAAATCTAAAGGTTTCAGATTTGGTACCCATAAGTCACTCCTCATCATAAGTAATCCCTAAGCAATTTAAAAGTAATCAGATTTGGTCATTGTCGTCTAAAAACTGTCAACTTGGACATAAGTTAACCACCATTCTCGATTTAGTGGGAAAATGCCCTAGTTTTACACCCCAAAAATTACGCTAGCATTCAATTCTCATTCTTGGCCAAGAAACATCAATTCTTACAACATTTCACTCTTTTTTTTCCATTCTTCTCCATACATTCAAATTCTATGTAAGAATGTCGAATACCAGTTTTTCATCCTCAAATTTAAGCATGCCTTTAATGAGATTACATATCGAAACAATATACTGTAAATGTGGAATTGAGTTATTGAGCAAAAGAAAATCCAGGAGAAGATATTGATGTTGCCCAAAATATGGGGTAAGCTTAAACTGACTCTACATTTGTTCTTAATTTTCCAGTTTTGTAAACTTATTCTGTTTTTTTATTTTCTAACATGTTAGTGTTGCTGTTGGCAACGTCAGTGGCAACATTAATTGTTTTATCCTTTTTCTTTATAAATTAAATCAAGATATTTATGGAGTTCTCGTGACTTGATATTCTGAGATTAATTATGAATTATTCACGTGTGTTTATTGTGCAGATTGATAATCAAGATTTAAATAATTCAAATAAACTAAATTCCTAGTTTCAAGGGATTTGTTTAGTTGGATTGTATCTAGGATATCTTTTAACTCACATATTTTATTTGCAGAATTTTTGACCAAGTAATTTGAATCTTTCAAAATAAACAAACTCCTATATTTATGGGATTTGTTTATGAAGGATTAATATTACTTAATATACAAAAAGACGTGAGTTTATTTTTTGATCAAGCAGTAGCGCACGATCATAGTGATGGAGACCGATTCAACATGAAGGAGTGAAGACCATGTTTTCCAAGGTTAAGGAATGAAGGAGAGACTAGGTCAAAGATGAAGGAGAAGAAGGCTTGCATGTGAGAGAGTGTGGAAGCCTTATGCTACCGTGAAGAAGTATGGAGAAAGTGCGTGGAGAGCAAGCATGAAGAACGAGTCCACCATTTATCTTGGAGCACAAGCAATGGAACTTAAAGTTCACAACATGAAGTGTGGCTGATCACGGTTTCAAGGAAGTCTATAAATAGGAGACGAAATAAAAGAGATCCACACACTTCCACATTTGCATACAAAAGTCTTCAAGCAAGTTTCTAATCTTATATTCTTGTATTGTTTTAATCAACCATGTAGCACCCCAACCCATCTCTATATGATTGAGGCGTCACCTTAACCTTATGCTCAAATGATTTTAGTAAAAAGGATAATAATTTTTCTTTTTAAATAAACTCAGCGGAAGACTTTACTAAACACGAGTACCTTTTTTTTGTTTTAAAAATCGAAAAGCTTAGCATGCAAGAACTAACTCGTGTTCTACCCACATTTGTAAATTAAAAACCTTGTCATATTTAAAATGACTAAACAGTTTACTTAAGTCGATATTAGAAGTCTCAAAAGGCATCCAACGTTTCAAATTCGTACACATTAAAACATATTAAAAACACACACATATATATATATATATATATATATATATGCTTCTAGAGGGGAGTCCATACAGCCGGCTACTCATCCGCTTCGTCATATGTTGATCCTGAAAATATTTAAACATAGCAACATAAGATTTGAGAAATCTTAGTGGATAACGCTTATTAACTGTTACGCTAAAGAGATTAACCAACATGCTAATTACGTCATCATCCAAGGTCCGAAGACCTGGCATCCAAGGTCCGAAGACCTGGTATAAACATCCAAGGTCCGGAGACCTGGCATCCAAGGTCCGAAGACCTGGCATCTAATGTTCGTCAACCTGGTACTTCACCCGAAGGTGTCATTTCAAGGCATCTTACACTCGTACTCAACATATAAGTTATTCTAATTAATGTAACCGTAAATAAATGTTACCCACTTTTGACGTTGATTCGTAAGCTGGGATAACTCCTGAAGTATCCGATCGCCCGTACTACACTCGACACGTTCATAAATTCTTAGTCTTTATATTACATTTCAATTATATCATACATATCTAACTTATTATGTTTATCGTACATATAACATATGTATATCACAAAACATAATTATTGATTTAGGAGAAATTTTAAATTATACTTCCAAACAAGCATCGATTGTACCTTGAAGGGAATGAAAACCGTATTTTATATTTTAACTCATAAAACTCTAATTCATATGCTAAAGACATAAATTATTTAACATTTCACATATAAGCACACATTTAATCACATAATATCAGTTTCAAAATATGGTCAAATTGCATTCTTAAATCATAGATAAACTTTTGATCTTGAAGTTAGTAATATGTAGGAAGAAAAGACACTCTTTACCACAATAATTTTCATAATTTAGATGATCATCCAAAATTCATGAAAATAAACATACATTTACATAACAATCCTTAGTTATCCATGCTAAAATATCAGGAATAAATTCAAATCACAAAAGCTTTAATAAATTATTTAAGATAATCGAAAATTGTTCGAAACTGCTCTAAAATCAGTCTGTGTTATAAAATTCACCGTAAATTGTATATTTATCGAAACTTTCTGAAATTAATAATTTAGACTTATAACATCATTTATTTAAACATAGTAAAACAGTTTTGAAAAATTATAAGGGACCGATTTTATAAAATTAATTTTCTAAGGTCTGAAACTGTAAAATTCCAACTCGAATCAGACTATCTTTGAAAAATCATCATAATTCATAGACTACTCCAAAAATTACCAAATTTTAACCATAGACTCAACACTTCATGTAGTATAATATACCAAAACATTTTTGAAAAATTCCAAGTATAAAATTTTATAAAAATCGGCAAAGTGGACTGCCCTTTCTAAAGATTTTCACAACTTGATTAAACTCACTTATTTTCATAATTAAAATGTAGATTCGACTTTTATAACACTATCAACCTCAAATAAACCATCTTGACTCAATTTATCACACATGCAATGAGCCTAGACAAGATAATCAAACATGCAATGACTAAATCAACATGCAATTGAACAATCAACTCCTAAAAGTGACATACTTTAAAGATCAACCATACCAAACAAGACTTTGAACAAATTTCTTCACATTAGTAGAAAATCACCCTTGGATCATACATGCAATGTGTTTAGGTAAAGAAATCAAACATGCAAAGCTTAATCCCACATGCATTTGCTCAATCAACACTTAAAATGACATATTTTTGAAGATCAACCACATATCATCTCTTAGATCACACATGCAATGGGTTTAGGTGAGGGAAACAAACATGCAATACTTTCTTCAACATGCATTTCAATATTAAGAACCTTACCATGACTCTAAAGAGGAGATTGTTGAGATTTAACTAAAATACCTCTAGGGTTGCACACAATTTATGAGTTCTTGAGTGTTCCTTGGATGGAGATTATCTCTTGAGCTTAACTTTCCATGATCTCTTGGAATGATCTTGTTTCTTCACTCATTTCTTGAATTGGGTAGTTTGTTTGAAGATAGAGAATATGATTTGAAGGAGAAGAAAAGGAGTAGAGAGAAGGAGGAGCAACAATCTAGAGAGAGAGAGATGTGCTCAAAATGAGGGGAGTGAAATGAGCTCAAGTGTGGAGTCTCCCCTTTTATATGTAGCATATAGTATACTAATTCTAATTTAATACATGTATTATACATGTAGATCATTTCTTGTAGTATTTATCCACTAGAGGTGTGATGATTAGTGACATTGAAACTTGAGGTGGATTTGATGGGGGCATGGAGGATTGAGTATAATTCTATCTAATGTGACATGCATAAGTAATTTAATCAAGACAATTATTTATGAAATTATGTCCAAATTAGCCCATCATATAAGTCACATAAGTATGTTTGAAATATTTTTAATTTAAAACATCATAATAGTCACATACTTCATTGTACATAAACTATATAATAAAAATCTACCTAACTATAATTAAACACATAAGTCACGTAATTATGAATGAAGATATATTTAATTTAATACACCATGTAAATCACACACTTTATTGCGCACAATTTACATGATATATATATATATATATATATATATACTTAAGCATGATTAAACACATTAGCCATGTTTCTTATGTTAATCATTTAATCATCTTTGTGTGTAACTTATCTATTTTTTTGCCATTCTTTTACTCGTGCATGTTGAGTGCATCACGATCGAACTCGGTCTCTTCGGATAGCTATCTTGCAAGACTTTTAGACTTAAAGAAATATTAGCTCATCCATTCTTGATAAAAAGTAAAATTCATCTTAAACTTGAAAAGATCATACGCTATAAATTATTTTATAAAGAGTGAAAATTATATATATAAAAATATATGCTATGCAATTTTTTATGAAAAATGGGGTGTTACAAACCACCTTTTAGTATTTCATTGTTCTTACTTATTTTAGTAGATCTATTCTCGGATAGATCTCATAGCAAAGTAGGTTCAGTGCTTGGTTGATAGGATCATAGTTTACATGTCCATTTGTTCATTGTTTACGGACGTATACATATAGAGTGTCATTTTGAGGATTTCACAAAGTTCTCTTATTTGTGTTGTAATACAAAGATATATCAATAAGACACATTTTGCCCTGAGGCATTCCACGAGTATCATTATAAACTTGTGGATAAATTTCGTGTGTTGTTGTTTAATATCTTTGTTTATATTCCGCTGCATGTTAACTCTGGTGTTAACAACATTACACACAACATTTGGTCATTGTTACATTTTTATCTTGCATAGGAGCACTCAGACACTTTCATAACAGAAAAATGGATGTTGTGGAGTATTCAAGTGACTTGATGATGAAATGTGTGCTAGATCCAAAAACATCATCTCTAGTTTGCTAAACAATGTGATAGATTTGAAAATGAAATAAATGAGGAAAAGATTTTAGAGAATAAATTAGAAACAGAGTTGAGGTTGGCCAAGAACAAGGAAAGGGAATTGGTGGCTGAAGTCTCTGCATTGGAAAAAAAACCTGAAGCAATGGAGAATAATTACAAATTTGTAGTCAAATTCATTTTAATTGTCATTATAATGTGTATCTAGTGATAAAGAGATATCTAATATAATTGTTATGAATATTAGGGGCTTATTTACCAATCAAGTTGATTGAATTTGCAAATTGTATCTCCTATTTTTTCAGGAATGTATCCATTGTTTTTAATGAAATTGACCATGTTTTTCATAATTTTAATGATGTATATCCTATTTGGTCTTATTAGCAATTACAAGTGATAATGAGCAGACTAATACACACAAGAAAAAGACATACATTTGGGTTGTTTTTGTCACTCCCCATTTTCATTTTTAAAATATTAGAGTTTTCTTACTGGGCGTGCAAGAAGAAAGAGAAATAAATGTTCATTTTTAAGAAGGAGATAAGAGACGATAAGAAGTTGTACATATGTGAAACATTGGATACAACCGATGTAAAGGGTTTGAAACCTTAAGCAGCGGAAATATACTTTTATAGGATCCATCAACAAAAAATACGATATAATTTTTATAAAACGTGAAAAATAAATAAAACATTGTTTCAATATTAAGTTTTAGAAAACAAAAAGGGAAATTCTTGATACGGCAACATCCTCTCTATACATCTTGATTCTCATCATCTCCTGTAATGCGATTACAGATGGGGGTGAGTGCGTTGAATACACTTGTGGGGATAAACTCCGTATCTTAACATGTTATGACAGTTAAACAATTCAAATATATATAAGTTCGGCAATTAGACACAACACGTAGAATGCATAGCACATAATTCATAATTCTACCTCAGGTGCGGTTATTTTCTATCTTACCCTATAAAACGGTCTGATATACCGTTAGTGCATTTCACGGACCACCAATCCCATGATAGTAGAAGGAGAAATGGACGTTTTTTACGAACCATAAGTCCCTCCGAGGATGAATGTGGACCTTAGTCCTTTCACAGTATAATAGTATGACACATAATTCACAACATTTAATCACCGCATATAAGATTCAACAGTTCATATATCAAATAAGGAAAACAATAAAGACATAGAGATTTAGAAATTACCCCTACCTTGTTCGGTGGTAACCTTGTGAAAAGTCAAAGACATCGAGTTTTAAGAGTGTTGATCCGATTGTAAGCCTACACATGTAAAAAGGTTTCTTAGATCCATATTATGTTAATTACGTATATACTAATTATAAAAATTCTCTCGAAGAAGAAGCAATAGGGAAAAACGAGATGAAATGAAAGATTTAGAGATCAAAGATGAAGAAATGAGTGTGGATGGTTAAACATATGATCTTAAGATGAAAATGAAAGGATTAGGGATTGAACGGAATAAGAACGGGATTAATCGGAGTTAAAACGAGCTCAAACGGAGCGTTTTAAGGTATAGGGGCGTTTTCGTAATTTTTAAAAAAGAGTTGACTTTGATCAAGACCCCCGACTCCCGACCGACGACACTCCGTCGCTGGCGATACAACACACACACATGACGTGGACAGACGCACACACACGCACATCGGCGTGCATACGGTGCTCCCGGCGCTACTCGGCATGCACACAGTGCGCCCGGCACCCGGCCCGGCGCGCGCACAACACGTCTCCCGATGTGCGCGCGCCCAGCTACTCGGCACGACCACACAGCAGCAGCCACATACACACACCTACAACACAATATCGGCCGGCGACGACCACCCCCAACCCCGACTCGTCAGCGCCACCAACGCCGACCACCACCACCACCAACAGCAGCACACACACACACATGTATACACACACACCATGCACAACCCACACACGCACACCTGCACAACTCCGGTGCCGCCGCCATGGGCGGCGCCACCCCCACCACACGACACACATACCCAGGGGTCGGTCCCGACAACGTTTTCGATGAGAAAGAGAGAGAGAACAGACGGAGAGAGAGGGAGAGACAAGAGAGAAAGTTAGGGTTTTCCAATGATTGACCGGCCGTTTTCCGGCGAAAGAGATATCGGAATGAAAAACCGAGACCTGATCTAGAATGAGCTCGACGAAATCTATAAGCTGTGCGAAAATTGGCCGAAACCGAGAAAAACTTTCTGGCGTCGGCGTGGCCGCTGGAAAACAGAAGAGAGAGGAAAAAGAGAAAATTCTTACTTTTTTGATTCCTCTTTCGAATAATTACTTTTTACGATTCGTTTTGTATTATTTATACTCTTTTTCGAAAAATTGCACTATTCATCGAGAATATCTTATTTTTTTACTATTCATGAAAATATCTTACATTTTACTATTCATCGAAAATATCTCGTTTTCGATTCTTCATATTCGTCGTATTCTTCGTGATTTGAGCTACAGGTCTCCGATTGACCTCAAATTTATTTCTATCTTCTCGTTTTTTGATTACGAACCTTATGATAAAATTATAACCTATGCTTTTCTATTAAATTATACCACCGATTAATTAAACATGCATTTTTATCATTTTTCTAAAACGCACATAATTAAATCAAACAATTATGGATTTAATTATTTAATTAATCAATTATACGTCGTTTTTGTCCTAGGCACTACAGTTTTAAAGGGACATATATTGTCTTCAATTAAGAAATAAAATATTAATACATTGTTCCAAATGTCACATAAACCACATACTAGATTGTTTAAATTTCACAAAGTAAAAAACAAAATACATTGTTTCAAAAAGATACAAATTTGTGGGTTCAATGATGGTTTCAAAAACAGATTACATTGTTTAAGTCTCACCACCATGATGGACTTTTATTGTAAACATTGTCGGTTCATCTGCACAATACAAAATCCTAAAAATTTTACTTTTTCAATCAGATTTAAAAGATAAACAAAGCTTAAATTACACTATACAACAATAGTAGCAAGCAAAATCCAAATACTCAAGTAACAATAGCATAAACAAAGCCCAAAACAATATCACTTTTTGCAGTAACTAAACAACACTAACAGAAAGATAACTAAACAACACTAGCAGAAAGCAAAGCCCAAACACTAAAGTAACAATAGCAGCAGCAAAGCCCAAAACAACATCATTTTTTTATAGTAAGCATATTTTGCAGAAACTAAACAACATTAGCAACAAGTTAATTTTTATTTCTAGCAGCAAACAAGACTCATACATTTGAGTAACAATAACATCAAACAAAGTCCAAAACAACAATATTTTTTGAACCAATAAACATTTTTCTCATTTTTCTAACAAAAAAAACAAGAAAACATATTATATTGAGGTGTGGAAATCGACCCAAATTTGCTTCTTCTTGCCATGGACAGATCGATTGTGACTCAAAACAACAGCACCAACTCGAATCGATTAAGGGTATAGACTAGAGCTGAAATTTGGAAGACTTTGATTTGGGAAGAGAATTGTAGGGCTAGGATCCGGAGGAGTATACATCAACAACATACATAATTCCTTTTACAACTGTTACAGGGAATATACCTGAATACATAGAGTAAGCTAAAGAAAGGGAACATATATCACCTAATGTCTTGAAACCAACACAAAAGTCAGTGTAGAAGCTTCGGTTCAGTCCCCCTTATCACTTGTCACAGTAGCAAGCACCAAGCCCAGCTGGTAACACCACAAAGGAGCCCGAACAGCCACGGATCCAAGGATTGCTCACACAGAAAACTCACCCTTTATCCAGAAGAAGGAGACAGATCATCAACACATGTGCATTTGTCTCTTGGCACAAAGATCCCAAGGAAAACCCCTTTTCAACCCCTAAAACTCTCACAATATCATTAAGGAAAGAAAAGGAGCAACAAAGGAACTGGATCTCTCTCCCTTTCTCTCTACCCAAAACCAAGGATATATATAACCGGAAGAAAACCGACCAAAAAGACAGCAAAGGACAGCCCGGGGTCGAGAAGAACCGTCGGGCTCAAGGACAACCGGTGGTTCATGGTAGTACGATGAGCAGAGGTGAGAGAGAGAGGAGGGGGGCGCCGCGGATGAGAGAGAAAGAGATTACGGTTATGTCCAGCAACGGGAAGGAGAGAGTATATATGTAAAGCAATAAGCGGCTGAGATCAAAGATCCAGAATGGACAGCTCAGATCAAGCCATCATTAAAAGGGCAAAAGGGCTTGGGCCGGATCCATGGGTTTGCATCCCATGTGGGCTGTCAAGGGAAATAAAAGCTGGGCCCAACAAGTATTGGCCCATATCTTACATATCTCCACCTTGGGCCAAACTTGGTGCATTGCAGACTATCCACAGATTGTAGGGGGTCATCATTACCGATTTTTCCCTTCTTCTTGCATAAACACAAAGAACAGCCACAAAGGCAAGTAGCAAGAAAAAAGAAAATTACACAAAGAGCATAAAACATACAGGGAAATCACAAAGATCTTCACAGGTCAGTCACAGAGACTGCAGGCAGCAAACAAACATCACATGACAGATAACAGGTTTAGGGCCTGCAGGTAGGACCTAAATTTCTCCAGAGGCAAGCATTTTGTGCCCATATCTGCAGGATTGAACTCAGATGGAATTTTCTCAAGGCTAATGATTCCCTTTTCAACAATGTCACGAATGAAATGGTACTTCACATCAATATGTTTAGTCTTGTCATGAAAAACAGGATTTTTGCAAAGTTGTATACCAGATTGACTATTAGAAAATACAACAACTCCCTTTTTAAGATAACCAATTTCAAAAAGTAATCCCTTAAGCCAAATAACTTCTTTTATGGCTTCAGTAGCAGCAACATACTTAGATTCAGTTGTAGATAAAGCAACTATATGCTGCAGTTGGGATTTCCATGAAATGCAAGCACCACACAAATTGAATACATAAGATGTAGTTGATTTTCTGTTATCTTTTTCATTTGCAAAGTTGGAATCCACATAGCCACATAGTTCAATTCCATTATCTGATTTTCCAAATTCAATGCCAATGTTTGCAGAACCTTTTAAGTACCTTAAGAGCCACTTAACAGCCTCCCAGTGAGGCATACCAGGGTTAGACATGTATCTACTCAAGCAACTCACAGCATAAGCAATATCAGGCCTAGTACTTACCATGAGGTACATCACAAAACCAATAGCACTAGCATAGGGCACAGAAGACATCTCAGTTTTTTCAGAATCAGTCTTGGGAGATTGATCCTTACTTAGCATGAAGTGAGCAGCAAGAGGAACAGATACAGATCTAGCATCAGTCATAGAGAACTTACCAAGAATCTTATGAAGATATGCAGTTTGATTAAGAGAAAGAGTGCATGCATTTCTATTTCTAATTATGTCCATACCCAAAATCCTCTTTGCATCACCAAGAAATTTCATGTCAAAGTTATCACTTAGGCACTTAGACACATGATCAACAGCCTTCAAGCAAGGACTAGCCAAGAGCATATCATCCACATAGATCATCAAGAAAACAGGTGTTTGAGCATTTTCATTGAAATATAAGCAGGGATCATATGAGTTTCTCTTAAATTTTAAGGATACCATGCATGCATCAAACCTTTTGTTCCACTGTCTTGGGGATTGCTTCAGACCATATAAAGATTTTTTCAGCAAACAAACATAATTAGGATGCACTTTGTCCACAAAACACTCAGGTTGTTTCATAAAGATCTGTTCATTTAATTCACCATGCAAGAAGACAGTTTTAATATCCATCTGTTTTAGTTCCCAGTTAAAGTGAGTTATCAAAGCAAGCATCATTCTTACAGTGGTGAATTTCACAACAGGAGCAAAGATCTCAGTATAATCAATTCCTTCTTTTTGTGTAAAACCTTTAGCAACAAGTCTAGCTTTATATCTAATAGAATCACATTCATTCTTAACCTTAAACAACCATTTGCAGTCAACAACAGAGCATGTAGCAGGTTTAGGAACAAGAGTCCAGGTTTGGTTATCATGCAAAGATTTGATCTCATCATTCATAGCATTTAACCATGCAACCGATTCTTTAGATTTTAAAGCCTCATTCACAGATTTAGGTTCATAGCCATCCAAGGATTCAAACACATTATACACAAAAGAGGCAAGTTGAAAATCATCAAGGTGTTGTGGCCTTTTAATCTGTCTTCTAGTTCTATCTCTAGCCAATTGATAATCACTTAAATCATCAAGCACAGGTTCAACAGATTCATTAACACTTTGATCAGGAACAGACATGTCATGACTTTCATCAGAACCAGACATAGGCATATCATGAATATCAGAAGGATCAGACATAGAGACAGATTGCTCCACCTCACTTGGAGCAGCACAAGGAATAACAGGAACAGAGACAGGTAAGCAAGGAAACTCAGTTTCATTAAAGATAACATCTCTGCTAATTATGGTTTTGAAACCATTCTCACCTTTTAGCCAGCACCTGTAACCTTTAACACCTTCAGGATAACCAAGAAAAACACATTTTATGGATCTAGGTTCTAACTTATCAGTTTTCTGATGCACATAGACAGAACAACCAAATACTCTTAAGTTAGACAGATTCACAGGTTTTCCAGACCACATAGATTCAGGTAGATCACTACATAGAGGAACATAATGAGATCTATTAATCACATAAACAGCAGTCAAAACAGCTTCACCCCAAAATAATTTAGGTAAACCAGAAGCACATAGCATAGATCTTACTCTTTCAAGTAGAGTTCTATTCATTCTTTCAGCAATTCCATTTTGTTGTGGTGTGTAGGTTACAGTTCTATGTCTCTTAATTCCATGTTCAGCACACAAAGCATTGAATTCATGATTGCAAAATTCAGTTCCATTATCAGTTCTTAAAGTTTTTATCCTCTTGCCTGTTTGATTTTCAATTTGAATCTTCCATGTTTTGAACTTATCAACAACATCAGATTTATGTTTAAGCAAAAACACAAACACTTTTCTGGAATAATCATCAATAACAGACAAGAAGTATCTATTTCCAGCAGGAGTAGCAACAGATGCAGGTCCCCACACATCAGCATGAATGTACTTTAGGATTTCAGAACACTTAGATGGATTTGGGAAGGGGGAAACAGGGAAAACAGATCTTGTTTGCTTACTTAGAATGCATGTTTCACACATAGGCATATCAGAAACATAATCTCCACATAAGTATTTGTTTTTATGCAATATTCCTAGCCCTTTACTACTTATATGACATAATCTTTTATGCCAAAGATTAGTTGAGTCATGTTGGACAGAATTAGCATGTGAAACAGATTCAGCACAGACAACATACATGTTTTGCATTCTAGTGGCTATGAAAGCAATACCATTATCTTTGATCATGTTCATTTTACCCTTTCCCCACTCTCCTATGAAACCATAATCCTCAAGGGCAGCACATGACATCAGATTGTTACTCAAATTAGGTACATGTCTCACATTTTTCAAAGTAAGAACATAACCATTATCAAATTTTAAACAAATAGAACCAACACCAAGCACATAGCTTTTACTATTATCAGCCATAGACACAGATCCCCTTTTCAATTCCACATAGGAAGAAAACAAGCTTAGGTGAGGAGTCATATGATTAGAGCATGCAGAATCAAGCAACCAATGGTTTTCACTCAGATTATTAAGCACAGAATTAGCATGCTCAGAAACATATTCATCAGATATCATAAACACATCACCCATGTTATCAGCAACATTATTAGCCTGTTCATTTGATTTTTTCCTTTTTGGTTCAGTACACCTATTAGCATAATGACCAGGTTTTCCACAATTATATCATTTCCTATTTTTAAACTTAGGCTTGAAACCTTCATTTTTCTGATTTTGTCCTTGATTTTGGCCTTGGTTTTGATTTTGATTCTGATTAGGTTTACTTTGGTTACTGTTAAAGGGTCTGTTCTGAGAGTTATTCTTAGGCTTTCCTTTCACAAAATTAACATCACCAAGAGACCTACTGATTTTAGATAATTTCAGATCCAACTCTTTACGTTTTAGACCATTTATAACAGTGTCCAAAGTAACCTTATCCCTACCATATTTGATAGCAGACTTAACATCATTATAGGAATCAGGAATAACATTCAACAGCACAATAAGAGTATATTCATCAATATTCTTATCACCAGTCAGTTTTATGTCTTGAACCAGCTTAGTGAAAACATCAAGATTAGCATCAATATCTTTACTTAAATCCAGTTTGAACCTAAAGAACTTTTCAAGCAAAAATATTTTAGATGGCAAAGATGTTTCAGTGTAGAATTCCTCCAGTTTTTCCCACAAAGATTTAGCTGAATCATGCTTTCCTAACTTCCTTATCACAGAATCAGATAGATTAAGTATGATCAAAGAATAGGCCAGTTCATCAAGTTCATTTTTTACATTAGCAGTGGTCTTATCATCATAAGTTAAAGTTATAGCTTTAAAACACTTTTGTTGCACAAGAACTCCCTTCATCTTTTGTTGCCAAATAGAGAAGTCACCCTTCCCATCAAAAGAAGCAACTGGATATGCATTCATGATCACAAAGATAAGCAGACAACAAGAAGGAGGGAAACACAGATAGATAAAACACCAGAAATATCACACAGGAGCTGAGCAGCAAGAGAGCACACAGGGCCTGGTTAATCCCCCCAAACCCAAATTCCAGGGACACTATTCGGTCCGGACAAGGTGGGTATACCAGGGAAAACCAGATGACAGAGGTAGGCAGCGGAAACAGAGATAGATCACAAACACAAAAGAAAAGGATCAAGCACAGAGCAAGACTTAGACCTATACCAGCACGTAGAACCCAACAGACTCACAGATCACACAGAATCTTACCAACAGAGAAAGAAAATGGAAGAAAAGGATATAGCCATGATACCTGATTCGCCAATAACACTCCGGACCGCCCCTAACAGTGCTCTGATACCACTGTAGGGCTAGGATCTGGAGGAGTATACATCAACAACATACATAATTCCTTTTACAACTGTTACAGGGAATATACCTGAATACATAGAGTAAGCTAAAGAAAGAGAACAAATATCACCTAATGTCTTGAAACCAACACAAAAGTCAGTATAGAAGCTTCGGTTCAGTCCCCCTTATCACTTGTCACAGTAGCAAGCACCAAGCCCAGCTGGTAACACCACAAAGGAGCCCGAACAGCCACGGATCCAAGGATTGCTCACACAGAAAACTCACCCTTTATCCAGAAGTAGGAGACAGATCATCAACACATGTGCATCTGTCTCTTGGCACAAAGATCCCAAGGAAAACCCCTTTTCAACCCCTAAAACTCTCACAATATCACTAAGGAAAGAAAAGGAGCAACAAAGGAACTGGATCTCTCTCCCTCTCTCTCTACCCAAAACCAAGGATATATATAACCGGAAGAAAACCGACCAAAAGGACAACAAAGGACAGCCCGGGGTCGAGAAGGACCGTCGGGCTCAAGGACAGCCGGTGGTTCATGGTAGTACGATGAGCAGAGGTGAGAGAGAGAGAAGGGGGGCGCCGCGGATGAGAGAGAAAGAGATTAGGGTTATGTCCAGCAACGGGAAGGAGGGAGTATATATGTAAAGCAACAAGCGGCTGAGATCAAAGATCCAGAATGGACAGCTCAGATCAAGCCATCACTAAAAGGGCAAAAGGGCTTGGGCCGGATCCATGGGTTTGCATCCCATGTGGGCTGTCAAGGGAAATAAAAGCTGGGCCCAACAAGTATTGGCCCATATCTTACAAGAATTGATTAAGATGAACTGGTTGGCACAGAAATTTGGATTCACAAAGTTAGAGGGAAGAGATGTTGCGTATCCAACTACTCACTAATGGCATATTCTAATTTTTATTTTGAGTCCAACTAAAGTGCGTATCCATATCAGCCACCATCATTAGATCATTTACTTTTGCTCTAGAGTGGGGAAGATTGGAGAAGCCACCTAAATAACAAGTTGAGTAAGTTTACATGGATCTTAGATCCATGCATTCGAATTGGTTTGGATCCCGATTTGATTCGTATATTTTTTTCCCAACTAACATAACATAAAGATACAACACATCGAAGCGAGTTTGGACGGGTTTGGACGCTCTTACCCAGACACGTGGCGGCGTGTGGGTGTGCCTGACGGGCAAAAGTTTTTGTCTAACAAGTTTTAACATTTAAAAATTTATTTTGACATTTTTTTTCTTAAAAACATTTTTTTTTTTTTGCTTCTTCTTCACTACAATCACCTTTAATCACCGGTGGTGGAAATTTTGACACATAATGCAAATTTTTAAGAGGAAATCTTGACAAAAATTAAAGGGAGAATCAAATGAATTTGTTTGAAGAACACATCACAGTTTTTTTATTTTCCCCTCAAATCTGAATCTTATCGCACGGTGCCACCAGACAAAGTTCAGTGATTAAAAAACAACTCAAAAAAACTTAAACGCAGGAAAAATCGCTAAAAAAAATGTTAACAACAAGAAGAATGATCAATAGTAAGTTGAAAAAGAAATGGGCAAACATGAAAAAAATTGCAACGGTAAGTTGGATGAAAAAGATTAAAATGGGGAAACTAGAAATAGGAAAAGATCAAAGCATTAAAACTCATTTATGTAACTTACAACTTAGCGACATATTATAACACGTTAAATTGGCTAGGGCTGATACACTCTAGAATAACCCGCAAATTTAACATATAATAATTCTTGAGGAAAAAAAAAAGGACTAACATTTTTTTGTACGGTTACTTTGATTTAACATATCAAGTGATATTTAATCGATATTAGGCGTGCAGGATTATCGCTTGCCTCCTTTTCCGTAGAGCTTGTTAATTCACAATATACTCTATAGAGTTGTTCTCTTGTGTCCCAGGGGCACGTGTCCCCAGCCCATCCCGTGGGCCCCACATTAATTTTTTAATTTTTTTTTCGCTTAGGTTTTTTTTTTTTTCATGTATATAAAAAAAGTATCACATGTATACCTTCAAGGTATCACATGTATACCATCAAGGTATCCATGAGATATCTTGAAGGTATCACACCTATTTTCAAATGAAGGTGCGCGCAGCGTGGGCGCGCGGCTTGTGAGGTGCACGCTTGATGTGGGCGCATGGGCGAGCGCATGTATCCATGGCGTGGGCGCATGATATCCACAAGGATACCTTCAAGGTATTCATTGAATATCTTTCAGGTATCACATGTATAACTTGATGGTATCCATGAAATACCTTTTGGTATCTGCATGTATACCTTCAAGGTATCCATGAAATACCTTTTTTCAAACATCACATGAATCCACATGTATACCTTCAAGTACCCATGGAATACCTTTCAGGTATCCACATATATACCTTGAAGGTATCCATGGAATACCTTCAAGGTATCCATGGCGTGGGCGCACGGTTTGTGAGGTGCGCGCGCGGCGTGGGTGCATGAGCGTGAAGTGCGCGCAGGTATTGAAGGTATCCATGTGATACCTTAAAGGTATACCTGTGGATACCTTGACCATGAATACCTTCAAGGTGCGCGAGCGTTCAAGGCGCGTGGAGTGCGCGTGTGCGTAAGTGGGGAATGCGTGGACCCGTTTTCTAAGCCAACCGGGTCGGATCGGGTTGGGGACACGGATCTAAGATCCGTGCCCCGGGACACAGAAGTTTTGGCGTACTCTATATAGTATCGTCTACAAGTTAGTACAATATATTTATGGGGCTATGTGTTAAATTTTATTAAACTAGCTAAAGTTTGATTAGCAAATGTTATTTGATACGTATAACATATTTAGTTAGAGTTAGGCATGTTACACACACCTCTATATATATATATACACACATACTAGTATTTCACTCTTCCATTGCATTTCACTCTTCCATTGCACGGGTTGTCATATTTAGTTATATTCGGATAATTATATCAAAAATTTATTTTTAATTTTTTTTCTCAAATAATTTAAATTTTATATTAAAAAAATATTTTATTATTTTTCTAATTTGTAATTTTATTTATTTACGTCTTATTTTGTATTTGTAAATTCTTAAATCTAACTTTTAATTTGAACATATAATTTTTTTAACTCAATAATTTAGTTTACTACAATCGTCAAAATGATTATACATCAACAAAAAAAAAAGTCAAATATTCCAAAATTTAAAAATTTTAGTTTTGATATTTTATATTTATATATGCTTGTAAATGAAAAATAAAAATCGTAAAAATGATAAATTTGATATTTAATGCATTGAAAGCAAATTTGTAAATAAACAAGTTTTTTAATATACAATGTAAATAACAAATTAAAAATCATAATATATATGGTGAATTCGATATGTTATGCATTAAAAAAATTATATGAAGAAATTTTAATTTGAAATCGTGATTTATTTAAAAACTTATAATTACAAATGCAAATTCAATAAAAGAATTGATAATAAACGAAATTACAAATAAAAAGTATAAATTCAATACATCATATATTAAAAATAAATTATAAATGAAGAAATTATTTAATTTAAAACCTCTGATTTATAAATAAAATTGAAAGTGATAATAATAAATTTGATACATCATGCATATATTAAAAATAAACTTTAAATTAAATTAATTTATAATTATAAATCTGTATTTAGTAAAGGGGGATCGTAGTACATAGTTCCCTCCCAAAAAAAGTAATAACTATGATGTTTTTTAATTTAAAATTAAATAATTAATAAAAATTTAAAAGTTACATTAATTAATATTCAATAGTTAAATTAAATATGAAGTTAATTTGTCCATGAAATAAATAAATGCAATTAAATGTACAAAATGTCAACTTACCAAAAATTGGGCTTTCTATTTTATTCTATGATCTTATTATATAGTGGTGGATCTAATGTAGGGACATATATGGGTACATGTGTACCCTATTTGAAAAAAAAAAATTAAATTATGTTAATCCCATGTGGTACAGAGGTTCAGAAAGGGTGAATGAACTTCTATCGATTTTCAAACTTTCGAACTTTTTGCATTATAACCTACACAAGCTTACAACACTTAATGTAGTTCAGCTTACAACACTATTGAGCAGTGTTGCTTACTATAACTATCGGAGTTCTTACAGTGGAAATAAATTTTTATGATAAATAGTTTCCTTTGAAAATCCTTTAAGAATATGAGTTTTTGCAAGGTATTTTATACAATGTGACAATATATAATGCATCAAATGTCTTGTAGGGTTCATTAAATTTTTTTTGTCTTACATTGCAAGTTCATTAAACTGTCAGTGATAGGTTGCAACTTTTGTGCAGTCTGTCAGGCCAAGTGTTCACTGTTCATTTGCTCTCTGTATTGCATCATTCAATTTGTTTCTATTGGCTAGTTATTGATCCGTTGAAATGACCAAACATTGAACTAATCTTGATCTTCCTCGTATTTCATCATTATCATGTTGCATGTTGTTTGTTTTTTTGTCTCTTCAGCTTACAGCAGCACACAGTCCCTGCAACCTAAGTTTTCTTGCAGCTAGTATGCTTGCAACTCTACTGTAACTTTCTATTTTCAACATACATAACTATATCTTTTGTCGCAGCTTGTAGCAATTGTTTCCTTATAGCTTGTAGCGAGGCACTTGTTTTTCTCCATTATTCAACCTAATTTATAGACTAAAATCTAGTCTAATTTCATTGTGAAAAATGGGATACTCAAATTTCCTATTATACTTGTGTTTTGTCTCGTCAAAATCTAAACATCAGTTTCTTACAAATTATATACTAAAAAATATTCTCTTTTAATTTGAAATTTTAGTTTTTCCATTATAATTAAAATTAAAAAAACCCAAAATATTCATAAATTATTATTATTATTATTATTATTATTATTATTATTATTAAATAATATTTGTTTTCTAATCTTCTCCATAATTTTTTTTATATTATTTTGTTTGGTTTGATTATTGTGTTAGTTTATTAGTGATTTAATTTGATATTACTTATTGATAAATGGGGGGTTTGTATTTTTAAGTGCGTGTGAAATTGGTTGATTTTGTGATAAATTTTATGGTTAATTGTTTTTTAAGTTGTTGTGAGTATGTAGATTTTGTTATATATAATTTGAGTTATTTATTTTTTATATGATTGTGTACTTATTGTTTATTATTAATTTAATTAGAAAATAAGAAATTATAATAGACTAAGGCAAATGGGAGAGAAAAAATGGTGAAAATTTGACGGATCAAATTGTAGCTTGCAATTTTGACGTTTAATTGAATTTTATGTAATATCTTATTATTTTGATTTCTTTTTTTAAATATTAAACAATGCACAAAATAGCAGGTGATAGATGAAGAATTTAAATAAGAAAAATATAAATTATTAACGTCTCAGAAACAATTGGAAAAAAAAAAAGGGTTGAAGAGGCCTCGTGTATTATCGTTATCCACACTTAGAATATTGTCTTCTTTCAACAATAGACCATTTGGGTAGTACAAAACCACAAACAAATTTAAGGCTAAGATGTTCCCATACAAAATAATTTCAACCAGTAATTATCAGATAACCCCTTAATTCCCCCATATACACACATTTTTATAATTATATCAAACACCTTCATTTTTTCTCCCACTTCACCAAATTCCCTCCAAAACCTCTCTCTCCCTTCTCTCTCACACACAAACACACAATAATGGGGTGCGCCTCATCCAAGAGAATAGAGGCCACCGTGGACGTCTACCGCCCAGCGCCGTCGAGCTTCGCCGTGTTCGACGTCAACGCCATCGAGGAGCCGTGGGTCAAGGGCGGCGGCGCCGACGACCACGATTCCGTCGACGAGAAGCCCTCCCACGTGCCCCCTCCCCTTCTCGACAAGCTCAACGCCTTCGAAGATGCTCCTCGATCATGGGAGGAAGTCAGCAAGGCGTTGGAAGATCTCAAACCCTCCCTCAACGCCGCCCCACCGCCGGAGAAACCCTCGCCTCCGCCGCCGCAGGCCGCCGCCGATCCGAAGGTGGCAGCGCTGCGTAAGAACGCCTCTTTCCACACCCTCGAGGAGCTGGAGGCGAAGATTTCACCCAAGCCAGATGAAACGTTAACGAAGCGAGTCGACTCGGCGAAGCCGCACGAGCTGAAGCGAGTCACCTCAGCGAAGACCGAGTCGAAAACCGGGTTGGAGGCGCGAGTGGCGAAGTCGCTGAAGGACAACATATTCATAGTGACGGACAGGCTAGAGAGAGAGAAAGAGGGGAAGCCGGCGGGGCTGGTGAGGTACAACCCGCTGAACGACTTCGAGGAGATCTGTCCGCCGGGCGGGGCGGATGCGGTGGTGGTGTACACCACCTCGCTCGGCGGCGTGCGGCGGACCTACGAGGACTGCAACCGAGTGAGGCAGCTGATGGAGGTGCACCAGCTGGTGTTCGACGAGCGTGACGTGGCGCTCGACGGCGGCTTCTTGTCGGAGCTGCGCGGGCTGCTCGGCGAAGGGGCGGCGGTGCCCAGGGTGTTCGTCAAGGGGAGGTATATAGGTGGGGTGGAGGAGATGGTCCGTTTGAACGAGTTGGGTCGACTCAGTCGGATACTCAACTGGGCCAAGGTGGAGAGGGGGGTGGGTAGGCTGGGGTGTGGGGGGTGTGGTGGAGCCAGGTTTGTGCCCTGTTTGGAGTGTGGAGGAAGCTGCAAGGTTGTGGTTGGGGATAGTAAACAAAGGTGTGGACATTGTAATGAGAATGGTTTGGTTCATTGTCCTATTTGTATTTAATTCCATCATTTCTTTTCTATTTATGTTTTTTTTTTTTTTTTTGTGAGCTTTCTGAGAATTGTAATTATATTTGTATTTACAAAACAATGGTGAGGTGAACTATATTTGGTTCTTTATAGATATAAAGTGTTGTTCAAAATACGAATATTATTTTTCTTGTTTTTATGTAATAGAATTGGAAAAGGGATATGAAAATTAATGAAATAATCCTTAAAGAAAAAAATAGAATTGGAAAATGGATATGAAAAGGGCCCACCGGGTTTGCACCGGTGAATTCTTGATCTATGGATCCTTTTTTTAATTTTTTTTATTTTTTTGTCCAAAGTAAATTATATCACAATGTATTGATTTCAGTGTATACAATTGTTACTCACCTTGTAACCATATGTTTTGTCTAGTGTTGAGCACTCTTGGACCTAGTTAATACTTTGTGTTATACACTTTGCTTATCATACCTGTACATATTCTACCTATATTATCATATAAATTGATCAATTAATTTATTTTGTTAAAATAGTAACGGAATTGGATATGGCTTACTTATTTCACAAAAGTTGAACAATAAAAAATAAAAACACAAACAACCACTTTATTTTGGTAGACGAAGCATGATCGTCGTCAGTTATCCAACAATATGGGATAAGTTTAACACAAGTTAGAATGAATTCATGGACAATATTATTATCGCGTCTCGGTTTGAACATGTTTCTTTAAACAATTTTTCGATAAAAAAACCACTCAAACATGAAATACGTACCCGAAATATAATGGAGTTGGGCAGTTAGATATAACTATAAAGAAATTAAAAGGTAATTCAGACCTTATTATCCGAACATAATTTCAATAACGATTATGAAAGATAGCTCGAATAATAATATTTGCTTAGACATCCCCAAATTTTTATTATTTTTTATTTTTTATATTTCACTTGTGTGCCCCACATGGTACATTTTATTCAAATTCGACAATCTTAAGAAGTTCAACAATTTGAAGTTATGATATGTTTAAAAATAAAAAAATAAAAACTATCACCTCATCCCCCTTAAGATAATAATTATGAAGTAAAAATGACAATAAAAAATCGAAAATAGGAATGATAAATTTGACAGATCATGCATTAAAATAAATTTTTAATATTGAAGAAGCTATTTAATATTGAACCTCAACTTATAAATAACATTATAAATAATAATGATAAATATAATATATTATACATGTATTAAAAATGAATTTTAAATAAATTTAATTTGAAATTATGATTTTGTATTTAATAAAAAACCTATCTAGGCGCTTCCCACATCCCGCTAAAATTTTATAAATATTAAATTTCTAATCGATAATGGATATGACACCTAAAGTTCCATTAAGTAATTATTATTTAATAACTAAATTAAATAATAAGTAAAATTGATCATAAAAAAATAAATGCAATTAAATAAACAAAAAACAAACTCACTAAAATGGAAGTAAATTGTGGGCTGAACAATTGCACTTTCTTGTATCACATAAAATCAATTTTTAGATTCTCTTTAAATGTTTGGATTTATAATAATCAAAATTTCAGAATGCAATTATGTTTGAAAGTTTTTAATCATTAATTTGGTATTTTCAAATATTAATGATGATTAAATAATATTTATCGTCCATATTTTTTAAAAGATAAAAAAATATAAAGAAAATATTTAAAATAAAAGGAATAGAGTTAAAAAGATTTATTTAATGTATAAGGGTATATTTGGAAAGTTGGTACAAAAGTTAACATCATTAACACTCATTTGACGAAAGGGAAAGTGTACAATATTTATTAAATAACACGTGTAAATATTATCATTCTGATAACAGAAGAGAACCAATACAAAATTTTCAAAACATAAGGGGTTATATATATTTTACTCAAATGGTTTGGTTCATTGTCTTCTTTGTATTTAATTTCATCATTTCTATTTATGTATTCTTTTTGTCCTTTTTTTGTGAGGTTTCAGCTATTTGTATTTACAAACAATGGTGATGTAAACTATATTTGGTAGGGGATAATTGTGCGGAATCATCTTGTGGTTTGCAAAATCGACGTAAAATTCTTTTGTATTTTAAAATTACGGGAAAACCCCTTATGATTTTCTAAATATAGCTCAAAATCCCCAACTCCGTTAATGTTGACGGAAATACTATGCACGTGCTTTTCATGCATTGTTTTAGTGTTTTTTTTTATACCTTTTTGCAATATAAAGACATTTTTACCTTTTTTTGACTATATTAAAAGACTTATTATCTTGTGGGGGTTTCTTTCAATTGCTAACATTTTTTTCAAGCTTATTTTATACATAAACATCTATTTCTTTATTTGTTTTTATTTTTCATTTAATTTTTTTTACAATGTTGATTTTTTATTTAGTTCTTTATTTTATTGTCATTAATGTAAACGGTTAATATGTATGTTTCTTTTTTACTTTGGTTTACTTTCGTTCATTTTTTTCAATTTAGTTATTTATTTTATTGTTATACATGACAATGGTAGCTATGCATGCTTCTTTATTTGCTTTTGGTTTTTTTAGTTCATTTTTTTACAACGTTAAATTTTTATACAATATTTTATATTCTATTGTTATTAATGTTGATGATTGATGAGGAGGATGTGGAAATATTTGATATTATACTATTTTTGCCTCAAATTAACCCCAAAGTGTAATTACAAGACTCTAAATATAATTAGTACACGAATATTTATATGCACCAGGTGCATGGGTCGGGAATTGTGCAACTGGATCGACCCAACCCGATGGTACTTTCACGCATCCACACGAGCCCCCACGTGCCCAAGGTCCACGCTCAAACCCTAGTCTTGCGCGCCTAACCTTTTAGGGCATCTCCAGCACTGCACATAAAATACTGAAAATTTTGCACTATCCTAATATAAAAATTGTTGTTCATCTCTAGCACCCTGCACTATTTGTTTCGGTAAAATGAAATATTCCATAATATTCCTTATTATTATTATTTTTTATATTTTCTTTATTTGTCATATATTTAATAATATTCATAATCATTGTTAATTTATGAAATTTTGATCTTTATTACTTTATAACAATATTTTTTGATATTTTGATCTTTATTATTTTATAATTAATTCTATTTTGCGATATCAACTAGTTGACCTTATCAACATCATATTCATATTATTATCTATACCATTTTAATTGGGTAAACTTATTCAATAATATCTATATTCGATATTTTGCAATATCAATTGGTTGAATTTATCAACATCTATATCATTATTTATATCATATTAGTTGGTAACAATATTTATTTTGTGATATCAATTGGTTTTGCAATACCTTGCAAATCAACTAGATGAACTTATCAACATCATATTCATATCATTATCCATACCATATTAATTTTATGCCATGTTTAAATATTATATTTATGATTTATATAGTATTTTAAAATTTTATGTACATTTAATAATTATATTTTTTATTATTATCCAAGTTACATATCATAATAACACTCTAAATATAAAGAAAATAAAAAAAGAATGAAAAAAAAAACAATAAAAAATGAAAAAAAATAAAACGAAAAGAAAAAAAAATAATGAATTAAATATATGAAAAAGAAAAAAAAAATACTGCAGGATTTCATCTGCGCTAACCTAGTGTAGGGTTGGTGGTTACAAATAATTAGTATAGGTTTTCACAGCAGTGTTAGAGATGAAAATTTGTAAAATCAGATGAAAATACAGTAGTGCTGGAGATGCTCTTATTTATATTCGTATAACTTTTATGTTATGTTCACATAATCTTTATGTTTCTAATAGATTAAATTTTTCACAGTGTATTACAGACCTATAATACCTTTTTAACATTTATGTTGTTTTAATATAACCTTTATGTTTATAATAATTCAACATTTATGCTACAATAATATAACATTTATGTTATTCTTGAAATACATAAAGGTTATGATATTTGTACATAAATGTTATACTAATATAACATAAAAGTTAAGTTAAATTATTATAACATAAAGGTTCAACTATACTACATGAATTTTTATACTGAAACAAGTTTAAGTTATTTACTTAAAGGTTATGATATCTTTATATAAATGTTATACTAATATAACATAAAAATTATACTCGTATAACATAAGAGTTACGACATGAATAAAAAAAAACTTGGGCGCAAATTCGGGCTAGACCAGACCGAACCCGACCTGCGCGCACCCAATTGCACGGGTCATGATATGTGCATCTGGTTCACAAGAACACTACTCTAATTAGTATAGTCTTTTTCTTCAAAAATCTATTCGATATTAATAAAAAAAATCCATGGAATTTCTTGGAGAAATCTAAATGATTAAAGATGTGAACTATGAGAAATATTGCTATGAAGGTACATTTTTTTTAGAGGGAGAACTTGCTATTAATTAGAATGAGAACCTGAAGCGAGAGTACAAGGTTTGTTCCAAGTTTTTCTATATAATCATATTTATTTTTTGATTGTCTCTTACAAATTGGTATGTTACAAGTTTTCTTGTATAAATTTTTACTTGTTTGTTTTTGACAAATTGGTATGTTAATTGCTTCTCGATATGGTTAATCTATACTATATATAAAATGAAAGAAGTTGACAAATTTTACAAATTTGCCATTTTCCCTCCCAAACTATCAACCAATAGAAAAAAAGAAAAAAAAATTAAATAACTTATATCTTATACAATAAGCTATCTTATAATTTATATATAGGAGTAGAGATGAAACAAAAGAAGCTATCTTAAATGATATGATTATATTTTAATGATATAATTAAATTTTGAAAATAATGAAATTTAAACATTGTCAAAAATTAAAATTTTGAAAATTATTTTATAATTTTAATATATAAATGTGGAAAATAGTTTTAAAATCTAAATTTCATTTTATGAAGGGTTGTAAAATGTTTAAAAGTTTGAAATTATTATAAAAATATTAAAATAATAATAAAATCTGAAATTAATAATAATAATAATAATAATAATAATAATAATAATAATGATGATGATGATGATAATAAGAAGGTTGTGAGATTAAGTCTAACAATCTTAAATCAACAAATAAAATTTAAAAAATAATTCAAATATATATGTAATATTAATTGTGTAAAATATAAAAATCAATAAATTGAATAAAATTTTTTAAATAAAAATAATAAAAATATTTGATAAATTTTATTCAAAATTATTTCAAATAAATAGATATAATTAATCTAAAAATTATTTTAAAAAACTGTAATATGTTCCAAAAAAATCTGAAAAATGGTTTCAAAAATCTAAGAAATATTTTTTTAAAATTTAAAATTAATTTGAAACCTAAATTTATAAATATAAACTAAATTTTTTTGGAATAAATATAATGCTTTTTGAAAAAATCCATCTAAAAACAATTCAGAAAATTATTTATAAATTCTAAAAATAATTATAAGATATAAAAGAACAAAAATATGAACAAAACATATTAGTTAGTATAATTAATCACTTCTTAATTATTTAGAAATTAAAACTCACAAACACAAAGCTATTATTATATTATGTTCAATTTTATTTTCATATTTAATTGTTGAATATTGATATTATCAATAAAAAAAAATATGGATTTTTACAAATTTCGAAATAATAAGATGTCATGAATAACCTTTTAATATAACAATTTCATTATATTATTGCAAATCGTATATATATTGTCATAATACATAATAAACCGCGCATCGCGCGGGAGTACTACTAGTTTTGTTTATTATACCTAATAATTCTTAAGTATTAAGTTTATTTTTATTTTTATTTATTTTATATTTTCCTTAATATCTTTTTAATTTTATCTTCATGATCAAAAACTGACATTAATAACATAAAATAAATAACTATATAAAAAATTAACATAAAAAAATGAATTGTAAAAACCAAAAGTAATGAAAGAAAAATATGTATCAAACGTTGGTATTAATAATAATAAAATAAATAAATAAATAAATAACATTTTAAAAAAAAGAACTGAAAAAAAAAACATCATTAATAACAATGTTATAAGTAACTAAATAAAAAATAATATAAAAAAAGAACCGAAATAAACAAAAGTGAAAAATGTACATTACATACTTAACAACTGTTGGCATTAATCACAATAAAGTAAATAACTAAAAAAAGTTATCATTTAAAAGAAATATGTGTTGGTGTAGAACATAAGTTTGAAGGAATCATCTGCAATTGTAAGAAATCCCGTAAGAGAATAAGTCTTTAATATATTTCAAGAACGATAAATATGTTATTATATAGCAAAAAAGTGAAAAAAAAAAAAAATACTGAAAGACCTATGAAGAGTGTGTGCATAACACTTCCATTAACATTAACGGAGTTAGGGGTTTCATGCTATATTTAAGAAACCACAAGGGGGTTTCGCGTAATTTTTAAATCACTCTGATTTCAGGCTATATTTAAGAAACTACAAGGGGGTTTCGCATAATTTTTAAAACACAAAGTGATTTCACGCCAATTTTCCAAACCAGAAGGGAATCTCGCACAATTATCCCTATTTGGTTCTTATAGATATAAAGTATTATCCAAAGTACGTTTCATATATATATATATATATATATATATTTTTTTTTTTTTGTGTAATAGAATTGGAAAAGGAAAGTGAAAATGGTGAGGTCAACTATATTAATATAAAGTGTTATCTAAAATATGTATATCATTTTTTATGTAATAGAATTGGAAAAGGCCAGTTTTATTATGTAAGAGATCTATAAAGTATTAATCAAAGTACGATAATTTATTATTATTATTATTATTATTATTATTATTATTATTATTTGTAATAGAATTGGAAAAGAGATGTGAAAATGGTGAGGTCAACTATATTTATATAAAGTGTTATCTAAAATATCATTTTTTATGTAATAGAATTGGAAAAAGGCAGGTTTTATGTAATAGAATTGGAAAAGGGATATGAAAATGCCAAAAAAAAAACTTAAAAAGACTTAAAAGGGCTCAACCGGGTTCGAACCGGTGACCTCTTGATCTGCAGTCAAATGCTCTACCACTGAGCTATGAACCCTTTTGTTTTACTTTGTCCAAAATTAATTACAAATACATTGATATCAGTATGCAATTGTTACTTTGTAGCCCTATGTTTTGTCTAGTGTTGAGCATCAACTCTTGGACCTTAGTTAATACTTTGTGTTATAAACTTTCAACTTATCATACATGTACATATTTTATCCATCTATCTATACTTATATTAAAGTAGGAAAATTGGCCAAAATTACAGGAGTGCCACTTTCCTGCTAAAAAATGTCATGTTATAGTTCTGGCTTCTTTTCCAAACTTGAATATGACTTTTTTTCCAAGCCTGAATCTAGCTTCCCCCGAAAGACATCACATTATATAAGCAAAGTCATTCAACATATTTCATTTCACATCAAATGTTAATAAGAAAACAATTCATGGAAGATAAAAATATCAAAAGAAGAATAGAGATGAGAGAAGAAAAGAAGTTTCTTCAAATATCAAAAGAAGAATCAGAGATGAGAGTCATTCAACAGATCTCATTTCACATCATAAAAGTTGAAAATAAGAAAACAATTCATGGATGATAAAAATATCAAAAGAAGAATAGAGATGAGAGAAGAAAAGAAGTTTTTTTCAAATATCAAAAGAAGAATCAGAGATGAGAGTCATTCAATAGATCTCATTTCACATTATAAAAGTTGAAAATAAGAAAACAATTCATGGAGGATAAAAATATCAAAAGAAGAATAGAGATGAGAGAAGAAAATGAATTATCAAGAGAAGAATCAGAGATGGAAGAAGAAATAAAAACTTTTTCATATTTAATGAGATATTGACAACATTAATTGATTGTCATTAGCTTCATTATCCAAATACAACAATCCTCCGATGAGGAACAACATTACAAAAGAAAGATAAAAGAAAGATAGAAAAAATACATAAGAAAGATAAAAGAAAGATAGAAAAAATATATGTAAGAAATGGAGAAGTAAAAAGGAAGAGAGGTTGAGTGCGCTGTCATGGCTACTGCTTTTCCGGCGTATTTAATAGAAGGATAAACAACATATTTGCTTACTTCTAAAACACGCTATAGACAAAAGATTTACTTACTTCTAAAACACACTATAGACAAAAGATTTACTTACTTCTATAGATCAAAGATCATGAGGTCAATAAGATGAAATTGTGGACTTGGTTATCATATAAATGAAGAAAAAGATAAAATCTAGATAGAGAGTAGACGGTGGTTGGAGGCGGCCGTTGAATGTAGAATTAATTTTAAAATATTTTTGTATCTAATCTATTTTCTTACTTAATCGTTTCCTTATATTTGAATTTTACTTCATTTTTTATATATTTTTATGTGGTTTTAACAAATAATTATTATGTATCTGTGACTTAATTGATAGATTTAATGTATATTATTTATGTTATCTAACTACTTAATTCATTTTTTTTATACATGACCTTTGTTTATTGTTTATTTTTTTGATACTTATATTATATATATATATAATATGTAAATATTTACTGTTTATATAACAAACCGCGCATCGCGCGGGTGTACTGCTAGTACTATATATTAAAGTAAGAGAGTTGACAAAAATTACAACATTGCCACTTTCCCGCCTAAAAGTGTCATGACAATAAAAAAAAGTAAATCTTACTTGATAAACTATTCTTTAATAAACTAGTATATAGGTCCCGTGCGATGCACGGGTATATAAAAATTATTATTTTGATATTTTGATATGAAAATGTTGAACACAAAATAATATATTATTTGAGATTAATTTCAATATAATATGATATGGTGTGAAGCATAACCATAAAATTTAAATATTTTGAGTTTAATGTGAAAATGTCAATTTACGAAAAAATCAAGTTCTTAATAATATTTCAATTTCATTTGGTAACCCGTGTGATGCATGGTATATAAATTTCAAGTGTTGTAATTGTTGATATAGATACGTTGACTATGTACAACAAACCTTGATTATTTAGAATATCTTTTAGATATAACAAACCTTTTTTTAAATATTATTTTTCAAAAAAGTTTCATCATATCGCCATATGTAGTAGAATGCCAAATAACATTCATTCTCCAATTACATCCTCTATCAACCCCCACCCCCACCAAAGAATTTTCATATATTTGTCACTATTTCGACATGATTTAACATTCTAATATTCTCACTTGAAAACTTGAGTATGATGCTCATAGTCATAATATTATGATAAATCTTGACGATTTACTGAAGGAACAAACTTATAACATATTGATGGAGAATATTAAATAAGTGTTTCACTATATATTAGAATGTATTAATTTCATTTTCCAATCAATACTATGCACGTTTTTTAATTTTGCATCCTAATTTTTTTTTCTCCTATCACAACCCATACTACATGTTTTGTTTACTTTTGCAACCTTCGACCAATATTTTCCGACGAAAAAATGCCCACGTGATTTTTATGTGCTAATTGAGAGTTATTTTCGTTATTTTCTAAGTCATTAATTAACTCCCCCTCCAAAAGAGAATTTTGCCCTAATTTTTCCCACATTTTTTTTGCAAATTGTTTGAGCAGATGAAGATTAACAGTGAGGTTCAAACAAATAATCAGATCTCTTTACCATTGAAAATAGTTGATGAATCAAATTTACTGATGTATTGGCAGTCCAAATAACGAAAATAACCTTCAATTAGCACATGAAAACCACGTGAGCGCTTTCTCACAGGAAAATATTGACCGGAGGTTGTAATAGTAAAAAACACGTATAGTATATGATGTGATCGGAGAAATGAAAAGTTTAAGATGCAAAATAAAAAAATATAAATAGTACAGGTTGAAAAATGTAATTAACCCTATTAGAATATATTTGTTGATTTTGTTATTAAAAGTCTAATTAGAGCTATACAATTGCATAAATCAAAATATAAAAGTGTCTCTTAAATTTTAATAACGATTTTTTTCAGTTTGTATATTTTTTTGTTTTAGATTCCATTAAGTATTATTATTTCTTTTAAAGTTCATAGTTAGTTTTCTATTTAGATTCCATAAAAAAAAAGTTAAGTTCATAAGTGTACTCAATTATTTTACATTTTTCAAATATTAAGATATTTTCTGGAGAACATATTAATTATTCAAATTTGTTTGTTTAATTTATTTATGCTTATATACACATCACAAATTAAAATTAATGTATTAAAATAACAAAATAGGTAAGTTGCTTGTTCTGTTATACTTTCATTTATTTGTAATATTTAAAAATATTGAATAGATTAAAAATTACTTAAAATATTTTTTGATAAAAATTAAATAAAAAAGAAGTTTCTTTTATTCTAAAAATTGGTTGTGAATGACATATACAAATTTATTTAAAATATTTTAAAATAAAAAACATGTATCATTTAATTTATTGTTTAGTGTATCAATCAAACATCAAACATGTTTCAACTAATTTTATATTAATCTTCAATTTTTTGATATCTCATATTGAAATGTAGTTATGCAGTCAAAGTTTACCAATTTATATATTATAAATTATATCATAATCATCAATTTATTGCTATTTTAATATTGTTAACCATATTTTTTTAGTTACTTTTTTATCTATAAAAGTGGAGTTTTTTTATTGAATTTAATTATAATTATTACTCTATATATATATGTGTGTGTGTAGGTGTAAAAAAATTAGAACATTGAGAATCACAAAATGACGTTTATTTTTTTACTCAATTGGTGAGTAGTAATTAATTAAATTAACTCATATATATATTAGGTGATAAATTAGTGGAGAAAAATAATGCTTAAATTTAGATATACTGCAACTAAATAAGGAAAATGTGTGATTGGTTAATATGAGATAATTAATGATAGGTGCAATTTCTATATGTAGAAGATTACACAAAATATATTTTCTATATTTAATAATTATCAATTATTAATTATTAATATATTACATATTTAGTGAGTGAAAATGAGCGGGAAATTTTTTTCATTTCTATTTGTAGGGGGTAATTGTTATTATATATATATATAGATAAATAAATAAAGATCAATCTTACTCTAGAAGCTATTTTATAATCTATATAAAGCTAAGAGATGAAGAGAGAGATACATTGATTTCTCAAATTTATGTAAAACTAAAAAATGGAGAAAAATATAGTGATTTCTCAACAAAAGAGAGATGCATAGAGAATGAAAAAAAAAAGATATAAAAAGAATGAAGAAATTTTTTTTAGAAAAAACCGTAAATATAATTATTTCTCAAATTTATATAAAACTAAAAAAAAATGAAAGAATATAAGATTTGCCAAACATTCAAAGGTAGAAAAATTCTTCAAAATCTTATTGTCTAAAGAAAAAAATAACAATAAAAAATCATAAATATAATGATTTTTCAAATCTATATAAAACTAAAAAAAAATGAAAGAATACTAGATTTGCTAAACATTCAAAGGTAAAAAAGTTCTTTCAGATCTTATTGTCTAATATCATCATTTAAGGAGATCTCACCAAATTGTCTTTGCTCACTAAACACAAATTGAACAAATAATTTTGTGAGAGAGAAATGAAAAAATGGCGTAATAAAATTATATATGATGATTCAAGTATGAGAGTGGAATATACAAATTATAAAAAATATAAAAGAAAAGATTAATTATTATTATTGAAAGAAATATTATTGTATATAATAATTTTAATTTGACGAAAATATAAATCAACAATAAAATAAAAATGTTTAAAAATAAAATTAACAATTAAAATATTAAAGTTATATGACAATTTGTGCAACGCACAGAGTAATATGAAAAATCATTTGTACATGGTATATGTTTTAAATTAAAATAATAAAAAATATTATAAATAACATGTTAGTTTATGCAACTTCATTATATTATTACAAATTATAAATATTAACACTAGTATTGTCTAATAGATTGATCAATGAATTTATTTTGTCAAAATAGTAACATAATTGGATATCGCTTACTTTTATTGCTTCATCAATGGTATTCCACAAGTTGAACAATAAAAATTGAAAACACGAATAACCAAACCTTATTTAAGTAGACGAAGCATGATAGTCATCACTCATCAGTCATCCAAGAGATATGAGATAAGTTTAACACAAGTTAGAATGAGTTCAATGGACAATATTATTATCTCGTTTGGTTTGAACATGTTTCTTTAAACAATTTTGCGAAGAAAAAAAAAAACAAATAAAAAAACCACTCAAGCATGAAATACAGAAACCATAAATCTAGTGGAGTTGTTGTTGGAAATTGGAAGAGAATGTTGGTTTTGACCAATCTTTGACCAAATTTTAATGTTGATTACATTTTAAATAAATAGAAATAAGTTACTAAATCGGAATCTACGTTTCGTGTAGATGAATGTAGTGTATTTACTTTCGAATTTCCAATTTCGGGTGAATGAGAAATTAATACACAAAGTTGGCAACTTGGATCCTTCTTGTGAAGGAAAATGGGAGAAAAGTGAAGTTGTCCCACATAGGAAAAATGGAAGAAAAAGTTTCACTTTATTAATAGGAACATATGAATAAGAAATAATCATGTGTGCTTCCTTAAGGTGGAACCTAGTGCCATTTTTTGGACCTAGTTGGCTAAACACTCACGCACCATCCGAATCGCACAAGACATCATCACACTCGGATCGGGTCGCGGGTCGGGTCATGGGCCGGGTCGGGTCGCGGGTCGGGCCAAGTGGTGTGACCCTTGGGTGTGAAAGGGTGTCACCAAGTGGTGTGACCCTTGGGTCCAAATGGCTTGACCCTTGGGAAGAGGATCCTAGGGTGGTGTCCATTATGGGAAAGGATACATCTCCTTACTCCTATAAATAGGAGGCCCCCATTTCATTTCATTCGAACATTCAGATTTCCAACGTTCATTCTGAAAATCACGCATAGTCAATATTAAGAAAGTCTCGAGTATCAAGTAAAAAGGCATTTGGGGAATCGGTCTGATTCTATCTCTGTTCCTTCCGTTTGAAGAAAGGAAGGATCCCAAAGAATCGATCTTTCTTTTAGTGGTTGAATCTCTCTTTGATTGATCAATGTGTGATATTCCGAATCCTCATTACTAATGGAATCCAAATGATCTCTGGATTGATCAGAAGATCCTTTCAGTTGGCTAGAATCCGTTACTTGAACGAAACTGGATCTTGTGGAATCATATTGAATATTTGACGATACATTACGTACCTTTCTAAAAAACCGATCCTTGTTTACCAACCACACATTGTCTAACCAAATCCAATTCTCTCTCGATACGTTCCTCAAAAAATCCGATTCGTGCGGATTCTTCCCCCAACTAACGAAGAGATCTTGGCGAAATTGCCACATATGAAATTGAGCACAATTTTGCAAAGAAATAGCCCGCTTGGTGGTGAAATGGTAGACACGCGAGACTCAAAATCTCGTGCTAAAGAGCGTGGAGGTTCGAGTCCTCTTCAAGGCATAATATTGAGAATGCTCATTGAATAAGCAATTCAATAAGAGAGCTCGGATCGAATCGGTATTGATATACCGACCTGCACCCACCCCAGAGTATATGATTCAACAGGAATCACACAAGGGTAGATTAGAGACCTCTAGTAAAATGCCCGCCCGTCACCCAGCGGA